>JAQMRL010000001.1:130921110-132131110 GCA_035578175.1 Catonia carolina | reverse complement strand
TGATTTGCGGGCAAAAATAAGTTCATTTTCGGATTCAGCATACACAAAAGGGAGTATAGATTTCAAAAAAATCTGGTGTGAATTTCTCAAAAAACTTTTTCTTGCCCATGCAAATAATGATCATTATAACCTAATAAATTAGTAATAGTATAATATATTATTACTAATTTATTAGGTTATAATGATCATTATGTTTATTTACCCTAATATTATTAGAAATAAACAAAACATAACCTAATTTTAATCATGAGTTAGTGATGCAAACTGAAAACCAATCTCAGTTTGGCTTAATAATACGGAAAATCATTCTTTGACCCTAAAACTTGGCTTTGTAGGGATAATACTTACAATAAAAGTTGTAGATCTATTAATTTACTATAAATTTTATTATATAACACTTTTGTAGTAAAATGCATGCTACGGCCGAAATCTAAAAAAATAAAGTTTTTTACATGAAAAAACAGAAAATCACAAATTACTGCGAAACTAAGCGTTTAGACCAATTTTGATGAAAATGTTCGTGCTAGGTCCTCTAGTGGTACCTACCTAACTTATGTTTCAACTTCATACGATGTTTCGTTCTTGAGATATATATTGTTCACACATAGACCAATCGCTGAAAATATGTTTTTTGGGTTGAGGGGGCCTGAAAACTTGTATATCTGGTGAATACTCAATTTTGAAAAATTGACATGAATACAAAACTTTTTTCCTATTATGTTCATGCAGACAAGAGAAAGTAAAAAATTGTTACAGTTGGTGACAGGCCCTAATTCTCCATAAGTACCCAAGAATGAATGATGCCACATGAATGACTAATACGTATTGAAAACTGTCAAATTTAAGTTTGGAAGGGTGTACGCTGGAAAGTATAATTTTGTAAACCCGTCATGAATATTTTTAAAGCCATTCATTTATTGATAAACTTTGAAAAACTATTATTTGGGTAGCATCTGGTTACATAGATATTCAGTAGCTTATTTCAAAACATGGAGTATATTCCTTCCTTGGAGTCTTGTGGGTGCAGTTAATAAAACAAAAACAAACTGGTGGTTATGAATGTACTCTTCTGTCATAGTTTCTGTTCCATCAAGGTTATCACTAGTGGCTTTCTTAAATATAGAACAACCTTCCTTGATTTATTGATTGATGATAATGGGGTCTGAAATTAATTACTAATAAAATCTAAATTTAAATTATTTAATGATTTGAGAAAAAGCTTTAAACAAAATTTATCAGGTGAGTGAGGAAAGCAAAGTTTGCTTCTAAATGGCAAGTGCTACTTTACATTCATAGTCATGTAGATGTTTCATATTGATAGATGTTTCTGGGTAACTTTTTGCAGCCTACATTCACAGCATTCGCTCACTTTAGGCTTTTCTACTTTCTTCTGACCACCTGGTGTTCTGTTTTTGCTTTGAAAGTCCTTAATTAGTTATCTGAATTTAGTTTTCAGATAATGCCAGTTTTCTCAATATCCTTTCTGACCTCTTTAAACCATTTATCAGACATCTTTTGGTCTATTGTTTACGAGTCTTAAAAATTATTTTATCATCCATTCTGAACAGGTACCCATAAAATTTTAGTTCTTTTTCTAATAGTTTATTTTCCTTGTATAGTTTTTATCCTTATAACCTATTTATTACCTATACCATTGCTTATTACCTATATTGTTTGTATTATCTTCAGACCCATTTACTTACAAAGGATCTTCCTCTCAGATTTCTCTGCTTCATTTAGACCAGCCTTCCAGGTCATTCTAAGGCACTCACTCGCATACAGACACAGGTTTTATCTCAGTATTCTAATTTCTAATCTTGGCTTGTCCTGAAAGTGCTTTTTTCTTATAAAAGTGGTGATTTCCTTAAAATGCAATGTCTATCTTTTCTCGTCTATTGTAGTTTGCTTCCTTTTCACTGATCGTTGGTTGTATTATCTCACCAAGGTACTTGAAGCTATCAGAGCTTCAAGTTGTAGTTAGTGAAATTTTTGTGATTTTCTCAAAAGCCACTCTGATTTATCTTTTAAAAATCAGTTTATTTTACTACACATTTGATGCACTTCACAATAAGGTTAAGGCATGTGTGCTGATATTTGAGAGGCTGTGTTCTTGTGGTAAAACTGTTTTTTACTTTCTGTTGCCTGATATGAATATATAGGAAAGAAAGAATTGTTTTCATGTCGATTTTTTGAATTTGAGTTTTTACCAAATATACATGTTTCCAGACCCCCTAAACCCCAAAAAACATGTTTTTATCAATTGGTC
This sequence comes from Catonia carolina, assembly GCA_035578175.1. Classification (NCBI taxonomy): domain Eukaryota; kingdom Metazoa; phylum Arthropoda; class Insecta; order Hemiptera; family Achilidae; genus Catonia; species Catonia carolina. Next base: position 132,128,844 of record JAQMRL010000001.1, on the reverse strand, counting down.
TGTATTTGAACAAAATATCTCAAGAACGGAACATCGTACGACTTTGAAACTGAAAACTTAAGTAAGGGACCACTAGAGGACCCGGATATGAACATTTTCATCAAAATCAGTCTACCGGAAGTAGTAGTTTATTCGTGTAACTTTTCACTTTTTTCTAAAACAGCTCATACAATTTTTTTTTAAATCGCCACATTTATTACATTTTTTTATGATCTACAAGATAGGGTAGGCACCATGTCTGCTGAAATTCTTGAGGAGTCTGTACTGTCGTAGAAAGAATGGTGTTTTCAAGATTGTGGCCTTAATATGCATTTTGGGGCAAAATATTATTTTTACAATTTTTTTAAACTTAATCAAATTTATTGGGAATTAAAAGATCTACAACTTTTTATTTTTAAGCATTTTTCTCTACAGAGCCGAGTTTAGCGTAAAAGAGTGATTTTCCATATTATTAAGCTAAACTAAGGTTGGTTTTCATTTTGAATCATACACTTATTCAGTGATTAAAATTGGGTTCTGTTTTTTGAGGTTAGTTTTTTTTTATTACTTATGTTAGGTTATAAACGTATAGAAGCCTTTGAATTGTGGTTGTACCGGAGAATGCTTAAAATATCATGGACAGAGCATGTAACAAATGAAGAAGCTCTGAGACGGATGAAGAAATCTAGAGAAATATTGAACACCATCAAGATCCGTAAACTTCAGTATTTGGGACACGTCATGCGGAATGAGTCCAGATACTCTTTGATACAGCTCATTGTGCAAGGGAAAATAGATGGAAGGAGAGGACCAGGAAGTTGAAGAATATCCTGGCTACACAACCTCAGGGAATGGACCGGAAAGACATCTGCTGAACTTTTCTCTATTGCTGTCAGCAAAGTGAGAATTGCCATGCTGGTGGCCAACATCCGAAACGGATAGCGCACTAAAAGAAGAAGATGTTAGGTTATATTGTTCATTATTTGTATTGCCAAGAGAAAATCGTGTGAGTGTTTGACACCAAATTTTTTTTAAGATTGCAGCCAAAATATGCATTAAGAGTCACAGTGTATAATCAAAGTTAAAAAAACGTACAACTTTTATTTCAAATAATTTTTATACTTAATGCTTAGTTTAGCGTCATTTGGGATTTTCTGTTTATGTCAAACATAGGTTGATTTTACATTGTTTACTCTTGATTAAACAGGTTATATTGCTCATTTTTACTTTCTCTTGTCTATATGAATATATAGGAAGGAAAGTATTGTTTTCATGTCGATTTTTCGAAATCGAGTTTTCACCGGATCTACACATTTTCAGACCCCCTGAACCCAAAAAACATGTTTCTAGCGATTGGTCTGTGTGTGTGTGTGTGTGTGTGTATGTTTACATAATAAAAGTTGTAGAGAATTTAAAGTCCTACAACTTTAATTTCAAACATTTTTTGTATTAATGCTTAGTTTAGCGGTAATTAGCAATTTTCTGTTTTTTTCTCACGAAAACGTGCGAATTTTTTAAGATTTCGGGTTTAGTATGCATTTAATGACAAAAGTGTATATATTAAAATTTATAGGAAATAGAAAGATCTACAACTTTTATTTAAAACATTTTTCTCTACAGCGCCTAATTTAGGCTCTAATTTGTTTTATTACTAATGTTAGGTTATATTGGTCATTATTTGCATCGGCAAGAGAAAGTTGTGTGAGTGTTTCACACCAGATTTTTTCTACATTGGTCGAGTGTTTTACACCTGATTTTACTCTTTGTGGTAACTCTTTAATACTCTTTGTGTTGCTCTTTAATGTTGGGATTTATTTGTGTACAAGAAAAGTGCTGATTATATCATTGGTTTAATTTATATGAACGAAAATAAATAACATTTTCAAAAGTGGTACTAAAGGCAGATTATCAAGGTTGCATTTGTGACAGAATAGTATAATACTTGGTTGAAAACCTTTCTCACAGTTTTATTTTACCTATGTTAGGCTTTCTTTGTACCATCCAATGTTTGTGTAACTTTATATGTTAATCGCTTGATAATGCTTTCAGATTGATGAAGATGACAGGCTTCCAAAAGAAATTTGTGTCACTTGTCTCAATAAACTTGATGTGTGCAATGAGCTTTACCATACTTCATTTACTGCCCAGAATATTCTAAAAAGTAAACTGGAATGTCTTTTAGGTGATCAAAAGCAGTCCAAAAAGGTATGTTGAATTAAAATTTATTAAAAACTAAATAAATTTGTGTTCTAAATGATATACAGTAAATGGTTTTTTTTAAAAAATACATTATTGTTTTAGGGGAAAACTAATGTTTTATATTTGAAGTGTTAAACACTCAAAGAACTGGGTTATGAGGAAACATTAATTTTCTACTTTCTGCATTAATCGGGAATTTGGACAAATTAATGATAGGTGAAAGCAAATCTGCATGTGGAGAGCTCCATTAAAGGATAAGGTTGACTGGAATCAGAACCGTGGGAGCTTAGTCAAACCCTACAAAGACCCTTATCCTTTTAAACGTGTAAGTAGGTTGTTTAGAGATTTTGTTAATATTTCTTCACGTATTTTACAACAATCAGTAATTTTTGAAATAGATTCTGAAAATGAGCATGCTAAACTGATACAATGTACCTGTCAATTAATACAGTGATTTAAAATTTTTCAGGCATTTTTTCAGTAAAGTCTTAAATTACAACTGGAACATTTTTGTTTTCTATGCCTAAAAATGTATTAAAACCTTAAATCTCCTAATGGCTCAGCAAACTGCTTACGATTTCCAGATTTTTCAAAACTGTAAATTTCATCCGAATTAAAAATAACTTCCATAAAATTGCATCACTTAGTCTTCATGGAAGCTGTAAAATTGATTAAGCACGGCATTAGTGCGGTAAATCTTCACAAAACCAGATCTTAAAGTAACGTTAATTTTCTATTTTCTCCATTTATCCGGAATTTGGAAAAAAATTAATGTTGTGTGATGGCTAACATGTACCTGGACAATAGCTGTTATTTGAAAAAAGGTTGACCAGAATCAGTGCTGTAGGAGCTGAGTCCAACCGGACAAAACCCCGTTTAATTGTATAGATTGTTTATTTCTGACTCTTGCTACAGTATATAAATATCAACCTTCATAAAACATGTACCTATCAGTCTTTGAGCAAAATAGCATCACAAATAGGGAATAGGGTTTTGTGTGAAATTAAAGAAAATCTCTTTGCTGTAAGCATTTTAAAGTCAAGCTGTAATGCAGAAATCAGCCTGTAATTACCACTTTCTGGTGTTATACCACCATCAGGTGTATACAATTTTGTAAATACATTAAAAGCATTTCAGTGTAATCTTACATGAAGATTTGATAAAAACAAATTTAGTTTTTTTATGAAAAATAATAGTGAAGAGGGTCAAGTATAAGGGTTTGACAGCATTACATAACTATTCTGTTTTTTTCTGATTACAGTATTTCTTAATACTTATTAGGTTTAAGTTCTGGAGAAAATTTACTGTTAAAGAGAGATTTTTATATTGAGCTCCATCAATGAAAAATGTAAGAAAGGGTGGTAATTGTCAGTACACTTTCAATTATCAATAAAAATTTTAAAGTGGGATTTTAACTGCATCATAATTTGTTTGGTATTTGTAACAGGAATTAAGCCAAAGCAATGGTGGCAACCAGTTGAATAATGACAACACAAAATTGAACCCACAACAGCCTGCAAGTAATGTTACAAGTTTAGGAACAACATTTGATTTAATACCCACCAAGGAACAACTAAATTCATCAGTAATATCTACTGATGTAGTAATTAGGTTAACGTCTTTAGAACCACAAAATGTGAATCCACCTAAAGTAATAAATTTCTTCACTCCAACAAAAGAAGTTGAAGTGGAGTCACAGACGTGAGTATTTGCATATTAAATATGGTAAGTTAATGGTTACATTAGGAAATTGTAAACAATTTGTAAACAATGAATATGATAACACATAAATCTTTATCTAATATTGTCATTTATGTATTTCTAATGTATTAAATATATAATTTAAACCATTAAGCATTAATGTGATGACCTCCTCATCCTTTCAATCTCCAGGCCCCACTAAATCATTTTTACAATTTCTTCGTCACAGACGTGAGTATTTGCATATTAAATATGGTAAGTTAATGGTTACATTAGGAAATTGTAAACAATTTGTAAACAATGAATATGATAACACATAAATCTTTATCTAATATTGTCATTTATGTATTTCTAATTAAATGTATTAAATATATAATTTAAACCATTAAGCATTAATGTGATGACCTCCTCATCCTTTCAATCTCCAGGCCCCACTAAATCATTTTTACAATTTCTTCCCCTTCCCTTAGTTGTCTAGCAACCAGATTTTGTTTATAATTTTCTTAAAATTAAATTATTTTTTATTATTTTATTTCCACCAGCTGGGTCTATTTACATTTACTTAAGACCAAAACATAAACAAAGCCAGCTGTCAATGATTTTGAGTCGTCACAAATTACCCCCCATTTAAATTTTGAAAACAAAGAGAAATTTAACCAAAATTATAATTTGAATTTTGAATTTGTTTGATAAATTTAAATATAATAAAACTTGGCCGAAATGTTTGAAATATAAGTTGCTAAACAGCCTTACAATACTTTATCATTATACAGAAGACACTAACAGAACACAAGGTAATAAATTATCAAATAAGAACACAACTGAACATAACCAAACACATATATACACAACTTTTTTCTTACATTTATCATGATCAGTATATCTATTATCAACATTTATTATAAGCATATTAACTTCAACAAAACTCATTAACCTTAACACAAATTTGAACATTTCAGTAAAACTAACTACCTTTATGTATAAAACTTTTTACATAACATCCTATTTACAAAAAATTCAACTTGATTCTTCAAATTTTACAGTTTTAAGACATTTCTATTTTTATAAATGTCTAAAATTTGATAAGGCCCTTTATATCTGTGACAAAACTTCCTACAAAATTTTATACTTTTCTTAGATAACTGAAAATTTTATCAATACATACTCCCCAATCTTAAATTTTATTCTACTAGTTTTTAGCTTACTCAAAGTCATACGCCTTTTTGCTATCTTTTCCAGTCTCTCCAATACTTTGCTATTAATTAAAGCCTCATCCAATTCATCTCCTTTTGTCACATCATTATCCGGGAATTTTTATTTTTTTACAAGCTACATCAACAATCCTACGACCAAACATTATTTCCACAGGTCTACTATCAACAGTAACATTTACATTGAAATTCAACAAATTTTCCCGTCTGCATTAGCAGTAATTGCAGAACAGTCGGACGTTAAACCAAAAAAAAAAAAAAAAAAAAAAAAAAAATTTTCAATATCCCTAACAAATTTGTACCATTGTAGATGTTTTTTATTAGTAAGGAATATCTTAAGTAACTCCCCCACCTGTTTTAAGTATCGTTCACTAACATTGGTCTGGGGACGAAATATAGAAACCGTCCGTGGCTTAATTTCCAATTCTTCCAACCCCTTCTGCCAAACCTTGCTCATAAATTGTTTCCCATGATCAGAGATGACATACTCCGGTCTTCCTATCTCTATAATGTAACTTTTAATCTTATTTACAAGTGTTTTAGAATCAGCCTTCCTAATTGAATACAATTTTACATACTTAGAAAAATTATCAACAATTATAAACACAAACACATACATACACAACAAACCTCCACCTGTATCCCGACCATCACTTTCTATATTATGGAGTACATTTTTAAATACAATTTCAGATTCTACTTTTTCTATTGATCCAGGTATTTGTTTAACTCCCAGGCCACTCCTTTTCTCCTCGCCCTGCACATCACTCCCGGCTGAATGACCGCTACCTTTCCTTGTCTCATCAGAATTATAAGCTGAACTGCTGCTACTGCTAATTTGTGCTGGTATTTTTTCATCATCCTCCGTTTCATTTAAGATTGATACCCTTCGATTTACACTATTTCTCTTTCCTTCTGGCGATTTTAAACCGTTTTGACTGGCACTGGCATAACTACTTGTTTCTACTTCAACATTATCTTCATCTGGTTTAATATTTTCAGTTAATATTACATCATTTTTACTACTTACTGATTCATTTTTTAATATACTTTCCCTTGTTTCTACTATATCATTATTTTCATCTGGTTTAATATTTTCAGTCAATATTTTATCATCTTTACTATTTACTGATATATCTATTGTTAATTTATCCACTTTATTGATTAAATTTTTATTTTCTTCAGCCTGTTGTTTTATTAAATTTTTCATCTCTTCTGCCTGTTTAGTAACCAATAACATGAGTTGTTGTAACATGTTAGTATATATAATATTATTATTATCATTACTATTATTATTATTATTATTATTATTACTATAACTATTGCCACCTACATCTGTTACTCCAGTATTCCTTTTCTCCTGATTCATATTCATGTCGCCAATATCGGCTCCGTCATTAAGATTCTTTTACATATTCTCTTACATATTCTTTTACTTAAATTCTTTTACATATTCTTTTACGTAGATTCTTTTACAGATTCTTTTACATAATCTGTTCCCCACAAGTTGGATGCCAAATTTGTAATATAACAAATAATAAATTCCAAAATCAATATATTCAACTTCATATAATTATAATGTATAATCTCTTTCATTTACACAATTTGTTACGTTACAATTATTTGCTATTTTTAATAATGTCGTTCTACAATCTTTTAATGTCTTGTACTTTCCATATAATGTTTCTTTTTTGTAAACAATGAATATGATAACACATAAATCTTTATCTAATATTGTCATTTATGTATTTCTAATGTATTAAATATATAATTTAAACCATTAAGCATTAATGTGATGACCTCCTCATCCTTTCAATCTCCAGGCCCCACTAAATCATTTTTACAATTTCTTCCCCTTCCCTTAGTTGTCTAGCAACCAGATTTTGTTTATAATTTTCTTAAAATTAAATTATTTTTTATTATTTTATTTCCACCAGCTGGGTCTATTTACATTTACTTAAGACCAAAACATAAACAAAGCCAGCTGTCAATGATTTTGAGTCGTCACACCGGTTGTGATTATTTGAATGGTATATGTTCTAATTTATATAAAATTTAGTTAATAACTACTGAATGCTTGTTTTCAACAGGAAGTCAGTTGATAAGGATAAGGTGACTGAGTATTCTCATCACTGATTGGTTAACAGTTTTAAAAATCTGTTGAGTTTAATATTAATTAGTAATATTATATATATATATATATATATATGTATATTTAAAATTGAAATATATATTTTTTAAATTACCAGTAATACGGTGCATTAATACTAACCAATGCTTATAGCGCATTTATGTAATTCATACACATCTTCAGTAATTAATTTTCAAATTTATTAATAGTTAGTATTAAAATGTAAAGCTTCCTATTCCTAACATGGCAGATAAAGAATAGTCGATTCTTAAATCTGGAACAGTTTTACCAATTTAAATAGATTATTGTCATATTCAACTTCAGAATTCATTAATTTTTGCCTAATTCCATATTTGTATGAATTATATTTTTCTAAAATTTCAATTTCATTTTGTTTGTCATTCATTTTTAATATTTTTAGATTTTTTTTATATCTTTTGTATGTTTATTCCTGTGCATGTGTTCAGTTACTTTGGAGAAAGTAACTGAACACATTGCCTTTTTTATAGTTTGAAAAGTGTTAAGCAAACCATTTCTTGAATGGTGTGGTGGTTTTATCTATATATATATATATATATATTACATTACATTCATTAGTACATTTAATTTTATATATTCCACAAAATACAAAAACTAAAAATATAAAAACACACCCACACATTTAAAAATATATTCTACAAAATAAAGACGTACAATAAAGTGATACATAGAGCCTACATACCGGTTGTCACACGAAGAGGTTGCTATTTTTGAATGAATATGCCGGACGTATCGCACATTCTAGAGACTGGAAACTTAACAGTTATAATAAATAGATATGTAAAAAAAGCACTTTACCTGAATGAATGTGCGAGGAGCGATCTGGCAACCATGCTTCAACTACCATCGGACCATTTTCGTGTGGCTTTTTATAGTAATAAAAGAGTTACTGTAGGGTGAGCGGACTTATTTTGGTGATACACCTAACTTAGTGGCTGACTTTGTTTTCTCAGCAGTACTGTCTGCGGTACACGGTTGAGCCTGTGGCAATTTAACAACATTCAGCAGTACCTTAAGGTGACAAAGTATTTCATAGTTGAACTAAAAAATACTGGCTGGCTGAACGTATTACCATGCAATTGAAGTTATTGTTTTCTTTTAGTTAGAGGATAAAGTTATTGAACTTTATCCTCAAAGATTTCTCTTTAAACTAATTCATTTGGTTGATAAAAAATTGACGTAATGGTAGCTAACCGTTGGTCAGGTCGCAGCTCTCTAGCACCCATGGCTGTTTTTATTCTTTTATTGCTCGTGGTTAACCCCTACTGTTGACAGTCAATACTAATATTATTAGTTTGAAAATCTTGTACAGCCTAATTGTTATGTGTATTTTAAGTTGTAAAAACACTTTTATTTTGTGTTGCAGTCCAGGCATTGTTGTGACTGATATTACTGGTGTTCCATTGGGTCCACTACCTAACGATGATGATGATCAGAATATGTTTGAAGCAGATAGTTACAACCATCTCTCTGATAATGAAGAAACAGATAAACCGCCTGATTCATCTGAAAGGTTATTAATTTAAATATTTCTTTTACTTGTGTAAAATTTTGGTTTTCATAATAAATGGTTAGGTACTTTTTGATAAGTAGGTGTATACAAAGACCATTTTTTCAACCTCCGATGTACCATAAAAAAGACAAAGCGTAAAGAACAACATGAATTTTTTACCAGAAGTTATGTACATACATTGTTACTTTTCAACATAATCACTGTGAAAATTCAAGTTTTTGCCATATGGTGAATGTCCTTTCTGACCCCCTCTTCTAAGGGCATTGCCAGACTGAATGCTGTTTTGGTGTTATGTCGGGGCTATATGCCAGGTGGTCAGACATGTCCCATATAAATTGCTTCAGCAGCACTGTTAGGGTAGGCGTTGTCATGAACAAGGACTACTGTAAAAGTCAGCACTTCTCTTCTTTTGTTTTTATTGGCTCAACGCAGTCATGAAATCTAACCACACAGTGTTATATTTATCGTAGTTTGTGATGAATTTCTGCTGCATGTTCCCTTTAGCATGAAAGCAAACAATACACAGCTACTTGCACTTGGTGGTAGCTTCATTCATACCAGCCATGTTTACATACGTACAGCTCAGCTCAAAAAGACAAGCTAGCCATGGTATTAGCAGAGATTATAGTAAGAAAGATTTGTAGTTGCTCACAGCACATCCCTACTGTCTTTTTAGAATCGATTGGAGGTTGAAAATAAAACATATACATCCTCTTATAAAAGAAGTTGACATCTGTCATATGTCAGCCATATTCTTCATGAGAATAATCTAATGAAATATCTATAGACTTTGTCAATCCAGGTAGGATTGTACACATAAATACTTTCTTCAAACCAGAAAATTAAAATTTCAATTTAGTCCCTAATATGAGAGCAGTGCATTTTCTGAAAATGTATTTTCCATTTACTAGCTGTGTATACTAATGTACTGCCAAGTTTAAAAATTTGTTGTAAGAGTGTGACATGTCAGTTCATTTTGTATTGGTGTAACTGAAGTTCAGTCATACCCCACTAAATGAATTTGGTTGTAACATTTTTGTCGCCTCCTATTACAAACTTTGTTTCACAATACGAACATTGTTATATATGTATTTTGTTTTCTTAGAAAAGCAATCCAATTTACAATTTGTTGTACTAGAATGTCATTAATAATGCGTGTACATACATACATAGTTTATCAGTAAAGCCTTTTAAACTGTAGACTACGTACACTACTTTACAAAAATTGTTTCTTTATCTCTAGCACTTCACAAGATTCATCAGTTAACATCCAGCCACTGTCCTTACATTATGCACTGAATCTTATATCTTTTATTTCCGCTTGGTTCACAGTCTTTCTTAGAAGTCAGTTCAGTTTCCACCGTCTTGCTTCCCGTTTCAATCCTGCTTTATACTCGTGAACAACCATGTTGTCATCGGAGTTTCGAAGGCCTGGTTTGTTATGTCTCATGTTTAATTTCAGTTTCGTGTTTGCTTGTTTGGTACTGTACTCTACAATTTAGAATTTTAATTTTTAGAATATCTTCTAAAGGTATGTCCAAGTCAGCAAAGAAAAGGGAACCATTGGCAATAGAGATAAAAAAAGTAATTGTTGCTAAACTTGAATGTGGAATGAGACAGGTGGATTTGGCTTCAATTTATGGATTGAGCAAGTCTACCATTGCCACAATCACCAATAACAAAGAAAGCATTAAGGTAACTGCTATTGCAAAAGGTGTAACCAGAATTGACAAACACAGAAATGTAATTCATGATTATGTAGCGGGAGCATGACCCACTATTCAAACGTTTTACTATACAAACTCCTCTTCAGAATGGATTAAGTTCATATAGTGAGGTACGACTGTAATTATTTTGTGATTGTAAATTATTCTCATTAACTCTGCAGATTTATGACATTTAATGGTTGGCATGACCATTTATTTTGTAAAATGAATTAATATTTTGAAGATTTGATTGAAGTTTTTCTTGATTGTTTTTAAGGTTGAGTTCTTCCAATGTCAGTGAAAGTAAAGATGACAAAAAAAATGATGTACATGTAAGAAAATTTTCACAGCATAAGACTAATGGAAGTAAACAGCAGAAATTGTCAGATGACAGAAATGGAGTAAATGTTTCCAAAGTTAAATCTGGATTAAATAGAGGGTAACTGTGATTTCTTATTGTTATATTTATAATATGCCTATGAGTACATTACGTTGACTTCTAACAATATAATTTCCTGTTTATTATATAATACAATTTCATGTATATGGCATTTAATTCTTTTTTTTGTCATCAGTCTCTTGACTGGTTTGATGCAGTTCTCCAAGCTGTTCTATCTTACGCAAGTCATTTCATATCTAGACACATCCTGTAGCACCCTACATCTTTTATAATTTACTTTAAATATTCTAACCTTTGCCTCTCCCTACAGTTCACTCCCTCAATATTACCCTCCATTATTGATAGACCAATAGCTGGATATCTTAAGGATATGCCCCACTAGCCTATCCCTTCTGGTAATATGTTTCTATATACTTCTTTTTTTCATCCACTCATCTAAAAACCTCTAAATTACTTATTTTGTCCACCCACCTTATCTTTAACATTTTCCTATAACACCAAATTTCAAAAGCTTCTCTTCCTTTTTATAGCCCCTATCACCCACGTTTCACTCTCATATAATGCTACACTCCAAACATAGTGTTTTAAGAAATTTTTCCTAATCTGTAAGTCAATGCTTGTAGTCAGTAAGCTGTTTTTCATTGCTAAGTCTTTTCTAGCTTGAGCAATTCTACATTTGATATCACTTGTGCTTCTACCATCCTTTTGTTATTTTACTCCCTAGATAGCAGAATTCCCCAACTTCCTGTATGTTTTCGTTGCTTACTTTTAAATTTCCCATCTCCTCTAAACCATTCTTGCTGCTCCACAACACTTTCGTTTTGTTCTTATTAATTTTCATGAAGTAATCCTTTTTCATGATCTCATCCTTTCCATTTAAGATATCCTCTAGTTCTTTCTTTGTCTCGGCTAATAGTACTACAACATCGGCGAATCTCAGAATTTTTATTGTTTCTCCTTGAATTTTTATTCCTGCGTCAAATTTTTCTTTCATTTCATTTATAGCCTCTTCTATATAAAAGTTAAAAATTAGTGGTGACAATGAACATCCTTATCGTTCACCTTTTTTTACAGCAGCCTCTTTTTCGTACCCCTCAATTCTCAAAACAGTCATTTGATTTTTATACAGCCCATAGATAACTTTCCTTTCTTTGTATTTAATTCCTAGCCTTTTCAAAGTTTTAAATATTTTACCCCATTTCAGATTGTCAAATGCTTTCTCTAAATCTACAAATGCCATGTAAGCAATTTTCTTTTTCTTTAACCTTTTCTCAATAATCACTCTCAGAGCCAATAATGCATCTTGAGATCCCATTCTCCTTTGAAATCTAATTTGGTCATCATCCAACACTTCTTCTACTTGGTGTTCTATTCTCCTGTGTATAATTCTTGTCAGTATCATGGATGCATGGCAGGTTAGGCTAATTGTTCTGTAATGTTCACAATTCTCCGCTCCTGTTTAAAGTCCGATGGTACTTCTCCACTCTCATACATTCTGCACACAAATTTGTACAATTTAATTCTTTGACAGCCCAATTGAAATATTAAAAATAATATGAAAGCACATCTCTGTATGCAGGCCATTTTCATGAGTTAAGTATTATCTTAGTTGATGTAGCTGAAAAACTATTTATGGTAATCTTATAACCTTCTTTAGATATTTTTTTAAATTTCAAATTTAATTGTTAAGTGGATAATAATTCATGAAGCACTTTATTTTACTTTCTTTGTACTATGGTGAAAACTTTTTGAAGAAAACCACGCATAGCCAGTTAAAAAATATATACAAGAAACAGACTACATACCAAGAACGTGCAGGGTTTCATGTATTAAAATCAAAATTTTATTCTTGTGCTCGTATAATCACTCTTCAAAGTGTATTAGATTTTTTTTTATTTATATATGACGTCTGTCTAAAAAGTAACCAGATATTTTAAATTTCACTGTCCATATTCATTCAATCTATATTAATAAAATTGTGATTTTGTCTGTACAATTTTCCAAAATGCCCCAAATTTTGTTTCTACGCCAGATCTACCAAGTAAACACCGAAAATAAGTTCAGCTAAATTTTTGTATGTTACGGCATCACGCAAGAACCGCTGAACCAAATTCAATGAATTTCAGTATTTAGGTTCTGGACATTATCGAAATGAAAACAGGCTATAAATTTTTTAATATCACAAAGGGTTTTGGGGTGTTCAGAGGGAGGGGTAAACAAAAAACTGCGAATATATCGTTAAAAGTCAATTTATCAAAAAATTTTAAATAATTGAAATTACGAAAAGTTTGAAGACAAATAAGTTTGATTATGTAAAGTTTTTCATTTTCATGCATAATAACAGAGATATTACCAATTTTATAAAAATAAACATAGCAATATTTTAGGAAACTAACAGAATAAACGTAGGCCTACGCGCTGCAGATATTCACTCCGAAACGATAGTTACCTACCCTACCCCTTCCACCATTAACCTCCCTACCTTACACGACACACCCTTTCTCGGTCACATTGTCAAAAACAAATGACAGTCACCTTAGTAGTTAACTAAAAGTCGGTTGATGAACATCATGGTGTTCCTGTTGTGATTTACCTTTCATTTAACTGTATCATAACAGCAATTTTTATTGCTCTGTAGCGAATAATTAAATTACCGACAGTTACATTACACACACACATTTGTGTGAGTTAATCTTCAAAACATCAATTTTCATTGCTCTATATAAGTAGAAAATTTATTTATTTATGTAAAACAATACAAATTAATTTTTGTTGAATCTTTTAGGGTTTCGCCCACATGCATACCCCAGACCACCAGTAAACAAAACTGGCTCTCTAGAGGTTCCAGCCTCGATTAACAATTGCATTACTGTTGTACACATTGTGTTTCGATTCTTCCAATTTCATCTTATATTAATCCTTTTATTGTTAATAGATTTGAAGTTTTTACAAGTACTGGTATTCTTATTTAGACTGTTTTCTTTACTCCTAGATATCTCTTAACTACGCTATGTTTTTTCTTATTTTGAAGATAATTATGCCTTCGTGGAAGAGGTCATGCTTGACCAAGCAAGCATTGACAAGACGTGCCAAAAGTATAAAATTAAACAGGGCTAACAAGGGCCAGGAAGCTACTACATCAAAGCTAAAAACAGATCGAGGGAGGCTTATTCATACCGCCAAATTGAACCCGTAGAACAACGTGAACAATTACTGGTATCTTGACGAGTCCATTAGGCTTCTTTCCGTAGAAGTGAGTGCTCTCAAGCAGGTTCCAGTTGCCTGAAGGCTGACAGGGAGAGACACTCACAATCTTGTGAGGCCGAGTCTGTTGAAGAACATGACCTACGATTAGCGTCTCAACAGGTCCGTCAAGCTTCTATTTTTCACAGTATTGTTATACATATCATAAAACTGTTTCTCATTTCCTAAAGAATATTGTTTATTATTAGCTATTATTTCAAGGAAGGTGATTTGTTCGTTACTACCGGATTCTATTTTCATACATTATAAGCGGATTTTCGTTATTACAGAATTTTACCGTAGTTAATTTAAATATTGTACTGATTTGTTTGTTTACCTAATACCAAAATCTGTTAATCTGCTGTGCTTACACAATTGTTTTATTTTGTCCTGCAGGAAAGAAAGTTCTTCAGGAATGGTGAAATGCAAGTACTGTGCTAAAAAATTCTTAAAGTATATCATTGATCATCATGAGCGTTTGCACTTGAAAGAGCGAGTCTACAGTTGTGTTGATTGTGGGAAAGATTTTTGTACAGAAATTGGTTTATCAGTTCATAAGTGTGGAAAGTCATGATTATCAATTGTGTTTGCTCCACTATTATTACAATAAATTCTTTTATATTATACAAAATAAACAATTTTACGCAAAATATTGTCATTTATCATCTACCTTTTGTGTCTTTTCATGAATGCATGTCATTTTGGTATACCCTTCATATCAAATTTGTGAATGTAGAGCACATTATTGGTTCTGTTTAGAAAATGTGGTTCATGAAACATCAGGAAAGTTAATTCTAAGTTTGATACCAGTTGTCTCATTAGTCTAAATATAGCTGTTTTGTTTGAGGGTAACATAAGCATTCTAGTGCCTTATTACACCTCAGTGGCTATTTATTATCGTATGTAGAAACTGAGACATTGTTGGCCTCTTAATATCACTATATGGTCAAGGGAACTGTCTTCTATGAGAAGGGTCCCAGGTACAATTCTCAGTCAGTTCTGGCATTCTGGAATTTTTATCACTCATTTCCATTTATCTTCCGTGACAATCTGTATTAGAATTAATGAGAAAACAGACCCAAGTAAAACAAAAATGTAGGATGTGTACTACGTACTAAATTTTTATCTGCCAAAGTAAACTTAAATAGGCAACAGCAAAAAACAAGCAGAAAACAGCAAAATGTTAACCTAAATAGGAGCAGGGTAATAATATAATATTATAACATGGGTAGCCCATGGCATGGGACATGTCTGATTCTTGGTCAGGTCTGGCATTTGTATCTATCACAGTTCATCATCTGCATTAGCAGTAACATGCAAAATTTGAATGTAAAAAATATGTAATTTAACTCTCTCAGAACAATGTATTTAACAACCTAAAGCAGACAGATTTAAAAAACCAATATAGCCTGTCCTCATTATAACGGACTAAAATGGGGAGGCCGCCACAGTCTGTTATATAGAAATGCAGCCGGGCAAAGCAGCAATTTTTCTTGTAATTGTTAATTTTAACTGAATCCCGAACTGACGTTGCTTTCTAATAAGTTCATTAAATTGGCTAAAATGTTCATAAAAGTGCAGGACATCCTGTTCTTCCAATAAATCTATTTACAAAATCACCTTATCGATGACATCACGAACACTAGAAAGTTCGAGAGTTCTCTAGAGTTTCTGTGCTAATGGATTATCCATTCTTTGGAGTTATCAGAATCAGTATATATTTTTTTTAGAATTTCATCAGTTAAATTTCATCATCATTAATTATTATTTGATAACAATGATCACTGGCGCTATCTTCCAACCATTCTTTCACATAATTTACGGTTACTGTTATTTCACACTTTTCATAATTTCATGCAATTTATTAGTATCTACAAGGTAATTTTTTAATTTAATGTCTACTTCATCTCTAAACAGATTTTTTCACTAAATTCCATGCAACATTTATTTTAAATATTGCAGATTTTAATTTTTTTTAATAGTAATTATGTTTGGATTTTTTCCTAATTTGAAGTCAGTTTTAGAGAGGTATATGCTTGGTGAACATATTAAACTTTTTTTCTAAAAATTAAAAATCTGAGAATACTTTTTTAATACAAAAATTATATTCAATGTGCTTCTTATTGTATGTATTGTATTTTAAGAATTCTCCATTATTATCAATTTTATCATATATGCTTTTAAATATTCGGCTTACCTAAGAAAAAATTTTGAATATGGCAAAAAGGTAATTCTGAGATATTAGCAATATGCGCTGGGAGAAATGTCTGCTCTACCTGCTCTGCCTTGCACGTGTCCGTGTCGAATGCACTGTGCCACCTGCACTCCAGTATACGCCCGGCCTTAATGTTAGTGTACTTACTAAAATTAAGCAAATTAGTTGCCCCCACTTAATGGTACTAGATATTTTGGAAAGTAGTTAGGGATATAGTAACCATCTCTTATAGTTATTTATTATCTACTAAACTGCTTTAAAACACATTTTTCTGACACCAATTTCTGTAATAGTCGTTTGTATGCAGAAACATAAGCCTAATGATAGGTGAATTAAACCAAAGGAAGAAAGCTTTTAGGAAGTATTGTCATAACAGTAATGACATCACATGTAGTAAAGAAATAAGTATAAGAATAGTTTTAGCTAAGCAAGTATGCAACAGTAAAAAGGAATTGAAAAGACGCAAATGAATAAATTTTAATGGTCATGTAAAACAATATACATTATGAATGTATTCTAATATATATCATTGCATTTCAGATGTAATAATAACTAGTTAAAGGAACAATCTATATAATATCTGTATGTAGTTTTCAGGTGTGTTTATTATAAATACTTATATTATAATACTATACTTATAAATGCCAAGCCAATTGCTGTGAGCACTGGGCTAAGTGTTGTTAAAAATTGACAACACCCATTGTATTTTGTAGCCATGCTGTTCAATTGTTGATTACATACGCTGCACTATTGCAGTACTTACAAGACTACACTAATGCAGAGGCATGTTTTTGCCCAGCGCTCTCTTTACAAAAATCAGGCTTTACTATTTATATTAATAAATAACACCTAAAACATCAACCAATAGAAATATAAAATTTAAAGTATACACAAAAAAAACCATTAATCTCTCGTCAGTGATAAAGCAGTTAACATTTAGAATAAATATGCATGTAAAAATCTTAAATACATGAGTACTTAATACTATATTTTGCAAGAATTTTAGTCATTTTGGAAACTATTCAAAATATTGATTCCTAACTTATCTTTCCTAGAAGATTATACCTGTTTAAAAAATTAGATGTCTTGAAAATTAATCATCTTCAGATTAATTATTATTTGTCGGAAGTGGACAGAACTCTGCCATAAGCACCTACCTGTATGATTTTAATAATCAGGATAATATGTACCTTTGTACATACTCCTGAACTGTTAGCAATACTGTTTATGTAATATTTTTTAAACTTCTGAACTTCTAAATTTTCTTTTTTACTAAAATTTTGAGGAAAATTATTGAAAATTGACAGAAAGGTGTAATAGGGTCCTTTTTCGTTGGCCACGCTATGCTAAAAATTATTTGTGAATATAGTTGGTTAAAATCTGAAGGAAACAGGTTTTGTTTTCTCTTTGTTTGAAAGTAGGCCAAAGTAATCATATTCCATCCATTTTGTTCTTTGAGGGTTTGAGCTAGTTTCGTTTCTTATTACAGTATAACTTGGTTATTTCGAACTCGGATAATTCGAATAAACTGGTATTCCCCTTGAAAAGCATATTAAAATGTGAACAAAAATGGTATACCTAATTCGAAGTTAAAAATATGTTATTTGGTTAATTCGAAGTTTTTCAAAGAAAGAATAAAAATGTTTGTTTAGCTAGGTTTTTCGTAAACAGGTTCTGTAATAAAATTATTTCTACTTGCTGCGGTTGGATTGAAAATAGACACAATAGAGTGTCAGTTATTAGTGCGTAGTAAGCCTAATCTACGGAATTCCAGCCAGTATGCCGTATAGGCTGAATCCTGAATCCTGGTTGAGAGGGCTAAGAAGCCCTATGATGGCGACATCGTGTTAAGGAACACCTGGTCGCTCGGGGAACAATATAACAGAATAATTGCAACCTCAAGAAATTTAGGGGGAATTTTATAGTTTAAATAGGAAATAGGATTCTGGTTCGTGGGACATTGGAACTGGGACTTGAAAGGAGGTAATTTATTTTTAGAAGTTATTTGTGGAAAATTTAAATTAAGGGACAAGTGGGTTTAAGAACGGCTCTTTTATTTTATTTTATATTTCAGTGGCCTTTTTTCAGTTTTGTGGGAGTCCTATTATCTTGGGGAGGGGAAGGCATGCATTTTACTGAACGTGGACTAAAGGTATAATTTAAGGTAGGGGTTAGTTTATGATTTCAGGGGAGACGGAAAGGGTAGAGTTTGGCATAATCACCGGCCTTTTTATGTTCTGAGTGTTTATCAATTTAAAATGGCGGCTCTTTTCACCGTAGTGGAGTGATTATGCATAGGAACATGGGGACAACTACCAACTGGGGGAAGTGAGTCATACAAGTAGAAGGGGCATGGGCAAATAAGAGGAATACAGGGCAGAATAAAAATGTGGCAACTCTAAATTTTGTTAAGTGGGTCATACTGGAATTTAGATAAAGTCGTGGAATGGTAATGGCATAGAGACTTCAGGTGGGTGTGGACGTCTGTACAAGTCCTGAATGATCTGGGGTCCGTCAGTTTTCCCAGCATCGTGTAGCCGTTTCGAGGTATTGTAAATAAAGTCCTCCATAGAAGGGAAGAGAAGGTGTTCGTGTATGATGCGATTGGATATAAGATAGTGGAACTGTGTGATGCACCGGAGGACTTTGTTCTGGTATGCTGAAGTGCGTCTTTTGTTGGACTTGGAGAGAAAGGGCCACCATACCGGTGACCCGTACAAAAGGAAAGGATGTAGGATAGAGGAGTACATCAGAAGTTTCAGTTTTGAGGAGTATGCAGGAGAGAGGAACAAAGGGATGAGTAAAGCGAACAAGGCCCTACCCTTGCTAAGCTTGCTGTCAATGTGTTGTCGAAGTGTCAATCGTTTATCTAGGTCAATCCCTTGATATTTCACGCTGTTCTGCCATGGGAGGAGTTCCCCTTCCAATCGTAGAGGCGGAGGAACATTGCGTTTTAGTGTAAAGTGGATTGCTTCGCATTTTGTGGGGTTAAGTGATAGTCTCCAGACACGACACCAGCTAGTGATGTCTAGAAGCTGAGTTTGAAGCGCGCGGCAATTGAGGCGGAGGCATCTGCCGTGACGGTACAGAATAGCATCATCGGCAAACAGTCCGAATTGGATTGAATCACGGACAGGAAAATCGAAGGTGTACATAAGATAGAGGATGGGCCCAAGGACCGAGCCCTGAGGTACACCCGCGGACGAAGGGGTGAGTGGGGACATGACCATGTGGAACTGAGGAATAGTGACAGAGACTTGGAATTGTCTTCCAGTAAGATAGGAATGGAGTAATCGGACAGCTGAGGGGGAAAGAATTGTGCCAGTTTGTAAAGGAGGCCCATATGCCAGACGCGGTCAAATGCAGCCCGAAAATCAAGCAGCACAGCCGTCGTGTCACAGTAAGAATTTCTGGCATCCACAAGTGCCGTGATGATGCGGAGGAGTTGGGTAGTTGTGGAGTGTCCTTGACGAAAACCAAATTGCTCGGGGGGAAGAACAGATTCAACAACAGGACGCAGGCGCGGGAGAAGAAGCCTTTCGAATAATTTTGACAGGATCGGCAAAAGGGAAATTGGTCTATAACTTTCGGGATCAGTCGGACGTTTGTGGGGTTTCAGAATAGTAATGACTTTGGAAACCTTCCACGAAGAGGGGAAATGTTGCAGCGCCAACACTACATTGAATATTGCCAAAAGATGAAGCTTTAGATCTGGTGGGGAATTCAGGATGGCGTATCCAGAGACATTATCAGGACCAGGGGCCTTACGCGGATTAATCGAGGAAATTACAGAGGTGACATTATCCTCCGTGAAGGGTTGTAAGTTACAGGGCGTAGGGTCTGAGAGCGTTGAGTTGACTTCATCATGAATGAGTTCATCCTGGTCATGATGAACGGGCGGAGGGGCAACAAAATGTCGTTCAAAATGCGAAGCGAAAGTGTCAGCAATCGCCTGCGGAGAATATGTCAAACCATTAGGTGTCATCAGAGGATGCGACTTCCTCTGGGTCGACAACAAACGACGTGTGGCCTCCCATGGTCTTCAGTCATCCGCTACTCGATGAAGGTAGTCCTCCCACTTACTACACCGGTGACCATCGAGTAGCAGTTTACACCTAGCAGCGGCACCGTTGAACAGATCGCGATGATGTGGATTTCTGGTGCGCTGCCAGAGCCTTCGAAAGCGACGCCTGTCGGCGATTGCTGCTTTGATAGGAGCTGGAAGTGACGACCTAGTGCGAGGTGGGTGTGGGTGGGAGTTCTGGGCAATTGAATCGGAAAGTATCGAAGTGAGGGAATCAAGATGGGACTCGAGCTCAGTTACAGTGGTAATAGTGGGGGGTTCAGGTGGGATTTGGGAGGCAACTGAGTCATAGAAGGAACGCCAGCAGACCTTCAGAGAAGGAGGCGGGACAGGGATACGAGCAGTCGAGGACGTGAAAGTAAACAGAACTGGATAGTGATCAGAATTCAATTCAGGTAACACATCGATGTCAGGGACGGAGGCAAGATCGAGAGAAATAGCGTAATCAAGGATATCAGGAAGTTGATAGGTGAATGGGGGCACCCTTGTCGGCGTGTCAGGAACATGGAGCGCTAACGACAAAGGAGACTCCTCGAGGAAGGACAGGAGTTCAGTACCAGCAATGTTCGTTGTTCGGCAGCCGAGGTCCGTGTGTTTGCTGTTCCAATCGCCAGCTGCAAACACAGGTTGACGTTGGTCAACCTGTGTTATAGGCTTTGAACATTGTAACGTGAATTTCACTTTCACACAGACCTGCACTGTATGATCGGTTTGGGATTTCCCTAGTTAAATTTACACCCACATTTTTGAACCGTTTTCAGTCACAGCACAGTAGGCCTACTGTAGAGTATACACGAGTGCATACGGTGTATAGAATTTGTGTTGTACAATTTACATACAGTAGTACTACTACAGTACTTTGTTTTTAACTAGGTACAGTACATTTCAGTACTACTGAATTGTTTTCGTTTCAGTTAAGAGTTTACGTGCAGTGCCGTTAAGTTCATTTAACAATGGCTAAGCGTGGTCCGTATAAGAGTTTAACTTTGGACGAAAAAGTTAAAGTGATTCAAGATGTGGAACGCGGTACAAAAAGAAAGTGTGACATAGCTAAAGAATACGGAATTTTACCGAACACTTTATCGTCTTTCTTAAAAAATAAAAACACAATTATGGAAAACTGGAATCAAAAAAACGGAAAATGTCGAAAGCGGGTAAGAACAGCCGAATATCCTGCAGTGGACGATTGTGTTTTGAAGTGGTTCAAGCAAGCTCGCGACCAAGTGATTCCTTTAAGTGGAACAATAATTCGTGCAAAAGCAGAAGAATTTGCAAAAAAATTAGACATTCGGGATTTTAAAGCAAGTACCTACCGGTTGGTTTTCGGTGTTTAAAGACAGAAATGCGATTTCTTTTCGAAATGTATGTGGTGAGAGCGAATCAGTGAGCAGCCGTTTAGTAGATAAGTGGCAAGTTATTATATATTTATAGTTAAGTATTTGAAAAGTAATGTAGTTATGAAATGTGGTGACATGCTTACAAATTGTTATTTCTAATGAAATACCCTAGGCAGATCAGAACTAGCATATGATATAGATACTAAGTCATGAGATTCTTTTGCGTATAGATGGGCTGTGAGGAAGGGAAGTGAAAATTTGACAGTGCTGCCAACCTCAACACTGAGACACTACTTGTACATTTTACTACTGGGCAGTTTCTATACATTTTGTAAGCTGTGGTTTATTCCGAGAAAATGTTTTCATGAACCTTATAAGAAATAAATGTGATCTGTGATATTGCCTATAGCTTAATTACATGACTAGAAATGTTTGATTTACAGTAATCACCTTTACTATCGCTGTCACCAGCATCTTCACAATCAGTCTCACTAATACCTACCTAACAGTTTCCCTTTTTTACCAGGTGTCAACAAAACTGCTGAAGAATAGCTTCTTCACATCTTTAATTATTTTCTATATTTTTTGAATTTTGTAAAGAGAAACATCACAGTAGTTAGCCCCTCCCTCATGGCTTTTGATAAGAGGCAGGAAAAGACATTTTTGTTTAGCTTCATGCCCCTCAGTGTCCCCAGCAGATATTTAGTGACCAGAAGGTGCATAGAACCCCAGGTTAAATATGAATGTTAGTACATGGAATGTACAATACATATAAGAATATAAGATAGAATACACATTGTAATTAAAGATATTCAACATTTAGAATGACTACACTCTGAGACCAGGTGCCCAGATTCATATGAAATTTCAGTGAACCAAGTGAAGATATAGGCAACAATGATCCGCTCTCTTCACTTTGCTTCTCTCATTATTATAATTTTACAGTGAAAATGGTTCCAAAGATACACTTCAAACTTGTTTGCAATATAAGAAAGTACAGTACATTCTATATTGCAAGAGCGGAGCTCTACTGAAATGACAACTGTCTTGAAAGGTTGCCATGAAAACTGCTCAGCGCTGGTTGGCTGAGAGAGAGCTGAGCCCCCAACCAGCGGTTTTGGCTCCCTTCACCCTCGCTAGCTCCAGCTAGCAGTTGGAGCAGTTTTATAGCGAGGGTCACACCTGGAGATACTACAATTATTATCATGGGTAATTTTAACAAGAAAATAGGTGAAGATGCCAAGGATGACTTCGTAGGGAGGTTTGTTTTGGGAACACATGAGAAAAGGGAGCAGCTGGCATAATTCATCAGGCGAAAGATTTCATAATTACAAACTGCCCAAAAGAAGACTACATACTTGGAAATTATCAGCAGACAGCGCTAACGATATTATTAGAAACCAAATAGATTATCTCTTAAGCAGTACAGGAATTCAATTAGAGCAGTTAATATATATGCATGTCCTAGAGCAGATGTTATAGTATGAGATGACCCACTAGTAACACTGCCAGTCTAGGATCACTAGTAAATGTACAGGTTATGGAAAGAATCAGTTACAGTGTCAGGAATTTGTTGCTACTACTTGCAAGCAAGAAAGTAATAGAGACTATGAGAACAAAAGAAAGTACACTGTGGATGATAGATATTAGGCTCTCTACGGAGATACGAGTCCATACAAAAATGAGAAGAACATGTACAAAAGCATTCATAAACTGATGACAAAAGATGAGAAGCAAAGGAAGTGGTATGCAGACAGATGCCAAAAAAATTGAGGAACGTAATACAAAGAAAACCAGCTTTAATTTGTAAAAATTGTCAGAAAACTGGCTGGTAGAAATAGGATTACACCAGGAAGAAAATTACTGGATAAGAATGGCAAATTTAATTATTTGGTATTTGTTCAACCATTTAGTCATTGTGCAGTTATTTTAAGTTTCAAATAAAAAACAAAATATTTATCTGGAGAGATAAGTAATTATTTCAGTATACCGGGTGTCCCACGAAGAGGTTGCTATTTTTGAATTAATATGCCGGACATATCACACACTCTAAATGGTTATGCAAACAAAATTACTTTCCGGTATTTTGTTTCGATTAATCAAAAGCAAATGAAACTCAAGGGTATGTTTTTTACGTATCTATAACTGAAAAGTTCCAGTCTGTAGAGTGTGCGATACATCTGGCATATTAATTAAAAAATAGCAACCTCTTCTTGGGACACCCGGTATAATTATAAGAATTATTACTATGGGATTGAGTATATGGCAAGACAGCACATAACACAAATATCATTGCAGTGGTGTAAACCCTGCCTAAACAAAATGGAAGATTAGAAACTGGTGGTATTTGTACACAATGTAGTACAGAGAATGCAATGTGCCATTTTACAGGATCGTGCAGTCACAAATTCATGTGAGCCCCAAATCACTGATTATGAAAAAATCTTATGTACCTCTGATAAATACTATACATCAAGTAGTTTTATTCAAACCTCTTGTTGGCCGGGTTGTTTGTTTAGTGATTAGTGCAACTGGCTTTATTTCAAGGTCCCGGGTTTAATTTACAGTCAGATCTGCCATTTTTTCATACATGTATTACATGTTACACAAGCTAAGGCTTATCTCGGCATAATCTTCAAAAAAGTACGATATAAAAGTTCAAATTATAAAAATTTAAGAAGTGCCAACTAAGTTTTGGCCTAACCTAAGTTTGACCACTAATCTAAGATTGAAAACCTGTTTGAAAAAATGGTAATGCAACCAAAGGGGCACACGGAAATGAGCAATAAAATGCCCCTACCAGAAATCAAAACGAGGGACCCTGGCATAGCAGCGAATTGCGCTGACCACTACATCAGGCTGGCACTGTAAATGTGCTAGTCCTAACTTGTAGATTTGGGACCGCAGCTGCTTAAGGTTGGGTCAAGGATTTAGTTAAAAGTTGGTTTTTTTAGACAGTAAACTATGTAGCCATTTAAGGTTGATCACCTACTGGGTTAAATAACATGATGATTCCTTCATGATTGTAGATATTTAAAACACAATAAAAATTTTTATATCTTCAGCCGTTTAAAAATAGCAGCCATTTTTCTTTGGCTGCGCGGGCAAATTTTAGTCAATGCAAGCGTTTGAGTTTTATTCAATATCTTAAAAACAAAATGACATAGAAAGATAATTTAAACACCAGGTAATTTTTAGGTAATCTCTTAAGCTAAAAATTGTGTTCTCAGTGCATTTGGTGTATTCCTACCTCTAATATGAAAAAATTGTACCTAAAGCTAAACATACAAATTTAAGAAATAACAGTTTTCAAAAAAAATTTTATGAAAAGGAGTGCTTTAAACATCTTACCTTTTTGTGTGGTGGTAGGTACCAATAAATAGTTCATCCAAAATTAATATCATCGTTACTTAAGGTATCCTTAATTTTTTACAGCCTTTTAAACTTTGACGTTTTCCAATTTTTTTAAAGTTCAAGCGTTCGTATCTCTGATGGGAGAAGAGTTAAAAATCTGAAAGTTGCCCAAGTTATAGTGTTTTTGGTAAGGTTTATGGGAAATATAAACTTGACTTGTTTATTTTCTTGGTTTAAGTCTGGCGACTGTTCAAAAATGGGGAAAAACACAACAATCAAGCAATTTTTTTTAATAACAACGGAACACTTTTATTGCATTATGGATCCATATTAACAAGAAAACATGTTAA
This sequence comes from Catonia carolina, assembly GCA_035578175.1. Taxonomy (NCBI): domain Eukaryota; kingdom Metazoa; phylum Arthropoda; class Insecta; order Hemiptera; family Achilidae; genus Catonia; species Catonia carolina. The sequence goes on along the minus strand of JAQMRL010000001.1, from coordinate 132,103,382 downwards.
ATGAATGTACTATGATCTTACTTTGGTTTCCACTTTAACAGTTTTTAAATTTCTTCCCAGAGTTTTTTTAGAAATTGTGTGAGAACGTCCGGTTTGCGTTGACAATTCAAGTGGGGTCAATTTTCTTAAAACATTGTCCATCGGCATCCATACTGTCATTTAAGGATTTTTTTAAATGATGTTCAAGGTCCTGATGGATGGAAAAAATTGACATACATTTATCTCACGGCTAATGTCAATTACTTCACCAATCCACCACTGTTCCTCATAAACACATGCGACTAGTTCTTTTGTTGTAAGGGTTATTTGGGACAGTTTATAAACTGAATGATCTTCGAATGTGTTAGAATTAGACAATATAATATCTAATAATTTCTTCTGAAATTGGGACTAATCTGTGGTAGCTTCCAACAATGCGCTGACAGGATTCAAATTGGGATTTAAGTAACTCGTGATTTGAGACAACTTCATCTTTACTTACTAATATAAACTTTATAGCTTTTACATTTTCAGTGCAAAATTTGTACCTATCATAAATAGTAAGGATTTGTTCTCCAAAAGGCCTTTGTAAACTTGCCTTGGTTACTTCTCTTTTAGTTGTTCCACAGATTCCATCAAATGCATTTTTACCATGTGCTGAGGCAAAAAATTCCATTCTGCGTCTATCAGTTTGATGACTACAAACATTAGCAAATTTTTTTTAATTTTTGTACTGGCTTGAGGAACCATCAGTAAAATATATTAGCTTTGTTACACTTGGACGTGTTTCTTTAATGAATTTTATCAGGTGTCTGAAAGGCATGAACAATTGCTGTGTCGTGCTGAAGGTGGTCACTCAATATGCAAATTGATGAGTGAACTATTTTGTCATCTTCTTTGAAGTACATAACAAACTGATGCACTGTAACCTGTTTGTTCACCCAATGGAAACTTTGGATTTTGTCCTGTATTAAAAATGAAAAGTTTTCCGAAAAGTCTCCTATGACTAAACACTCATTTTCTTTAGGGCTTTCTTTTTGGGTTCTTAAGAAAGCACCTTGAGTTTTAGCTACAAAATGATGTGTTTTCAAAGATTCTATTTTATTAGCTAAGTACTCAAAAAAGTCATCTTTAGTTTCAACTACATTTATCATATCCGCTCTGTCAGCTAAAATCTATTTTTTATAGGTTATTTCATCTGGCATTAATTCATATTCATCCGATTAGAAGAATAAATCTGTTAAAATATCTTTCCCTGGACACTTCACACTTACTAACCATGCATGAGTAATTTTCACTATTACAAACAATTAAATATATTAGATCTTGTTAAATCTATAAGAACGCAGTTGGCAAAATTTAGAACGGCCTATCTTACAGTAAGGATTTTCTTTTTTGAACAATGCAAAAAATTCATTTAAATTAACAAGCATAAGATGCTTTTGCTTATGAGTTTTTTGCCCATTAATGATCACACTCAGTCTTTTTTACTAAAACCAATTTCAAGATTTCTTTTGATTTTTGAAGAAACTTTCAATTTTTGACTGAAGTGCTATTGCCCTTTTTTCATTGCTTAGTTTTCGTACTTTCGAAGCAGGTGATAACCAAGTAACTGAGTTTATAGTAACAATAAATGTTCACATTTCTCAAGAAAAACATGAAACTAAATCAGTAATAATAACATTACTGCACAGTGCCATTAGCTACCACTGACTGACAACTGACCAGGGTACTGCAGAGCCTGCAATGACAAGAGTTCGCATGCAGGAACCTGTCCTATCCTGATTACTCTTGCCATTCCTGTCAATTCTTGGCATTACACTTAATCTATAAAGGTACTCTTTACTTTGGGTATACTTACACCAATTTTATACTGGTGATTTATCATTCCTCTGACAATATTAAAACTTAAGTCTTATGTATTTTTGAGAGTTTTATTTTTTGTGATTTAATAAAGGTTACCAGTCAATAAATAAAAAATATTGTTCTTGATATATTTAATTTAGCTTTATAATTATATAATTTAAATTATATTTTGATGTAAAATATACAAGAATGCAAAAAATTATCGTTCAGAGGCTTAACTATACAGTTGTGTGACTTTGCGTGATTGTCATGTTTTCCCAATTTTTAAACAGTCGCCAGACTTAAACCAAGAAAATAAAAAAGTCAAGTTTACATTTCCCATAAACCTTACCAAAAACACAATAACTTGGGCAACTTTCAGATTTTAACTATTCTCCCATCAGAGATATCATAGCTTGCACTTTGAAAAAATTGAAAAATGTCAAAAGTTAAAAAAATTGTAAAAAATTAAATATACCTTAAGTAAGGATTATATTAACTCAGAGACCTATTGATGGGTGCCTACCATCACATAAAGTAAGATGTTTAAAACATTCCTTCCTATAAAAATATTTTTTTGAAAACGGTTATTCCTTAAATTTGTATGTTTAACTTTAGGTACATTTTTATCATATTAGGAGAAGGAATACACCACATGCACTAAGAACACATTTTTTAGCTTAAGAAATTAACTGTAAAGTAGTGTTTAAATTATCTTTCTACGTCATTTAGTTTCTAAGATATTGAATAAAACGCAAACACTTGCATTGACTAAAATTTGCCCGCGCAGAACTAAAATGGCTGCTATTTTTAAACGGGTGAAGATAAAATTTTTTTTTGTATTTTCAATATCTACAAACATGCAGGAATCTTCATACAAAATTTTAAAAAAATTAAAAATGGTCAAGCAACTGACTTAATTTATATTGGACCACTTTGTATGGATTGACCCGTAAGTTAATTACTTTACAGGTCAAATCAATAATTAGATCTTTTACAAGTATTTACAAATTAATACAATATTACAATTTAAACATTTTATTGTGTTGTGTACATTGTATTGTGTTATGTCATTGTTACTCACGCTGTCTATGAGCAGTCATCAAGAACTTCCGGTAACAGTCTGCATGGTGGAGGTTTGAAGCTACAGCAGTCACATATATCTTTTTCCTTTGTGTAGCATTCTTTCTTGCATTCTGAAAATGATGGCCTTGGATTTGCAACACGCTTACATGGTGGTTGTTCATGAGGGAAGAAGCACAAGGGTGGATATCTAGCTGGTGGACAACATGGCATACATATCCTACCACAATCCAGTGTAGTTGTATCTAGTGGCTTAATAGCTCCAGGTGGACGAACAAATTTCAAACATGGAGGCATACTTGGACATGGTATATCCCTCTTAAGTACTTCTGCAGGTTCACAACCTTCTGTTTTAGGTGAAATACTATCACTTCCCATCATATTAGTACCTTTTTTTGAGTATGGCCTGACAAATTGTCGCATAAAAGACAAACTGTTACACTGAGTTCTGAAAAGTGGAACGCTTGAAACCAGTGTAAAGAGTTGCGGTGCAGTTGTTGATGTTCTTGTCATTGTAACCGGAGTTGTACAAATTGTGTATTGGACAGGTCTAACTCCCAAATCTGTTAAATTGAAACATGTACTTCTATTTTGGATGGACGAATAACAAGTTGCCTGTTTTTGAATTGGTTGTAAACTTTGATTCTGAAAAATAATAAAATTGTTTCATCAGATTTTAAAATTTTCAGCAGAAAAGTTAGCTACTTCACCTGAAGAGTTAAATCTAAATGACAGTACTGATGTTACAAAACAGCTACAAGAGTAACAAAAACTACTTCATCTTCTAAACCTTTTAATAGTAAAAAAATCATTGGACAAATCTTAAATACCAAAATTTGTACACTTTCCAAACTTTACACAGTAGGGATTAAAAAAAAATATTTCCAAAATAATCCATAATATCCTAAATATAGAGTGAACAACAAAATACTACAGACCAAAGAATGAAGAAAAGTTTTCTACCAAAGACAAAAGTAATTTGTTTAGACCAGTGGTTTCCAACAAGGGCGGCAGTACCCCCAAATGGTCGCTGGAGCCTTCCAAGGGGCAGAAGCAGAATCATAGACATATGGGGGAGGGGCATTTGAGGTAGTCAAGGGGCAGCAGTGGCGTATCTAAATTAATATAATGAAATAAACAAATCTTTTAGAGACAATAAAATCATCGTGACCATTAATATCCTCTTTAAAAAGTAATACAACCTAATAATGTATCTACTTATTACTGTGTGGCAAAGATTTGATTGCATCTTGCGGAGAGGAGCAGAATAGGCCCGCTACTAGCCTTCTCAATAACATTTCATTTTTTAAAAAATATTTAATTTTCATAACACTGTAAAATTCATGATATGCATCTTTTCTCTTATTAACTTTTACAATACATCAAACTGTTAAAATGTTATTAGTGATTTTAAGAGAAAAAAAACAGTTGTGAAATAGTACAATTTTTCATTTCAACGATGATTACGACGTATTAACTGGAAGTCTGACAATGAAAAAATTTCATATACAGGATCAGGATATACAGAGAACACTGTATATACAGTATACTGAAAATACAGATCAAATAAAAACGTATATTTGTTGGTGATTTCAATACTGTAGTCACTCACTTTGTAAAAAGTTTGATTAAAGTACGCCCGAACTTGAAAGTCTTTCATGAGAAAGTTTTCGGCTTATAATTATTATTTCTGTATACATGCAGCGTACGAAATGTAGTTTAAAGAGTGAAAGTATTTTTTTAGTGAAAGAATCACACATTTTAATGAGCCTGTCAAAAGTTAAGACCTCTAAATATTGAGTTTGAAAATGTTACTGATTGTAGATTAGTGTATTCACAGTTTGTAGATATGTATATAAATGAAATATGTATACTAAATCATTACTAATATAATATTACGATGTAGTAAGTAGTATTAATATATGGTTATTTTGTTTTATGTCTAATGTTTAACAATTAATATAACACACAACTACTACTAAATAGTACACTGGACTTTGTACATAATGAAATGTTATTGAGAAGTCTAGTAGCAGGCCAATTATGCTCCTCTTCGCAAGGGGCAATCAAATCTTTGCCACACAGTATACATGTAGTGTCTACCTGTCATGACAATGTGTAACCATATTAAATGTATGAACCTGCATGTGGAACATTGACTAGTTTACAGAACAAGAAGTGTAAAACCAGGAATGTATTGCCATGAAAAAAATTATTTTGACAGCCTCTGTGACAGTGTTTAGCAGGCTGCACTGCAAAGTGGACTCGATTCAATTCACTGCTAAGGTATCAAATTATTACACATTCAAACCCACCATTTCTAATAGTCTGTAATGACTAACCAGCTGATTAAACTTTAAATTAAAAAGATGTATTTCCTGGGAGGGTTACTATTCCTATATAGAGCGCCTTCCCATGTGGCAGATCAGGGGACATTAATCATATATAAAAGGAAATAACACTTTAGCAAACAAAAATTAGCACAAAAAATCCAGCCGTAACAGTTCCCAGAATGGGAGACTCCTGGTCGATCCATAATGTCAAATGCAGCTTTTACTATACATCTTGCCTTCAAAAGCAGGAGGTGAACCTGATTGTGGTCAATCAACAATTTTTTATGATGTATGGAAGCTATGACTATGTACACCACAGGGGGACAATCCCCAACTGGAACAAAGTTACTGGTATAAACTGATCATTCGGTTTTTAGGGGACCATGACATGAAGTTTTGGGTGGATCATAGCACACTGGAGGTGACTTGCTTACACAACATAAATCCAAAATGATATACGAATAGTGCATTGCCATGTTGAATGTTCAAGTACTCATGAAGTAAAGACAATTAAAGATTTGTTAGATAAAAAAAACATTGTGGCAATCCAAGAAACGAGCTATGTGTACAATGAACCATTTGAGTGAAGGACAGTAGAAAGTTCAATAGCAGAATATTGAAGGGCATACCAATCTTTGGCAGCAGTTTTTTTGTCTCCAAGAGAATAATTGACTAAAAACTTCACTAACCTTCAAAGTGAACAATAAAATACACAGTATTGAATGTTCATGCTCCAACTAACAGAAAAAATAAAACAAAATCCAGAGACTGTGAATAATAAATATATATAAATGGTTGAAATACTTAACATACTGACATTTTATTGGAGGACTTTAATGCCCAGATTAGAAAAAGAGAAAAAATGTATGAAAATAGTGGGTAAACATACTGGTCATTTATAAGCCAACAAGAATGTAGAAAGACTCAAACTTATGCAATAACCATAGAATACTTGTGAAATTCACTTCTTATGAGAGAAAACTTTTAAAAACGAGGGTCTTACCAAATTCACTACGTGGTGAAAAACAATAGACTACATAGCAGTAAGAAGAAAATCAAGAAAGGAAGTTATTAATGTCAAGTAATAAAGTCTGCGTTTTAGTCAGATCATTGCATTCAGTGGCCAAATTTAAAGTAAAACCGGAAATTAGGAAGAAGTATAAAAAGAAGACTGTCAAAAAAATTACATTAATAAGCTCCAGAAAAGGGTTTTGAAGAGTTTGAAACACCTTCAAATAAGCACTGTTGAAGCTGTGAGTAAAATAGCACCTCTGGCTAAGAAAAAAAAGACAAACATGGTGCAACACAAATGTGACAGTTAAGTAGAAAGAAAAGACCTGGGTAAACAAGCAATTAAACCAATTAGATGGAGAGCAATTAAACCTCCGGGAGAAAAGATTAATGGATACAAAAAAATTTAAAAGAAAGTTTATATTAAGGGCTAATTAGAACACATCAATGAAGATTTTAAACGGCATAATACAATTAATTCATATCAAACTTTCAAAAAACATTTGATCAAGTAAATGGTACCCACCCTACAACTCCAAAATCCTAAAACAGGTAAATTAGCTCATTGAAAAAAGAAACTCGAAAATACTACAAGTTGTTTTTTTTAAAAACTCCATCATAATTCTATTTTCTGCCCATAACAGACAGATGGAGAGTCTAATTACTATCAATCTGTTTAAAGCAGGGCTAAAATAAATAGTTCTGTTTCTTATCATATGGTCAGCCAATGAAATGACTGAATCATTTAAGAACAGAAGAGGTAGAGGTGTAAAAGACACTAATCAGAGTTATCTCCTCTGAAAGTAATGAATTTCATTATACACCCAGACCCTGTGGTGAATGAAGTGAAGGTGTCATTTGCAGAGTGGAAAGTATGTGCTTTTCAGAGGGCCCGGCATGCTGATAAGCATACTTTTCCATTCAGTGAGGAAGGCAATGGTAAACCACCTCACTCCTCATGTTACTTAGTAAAACCTCTACAGGTTCAAACCAGCTTTTTGGCTGATGACCTAAACAACAACAATTCTATTTTATATAATATAAATTTCATTGACCTTTGCAAACTTTCTTGATCCTTACCATATACGTAGACATATTTCTGTGGAGCCACAATCATCAGAGTACACAAAATATCATATGAAACTTTAAAATTTGTATCTTTAGTTGCTTTCTCCGGTTGTTCTACTCTTATCACTTTCTCATATTTCCAGATGGCAGCAGCAGTCAATATTACTTTGTCCTTAAATTTGATTTGTTTATTTAAAATCTCCTGCTTTTGTATTTTTAACTGTCTGTAAATATGAAATCTCATGTTTTCAGTAATTTTATTCTCTATAAGACTGTTCTATTATATTGAAATGTTTGTCTATTTTACCAAACTTATGTTTTTCCTCTTTTATATGATTGTATAATTTGATACAATACAATACAGTCTCATTTCAGTGCTTTTCATGGTCATGACATGCTCATTCAGATGACTGAAGATCCAATATCTTCTACAGGTTTTTAAATTGAAAATTTTAAAGTTTCAGATGATATTTTGTGTTCTCTGAAGATAGTGGATCCACTGAACACATTTTAAGCAGATAGTAAGGATCAAGGATACACGACAAAACTGAAAACATTCTATGTAATGAGAGAAAGACTTATTTGGTAAGAATGGATACCAGTTCGACAAAACAAATGTTCAATAAAATAATTTTAAAACCAAACCAGCATAGTGTATGGTAAAAATTAATGACCTTAAAAGATTCAAAAATAGATTCAGAAGAGAATAGGGCATTTTTTAGAAAAAAGTCAGAGTGATCTTTAGGGGAGAGAATGAAAAGAGATGTGAACCTGAAACATTGAAAAAACGTATGAAGGAAAAATCTGAAAGAATGAAGAGATTGCAGGAGAAAAGGAAACATGAAAATGACGAAGTAATTAAAATATTGATGTGGAGTGCTCTCTAAAGGGCTATTCGAAAATATATTTTTTGCATGTGCAATTTGCTTTTTACACTGAATTTCATTATGAATTGTATGATTAAATGAAAGTCCAAATTTAATATTGATCTAATTTTATTTTATTTTATTGGCCTAATTGAATAGCATTAGTAAATTTCTTATTCCTGAAGCATCTAAGGCCTTTGTTTTATTCAATCAGGATTAGGCTACACCTATAATAGTTTTTCATCAAGGCTTTTGCAAATACTGCTGATGCAGATATAAAGATTATATGAAAATCAGTGACAAAACTGCAGACCTGGTCAGGAATTGAACCAGAGACCCCTGGCTTAGAAGCCAGTTGTGCTGACCACAACACCAAGGGCTGGCCTTAAGATGGATTTCCGTATTCAAAAGACAGAATTTGTAAACTTAATTTAAAATTTCAGCACAATCTTTCATTTCTTTCTTAGAGAGTAGTCAAATTTCAAGTTTAAAGTTTCTTTTGAATCTACATTGGGCATCATAAACATTTGTAATAAACTTCTTGATAAATGTTATTGGCTTTTGAGCCAGCCTATTAACTGTTACCACCACTTGGATGAGGAAGTGTTCAGGTATTGAACTGAAGCATCACTCATTTTTATTATCCACAGTCTGCATTAGCAAAAACTGCAGAACAGTCAGGCGTAAAAAAAAGACCAACTGACAGCCATACACACATGAATTCTATTGGAAGGGTTCCCCAATTCAAATTCAGTTCTAATTATGTCAAAAATACAGTAAAAAGTGGAAAACAAATCGGGTTGTTGTTGACAACAACATAATAATCTTTTTTGGTAGCAATTACAAATCCTTGTTTAGACAATTTTAAAACTTTTTAACTTGAGTTTGAAAGATCTTTTGCTAAATTTGTGTTAGTATTCCATCCTAAACTGAATTTTAAGACTAATAAAAGAAAACTATACATTTTAAAAACTGAATTTTTTAAAATGAAAAATCTGGTGAGAAACTCACAACTTTCTCTTGCCAATGCAAATAATGAACAATATAACCTAACATTAGTAATAAACTACTAGAAATAAACAAAAAACTAACCTCAATAAACTACCTAATGTTAATCATGAGTGAAAGATGCAAAATGAAAATCAACCTCAGTTTCACTTAAAATACGAAAAAATCACTCTTTCAAGCTAAACTAGGCTCAGTACAGAAAAATGCTCTACATAAAAGTTGTAGATCTTTTAATTTTCTTTAAATTTTATTATATACACTTGGTCGTAGTAAAATGCATACTACTAAGGCTAAAATACTCATACTAATATTGATACTAAGGCTGAAATCTTTAAAATAATTTATTTTTTTTACACATTTTCATGAAACAAACCAGAAAATCGCTAATTATCGCTAAACTAACAGTTATACTAAGAAATGTTTGAAATAAATGCTAGATTTTTAAATTTTCTTAACTTTTATTACATACATTTTTGCGCTAAAATGAATATTAAAGCCACAATCTTAAAAAAAATTTTTTACAAGAAAACAGCAGACAAGGCGCCTACCCTATCTTGTAAGCATAAAAGATTAAGTAAATGAGGAGACTTAAAAAAAAGTCATAGGAAAAGTTTTTGAGGAAATCACAAAAAGAAAAATGACACAATAAACTACTTCCGGTTGACAGATTTTGATGAAAATGTTCATATAGTAATATCTAACTTAAGTTTAAAGTTTCAAGTTTACACGATGTTCTGTTCTTGAGAAATTCTTACATTCACACAAGACAAAACACACACACACACACACACACACACACACACACACACACACACACACACACACACACACACACACACAGACCAATCGCTAAAAACATGTTTTTTGGGTTCAGGGGGTCTGAAAACGTGTAGAACCGGTGAAAACTATTTCAAAAAATCGACATGAAAACAATACTTTCCTTGCTATATATTCATATTGGCAAGAGAAAGTAAAAATTAGTGAAATCTTAAATATTGATAATCTGTAATTTTATCGGAAGCTGTAATTAACAAACCAGACCAAGCTACGTGCACAAAAGTTGAACGAATGTTGCAAAAAATCCACAACCATTGGACGTAATGCATTATTGCTGAGCTTTCTGCTTTTGGCTCCATTTAACACAACACAGCCTATTTACATAGCTCATATTAAGCATTGTACTCTTTTGATTCATTCCTTTTGAGGCAAGCAAAAAGCAACATAGGTAATGCTGATTAAAATTAAACTAAAAATAACACTAAAAAGTTTTAAATTAAACAAAAAACTATTTGTCTTGCCTAAACTAGTTATAAAAAAGTACCTACAAACATTTACATGTAAAGTACTTGTAAGTTATCTGACCCACAAATGACAGCTGGTCTCAGATATTTCTACTTTTCCTGCTTTCTGTAGTTGAACTATTGATACTGACAATATGATTGCTTAAGTATCATTAAGTTGATCAGTTCAGTTTTCTGTTCACAATTAACACTGGCATCCAATATTTGAGTATACCTAATCCTATTGGCAACAGAAATTACAATTTCCTATGAATAGACTACTACTTTTCAACTCTATATGATTTTCATTCATTTCAGTATGCTTTTAAATAAACCCTTAAATCTTAATAGAAAATATTTTAACAATGTGGGGGGGGGGGCACATACACGTCATCAAAATTTGATGGTAACTACATGGTGTGCATGCAGAAGATTCTTATATCTACGAAGCATAAAGCAATGAATAGTATTAGCAGAAACATTCTACTTTAAAATGGTTTTATGCTGAAAGACTATGCACTTCAGAAAACAATTAGGTTTAGCAAATCTATTTTCTATAATTACAAAATAATGTGGCTAATTAATCAAAATCAAAGAAATTAGGTTTTATTGGTAACACTACATAACTCAAAGCTACATAACTATTTTAATTTATTACCTGATTGACAGCTCCATTCAAATTAGTAAAATTTTTCACATAGCCTACAAAGTTACCACACAAAACCCTAAATTTTGAAAACAAAGACATTTTTGTTTTTGTGTTAATTTAAATGTTACCGTTTTAAGTATTGTAAAATTGGTATGTATGTTTTAAGTATTGTTCGTGTGTGTATGTGTATGTGTTCGTGTGAATGTGTGTGTGTGTGTGTGTATGTGTATAGATGTTGTCGCTAAGATTTATGCCATTTTAATAAATTACATTGTTGTAGGTATAATATTGTTGTAGGAAAATTATCATATGTTCAAATTTGAAAAGTAAAAAGAAAATTAAATAGAATTAAAATTTATATTTAATATTTTTTTTTATTAATAACAAATATTCATTTTTCTTAACAATATTTAATTATTTTCATTTATTTTGTTAAAAGAATTATTTTAAAATATAAACAGTAAGTTTTTGTATACGGAAGTTGTTTATGAAGTATTGTGTTCTTAAAGTGCTTTGTTTATTTTGAATTTTTTATATTAAAAATGATTTTTTTCCAAAAACCATTTCATAAGTTTGGAATGTTACATAAAGATTGTGAATTAAAATCTTTAGATATATTTGTAGGATAGTTTGTTAGGGCTATACGATAATTAAAATTACACAATTAATGAACATCATAGTAATTAATTACATAAATAATACAAAATGTAATTATTCAAGTAATTACCTATTTTTTTTTATTTTGAAAATTAGCTTTATTTGGTTTAATGCCTGACTGACATGTACATTACAGCTAATAAGATGGTGAAAAGTGATAGATAAAATGAGTGATGAAAAATGCCAGACTTGATTAGGACTCCTGACAAAGAAGTCAGTTGCACCGATTACTACATTAACAAGATGGTCAAAATGAAAATGAAAAGTATTTGAATCAAATACCAGCAAATGTTGAAATAAAAATTCATTCAGGCCTATGAGTAAGATTTCAGAAATTGTAAGATTGCATAAGTTAGCTCTTAAGGCAACTTTTTTGGAAGAAGTGTGTCACGTGATAACTTAGAGCTATGCCATTATGCGGAAGAAGCACTATGCTCAACGCAAAGAGAAATAGCCAATGGGAGATGGCGTAAGACATTAATAAAACCAAATATTTACAAAAAAAATCTGGTGTGAAACACTCACATAACTTTCTCTTGCCAGTGCAAATAATTAACAATAAACCTAACATTAGTAATAAAACATTAGAAATAAACAAAAAACTAACCTCAATAAACATAAAATAATTTTAATCATATATGAAAGACGCAAAATGAAAATCGATCTCAGTTTGCCTTAAAAATACGGAAAATCACTCTTTCACACTAAATTATTAGGCTCTGTAGAGAAAAATGCTCTAAATAAAAGTTGTAGGTCTTTTAATTTTCTATAAATTCCATTATATACTTTTTTGTCATAAAATACATACTAAGGCCGAAATATTAAAAAAATCGATTTTTCACACGTTTTCGTGAGAAAAAAACGGAAAATTGCTAATTATTAATATAATTTATTATTATTTATTATTTATATTATTATAATTTATTATTATATAAATTTTTGCGCTATAATACTTATTATTTCAGCCGCAATCTTAACACTTTTTTTACGTAAAAACAGCCTCACCAAGAATTTCAGCAAATATGGCGCCTACTCTATCTTGTAGAGCATGAAAAAATTAGTAAATCAGGCGATTTTTAAAAAAATCGTAGAACCAGTTTTTGAGAAAATCGCAAAAAAGTGAAAAATTACACGAATAAACTACTACTTCCGGTTGACCTATTTTGATGAAAATGTTCGTGTCTGGTCCGTTAGTGGTAAGTAACTTAAATTTCAAGTCTGAAGTTCGTACAATGTTCCGTTCTTGAGATATTCTCTTCACGCACGCTTGCACGCACACACACACACACACACACAAATAAACAAACACACACACACACACACACACACACACAGACCAATCGCTAAAAACATGTTTTTTGGGTTCGGGGGTCTGAAAACTTGTAGATCCGGTGAAAACTCGATTTCAAAAAATCGACATGAAAACAATACTTTCCTTCCTATATATTCATACAGGCAAGTGAAAGTAATAATTCAAGATTTGTATTTTATTATCCGAATAGCCACTACAAGATAATTTCTGTTTGTTTTTAAATATTTCTGTTTTTTTAAATAAAATTGACAAGTCTAAAGCAAATCAAGCTTTTTTTTGGAAAGGTCCATCTTTCCACTCAAGAAGAGGCTGGCAACGTTTTGAAAATTAGGAAAACAATTTCCAGCATGTCACTAATGTAGTTGTAAAGTAGTAACTTCCTAACCATAAAAACACATTTTACATTTTTTGGTAGACTCTTCTCTTAACTCTTAGGCTGGCGGCATACACAAGTGACATTATTTTCAGGTATCATATTATGGCCTATACAGTTATATAGTTAGTACTATAATTGAATTGATTTTAAAACACGATTGGTGCTCGGCAAGGGAGAGGGAGTGGTATTGCCACGTTGATTACCCGGGCTTGCTCGGCTGTAAACTGCAGAACAACCACGTTCGATTAATGTACAATTCTTTCCTCAACTGTGTCATTATTGTAATTACTTCATATTTTTTTTAAAAATGCATGCAAATGGGAAAGGACTGTTAATAAATTGTAACACGACTATAATCGCAGGTCATGAGATAGCACAGTAAGCAGCGGAACACACGGTTTGGTTGCAGAGCAGTGACTGAGACTAGAGCGAAGGTGTGGCAACAGTGTACGGAATTCTCGTAACTGCCTGGCCCGGTCTAGCTCCCATCTCTGCGCTCCGACCAGTCCCAGTCCTATTTTTGTAATCAATTCAACTATAGTCAGCCCATAATTTATGGCTTGTGGAGAGCTTATTATCTTGCTGTATACCTTATATGATGTGTTAAGCAAACTGATTTCTCTGTAGTTATCACTAGAGCTTCTATCTCCTTTTTTAAACAGAGATTTGACGGTGGCAATTCACCAGTCCTCTGGGATCTTTGAGTCCAGCACATATTTGTCAAATGCAAGAATCGCAGGCTGAAAAACAGACCGCCACTTTTCAGTAATTCCATATTCAAGTTATCTGGTCCAGTTGCTTAGCGACTCTTTGCCTTGTTGAGCACCCCTCCAGCTCCTCCAAAGTTATTAAATAAACTGACTGGTTCCCATCCTCTTGATTCGTATCATTTCCCTACGTGGGAGCCAACTGACCACTATCATCAAACCAGAGATTTTTATAATGTTGCATCCACTGGTCCTTTGACACTACATTTAGTTGTGCTGTATCTCTTTCAGTCTTATTCAGATGTTTCATGACCTTGAACGCCACATGCTGTCTCCCGTATAGATCTTCTTAAATTCAGATCTTCTTATAATAGTGTGTTAAGATAAGACTAATAAAAGTACTTTCAAGTCATGTATATAATATAAATTACTAAAACTAATGGTTAGGCTACTTTTAAGTTATAGTTATACATATATTTACTTAAGTTAGTAGATTAACAATAGGTGTAAATTAGAGATTTAAGAAATTAATATTTCTAGTGTTTATAGAACACTGTATGTGACATTACAAAATAAATGCTAGCACCAGTGGGTGACTGCATAATTATATACATGGGGGGGGGATATTATCGCTAAAGAAAAACTGTTCGTTAGTTTTCAGTAACTAGTTGCAGTAAATAAAAAAAAAATGATGCCCTGCCAAACCGTTACTGATTTTTAATGGATTTGTGTAATTATTACAGTAATCAACAATAAGGTATGCATCTTAATCTGTTACATAGTTGTATATTTTAATAAGTGTATTTAATAGCTCATCACCAATCAGACTCCTTCCTTTTAATTTGAAATCTTAAACAATTTTCTGAAGTGAAAACTTCTATAGGCATGTTAAGCGGGTTTTGAATGGGTAAAATCTTATGAGTTCATGTCACTGTCACTGACATGCTGTAGTATAGATATAGTATATCTGTAGCTTTAAGTGCAGTTTATAATCTGCCAACTGGAATAAGTGTTGATGGGTCAGTGGAAGAACGCTTGCCTGCCACACGGGTGGCCCGTGTCAAATCCTGGTTAATATATATATTTTTTAACATGTAACTTTAATATTATAAACATAATATCATTTTTTGAGATTAAATATAAAATTCACTAAAGGGATTAGTGTTCATGTGTCTGATATAGGTAAAATATGCGTTGCTACAGGGTGTTTTATTAAGAACGCAACCCTATGTTAAAAGCCACAATCTACGGCATATTTTTATTTTCCGTACTTTACAAATTATTAATTAATCTAGATTATTATTTTACAAATGAATAGCAAATTGCAATGAATTTAACCTTTTATGTTTACAGTAGATGTTCGAAGTGATTTCCTGCAACTTCAATACAGATACAAATTCGTTTAATGACATTTGCATCAACTTTTCTTAAAGTCTGTTCACTAATGCTTGAAATCGCACTTGTAATGTTAGTTTTTAATTCATCAATCATATGAGGGTTGTTTTTGTAAACTTCACCTTTTAAAGAAACCTATAGGAAAAAGTCTGCTGGTGTAAGATCTGGGGATCTCGGAGGCCACAAATCTTTCAATACTAAGTGGTGATTAAAAATTTCCCGTAGCATTGCTAGCGTTTCATTTGCAGTATGACATGGAGCATTGTCCTGTTGAAACCAATAATTTTGGTCGTCCAAATTCAACAATGAAATGAACTGTTGGATTAAATCACTATAAACTACACTGTCTACAGTACTGTCAAAAAATAACGGCCCTATTGCACGGCAGCAGGAAATTGCACACCAAACACCAATTTTTTACGTGAGTGCAATACTTTTTCATTGAAAGCATGAGGATTTGTTGCACTCCATATTCTACAGTTCTGACTATTCACATAGCCATCTAAATGAAACCAAGCCTCATGACTAAAATAAAAATCTGGTGTGAAACACTCACATGACTTTCTCTTGCCAATACAAATATTAACAATAAACCTAACATTACTAATAAAACATTAGACATAAACAAAAAACTAACCTAATAAACATAACCTAATTTTAATCATGAGTGAAAGAAGCAAAATGAAAATCAACCTCAGTTTGGCTTAAAAACGCGGAAAATCACTCTTTCACGCTAAACAGGCTCTGCAGAGAAAAATGCTTAAATAAAAGTTGTGGATCTTTTAATTTCCTATAAATTTGATTACATACACTTTTGTCGTAAAATGCATACTAAGGCTGAAATCTTAAAAAATTCAATTTTTCTCAGTTTTCTAGAGAAAAAAACGGAAAATCGCTAATTACTGCTAAACTAAGCGTTATACAAAAACATGTTTGAAATAAAAGTTGTAGGATTTTAAATTCTCTACATTATTTATTATATAAATTTTTGCACTAAAATGCATATTAAAGCCATAATATTAAAAAAAACAACGTTTGTACGTGAAAACAGCCTCACCAAGAATTTCAGCAAACATGGCGCCTACCCTATCTTGTAGAGCATAAAAAATTAAGCAAACGAGGCGATTTTAAAAATAAACGTAGGACTAGTTTTTGAGAAAATCGCAAAAAAGTGAAAAATTACACGAATAAACTACTACTTCCGGTTGACCGATTTTGATGAAAATGTTCATGTTGGGTCCAGTAGTGGTATGTAACTTAAGTTTCAAGTTTCAAGTTCGTACGCTGTTCCGTTATTGATATATTTTGTATACACGCACACACACACACGCGTACGCACGCACGCACGCGCGCGCGCGCACACACACACACACACACACTGACCAATCGCTAAAAACATGTTTTTTGGGTTCAGGGGGTCTGAAAACGTGTAGATCCGGTGAAAACTCGATTTTGAAAAATCGACATGAAAACAATACTTTCCTTCCAATAAAAACATTACATATAGTTACATTCATATAGGCAAGAGAAAGTAAAAATGATCCAAAAATTGAATACCATTTTCTTCAACCAAAGATCGAAACCACCGACAATGTTGTAATCGTTTCTGATGGTCTGTAGCTTTCAGTTCATGAGTTATGCCAACGCGATAAGGATCCAAATGTAACTTTTTCGTAGCTCTGAAAACAGTAGTTAATGTTAGTGATGATAATCTTCTAAGCGATTTTTTAGGTGATTGAGCCAAACGATTTTTCAAATCTTTGAGAACTTCCATGGTTAACTTTGTTGGCTGGCGAGGTGGTTTCTCATCAAGTACACTCCCAATTCTACGGAATTTATTTATCAAACGCAATATTGATGATTTATTCGGAACGGCAGAATGGGGAAATTTCAACTAAAACTTATCTTGCACACATTTGTAAGATTTACTCGCTCTCTATACACAATAAACACGCGTTCTTCCTTGGAAAAAACCATTGCTGACACAATATAACGAAACGACTGCTGTCACCACACTAATGCTTGACTGGAACGTTTCAACTGTCTTAGGTAGTTGGCCTTGAGTACACTGTTGCCAACATACCGATTGGGGGACAGAAAATTTACCAATATATTACTTTTATCTTCTTATAATCAGGGTTGCGTCCTTAATAAAACACCCATTAGTTGCCACTCCAAAAATGGACAGTACAGTTTATTGGTTGCAGTTTATATTTTGCCTGGAAAATCCATGATGCAGATACAACATTTTTATTTGAAAATTTGATGATTTAGCTATACAGAAGAAGATTCTGACATAGATACCTGAGAAAGATTTGGCGAAAATTTGACAATGAACTACCTAAGAATATTAACTTTGCAGGTGATAATAATGTACCATTAATTGAATTTTTGAATGAATGATTACGTTTGTCTTTGTCCAATGATCGAAAACTTGGCACTACAAAATATAAAATGATTGATGCGGTTTGTACAAAATATTTACGTACTTTCCAATCAAACACTTTTGTTTCTTACTTCAGTTACCATAAGCCTTTTATCCTTTTTAGAATATAATGAAATGACTGATAGTATGAATACCTTAAGCATTGTTGAAATAAATGATAATAATGATGCAAACAATGAAAAAACGTTGAAAATTAAGTTCATTGAAAGTCACGTAAATACAAAAACTATGTATACGTAAATAATAATATAAATGTATATTAATCATTATGTCAATTAAGTTGTATTTATATTTTGTACTGGGCTTGTGCATCCCATCATATGTTTTAATTAATAAATAAACCATAAAAAAAGTGTATATACGTGTATAACTCGTATAATTGTTGCTCGGAGTGCCAATAGATGTGAAAACGAGACCAATGTAAATGATTTAAATTTTTCAAATTATGAAATTTTCATTTTAGATACTACAAATAATTTGAATATCAAAATAAACCACTGTTATTTTATAGTTTCAAGTTTTCACTTCTGTCGGTAGTCCCAAATGATTGCCTAAATTTTTTTTATAAATTTCAACATTGTATCAAACCTAGATATATATATTTATTTAAGTCGCATTAACAGCTTTGTCATTAGTGAATACAGTGGGTTATGGAATGTAGAGTTGTGACTTGTTATAATTTCTAGAGCCCAGGAAGTCCGCGTGGTAGGCCAGCGCACAACCACTACGCTACAGAGACAGCCACACCTGGATATTATTATAGACTGTATGTCATGTTTATGTATGAGAATTATATATATTTTTTAAATAATATATCTAAGTTGGAATCTATTCAATTTAGAACAATAAGCAACCCCATGACCTAAACATTAGAAATAAACAAAAAAACATTGTCTTATTTTAATTATGAGTGAAAGACGCAAAATGAAAATCAACCTCAGTTTGGCTTAAAAATACGGAAAATCAATATTTCACGCTAAACTAGGCTGTGTAGAGAAAAATGCTCTAAATAAAACTTGTAGATCTTTTAATTTCCTATAAATTTTATTATGAGGTATGTCCAGAAAGTAAGTTCCGTTTCTATTTATATACGCTGCAGCACTGAGATCGCAGTTCCGCGCATGCCCAGCAGACGCTCTGTTTCAAGAAGAAGAAACCTGCGCCATTTTGAGATCGCTGTCAGCCACCTACGCTTTGTTGTGCTTGTTTACAATGTCGGTGTTGATTGAAAATCCCGCTGCTTGTGAAATCAGATCTGTGATTCGTTTTCTGAATGCTAAAAAAGTGAAACCAATCGAAATTTATTGGCAAATTTGCGAAGTTTACGGACAAAATGCGATAAGTGATTCAATGGTGAGAAGATGGGTCCGACAGTTCAATGAAGGACGTAGTGAAGTGCACGATGAAGAACGAAGTGGGCGTCCATCTTTGTGTACAGAAGAACTGGTTTCCGCGGTTGATGAAAAGATCAGGGAAAACCGTAAGTTTACAATTAGAGCTCTCGTTATTGAATTTCCACAAATCTCAAAATCACTAATTCATGAAATTGTTACTGAAAAACTGAAATTTCGTAAACTTTGCTCATGTTGGGTACCAAAAATTCTTACTAAGCAACACAAAATCAAACGGATGGGCAGTGCACTTCATTTTTTGACCCGTTATAATGAAGGCGGCGAAGATTTTCTGTCACAGATAGTCACAGGAGATGAAACTTGGGTTTCATATGACACCCCTGAAAGTAAGCGGCAATCAATGGAATGGAGGCACACTTCAACCCCACCCAAGGTTAAGCCGAAACAAATGTTGACACCTTGAAAAATCATTTGCACAGTCTTTTGGGACAGCAAAGGCATCTTACTGATTGATTTCTTACAGCGAGGTCAAACAATCAATGCAGATGTTTACTGCGAGACACTTGGGAAATTGCGCTGCGCAATACAGAATAAGCGCCGAGGATTTCTGTCAAAAGGTGTTGTTTTTCTTCACGACAATACTCGACCACACACTGCAAATAGAACGAAAAACCTCCTACAAGGATTTGGCTGGAACGTGTTTGATCATCCTCCGTACAGCCCTGACCTCGCTTCTAGCGATTTTCATCTGTTCTTACATCTCAAGTCTTTCCTTGGCGGTCGACACTTCAATAATGACGAAGAGCTGAAAGGTTTCCAACTGGTTGAAGACACAGGCGGCAACCTTCTATGAAGAAGGTATAGAAAAACTTGTACCACGCTATGACACATGCCTGCAAAAATTCGGCAGTTATGTGAAAAAGTAGTTTAAGAGTTGTACATTTTTGTGCAATAAATGTTTTTTCTGTATCTGTACACAATTTTGTTTTATTACCAAACGGAACATACTTTCTGGACATACCTCGTATATATACACTTGGTCGTAAAATGCATACTACTAAGGCTAAAATACTCATACTAATATTCATACTAAGGCTGAAATCTTAATTATTGTATCTATAATCCAATCCAAAGGATTTTAATCAGTTTAGTAGCTGCAGAAAGCTACCTAGCAGGCGAAACCACAACCCCTAAGAGGCCAAACCCAATCGAGTGGGTGTGAACGTGAGCCACCGGGTGTCCCACTCCCCTTAGTACTCGTGTAAACGTTTGATGAGTCGCCGTCAGGTTCGTTTCGCCGCTTAAGTACAACTTATGTGGCTCTACCACACATGGAAGTACTACGGTCCGCGCATGTTCATCTCGAACGTTGAGTATAGGGTAGCTATGGGCATGCTTGTGTGGTCTGGGGCATGCCCCCGGACCACGACAACAGTAAGAAAAACACAACACTACGATCAAACGTTAACCTACAAACTAACACTGTCTGGACAGTTGTTTGTTGAAGGTCTCTAATAGCACCATCTAGTGGGAGAACTCTCTACTACATCTACGAATGGCAGCGCACTCTCGGTCCGCTTTTTTTATCCCTCCTCGTACACTATGATACGATGATGCTATGAATACGGTGAGGGGTAAAAATCTGCCTCCCATGTTATCCTAACATATGAGGTTTTGGCTTGTAGACAGTGCTCAATTCTGGGCTAACTATCTTTTAGGGCTACCTACATAAAGACTTAACAGTTACACTCGCAAAATTGCTCAAGGTAGTGGTCTGTTGACTGAGAAATTACAGAGGGATGGAAAAATGCAATACTTTCAAAAGAACTACATTCTCATTCCCTTCTGCTGAAATAAATCAAGGCAGTAAAAAGAGAAAACAACACATTTAAGCTCTAAATATTTTAATAATGGTATGAAAACAAGTTTTTAAAAATTACAAAACTATAACAGTCTTATAAATAGAACATGACAGCAAAAGCTTGAGGAAGAATTCATCTATTTTGAATTTATAAAAAAAAATTACTTACGTATTTATGATTTTTCAAACAAGTTTTTCATGAAAGTACTCCACCTTATTATTGTTATATTAACTTAATAATTGTCAAAAAATTCAGCTAAGAAGAAGATAAATTACGAATAGAAAATAACATTAAAATAATTTGAGCAGTTTATTAAAATTAAATTCACGAACATAAAAATATAAAAGGATGAAAAATGAATTACACAGAAAAGTAGCCAGTTAATAAATGAAATGCAATATTAAATTGTATTAATTAAAAAACAAAAAAAGACATGTATCAATAAATTAATTAAAAACATGTAATAAAATGAGTCTCCAATTAACATAATCACATAAATGTCATACAAGTAATAACAGGTTTAAAAAAGTTAATAAATTTTTATAAAATACCTTATAACATAGTATAGTACTATTAATAAAAATAACAAACATAAGATTTTATAAACAATTATAACAAAATATGAAAGTTTAAATCGAAAAACAATCTATACACATACCATTTTCTGTACCCTGACTTTCCTGTCAAAATATTCTTAACGACATTTAAAAATTAAAAAATATCGCCATCAATAATTTTATTATAGATACAAAACAAAAAACAGAAACGAAAGTAAAATGCCATCAATCAACCTAAAAATTTTCTGTTGCAAATAAATCATTTTGGCACTGATTAACCTTCCACAGTGAATAATACAATTAATAATAGAAAATTATACAATTTATAATTGCTGTTTAATTTTAATTTAATAGATTCAGTACAATAATGAGTATCAATAAATTTATTATAATGTGATGTGCCGTTGCATATTATTAATAAAGTCTGAACACAAGGTGATCATAATATTCAGCAAAACAAATGACTAAGATCACAAATCTGCCCAAACTATAGCTTTCTTGTTCCGATCGACACTTGCTAAGTAGTTTCCGAATGGATGCCATGCCACTGCTGTAACTGCTGCCCTGTACACACAAACAAAAATCTGGTGTGAAACACAACTTTCTCTTGCAAATGCAAATAATTAACAATATAACCTAACAGTAGCAATAAAACATTAAAAATAAACAAGAAAGTGACCTCAATAAACATAACCCAATTTTAATCATGAGTGAAAGACACAAAATGAAAATCAACCTCAGTTTGGCTTAAAAATACAGAAAATCACTATTTCATGCTAAAATAGGCTCTGTAGAGAACAATGCTCAAAATAAAAGTTGTAAATCTTTAATTTTACTATAAATTTGATTATATACACTTTTGTTGTAAAATGCATACTAAGGCCGAAATCTTAACAAAATCGATTTTTTACATGTTTTTGTAAGAAAAATTAACAAAATATCGCTAATTACCGCTAAACTAAGCATTATAAAAAATGTTTCAAATAAAAGTTGTAGGATTTTAAATCTCTACAACTTTTATTATATACATTTTTGCAATAAAATAAATATTTAAGTCGTAATCATAAAAAAATAATTTTTTTTACGTGAAAACAGCCTCCCTAAGAATTTCAGCAGACATGGCGCATACCCTATCTTGTAGAGCATAAAAAATTTAGTAAATTAGGCGATTTTAAAAAAATCAAAGGAGCAGTTTTTGAGAAAATCGCATAAAACTGAAAAATTACACAAATAAACTACTACTTCTGGTTGAATGATTCTGATGAAAATGTTCCTGTCGGGCCCTCTAGAGGTATCTAACTTAAGTTTCAAGGTTCAAGTTTGTACGATGTTCCGTTCTTGAGATATTCTGTTCACACACAGACCAATCGCTAAAAACATGTTTTTTGGGTTCAGGGGGTCTGAAAACGGGTAGATCCGGTGAAAACTAGATTTCAAAAAGTTGACATGAAAACAATACTCTCCTTCCTATGTACTCATATGGGCAAGAGAAAATAAAGATAATATTGGAAATTTAAGATACAGACTTATTCTGTAATTTAATATAAAAATTAATAAAATAAGACGTTATATTTTTTGTTATGCCTGACACAGTGATGGTTCAAGCAGGGGTTAGTACGCCTCTTCCTTAAGCATAACTATCAAAAATATATCTATACAAGAGTATTGCATAAACTGGCTACTGGCTTGTGGCCCTTCTGCATAAAGCAAAGGACAGTTGAGAATGGGCCAAATAGACCTCTAAAATTGTACAAGGTGTGGCTATTAAATAACGAGACTGACGTTGTAAAAAATTTAATTTTAATTTTATACATAATCACTAATTGTCACCTTCAATATACACTCCTTCTCTATCCCTACAACGCTCCATGCGAATTTTCCATTGTTGGAAACAGTGCTGGAAATCATCTTCTGTCAGCTCCTTCAGGACACGTGCCGCTCAAAAATGTTTGAACTGACACTTTGTACGCGATTGAAAATGACCCAAATTTTTTGGAAACGATAATAACATGTGATGAAACGTGGTTTTTTACTTATGATCCGGAAACGAAGCGCCAATCCATGCACTGGAAGAGCCGAACTTCACCAAGAGCCAAAAAAGCTCAAATGAGCAAGTCAAAATTTAAAGCAATGATGATTGTTTTTTTTTATATTCATGGAATTGTGTACTTTCACTGTGTTCCTGAAGGTCAAACAATTAATCAATATCACTACCTTGAGGTACTTTCTAAACTACTTCAAAGAGTAAGGAAAAAATGCCCCGAAATGTGGAAGGACAAATCATGGGCTGTCCACCAAGACAATGCGCCAGCTCATTCCGCGTTATCGGTCAAGAGGTTCTTAACCAAGTACAGCATCTCAGTGTTAGAACATCTATCTTATTTACCAGATCTTGCACCATGTGACTTCTACCAGTTCCCTAAGGTGAAATCTGCATAAAAAGGGACAAGATTTGAGTCTGTGGAAGCTGTAAAAGAGAAAGTGGCACATGTCCTGAAGGAGCTGACAGAAGATGACTTCCTGCACTGTTTCCAACAATGGAAAATTCGCACGGAGCATTGTACGGATAGAGAAGGAGTGTATATTGAAGGTGACAATAAGTGATTATATATAAAATTAAAATTAAATTTTTTACAATGTCAGTCTCATTATTTAATAGCCACACCTCGTATAATGCCGTCGTGTGTGAAACAGCTGACTTTTAGGAGGCTGCTTTTATTATTATTATTATTACAATCTGTGAGGTTAAATGGTGTCTCTCACATGATCGAGCCTAGCTGGTACTAGTCTAACTAGACATCACCAGTGTTGGTGAATATACACTCACTACGTAAATTCAAAATTGAAAATAACCAGGTGTTCTCAAGGTCAGAGCTGCCATTAAAACTCAAGAACTGTACCCATAATGAAATAATTTAAATAAAATCATATTTGTTCACAATCGTATAACAACCATTATTAATATCATTATTTCACTAATAATATATTCTGAAAATACCTAGTGTTATAGAATTACGATAAAAATATGTTGGTTAGTCATAATGAAAACTAGACATTATCATTGTTTATTTTAGAAATTGATTTACACCCGATATTAATTTATTTCATCAACTTACTGTTTAATGAACGGATTTAAATCCGAGCTTATAAGAAGCATAATATTACTACCCAACAATAAAACAATTGTTCTAATATATCATCAGAATGACATAAATTACTCATGTAAAGTGACTATATGTGATGGGTGAGGGACAAGGAGCGGAGGATGTCAGCTGCTCTTCTGTAGGGACCACAAGCCAGTAATTGGCCTATATAATGTATGTCAAATTTTTTAAGAATATAATTCACATTCACACACTTTAATGTTTATATTGTTGTTTATATTAAATTAACTGTTTGGAAAGTTCTGGAAGAGTCTGTCTGGAACCTTCTAGAAGGTTTCAAAGCTAGCTCAGTAACCTATATAAATAGATGAGCACAAATGAATCTTTAATGAATCTTGTTTGAGAACTTATGCTGTTAGGTTGAGTGAAGTGATTTTTTTTTCATACAGTGTGATATCTTATTATTTTTTAATACAAATCTTACCATTATAACATTATGTACTACCCTACAACATACCTATAACATTTTTCTGAAAACCGGACTGTCTACTGCAAAATTTTTATTTTTGTATTTTCCATCACCTCAAAATACAGCATTATAACAAATTTCCAAACATTTTTCCAGACCTCAACAGCTTTCTCTTTCAGACAATTATTGCAAAATCCACCACTGGCTTGACAGAAGAATGTGTGGCACCAATTAACTGCTGTTAATGATATATTTGCATTCTCTTTCCCAATCAGTATGAATCCCAACAAAGTAATTTAAATAAACTATACTGAATGATTGTACAGTTCATAAAATAACAAAACCAATGGTAATCCTTCACAGAACTGGAAAACTAAGAAATCTTTTCAGCGTGAGGAAAGTTTGGTGAAACTTATGGTTAGTACAATGCAAAAAATCTAGTATGAAATATTCATGTGACTTTCTCTTGCCAATGTAAAAATTAACATTATAACCTTATAATTAATCATTAGTGAACAATGTAATATGAAAAACATAACCTAATTTTAATCATTAGTGAATGACGCAACATGAAAATCAAACTCCGTAGAACTTAAAAATACGGGAAATCACTAATAGACGCAAAACTAAGCTCTGTAGAAAAAAGTGTTTGAAATAAAAGTTGTAGGTTTTTTATTTTCTATAACTTTGATTGTATACTCTTTTGTCGTAAAATGCATTTTAAGTTGCAATCTAAAGTATCCAATATGTTTTTACCGATTTTGATGAAAATAAATACAGAAAATCACTAATTGACACTAAACCAAGTGTTGTAGAAAAAAAGTTATGAATAAAAGTTGTAAGGTTTTTTTTATTTTCTACAATTTTAACAATTACAATTTTATATACACTTTCGCCCTAAAATGTATATTAAGGTTGCAATCTAAAACAATCTGTTTTTTAACACAATAGCACAGCCTCTCCAAGAATTTCAGTAGATCCTTACCCTACTTGTAGAGTATAAAAATTGTAGTAAATGAGGCAACTTTAAAGAAAATTGTAGGCACCATTTTTGAGAAAATCGCAAAAAAGTGCAGAGTCACCATATACAGTGTCCAACTTGTCTTTAACTTGCATAGACATATTGCTTTTCAAACACAAATATTTAATGACAGCTCGATATTCAATTTTTTCCATTTTTACAAAAACACTCACACTGACTCACTAAAACAATTGTCAAAAAACAACTGTGCATTCAAAATGACTGAATTTTAGTGAGTATCTTTCAACACTGCAGAAACACAAACTCTATGTTAATGAGTGCTTACATCTTCAACAAGAGGTTGAAAACTTTTCAGACTGTTGTCGTGAATACACAAAAATATAACAAAGACATTACCTTCCTTTAGGTTCTCCATATTGGAGTAAAATGTTACACACTCTCTATAATCATTAACATCCAAGCAGATGTAATGTTAAATAAACTAACAAAGTAACAGTAAATTCGGTTGAATACATACGTGTGTTCATTTTTCAATATTGCTTCTATTTTATCAGTTATAGCATCCCATATAAAAATGGATCCATCATTGGAGCCAACAGCTACATGATTACCCTCAAAACCAAAAACTGCTCTGGACCAATCGCAGCAAACTTTAAAGCTGTCATGACTGCAAAAGATAATGATTCAATCTAAATTAATTAAAAAAAATTATTTGCATAAATTTAAACACACCTTACAATCTAGTGCAGCGGGTTCTTTTGCCTCAATCATTGAATCAAGTTTTCTAAACCCCAAACCAAAGAGAGGAAAAAATCAAGAATTGGTTTATTGAATTAAAAATTATAATTACTACAGGCCTAATATAAAATGGGTTTATGTATACTGAATGAACTATAGAAGGTCTGTTCAGAAAGTATCAAACTTTATTTTTTAAAGTGCTAATAAATAATAATATGATGTAACCCAGGGTAGACAACACATTATGACAAAACAGGTATGCTTATACTTTTTCCAATTGATACGTCAAGTCATCTGGTTTAAACTCGTCTCGAATACTGTAGTGTTGTGTGTATATGTTGGATTTTGAATGTGCTGAAATGAAACAACGAACTGATCAGTGCTACAACATTAAATTCTGCAACGACCTTGGTGATAACGAAGCCAAAACTATTTGAAAGATTCAAAAAGTTTATGGAGAGGATGTTATGAGTGCTACACAGATTAAAAGAGTGGTATCATGTGGTAAATGGCCAAACATCCATAGATAGTGAACCTTGTTCTGGCAGACCTTCCACAAATAAAAATGATAAAACCATTGCTATGTTGAGGCTGTTCTGCTCAAAGATCAACCTTCAACTATTTGAGAGATCACAGAAGAAATTAAAATAAGCGTTGCAACCACTCACTCCATGTTAACCCAGCATTAGCTCATGATAGTCCAGAGTAGCTGCCAAATTTTTATGCCAAACTTTTTCACAAAAGAACAAAAAGAACTTAATTTGGAAGTTTCACTAGATATGTTGGACTTCATAAAGAACATGGTCATGACCTGGAAACCGAAATACAGTCTTCACAATGGTAACTTTCTTCAACCCCTCGACTGAAAAAAGCACAGCAAGTGTGCAGTAACATGAAGGTCACGCTGACTGTTTTTTTTTGAGTAGAGATGTTCCACACCACGAATATCTCCTCAAGGTCAAACTTTTAGTAAAGAATACTAACAAGAAGTACTCAGACATCTTCATGATGCTGTATGATGTAACCAACAAGATTTATGGACAACAGAAACATGACCGCTTCATCATGACAATGCTCCTGCTCTTTCATCACACCTTATCATTTTGTTTTTTGGCAAAACATTATGTTCCCGGTCATTCCAGCCCAGTGATTTTTGCATACAGGTGACCCAAAGATACCTCCCCTTCATATTTTAACCCGTTTTTCTTTTTAACAGTATTTAATTAGTTATATATATTCAAGCTACATGTTCTCTCTCTTGATTTGGTCATAAATTTATTTTTGTCAACATGGTTATTGGTAGCCTGCATTCATCCTTTGCCACTACAAGACTTTTTACTTTTGTATTTATTTATTTACTTTTGAATTGAAGGGGTCGGGAGAAGACAGTGCTAACCCACATCAACATAATTTTACGCAATGTCATTTTTAAGGTTTACTGAAATCTACAAATCATGTTTTTGAATTTTTGTTGAACATTTGTTATTTTCTGTTAATCTATATTCTTAAGATAGTAAATATAGTATTCCGTTAGAAACATGCTGAATATTTTATTTTTACAGAATATTTTAGAAAAATCATGCTGGAAATTTTGTGGGTTAGCACTTTCTTCCGCCGACCCCTTCAATTATTATTTTTTGTATTTATTTTGGTGTTACAGTATTATGATTATGCCCAAAATGGACACGTGGAGTGTTATTAATTGCACTCGATCTGTTGGGTCCAGGGCTAAAAAAATAGTTCTGTTTCTTATCACATAGTCAGCCACTTAGGCCTACATGACTGAACTTTTTAAGAACAGAAGAGGAAGAGGTGTAAAAGACACTGGTCAGAGTTATCTCCTCTGAGAGTAATGAATTTCACTATGCAGCCAGACCCTGTGGTGAATGAAGTGAAGGTGTCATTTGTAAAGTGGAAAGTGGGTGCGTTTCAGAAGGCCTGGCATGCTGATATGCACACTCTTTCAACTCAGTGAGGAAGGCAGTAGTAAACCACCTCGCTCCTCATTTATTACTTAGTAAAACCTCTAAAGGTTCAAACCAGCCTTTCGGCTGTTGACCTAAACAACAACAGTATTATGATTATGGTTAATAACTAGTGTTAGTATGCTTATTATTTAAGTTATAGAATAATAGTAATGTAGTATAATAGTAACAATTAAGTTTTTTTTTCTTCATTTGATATTTTTACTGCAAATAGTAGTTACTACATTTTATCAAATTATATAGGCTATAATAAATTGTAGAAAAGGGAAGTTATGACAATGATACTAATAAATATTAAGTTTTGTATTAAGTTAGGAAATTATATTTTATTTTGTTATTTTCTTTTTATGTAATTTTACTGTAAATATAAAATATAAGCTTATAAATATACCAAACTCAAACCCGTGCACAGGCTAGACCTATGCAGGTATTACGAAATCAGGTAGGATAAGAGATAGGGCTACATTGTATTTGATTTTAATAATAAACAATAAAAGTTGTCGGAACAGTGGTGGTTGTAAAATATTCTATCATTTTTTTATCTTCAACTTGTGTGGCTTTTCAGTGGTTACACTGAATAAACCTTATCCCAGTCCGCCCCTAATCTTGGATAGCTATTAAGAATAATGGGAACTTGAAATACATAGGTCCAACAGAATACATAATTTTTACTGTTTTCTTTTTGTTTTACTGAAATACAGAATTTTTTTTGTCAAATTAAACATTTTTTTACTTATTTGTCAGTACCATTATACCAATATGTAAACTAATACTTACCTAAAAGTGGAAACTATTTGGTTCATTCGCAATTCAATTACCCGTAGAGTGTCATCTCGAACACAACATAAGAGATATTTAGCATCTACAACAAAAATAAACAACTAAATAAAGTATTTTGACAATTAATTTTCACAAACATATTTTATACATTCAATGAAAAATTAATTCACAAAATTATAATTTGAACTTGCATTCACTTTCTAATACAATCCTATAATATTACAAAACTTGGCATACATATGTTTGTATGTCCTACTGTTCTTGAAAACGGCTCTAAAGATTTTCCTGAAAATTCG
This sequence comes from Catonia carolina, assembly GCA_035578175.1. Lineage (NCBI taxonomy): Eukaryota > Metazoa > Arthropoda > Insecta > Hemiptera > Achilidae > Catonia > Catonia carolina. The sequence goes on along the minus strand of JAQMRL010000001.1, from coordinate 132,073,242 downwards.
TGTATACGGGTTTTCAGTACCTACAAATAGATTGCGCTAGGTCTCATACTTCCAAAAAAAACGTTGACTCACTAAACTAAGAAATATAATATTAGAACTATAGGCTAGCTGCAAATGTAATAAACAATAACAGATGATATATAGTACTTAAATACAATAAACAATAACAGATGATATAGTAAACAAATACATTTTTTTTTATTCCCAATTTGTGTACGTTGCAATCTGCTCAATTTCGAACAACAAGCAACCCCATGACCCAATGAGATGAGGATGATGTGTATGACGTGTAAATGAGGTGTAGTCTTGTACAGACCCAGGCCGACCATTCCTGAGAGAGTATGGTTAATTAAATCCCAACCATCAAAGTACACCGGTAACCACTGTCTAGTATTCGAATCCGTATAAAAGTAACTACCTTTACTAGGATTTGGACCAGGAACCTTCGCCTCCGAAAATCAGCTGTTAAACAGCTGATTTTGGCGACGACTTTACCTCTAGACCAACCTGGTGGGTCAACAAATACATGGTATTTGTTTACATGTAATGTAATGTAAAGACTATGTAAGAACTCCTTCAATGGCTAACAACCGATAACCAACTCATAATAAGGTTATTGGTTACTATATTATTCAGTTTTACAGGCTAAATTTTGGTAATTATATAGAATCAGGGCCCGTCACCGATTGTAACAATTTTTTTTGAAATCAATACTTTTTTGGGCGCTGAATCCGAATATGAAATTATTTTTCCCCTGTGAAATGTGGTGACCCTGATTCTATATAACTACCATAGTATGTATTAAAACTTTAATAATAATAATTTGCAGTTTAATTTTACACTGCATCAGAAACAGCACCGTAATCACTTTGTTTTGTCCACTGGTACAGATTCAACACCAACAATCATGAGTGTAACACCAAAAAAACCAATCATCACGTCACCTAAACAAGTGGCCTTTCTGAACAAAATCAATAAAACATTTTTACATTCTGCTACTAGAAGAATTCCCAAGGTCTTTTACCAGCTCTCTCTAATGAGGCTGTACTAGAGACCCAACCATTAACCATAAAAATATAATTTCACAGTATTAAGTTATTTTCTAAAGTCTGGTTCACATATTTTCCGACCACCTTGACTTATTGGTTACTCAACCATAATAATAAAGACTTTGGGTTTGATAACAAGCTAGGGTGTGGAAATACCTCAAAGTTTTTAAAAGAAACGCAGTGAGGTTACTAATAACCTAAAAAGTTGACACAACCCAAAATTTCCCCCAAAAATCTGGAGGACACTATTAATATTACCTACTACTTCGGTATATTACTTTCAAATCGTTTAGATTTTATGGGGAAACCAGGTTCATATTCAGTAAATTACCTTACAACCTCATGTTATTCTAAGTACTGCTGCACATTTACATTTTCTAAGAAAACTTACTACAAAATTTTTATTCCAGGATGTTAATTAATACAACTCACCTCTTGATAAATCTAATGAAGTCACTTTCCCCTGCACTTGAAATTCCTTTTCTGATTTTTCTGAACGTGTATCCCAAAATCTGATTTTTTTATCAAAATGTCCACTAATTATTGTCGTACCAGAACCATCTGATGTAACTATGTCATTACAACTAGATCCTGCAAACTTAGTTTGCTGACCTGCAAGCAAAGAAGCAATTTCAAATTTTTCTTAATCTTTCAGTCGAAACCACTTAATTATAAACATTAAATGAGTTTCCATAAAGTAGTTTTGTTAACATGATATACCATAACTTCAAAATTTAGATATCTCTGTAACTTTGATAACTAAAACTATAAATTAACAACAAAATCACATGGTGGCCACTTTAGTTTTAAGTCTATACTAAAAACTATATCATTGCGAGCCTGGATCTAGTTAGACAGTAATGCAGTGTGGCCGTATTTGGCAGAGTGGGAACAAACTTATTATCTTTTATTATTATCTTATTATGATAAAAATTAGAAATTTAATTTTGTTCTTGCTTCAGGATTGTTAGACAAATTTTGAAAACTTATTAACATTAGGCCAACTGATTATTTCTTTACTTTGTTTTCTAAGGTCTTTCTTTCAATAATGAAGGTCGCTGTTCGGAGTCGATTTACTGAATTGTTCATAAAAATCACTGAATTCAATCATATTAACAACTAAAAATACATTTAATACACTGAAAAATAACAAAATGTTTAACGAAAAACTGTTACTGTAACTATTACACAATTAAAAAGTAGGCCTATAAAAATTAAGAAATTTTTAAAATAAAAATGACTTTAAAAAAATAGCCCACAAACCTTAAGAAACGTTATATATGTCAAACTTGCATTGAACTGAGTGAAGCAATTCCAATGTGGGCAGGGCGGATGGAGTGGCAAGTAAGGCAGGACGGGTGGAGGTACACTACTGCTTGGTTTACTAGGAAGCTCGCAATTTTGTGGTTAATAGTATAACTGTTTTCTACATTAATGCTAATGCAGAAGGTGAAGGATGACATGAAAACAAGTGAGAAAAAACCATCAGACCTGACTGGGAATTGAGAGTGACACCATTAGCAATGACGTCCAATGTGATGACCTAGGTCAGTCAGCAATACATCAGAGCTATAATGTAAAGGTCCCACATTCAATTCAAAAACAGGGTCAACAATATTTTCACATAAAACTGCTGGAGTAAAATTTTCCATAACCCAGAGTAGATAGAATTTGACCACTAAACAGCAGTAGTAACTTTAAACAAATAAATAAAAATATGTACTTACAAGCTCTGCCTCGAAGGTCCCAAATTTTTAGTGTTCGGTCATGGCTACCAGTTACTACTTTCGTTGGTTCACCTAAAAATTTAGCAGCCAAAACTTTTCCACTATGTCCAGTCAGTGTATGCTGTAAAAACAAAAACAAACAAAGTTATCAACTAATTGAGTAATCATGATAGATGCAATTACTACAATATAACATTAAGTGAACATTAAGTTAAGTGGACTGCTTTAATTAAAATTCACCTAAAATTTGTCTAAAATTCACCTTTTTTGTAGTTAATAAGAGTGAAGAACTCACACAAAGTTGCTAATAAATTTTGCAATTGTAAATTCCAGCATTAGCTCAGAATTATATTTTCAAACACAAATATTTCAAAAATGTTTGTTTTCAAAGTTTAAAAGTGGCCTGGCTTAACCCTCTCAGTGCTGTAACAATATTTAAAAGTTTGATCTAAAGCCATTTAATTTGAATAAGAGTGTACAAAAAGTGCCAGCCCTTATTTCAAAAATTCGCAAGCTTAAGTTTGCCATTGTCGACCAAAATTTCAACGTTACAGAAAAATAAAATTTCCTGTAAAAAATTAATTTGTATTATGTTCATAAAAAAAGAAATCATTCTAACACTAAAAATATTCAAAACCGTTTATTTTAGTTCATTTAAAGTCGCATCGACAGCTTGGTCATTAGCAACTACTGTGGGTTATGGTACCTTAACAGTGGTTTTAATGAGTTAAATTTTCCCGACCCTAGCTGGGAATCGAACCCAGGACCTTTTGCTTTGCAGGCTAGTGCGCTAGTAACTATGCCACGAAGGCAGTTTCAAAATACATTTTTCCATTAATTTTCGTTTATAAGTTTTTTTAGTAAATATCCGGTTACCCGGACGTTGGCACTTTATGCATAACTTACGGACGTCCGGTAAACCGGATGTTGTCACTACGTAAAATGCATCGACATCCTGTTTTCCGGACGTTGGTACTGAAAGGGTTAAATAAATGATACCAGAACAATTCAAAGTGTTCTACAATATTATTTTAACTTAGCATTAAATTATTTTTTCTTCAGCTAAGAAATGATTTATTAATTAAATCTTTTCCCCATATAGGGCCAATTTTAGATTACATTCTCAGCTTTCATTCACTGAATTTTTTTCCTTTCTTCTGTCCACTCAGTGTTCTGTTTTTGCTCTTCAAGGAAGTCCTTAAGTCAGGAATTATAGTTGTTTCATTATGTTTTCTCAGTTTATTTTGATTTTTTCAATATCTCTTCTGACTTCTTTTAATCATTTATCTGATACTTTAGGTCTATTGTTTTGTATCTTAAAAATTTGTTTTTCAACCGTTTGCCATCCATTCTAAACAGGTCTCTGTAGAATTATAGTCTTTTTTTCTAATCCTTTGTTTTTCTAGTACAGTTCTTCTCATTCTCATAACCTGCATTGTCCGTCTGCTATCTTCAAACCCATTGTCTTTAAAATGATTTTTCTCTCAAATTTCTTCGTTTCTCTTAGAATAGCCTTCTGTATTATTAATTCAATACCTACAATATATAGGTTTACAATATACAATACAATATAAACAATACAATACAATATATAGGATTAGGTCATCAGCCGAAAGGCTGGTTTGAACTTCTAGAGGCTTTATACTAAGTAAAACGAGGAGTTAGGTGGTTTACAATTGCCTTCCTCACTGAGAGGAAAAGTATGCTTATCAGCATGCCAAGCCCTCTGAAAAGCATCGACCTTCCGCCCTACAAATAACACCTTCATTTTTCACTACAGGCTCTGCCTGTATAATGAAGATTACTCTCAGAGGATACAACTCTGACTAGTGTCTTTTACAGCTCTACCTCTTCTGTTCTTAAATGCTTCAGTCATAAATAATTGGCTGACCATGTGATAAGAAACAGAACTATTTTCTGTAGCCCTGAACTAACAGACGAGTGCAAATAATTTAATACTACACCAGCCGGTTATGGGCAACAACAACAATAAAAAGTATGATATAAATTAAATACTTTGATTGAATAAACAATGGCCTTTGGGCCAGCTTTGTTAGTTAGCAGGTAGAAAGTTGTCATTAATTGCTATATAACTGCAATGAACTTTGTACGGTGATCAGCTGAACGTCACAGATGAACAAACTTTACAGGGGTCTTTGTTCAAATCAACTTCTACTACAAGCCAAAAATACTGTAAAGGCAGCGATCAATGTTTTGTCTATAGCTTAGTATAAAGTTCCCGATAAAATAAATTATTACAATGTAGGTTAGACAACAGACATTTAGTCAAAGTCAAGAAATTCAGCAAGCTGTGTGGGGGTAGATAGCATGGCCATTGAACCAACCGCCCGCCAACTTTTATTATCATTCAAGAAACTTTCCCTATGTACCCCCCTACAACAACGTAGGAAGGCATAAGAAACGTTAAACAATATCATATTCTGAGAAAGAAAACATGGCTTCTTGACGTCTGTCATAGTGCATCATCCCCTTATACCCTACAATTAAAAAAACCCATTACCGCTACTGTCAAGTGAGATAAAGAACTTCAATACATCAAAGTAAATAAATACACATGTCTTCTAAGACACAGAGAATTAGGACACTAAATCAGAGGGTACAAAACTTTAAGTTCTTTCAAAAGATCTTGCGTTATCAAATTAAGGTGTTTGATAAACATTTATGTGAAACAATAATTTGTAAGACTTTTACATGGGATGCGGGTGGCAATGATTTAAAATCGACACTTAATTTCAAAAGTAACGTACAATAACCTTCAGATTTACAAGCAAGCAAGTCCGTCTTTTTGGAAGTTAAAATCCCCCCCCAAAACGAGAGCCAAGACATTTGTAATTTATTTGAGCCATTGTTTACAAATACTCTAAACGGATTTTAACTTAACTTCAAAATCGAGTTTGACGTATATCATATTTACGGGTTATAAACGATTAAATGTGTCAAATGCTTCAAGCGTAGGTAGTACAAACTGCGTGAGAAACAGATACTTTTCTAATATGTAATTCACAGTTATTGTAAGTAAGATTCATTTGGTAATCAACGAAACTGTTGTTTGCGTTGGCGATCACTGTATTGACGGCCTTAAGGCACTCAGTGCAAATATGCAGCATTATAGTACAGACACACGGACAACTAGCGTGCCGTTATAATAAACGTATGCATCGAGCAATTAAATCTCACCATATTATATTCAAACTACCAACAAATTAGCCACCCAATCGTAGTAACGTATATAAGCCTATTAAAATGCCCGATTTAATATCTGGCCCTGTCACAATAAAGTTCTGTTAACAGTTAAAATAACTCGGTTCGAAAGGGCGAAATTATATGGGCCAGAAATAACCTATCCTGTTCTCGACTGTTATCGGTACCCATTATCAAAAGCTATTTGTTTTATGTTATTTCTACCTCTCATTTCTAATAACGAAAACAAGCTTCATTTTCTAATTTGTATTTATTTTTAACGTGGGGGATCTTTTGAAATACGGTACGTAATTTGTGACAAACAAATTTTATAATACAATAATATATAACACAACACAAAAATACAACTCCTTATCGACTGTAACAATAATATTAATAACGTAGATTTATAAGAATTAAATAATTTCAGTCATGGTAGTGAGGGCAATCACCCGGCGTTTTCTTTGCAGTAAACTGAAAAAACCAATGACTCAAGTTGATTAAAGAATGCGGTTCAATTGACAAGAACTGACACAACAATCGATTACTCAGCAATTGGCAGCACACTTGATTTAATTTGCAAGCATTATGCGTTAAAATATAAACAAAGAATAGAACAATAAGACATGAACGAGATGGCGCAACGGTATATTAATCAACTTTGGTTAATAAACTGTAAACTGCTTGATTTTCAAATTATTACTCAAGAAAGTAAACTTTTATTGTAATACGGTTTTATGGTAAGTGATAACACAACATAACAGCTATTACTGTAATTTTACAAGTTTAATATGTTTCCTCGTAATCTCTTTGTGTAATCGAAATCAATTTACTTACTCATCATGAAATTTCCGAAACTACAAGACCTAAATCTTTAAATCTTTAAAATCTTTAAATTCATTGAATATATTCTTTCTGGGATGTTGGTGTACGCTAAGAAACAACTTTGAAGAATTCTACTTCTAAAGGAAAAACTGAAAACAACTGAAAAATCGGGTTCTTCAAAATTACAGGTAAAAGTTGTAGTTCAGGCCAAATAAATATACGCATAAAAACAAAATCCTTCAAATGTTTATTTATAACATTTTTTCAAAAGATGCTTAGTTAAGCGACAATTTGCAATTTTTGCAAAAACCGCATTAAAATGCTAGTAAAGGTAAATACTTTTGTGCGGATTTGAATGCTAGACAGTGGTTACCGGTGTACTTTGATGGTGGGGTTCAATTGACCATACTCTTTCAGGAATGGTCGACCTGAGTCTGTAAACGACTACACCTCATTTACACGTCATACACATCATCCTCATCTCATTGGGTCCATGGGGTTGCTAATTGTTATGAATTGAACAGATTGCAACGTACACACATTAGGGGTTACAAAAAAAAATACGTTATATAAAAATTACAGCTTAAAGGTGGATTTAGGAAATGAATGTTCATAAAAATCAAAACAATAGCCTCCGCAGACCAGTGGTTATTGTGCTCACTAAAAAACGAACGTCTGGAGTTGGATTGTAAAATTAAATTAAATGTCTGCAAATTCATTACACGTTCAAACCCACCGTTCCTTAACCTAAAGTAGTCGATAATGACCAAGATGTTGATATGAACGACTTCAAATAAACTAAAAAAAATTAAAATTTTACAATTTTCGTAATAATGTTCTCTCGCCCAACTTTTAGTTTTAAAGGAAAATTACGATATTCCGAAAAAAGAAAATCGCGTTACAATCAATTTTTTGCTACAGCCTTGATAATTACAGCCTTGATAGTGCACTTAACGTAAAAATGCATAAAACCAAAAGAAAAGAAAATAAAGTAAAATTTTTTAAAAATTTTCTGTAAAATGAACGTGTGTGCGCGCGCGCGATTGTGAAACGAGCGGGAGAGGGACTTTTTTCGTGAAACGCTAATAATAGGTTCTTTTGGGTTACTCATAAGAAAAACTCCCTTTTAAACTTATGACACGTAATTGTTAACAAATAAATAAATGACAATAAATTATTACGCTTATAACACGAGAGAGAGGGGGGAGGGGGGAAGAGAGGAAGAGGGAGAGGAGTAGTTTAATACCAATAAAACTACTTAAAATAAACAGATAATAAAATGTTATTAAAAACTTAAGCCTACACTTAATTAAAAAGAACATATGGGGATTCCAAATTAAATAATTAATCAACTCTTAAATACAAAATCAAACAATAATGATTCCTGTACAGGGAGAAATTATCATACCGCGTAATGTACAAAACTGGTTTTTACAAACTGACACTCTGAAATTACACTAGTTTTACATCTGATTTACTACTGAACTGAAAAAATCGAGAATTCAGAGCTCTTTTATAATAACGGGTCTTACAATTTCGAGAACAATAAAAAGCAATAAAAGTATTAAGAATATCAAAACAACCGAATATTGTAGGTACCTTCTATACTTTGATAGAAAAATCAAATGAATAAAATAGAGAAATAACAAGAGGCATAATTTCATAAAACACTTTTCTAACTCATTTCAAGAAACAATAATTCAACGTAATATAACCTAGACATTAAACAAAATTTTTCGAAAAAAACACTAATGAAATATGCAAAACTGCTTTAAAATATTGTATAACCCTAGGTTCGTTCGGGATCTGGGTATGATAAATAATAAACAGACTTACTTTAAACTTAAAACAATATTAATTATTTAAATAAATAATTTAAATACTGATATAAATTCATTTAATTTCTTAATTTGTGTAAAGACACAATATAATGCGAAACTTTTCCAAAATATCATTGTTAGTAATGAAAATACTGGGTAAAAAGAAAATTTTATTTAAACAAAAAAATTGAAAGCTCCTCGTTTACATGGAATATGAGAAAAGTTGCAGAAGAAAAATTAAAGAATAAGGCGGGTAATTATTGATCGTTTAAAAACACTGTAAAAAATTAATTTGACCGAAGATAATCAGTAATTAAAAATGAAAAGCTAAAATCATAATATAATCTAGCTTAATTACAAACAACACCGATGAATATTTTTTTTATAATTAATTACAGCAGTATCCTTGCGGTGTACTTACGTTTTGCAAAAGTTTTGCTTTTTTTACAAGAGTAGACTATCTCAGCTCATTGTCATAACCGCAGCTAAGCAATCGTGCTATAAATACACACACTCAAAATAATTACTAATAGATGTTGGTGGCATTACATTATACAAATTGCCACACATTTCCACAATTTTAATTATATAGATAGATCAGAGGAACGTGTTCCAATTTAAACAGCTTAAAAAAAGGCGTAACAGAGGTGCGGGCTACTCACTCGACCGATTTCAATTTCGATTTAGAGAGCACTGGACCATGACGTTAAGTCATTCTCGCCGAATGCAACCCTCAATTGAAAACCAACTTATAAGGAAAAGTTATGGCTTCAATTTTAATGCGGTTCTAAAACTACAAACATTCTTGTTTCTTTAACCTGCTCTCTTACATTGCTTCTTTTCTATTCGTCTTTTTATATACAATAAATAAATTTACTACTTTGCACGTTTCTGTCTTTATAACAGTAAATATTATGTCCTAACCCATTAATCTTCTGTTAACATAAACCACCAAAAGAAGATAAACATACGTGGAAAATAGTTCTTACTGAAGACTACGATTTCCTTTAGAAATCGAATTACGAGGAAGTAAAAAGCATAAAAACAACAAATATAGAAACTTGCAGTTATATCACAACAGAGTACGCACAATAGAACGTCTTAGCTGACTAGACCCCGAGAAAACTTATAAAAAGTAACACGATTACGAAAATTCAAACATATTTTAAATAATAGATTCTTTGTATTTAGGTATACAAATGTGTCCTCTGTGAAGTGTGGTAATCCACACATCAGGAAATGCCAATTTGTAGAATTATTAATATTATAACACAAGATGAAACATTATAATCAAAAGAATTTTATCAAGACTTTATTGCTGCTTATTCTATTATCTTTAAACAAAACCAAATTTGAAGTATTTATGTTAACAATTTATCTTACAACTTTAATGTAAATATCAATATAATTGAAATGAAATGGATTTATAATAAAAGAAGATTATCAATATGCACCTAAAATACAAGAAAATTAAAGTTTTAAATTTTTTAGATGTAACATAGAATGATAAACATAACATAAATCATGTAACAATAAAACAAACTCTACAGAAACTATAAAAAATAAAATACTACTGGAATGTTTAAATATAAAAAATAAAATTTAAGAAGTCTATAAAAACCTGAATTACATATTATGTAGGCCGATTTATGTATGTAAATAGGCCCTATATAGTTATCGGATCAGAAAACAGGTTCAAATCAAACAAAAAAATCTACACAAACGTGGAAAAGCTTTCACACACAATCAGAAAAAGAGGATTACAATTTAATGGCCATATTTACTGAATGGATGAATCCAGGTTAACCAAACACATTTTTAACTTTTTAAATAGGTATGCACAAAGTCAAAATCCCGTGGCACCAAGAAATCAGTAAAGAACTGGGAATTTACAAAATTACAACAGAAATCAACTGCAATAGAGAAAAGTACGGGAGTTAAATAAAAAAAACCTAGAGTTTCAAGAGAACAAAACCAACGATCACCAAGAAATGGTCCGAAGAAAGAAAGAGCATTCAGGCAAAATGAAGGAAGCATGGGCCACAAAGTTGATTATCGTACCCTTTAAATTGAGTGATTCGAAAAGTAGGCCTATTGCTTAAAATTGTTCAATTTTTTCGATTGAACTTTATTTGAATTAAATTTCTTTGAATTGGAGTTGATCATATTATAATAAATAAGTAAATAAAATGCTTCTGAACAAAAATGACGTTGCGTTTTCTATAAGTATTGAATTATTGTCGTTGGGTTATTGTGGTTAATCCATTAACAAACGTATTAAGTTTTAGTTTAGTTCCAAATTAAAGTTATTTTGTCACGAAAGATATCCTTGTATTCTGATGGTTTGTTTACTTTCTCTTGCCAACATGAATACATAGGAAGGAAAGTACCCTATTGTTTTCATATTGAGTTTTCACCGGATCCACAGTTTTCAGACTCCCTGAACCCAAAAAACATGTTTTTAGCGATTGGTCAGTGTGCGCGTGTGCGTGCGCGCGCGCGTATGAGTGAACAAAATATCTCAAAAACGTAACTTCGTACGAACTTGAAACTTGAAATTTAAGTTAGATACTACTACCGCACCCGACACGAACATTTTCATCAAATTCGGTCAACTGGAAGTAGTAGTTTATTCATGTCATTTTTTCACTTTTTTGCCATTTTCTCAAAATCGTCTCATTTACTAAATTTCTTATGCTTTACAAGATAGGATAGGCGCCAGTCTGCTTAAATTCTTGGGGAAAAATAGATTTTTTTTACGATTTCAGCCTTAGTAGGCCTATGCATTTTCCGACAAAAATGTATATAATCAAATTTATAGGAAATTAAAACATCTACAACTTTTATTTAAAGCATTTTCCTCTACAGAGCCTAGTTTAGCGTAAAATAGTGTTTTTTTCTGTATTTTTAAGCCAAACTAAGGTTGATTTTCATTTTGCGTCTTTCACCCACGATTAAAATTCGGTTATGTTTATTGAGGTTACTTTTTTGTTTATTTCTAGTGGTTTATTACTAATGACAGGTTATATTGTTCATTATTTGCATTGGCAAGAGAAAGTTCTGTGTGTTTCATACCAGATTTTGAAAGAAGTTAATAATTTATCCTATTAACTTATCACGTTAATGGGAACGAAAGAAAAAAAATCTTAAAATAATTGACGATAGTAACCTATTATAAAAACCAAATTAAGTAAAATAAAAATAACTGCAAGAGACGGTCAACAATATTCATTACTCAGTAACTCTACAGATCAATAACAGTTTTTAACTTGTGCGATTCAACAACAGTAACCAAGAAGGTTGAGCACATCTACGACTAAGATAATGCCGTACAACACCGTTACATCGAGACCATGACTATTGCCTAATACGGAAATAAGTGTTCCGATATAGGTTATTAAATGCGGACTACTTACTAGTACCAGCCCGACGATTCAAATATCGCAATATAGTTCTGTTTTCACACGTTTACCGACAGAAACAAAGATAAAACAGAAAATAGTCGTGCTTAATCCCTAACTGTTAGACAAGAGTCGCATTTAGTTAAAAGTTTACAATCACAGATACATATTTTACATCTTTCCAGAATAATTTTTTTTTGTTTTACGATTGACTGTTTTGTAATTAATGCAGACGGTGGAGAATGAAGATATATGAAAATGAGTGATGAAAAATACCAGACCTGACCGGAAATCGAACCCGGGACCCCGGCTTAGAAGCCAGTTACGCTAACTACTACGCCAACAGGCAGGCCACAGAAAAATAAGGATCTATTTAGATAACTTGCCAACAAATTTTAAATCTACAAGTAGGCCTACTGAAGAGGACCACGCTAAGATGAACCCCTAAGCAGAAGTTCTAATAACATTCTAACATTCGGCCCAGAAAAATGAATAAATTAACTGTAAATTTTTACTTTCTCTTGCCCTATATGCTTACAATTTATAGAGAAAAAATTAGGAATTGTTTTCATGTCGATTTTTCGAAATAGAGTTTTCACTGAATATAAACGTTTTCAGGCCCTCTGAACCCAAAACCTCTTTTTGTTGCCTTTTTGTTGCCGCAAAACGGAATATAATACGAAGTTCAAACTTACTACTTACGAAAATTTCATCAAAATCGGTCAACCGGAAATACAAGTTTATTCGTGCAATTTTTCACTCGCGATTTTCTCAAAAACGACTACTACGATTTTTTTTTAAATCACCTCATTTGCTACAATTTTTATACTCTATAAGATAGGATAAGCTCTAAAAATAGATTGTCTGCAGAAAATTAGGTCGGCTAAAATTCTTGGGGAGGCTGTGCTCTCGTAGAAAAAATGGGTTTTTCAAAAGACTGCGGCCTTAAAATTTTATTCCAGGGCAAAAGTGTATATTTCAAGGTTGTATAACATTTAAAAACATTTAAAACAAAAACATTTAAAAACAAATTTTATTTCAAACGGTTTTTTGTACAACGCTTAGCTTATCGGCAATAAGTGATTTTCTGTTTTTTTTTTTCATGAAAATCTGTACAAAAATGGGATTGCGGCCTTATTTTACAACAAAAATGTATAATTAAAGCTATAAAAAATAATCTAAATGAAAAACAAAATAAAAAAGGAAATAAAAAAATCGACAACTTTTATTTCATGAATTTTCTTCTACGAAATTTAAATCTAACTCGAACTTTTTGAACATAGTCGTTGAATGAAAGAAAATGAACGACTGTAAGTAAATGCGATCGTACATTCAGTAGTGTGCTACGTAACTGACTACAGCACCTACGTAATATTAAAAATATCTGACTGACACTTCCCTCGAAAAAGCAAGTATAAGTATTGTTAATTTAATAAATTAATTTAAAACGAAAAAAGATTTTAACAAAGTTAATAATGTATAATTCATAACACTGCTTTCTTAACCAACTGTTACAAAAGAACGGATAAAGACAACGACTGTTGAATTGCTTGACATAATTGGCTTTCAACGGCAATGAAAAAACGTAAGTTCTACAAATCAAAGAATTCATGCTAAAAAAATTCTTCTACACCCTATAATTATGTCATGATTAGTCAAATCTTCGGGATAGAAGAGTTTAGTCGCTAAAATCCTGTCAACGTTTTCTGTTATGTTCAGGACTACAATTTCTTATTTCTCTTGCCTATATGAATATATTGGAAGGAAAGTACCTATTGTTTTCATCTCGATTTTCCGGAATCGAGTTTTCACCGGATCTACAAGTTTTCAGACACCCTGAACCCCAAAAACATGTTTTAGCGATTGGTGTGTGTGTGTGTGTGTGTGTACACAGAATATCTCAAGAACGAAACATCGTACAAACTTGAAACTTAAGTTATATATCACTAGAGAAACCGACACGAAAATTTTCATCAAAATCAGTTAACCGGAAGTAGTAATTTATTCGTGTAATTTTTCACTTTTTTGCGATTTTCTCAAAAACGGCTCCTACGATTTTTTAAAAAAATCGCCTTGTTTACTATATTTTTTATGCTCTATAAGAAAGGGTAGGCGCCATGTCTGCTGAAATTCTTGGAGTGGTTGTTTTCTTAAAAAAATTGTTTTTTTAAGATTATTGCGATTTTAATATGCATTTTAACGCAAAAATCTTTATAATAAAAGTTGTAGAAAATTTAAAATCCTACAACTTTTGTTTCAAACATTTTTTTGTATAACGCTTAATTTAGCGGTCATAAGCGATTTTCTGTTTTTTCATGAAAATCTGTAAAAAAATGTATCTTTTAAGCATTTTTCTCTACAGAGCGTAGTTTAGCGTGAAAGAGTGATTTTTCGTATTATTAAGCCGAACTAAGGTTGGTTTTCATTATGCATCATTCACTCATGATGAAAATTAGGTTCTGTTTTTTGAGGTTAGTTTTTTGTTTATTTCTAATGGTTTTATTACTAATGTTAGGTTATATTGGTCATTATTTGCATTGGCAAGAGCAAGTCGTGTGAGGGTTTCACACCAACTTTTTTCATAAATAACATATTAGAAACACCCTTTATTTTCACTTTCCAGAATCATTTCACAAGATAAGTTTTGTCTGAATAGAAGACCTCAACAATTATCAAATTTTAACCACAAAAATTATTAGAAAATGTTCGTAATCAAAGGATACGTGTACTATATCACTCAGTTAAATCAAATAATTTTAAGTTAGAAGTAGCCAGTTATATAGGTTTAGTAGTAAAGACCAGCATGATTTCATTAGGAAGGCGAGATAGAACCACTATGTAAACTAGAAGGGAGCGGTTGTTTCTGAGAGCACCACAATTTTTCTTGGAGCCATTAACCAAGCCACCTTCCAACCACATTACACTATATTACCGTAATGAAATACACCACAGACAGTGTTGTAAATAAACGGAGTAAATAGTACTTGAATGTATTAAGGAAGTACGTAAAAGAAATATCGGCACGTTATAAATATCAAGCTCTTAACTCTACAACCACGTAATCACTACAGCATTACAACGAGCGTAGGTAAATGTTAATTTAAATTAATAATGATAGTGCAAAGTAAAGTTAATGTGATTTTGCAAGGGACAATAAAAAACTGTAACTTTACATTTATTTTGGCCAATTTTAATTTATGGTCGAGGATTTTCAGCTCAAAAATGGGAAAATAAAGCAGAAAGCATTGATTGAATAGACAATTGGTTTTTACATTCAAAGCCACTGATTTAATTTTAAAATCTCTCGTTTAGTATTCTCAATGAATTTCTGAATCGCTTAAGAAATACACAAAACGTAGACCTATACTATAGACACATACACCATAGACACCTCCGAGGCGTAATGGTTAGCACGCTAGCCAACAAAGGTCTCGGTTCGAATCCTGGTTAAGATCTGGAAGTTATCGAAGTCAAAACCGACCGTTCCATAACCCATAGTAGTCGCTATGACCAAGATAAATATCTTGGTCACATAAATATGCGACTTTAAATGCAATAAACCAACATGAACTATAAAAATTGTAAACGTTTTCTGAGAAAATCACATTTCAGACAGATATAAAGGACGCAGTGAATAAAAAAAAATCGGACGAAAAGATTGACTTAGCTAATGTAAAAGCCTGATTTTCGTAAGGAGAGCGCTGGGCAAAACGTGCGTCTCCATTAGTATAGTCTTGTATGTACTCCAATAGTGCAGTAAACATAATCAACAATGGACAGCATGCTTACAAAATACAATGGGTGTAGTCAATTTTCAACAACACTGACTGTACATTTAACTAAGTCAGAGGGGTATGCAGGGTCGAAGTCAAGTATGCGCATGCGCAACCCAGCGCTCACAGCAATCGGCTTGGCCTTTACCACCCACCGGGTTGGTCTAGAGGTAACGCCGTCACTGCAAGTCAGCTGTTTAGCAGCTGATTTTCGGAGATGAAGGTTCCTGGTTCAAATCCTAGTAAAGCTAGTTGTTTTTATACGCATTTGAATACTAGAGAGTGGTTACCGGAGTAGTTTGATGGTTGGAGTTCAATTAACCAAACCCTCTCAAGAATGATCGGCCTGGGTGTGTACAAGACTAAACATAATTTACACGTCATTTACATCATCCTCATCTCATTGAATCATGGGGTTGATTATTCTGAAATGTACATATTGCAACGTACACACATTAGGGATAAGAAAAGTTATACTTTCTTAAATTTTTGTCGTTAAATTTCTCCGTACAGATGACAAATAAAATATTATTAAAAAAAATACCGATTAAAAAATCAATTAGGCTACAAAATTTACTTTAGTTATGGGTTTTGTATTAAAAAAAATCGTGTTTTGTCATTCATAATGGGTCATCATAAAATGATGGTGGGGTTATAGTTATTCCAGACCAAGGCGAAGGTTCAAACAATTTGAAGAAACTGGATCAGTTAACAAGCAGAAATGACCTAAGGGACCACGAGTATCAAACGAAACGGTTGAACTAATCAGGCAATCTGTAGCTAGAAGTCCTAACAAGTCCGTCGCTTGTCGAAGCTTCAAGTTAGGTTTTCCGAAAACAATTCACGAAGTTTTACACAAAAGATTGAAATTTACACTCACGTAAAAATTCAGCCAATGAAGGAATTGTAACCAGGATAGAAGCTTTTGAAATGTCGTGTTATAGGAAAATGTTAAAGATTAGGTGGGTGGACAAGATAAGTAATTAAGATGTTCTTGGACGAGTGGATGAAAAAAGGAGTACTACTATATGGAAGCATCTTCCCAGAAGACAGGATAGGCTAGTGGGGCATATCTTAAGACATCCAGGTATTGGTCTATCAATAATGGAGGGTAATATTGAGGGAGTGAATTGTAGAGGGAGGCACAGGTTAGAGTTTTTTAAGCAAATCACAAAAGAGGTAGGGTGTTACAGGTATGTAGATATGAAACGACTAGCGCAAGATAGAACAGCTTGGAGAACTGCATCAAACCAGTTGAGAGACTGATGACAAAAAAAACTAAGTATTTCTGTTTTCATTTAATCCATGTTCAAAACTTCACCATTTTTGTAATATGACAATGTATTTTTACAGTACAGAAAATTAATCAGAATATTGTAACTGATTAATCAAAATAAATGAGCGACTATGAGTCATTCGCAAACCTTTGAAGAAAACTACGAGATTATAACAAAATATTACGAACCATTAATTTACGATGAGACAATTACATTTAGCATGTATTTCCTGTTAAGAAACCAAAGCAAAAACGGAATGGTGGTATAAGTGACTATATAAGAAAACAATACTCTAAGACTATATAGTAGTTGAAAACAATAAAACCACACTATAAGGTGATCGTTTTAAATTAATATTATTACAAAACACACACGTATTTTTATAACAGGAAAGTGATGAGATATATTCAACTAACCATCTTCGTATCAGAAGTAGCATTACGTGTTTATATTTATACTACGGAAGGATTGTATGTCAGTGGTATTGTACATTATACTAGTCCAAACCAGAATCTTTACTACCCACAAGATAGTTTAATAGTTTCATTTACCGTAGTTTATTTGAAATTAAAACATTACTAATAGATTCTATTAAAAATACTATTCTCAATATTCAAGCTGACGAATTTTACGACCTCAGAGAAAGTACATACAATGTGCAAATAAAATAATCTCAAGAACGAAAAAGTTTGGTCTTGAACTTACAATACGTAGATTACAATTAAATTAAACATGTTTTATCCAAAAAGCGTTTAAAAGTGTACCCGGAACGGAGAAAATAGAAAATTTTCACATAAATATATTTTTAATATACTTTTTAATTAATTAAATTAATTAATTAAGTAATTAATTTCTTTTAATAGAATATTTTCACGGTTTTTTGCCCATTATTAAAATTCAGAGTTTTCTGCATCAAATGATGTATAATTTGTTGGGGGTTTGCAATTTTATACCCCCAAAAAAATTATTAAAAATATGTTAAACCTTGCGTTATTTCCTAAACGTTACCAGTTTGCATCAACACATCTACTTTTTGAATGACAAACGATAAATTCATAATTTTGTTTTTGTTTTAAAACTTTAAGTTGGCATTAGACCTGCTGTGAATGTAACAGTTGAGAAATTTCCAGATTATGATCCTGGAATGTATTAAAGGTAAGTATTTTGCAATACTTATAATGTTGTGTTCTCTTTTAGTTTTTTCTTGTTTCCCGTAAATAGCAATTTTTGACATATAAGGAACAGTTTCTAAGCCAACTTGTATAGGGATATTAATGAAACTTTTGCACAGCCTTTTATACCATGATTTCAATGTGCTGAGTTAATATTACAGTAAAATAATGAGCTTAAATATTTATTTTCCACTTAAATAGGCATAAAATTATGCTTTTCAAAAGTGGTAATTTAAAAAAAAAACATTTTCTTATCTTCCTAACAATACATAAAGATGTACCAATTCTGTGGGTGTAGAATAGCCAGAAAAATAACCACAAAAATGAACAGGATAACTGTAATAGTTTTTGAGAAAATGTTCCTTACTAAATATGTTGTCCTTACCAATATGTTGCCTTAATAGGCATTCCGGGCACCCTTAATTTACCTCTAAATAAATAATATAAGCTGCTGATGTTTTTCTATCTACATTAGCACATTGTTATTCAATTAAATCTTTGACAAACAGCTTGGTTTAAAACCAAGAATAAAGCTTTTAAGACTTTTCATAACAATGTTATTTTTACAACACATAGGCCCTAATTGAAATTAGAATCACAACAATACTTGAAAAAAAAAATTAAAATTTGTTAAATAAATCAATCTACTTTTCAGGAAGAGCCCAAGTCATAAAATAAAATACTTACAGAATACACAGACAATTAATACAAAAAAATTAGGATAATATGCTATGAACATAATTGTCTTTGAAAACTTTTGTACGGTTTTTTAAGGTAAGCCAACAGCATAAATTTATGGCTAATACATAATTGCCTGTGGTGGTGGTGGTGATGGTGATAATAATAATAACTAATAATCTATAAATATAAAAATAAATGTTGTGTTTGTCACAATGCATTTCTAAACGTTATGCATTCCTAAACTGCTTGACCGATATACGGTAAATTCTATCTATAGATTACTCAGTTTCTAGAGCAAGTTTTAAGCTTTTGAAAACCTCGATCTGATCAGTATTAACTTAAGAGTGCTTAAACGTTGCTTTTGTGCTTTCAAAAATGTCAGATGTTCGACTTTTAAAATACAGATGTTTAAAACAAAGGGCATATAAAACAGATGTTTTTGTCTTATGAATGATAATGTATAATGTATTATCATTATAATATGACCATCAATAAAGCACAGGGACAACCGATACAAGTTTGAGGATTAAATTTGGAAAAAAATTGTATATCCAAGAGCACTTCAATTTAAAAAATGAGCACAGAACTATTATAAGGAATTATCTTTAAATTCGATTTTTGTAGGCGCAGCAGTGTGCGCTTGGTAAAGCTTAATAAAATTTAGTTACAAAAAAACCTAAATAAAAAGGAATCCACAAAAATAATACACATTGTTTAGTCAATATAATAAAAAAAACTCTTCTTCAGAATTGAAGGCACACCTTCAATTCTGAAGAAGAGTTTTTTTTATTATATCTTTTAGTGTTCATATCTTTAGTGTTCTTTTAGTGTTATATCTTTAATGTGTTCATTATACACATATAATGAACAATTCAAAAACTTTAACTGTTAAAATTTTAGAGTTTTTTAGTAATGTATTTAAAAAAATCAAATGGAATTATAATTAATTCCTTTTAAAAGCTTGAAGTTATACGCTTTCTTGATTCGGAATTCACCACGACTTCCCGTATCGTAATTACAGTAAAAATTGATTTTAATACGCAATTCTCAATTTCTTTTCGCGTATTTTAAAATCTCGGAAATAATCAATGACAGTAGTGAAAGAATGTACAGAGTTCACTCTGTAAGGATATTTTAAAATGTGTGTAATTTTGGAATATTTGCATATTTCTTACAGCATATTCTGGACGCGGGAAAATTGTTGACCGTAAATATATAATAATTATATACGTATTATTACTATTAATAAATAATTAACATATTTTTTGATAATGTTAACTGCAGTTTCAATTGTGCATAAACATTAATAGTTGTAAATTTCAGAAAATAAACAATACATCATTATCTTGTCGGGTATTTATAATGGCTTCAGTAAGAACTGCAGTACTCCAGTTCAAACTTCAGACAAAATTTTACAAATCTTTGGGGAAGTGACTTTCAGAGGGACGATTTTTAAGTTCACTAGTTTATTCTGAAATGTTGAGTGGCATTGTGCACCATTTCAAAGTGTAAATCATCTTTCACACGAACTAAAAAACAATAAAAGTTATTTGAAAAACCGTTTCTATAATGAAACTCTGATAGTCTACTTTATTAAGTCATATCAACAGATAGAAAACACAAAGAAGAAATCTTTAAACCAATGTTCGAAGTGCATCGTGAAACTTAACCTATAACGGTTCTATTATCCGAATGCGTAAACAAAACGATACAAGTAAAGCACAGTTTCATGTTCCGTACCAATTTACTGGTAACTAATAATAGCAGGCTACTAACTGCTTACTTCACATCGCAACTGCCTGTATATTCCGTGTTGGGGTGAGCATTGCAATGGTCACTGTTGTGTCACGACCTGTACGTTGCATTTACTCTCTTCAAACAATTGCTTGGTACTCAAGAATCCTTGGAATCCAATTTATTCCGTTCTATTACATTTCAAACAGATAGCTACTGAAAAATTGCTGCGACCGATGTTATAACAGTTAAAATAAAGGCAATCATAATTTTACGGGCTGACTTTTCCACCACCTCTCTGAATAACAGAAATTAAAAGCAGTAAACATTTGTGTACATAATACAACTACGAAATTAAATATACGTAATATACGTCCAACGGAACTGTTTACTTGCAAATATCAGAAAAAATTGCAATCCATCATCAAATGTACTTCCTTGGACGCCATTTTAAGTCAGACAGAACAAACTGATCTAACCGCACGAAATTATTTTATATGATGAGCACACAAAACGTACACATGAACGACTGTTACTTAATAATCTCACACTTAGGTAGGTACATTTTACTCAAAACACCATTCCATTTTATGAACTTGTTCATGTTTGTTTCAGCCCCTTTGGTAATAAGTTACACAAACTAAATTGCCTCAAATAACTTATCAATTTCAAAATTTAACTTTGAAGTAAGAGGTAATTCAAACTGCACTATATAGTAGAAGCAGACCTAAATGACAGTTTGACCAGAACTGCAAAAACTAATTAGGTATCTACATTACATTCCACAATCTATGAAAAGATAAAGTAGGTAGTTTTTTTAACGTCCGACTATTTAGCAATTACTGCTAATGCAGACGGTGAAAAGGATGATAGATGAAAATAAGTAATGAAAAAATGCCAGATCTGACCGGGAATCGAACCCGAGACCCCGGAGTAGAAGCCAGTTGCGCTACCCACTAAGCGACGGGCCGGCAGGAAGTAGTTCGGTACTATTTATGTACAAATGAATTTCCGCTACACAAACTAGACAATCGCTGAACCAGTTATACTACATATTATACAAAATCATTTCTTCAATTGGTTTCTACATTAGGGGCTCTGGGTTAGATTCCCAGTCAGGTTATTTTTTTTACAATCCATCTTCATCTATCACCCTTCACCGACTGCATTAACTTAACGTACACAACAGTCGGGGATAAACATATTCCTTTAACCTAAAGTATATATATATATATATATATATATATATTTTAATCAACTTTTATGGAATATTATTAACAATCAGTTAAATTATTTAATTATTAATAAATTTAAATAGTTGGTCAGGTTAATTTTCAATGTGTTTATGATAGATGCAAAATTTAAAAATTATTGTTGGCTAATTTAAAATTAAAAGAAATTGTATCGGCAATAGTCGTCGCTGTTAATCTGTAATTATGTCTGCATGATAAGTCTAAAATTTGTAAATGTTTCAGACCGTGGTAGTGGTCACAATTATCTGTAAGGTTAATTGCCAAAGGTATTTTTTGTTTCGCTGTCATATTTCGTCTAGAGCAGTGTTCATAATATGCAAGTCTTTGTGAATTACGTCATGGGTTATAAACCAATGGGAGTCAGTAATAATTTTAAGGATCTTCGATTGTAGACGCTGCAAGATGGGAATGTTTGATGAGCTTGCTGATCCCCAAAGTTCAATTCCGTACTGCCATATTAATTCTGGTAACCAATGCAGTTGACGCAATTTAATGTCCAACTGTTTACGTTTCGTCCTAACGTGTTTTTTCTCTCCTGTAAGTTGTCTGTCCAAGTACCTAACGTCTTCCGTTTGCAGGATGATATTATCGTTTGAGTCACAGTTGGACAAGTCTCTTTTTTGCAAAAGTAATAGGCTATGTAAAGATTTTGTTTCGTTAATTTTAATCATTCAGTTTCTCATGTTATAAAAATCTCTTTGTAATTTATCTGACGCTCCTGCTGCATTTAAATCCGTAGCAAGTGTCGTCTATTATAGGATAGAAATGCCGTCTGCAAAGGTAGCTGTTGTAGTTTGTTGAGTAGTGAGAAAGTCAGATCTGTATAGTTTGTGTACGTGTGAACTATAGGCACACTGCCTTAAGGGACTCCCGAATTTACCGGATACGGGCAGACAACACAGATTCATAGTTAATCTAAAAATATCTGTCTGAAAAGTCTGATTTAAAAACAGGAAAAAATGGATGCGAAAGGACGGTTTTAATTTTTTACAGGAAACCACAATGCCATACCTCATCAAAAGCTTGGGCAACATCTAAAAACATAGCGGAACAGATCTGTTTAGATTCTAGCCCGCCATAGATTGGGTCTGTCAGTCTGTGTACTTGTTTTGCAGTCGAATGACGTTCCCTCAATCCGAATGGTAGTTAGGAATATGTTCGTTTCCTGTAAGTAATGTTGAAGTCGTTCTACCATAGTTTTTCAAATAAGTTGGAAACAATTTATAGTAAATTAATCGGTTTAACAGGAGTTGGGCTTGTGCGGATCATTCCCTGGCTGACAGATCATAAAATTCCTAAACGATTTTCCACTGGGACGGAAAATATCCAGAATTAACGATATCATTAAGAATTAACCTGAGCAACAAAAATCCGTTATTAGGCAGTTGAAGAACCTCACTTTATAGTAATAGTCATATCCAGACAAACCAAAGTTTTAATTTCACAAATTTTTAATTTTTTGGTACAACATGAAAGGTTTCTCCAAATATTCTTTAAGAGTCGTTGTGAAGTTTTGATTTACGTCCAGAAAAAGTTTGAAAAAAATTATCAAATATTTTGCCAATATTTCTTCTTTTTCGGGTGTACCTCTGGCCCAATACGTAGAGGTGGAACGGTATTAATTAAACATAAATTTATTTATATAACTTCCTGAGCAAGGTTGTGAAGTATCCTTTGTAACTAAATTATGCGAGCCCCAGGAAAATTAAAAAAAACTATTTCTAATTATGGTAACATAAATTTTACATCACATTTTGGCCAATATGATGATATCGACATAACTACAGGGAACTCGTTAACGAAACCAGTAAAACTTTCCAGGACAGCGTTAGGGCGACAATAATTTTGTTTTTAAAACATTCCGAACATTTTTTAACTTCATAAAAAATGTAATGATATTTAAAACGTTATGATATTTTTAATTTATACTAACCAAATAAATTATATCTAAAAAAACATGTGAATCATTTGTTATGTACAACCAAATGTGGAACTAAATAATTATAAAACGCAAATTACAACGGTTATTATTACTTTTCGATACGTCAGGGATGTTTGAATGAAAATTTCTTAAGTTTTCATACTCTTAATATTAATAATTACGTGCGCATTATCGCATACACTGCAGAAAATGGCCCGATTCTTAATGTTATTTGTAACTAATCTCTAATGTGTGTTTCTCTATATCTACAAAATTCACAGTGGATGAGCCGAGACTAAACGCAACAGAATAATAGTTCAAAGCCTAAAAAGACTGCAATTTTAAACGTGAAATTACTCAACACAACAAATAACTTTTGCTGGATTCGATCATGTGTATAATTACACAGCGTAATTCGGGTACGCCTTTTGTACTAATTAGCTTAACCGATTACAAGACTGTACTGTGCAGGAAGAAGCTTTTATTATTATAAGTTAATTAAAATAGAAACTATCGTTTCAATCCTTCTTGTTAAATGTACTCAGGTCAACTTTGCTGCGGTGGATCTAGTTGGTGCTCCTTACGTTAGCAGCAGCCATTAACATAGTTTTCAAATTAAAATATATCATTGGAAAAATTTACAATTGAAAATTTATTCGACGAGTACTATAAAAGAATTAAATAACACGCTTATGTAAATAATTACGCTTACGTCATATATGGCTAACTGTAGCCTACTGTACGAAAGTGGAGGCTAAAACACGCGGGAGCAGTGTTAGTCGTCCCTGTTCAAAATTATGAAGGTCGAACCGGAACAGAACTTCTGGAGAGACGTTAAATGTATCTCAGAAATTCAAAACAACATTGGGGTGTGTGTGTGTGTGTGTGGCTTAACAACCCTATGACACCAACCCGATGCCTTTACGGGGCGCGCTCTGTACATGAGATTCTCTCGGGAAACTAAATCAAATAGTTTGCAAAGGATGAGAAGCATCACGGGGTGGTGGTTCTCGTTTGTCACTTCGCAAAGAGGCCTTCTGAACCCTTTGGAGAGCTCTGATAGAGTGATTTTCGGGGTGATTAGGCCGAGTGGGAGGCAACACAATTCGAGCGTCCTGTCAGGGTTCTGTTCTGAAACCTGCTGACCACCACATACGGTCAGTAGGATCTCAAAAAGCTCCAGCGCACCCAAATCCAAACTTTTTTACTTAACTTCCAGATCCAGATTTTTTGCCAGTATAAAATTTCTGGATATCAGACAAACAATAGCTTGTTGGTGGAATACTAAACAGAATTTAAGTAGGCCTGCGAAGTGTAAGAATTTGGAGTAGGGAATGGATACTGCACATAAATTAAAACAAAACTTCAGGCACTTGTGTAGATTCATAAATAAATTTTTAAATTGTAAATCAATTTATTTCTTTTAATGTCAACCAATCAAGCACTGATTACGAAATGAATTCACTGAAAAAATACGTTCATAAAGCAAAAAGTAATAAATCTATAATTTATAAAACTATAAAAAATCGCATATTTCTATGAGAAATTCAATAGCTAACTCTAGTTGGTAACCGTTTTACTTATTCATTCTATATACTGTTATTTTAAATAACTGCATTATACAATATAAAAGTTATTTACAATAAAACAATATCAACCGAATAAGGAGAAATGCTGACATAAGGGATGCCAGCGTGACGTCAGGTTGAAGTAGGTAATGGCATGATGGAGACAGAAGACAAGGAAACGTGGAAACGTGAACAAGAGGCAGCCGAGCCACGACTTTGCTGCTACACTATAGTGTTGTATGTACTTGTTCAGTATATACAGCCCACGATTCCAATGCTGACATTACTACTTGGTACTGCGAAAACAATGAAAACTTGTTATTTAAAGTCAACGCCATGACAATCATACAGCACCAGTATGAATCGGGTTCTGTACAATACTTTATAAACTGAAAATATATAATGCATGTAACGCATACACATGTTTCACGTAATAAATATTAAACTTAATAAATCGTCTAAATTTGACGTTCATTGTAAAGTGAAAATTGTGAAATTCGATATTATTTACTCCGCGTAGCAAGTTTCAATATTCAAAAGTTCTGTTTCACAACTTAGTAAATAGCCATAACGTTGCAAATAAATTTTTGTTTTATAACTTTGTAAATAAATGCATGGTTAGGTTGAATTTAACGACTATTATTTTGTTTTTGTTCTACGTCTGACTGTTCTGCAATTTCTGCTAATGCAGATGGTAGATAATGAAAATGAGTGATGAAAAAATGGCAGACCTGACCGGGAATTGAACCCGGGACCCCGGCGTAGAAGCCAGTTGCTCCAACCACCTACCAACGGCTATTAGCAGCAATCCAAAGGTTCAAGTTGATTAGAATGTACAAATCGGTTAAAAGTATTTCAACATACATCCGTATATCTTTCGACTAAGAAGTGATAAAAAGTGACTAAGAAGCGATTCCTTGGCAAAGAACAATATTTAATAATTTAAGACAGGCCTCTTTGGTTTAACGTCCTATTATATACGCCGATGAAGTAGGGACATGATACATTAACGCAACTTTAACATTTATACCTGTACAAAAATATAAATTAAAATTGAACAAACTTATCGTTTATCGGAGAGCTATCACTAAGTCGCGTTCTCCTCAAAAACTATAACGCGCTTAGTTATTTTAATTCAGTTGTAAACTTTTTTAGTGGTTGTTTTTATACAGTTGCAAAATAAATTAAGTAAAAAAAAGTTATTATGCACATTTACGCCCTGACTGTTATGCGCATTACGGCTATGCAGAAGGTGAAAGGATGATATATGAAAATGAGTTATAAAAAAGCCAGAACTAACTTAGAATTGAACCCGGGACTCATGGCTAGAAGCCACAACTCTGATATAAAAAAATAAGATACCAACGTACAACGCTTCTAATAACAGAAACTATTCACCAATACTTGTTAAAACTGACGAACTAAAAACAATTTATATCCATCAATAAAAATATAATATCTGTAAATGTTATTCGTGATAGAAGAGTCGGATTTCTTTTATTTTAAATTTTAATGTAGCATAATATTGTTATATATTTATTTTTAAGTGTAAAATAGTGCACAGAGCATTCATGTAATGTATGGCATGACGTTAAAACGTGAACAAAAGGCTGGGAACGTGCAACATCGTATAAGTATTGTAATTAGCATTTTTTGATTTATATCAAACTAAATGCTGAAGAGAGCATGCAGTCAGTCGGCCTTCATCTAAATGCATTACAATACCTATACAAGTATTTAATTGCATTATCACGATAGTCCAGTGCACGGTGCCGCACTGATATTTATATAGTACATATTACATATTACAGTACAGTGTACGGAAGACAATGAATTCCACCTGAATAACATAAAGCAGAAGCATCAGACGTACTTCGAATCAGCATTTACAGAAATGTTTTTAATAACATTACAAGTACCAACTTTCCTCCACAGATATTGAATTTTAATTAAACCCTATCTTATTTTCAATAACGGTTTAATGACCACAACTTTCCTCTTGTCACATAATTAAGTCCGTTGTTGGTGTAGAGGTCAGTGCAACTTTCTTCTACGACACAGTTTTGGGTTCGATTCCCGGTCAAGTGTAACATTTTTCGTTAATAATTATTATTACGTCACCCTTCACCGTCTACATTAGTCTTACTTAATAAGTCGCATCAATAGCTATATCATTACCGACTATTTTGGACGGAACAGTGGGTTTAAACATGTAATTATTTTTCTATCCCTGATCGGGAATCAAATCTGAAACTTTCGGCTTTGCAGCGTAGCACGCTAATCATGTGCCACGGAGGCGGAAAATACATAATTACTATTAGATCAGTTAATGTTATTTAGCTCAACAGCCGAAAGGCTGGTTTGAACCTTCAGAGGCCTTACTAAGTAAAAGGAAGAGTCAGGTGGTTTAACTTACCTTCCTCACTGAGTGGAAGAGTATGCTTATCAGCATGCCACGCCCTCTGAAAAACAGCTACTTCCACCCTGAAAATGACACCTTAACTTCATTCACCCCAGGGTCTGGCTGTAAAATGAAATTCATAACTCTCAAAGGAGATAACTCTGACTACTGTTCCTTACATCTCTACCTTTTCTGTTCTTAAATGCTTTAGTCATATAATGACCGTATGATAAGAAACAGAACTAATTTTTTTACCCCTGAAACTAGCAGATCGAGTAGAAATAATTTAACACTTCACTTGCCTGTTACGGGCAATTAGAGCAGTAGTGACTTAAAATACTCTCTTAGTTTATAAAACGAAAACACTCACTAACAGAAGGACGGAGTGTTATCTACAAGCACAAATTACAGAACAGTCTTCATTGACAATCGTTACAACTGCTTAATTAATTCCTTAATCTTAATTAACTTCTTAATTATTAAAAATTTCTAAATTAAAACAATAAATAATTGTTTTTGTGGTAACAAAAAGGTTTAATAAATCTATTTTCTGGATTATAGGGATTTCATTTCAACCAAAGGAACACCAAGGTTAAAATTACATCCATTGTTACCTCATTCACAGTAACGCATTTGCAGTAGTAATGTTTTCTTGTTGTTTTATTTCTGACTGTTAAACACGATAAGACTAATGCAAAAAATGAAGGGTGTAAGATGAAAATGAATGACGAAAAAATCCGGCCGAATGTAGCCTATACAAAAAAACCAACCGAGAGTCGAATCCGGTCAGGTATTTTCATCATTTATCAACCTTCATCATTTGCATCAGCCTTAGTGTGCATCACAGTCGGATGTAAATGGGAAAAAAGATAAATAACGGTAAACGCCCAAAAAAGTTCCGGAAAATTCATAATACTTGAACTGTAGATGACAAACACATCGATGCGAACATAAAATGTGTTGGCAATAAATTACACGACATTAAGCAAAACTTTAATAATATTAAATTAACTTTTTTTTAGCATTAACATTAACATTTTTAACATTTAAACATTAAGAAACTTTAAGCAACCACAGAAACGTTGCTTTCGTTACTATACGAAAATATGAATATGTTACTACAAGCAAAATTACAAATTTTATAACATGAATTCCTTTCGTCCAAAACCGTTAGGGGAAAACTAATGGAAATGCTGAGTATAGAAATATCATAATCGTTTCTTTTCACCCGCAGATTGTTTAGTCAAATATTTAATTGTGTAAAATTCATATCAATAACGTAAACTGTTCAGTTAACACAACTCAATATTCGGTTAACTTCTAAAAAAAATCTGGTGTGAAACACTCACAAGGCTTTTTCTTGACAATGCAAATAATGAAGAGTATAACCTAACATTAGCAACAAAACATTATAAATAAAAAAAAGAAATTAACCTTAAAAAATTATAATCTTATTTTAATCATGAGTGAATGATGCAAAATTAAAACCAACCTCAGTTTGGCTTAATAACTCAGAAAATAATATTTTGGCGTTAAAATATACTCTGTAAAGAAAAATGCTTAGAATCAAAATTGTAGGTCGTTAAGTTTACTATAAATTTGTTTATATAGTACACTTTTGTTGAAAAATGAAAACTAAAGCCATAATCTTTAAAAATCCGTTTGTTACAATTTTCATGAAAACAACAGAAAATCGCTAATTACCGCTAAACTAAGTGTTATACAAAGAAATTTTTGAAATAAAAGTTGTAGGTTTTCAAATTTTCTACAACTTTTATTATATTCATTTTTGCGCTAAAATGCATATTAAAGCCGCAATTTTAAAAAAATATTTTTTTACGTAACAACAGCTTCCCCAAGAATTTCAGCAGACATGATGGCGCCTACCCTATCTTGCAGAGCATAAAAAAATGTAGTAAATGAGACGATTTTTAAAAAAATCGAAGGAGTCGGTTTTTAGAAAATTACAAAAACGTGAATAATGAGACGAATAAACTACTACTACCAGTTGATCGATTTTGATGAAAATGTTCGTGTCTGGTCCTCTAGCAGTACCTAACTTAAGTTTCAAGTTTCAATGTCGTACGATGTTTCTACTTAAAATATTTTGTTCACACACGCGCGCGCGCACTCAACACACACACACACACACCGACCAATCGCTAAAAACTCGACTTCAACAAATCGCGAAAACAATACTTTCCTTTCTATATATTCATATAGGCAAGAGAAAGTAAAAACATGTTCAAATTAGAAAAAAAAACCTTATTATTTTTGCAAAAGCAAATATGCGGACGGGAGCTACCATTCAGCATACAGAGCTTATACACGGGAAACTGGTGGGTCGTGTGTCAATTTGGCCGCAGTCTGAAGTACACTTGAAATGTTAATGCACACACCCTCATGTTGCACAATACAATATATTCAGAAAACGGTATAATGTACTAAAGATTCACACTGTATTTGACAAAGTGGATGCAATTTCTATTCAACATAATAACAGTTTGCATTTCAGATGAATAGAAGAGAAAGAATGTGTGTGAACAACGGTGAAAAGTAGTAAAGATAGAATCTGCGTCGCATGCGGCTATTTCAATACTGAAATCGAGTGCAAGTGGGCGTTAGTTTGCACATGCATACACCTATTTTAGACTATATGTACTCTATTATAATATATCGCGAGCCGGTGCTATCTCCAGTTACTGCAGCCTGATTACCACCTTCTACAAACCTATCTCTTAACACAAGACTACTCTCATAAAATTCCTTAGTTAGTTCTCGAAGCTTTCCAACCCATTAAGTAAATAAACATATAATCTATGAAATGTTTTTATATCTTACTTCGTGTGTTTGTGCAATAAAATCGTTAAGTATAGGGATATGTTACACAAATTTACATAGTAACATTTTTTAGAGAATAAGAAATGTAAAATACGTGAACAATATGTTCCAATACAACGATTTATGACACTTCACCAACAGAAATACAAAAAGTATTAGTAACAACTAAACGGATGATTTTATTAACAAAATTATTTCAATTTACTAATAATCATCTTTGGAAATACAGTAATGAACTAAAGGCCTAAGTGTAATCGCAAAAAGCACACAAAAATATACATTTGTACAATATAACAGTAAATAACAGGAAAATATCACTGATGTTATTCCGGATAATCCTTTAATACAAACTGTAACTTTAAGGGTTGTATTTTTACAAATTCCTTTCATCTGAAAACACAAAGGGGACAAAAATAATCATCTGTACATATTACAAATGATTAATTTACTACGATTAAAAATTGTATCCTTTTAATAGTTATAGGTTATTTAGATCGGTGAATAGCTACAATAGCGATGCGGGCGCACACAATAATGAACATACAGTAAACCGAACTACCTTTCTTGAAAATCTTCTACCAATACAATTTTGATGCTTCATGTACAATAAGATTATGGAAAGAATATAATCAAATACTAACCTTGCAGATATACTCTGCACAAACGAAAATTATTACAAGAGATGTAATTTTACATAGTCATACAATTTAATAAACAAAGTTGATAAAAACACAAATTTTAGCTGAACTACGTGCCAAACACTATAAACAAAACAAAACTTTTGGACAGGCTTATTGAAAAAGATTCACTTACCAACAGCAAACAATTTCTATCTATACATACAGAAGGCCTATTTTTACATTTGTGTTTGTCAAAAATACGGTCCTACAGATCGTAGTAATTTGGCTCGCTTGCAAGCTGATGAGTTTAAAATACCTTGGACTACCACAAACTTCCTTTTGGTACGTACGAAATGACAATTTATACATTTATTTTCAAATATCACATTATTAATATAGAACACTAGGAATGATTCCACACAAATGAACATCCAATTATAAACACGCAATACTTAATACATAATTTGCAAATCATTAGACCTGAATTTAAAATCCTAAATTGTAAAAGTCATGATTACATGGAATTACGTAGGCACCTAAATTCCGATCAAACGTAGTTAATTATACCACCATTACTTTTACAACGATAAATGCCTTATTTGCATAAATTAACACATTTACATGAGTTCATTTCGCCCGCACTGAGTTGTCTTATTGCTAGCATCAGGGTAATACTTGTACATTAAAAAAACAGTTGACTTTTCTCTGAAGTATCACTTAGAGAATCCACTTGCAGAAAGTTAGAACCGTAGCCCGTGGGGATGCTATAGAAGTAGCCTATAATGTGTTTGCTTACGGTAGTCAGCCTCCTTTTGCCCCTGACACGAAGAAATCTAAATGCAAATGATTTCCTTTTCCTAGAAATGGGTCCGGTAACGAAGTGTGGTGATTTTGAGAAGACTGTCACACACTTATTTTTGAACGAATTTCAAAATACGAGTATATTTTTATTATATATTAAAGCTACATTGCAATTTAAGTTTATATCGAAACATACGAAAAAATAATCAGTTGCGAAAAATCAATTCCATGAGACGGTGTCCGTTTTTGTCTAGGCATTATTGCAGACGACTGGAGAAATTGTCCATACTCCTTTTAAGCGCGGCCGGCGGAACCGTTCGAATTTCTCGTGTTATGACATCAGAAAGGGCTTCAAGTTTGTTTACGTAAACTTTACCTTTTAAGTATCTCATAAAAAATAGTGACAAGTTGACAGATCTGGTCACCAAGACATCCTCACGCAATGAAATCTGGTGCCCAGGAAAATGGTGTTTCAAAAAAAAACCACAATTGCTGTTGATGTATGGCAAGCGACACCATCGTGCTGAAATCACAGACCTGTTAGATTGATACGTCGTCTTCTTAATTATGACGGGAAATAATTACGCAACATGGCAAGGAAGCGATCTGTGTCAACAGACACTGTTAATCCGTTTTCACGAAAAATTAAGGCCCAATAATGCAGGTTCGAGATATGGCACACCATATAGTTAACCTCTCGCAATAAAGAGGTTAGGTTTTCATGCAGTTCTTGCGTGTTTTCGGGTGCCTAGTATCGGAAATTCTGTTAGTTTACCATCCCTGATAAAAGGAAATGAGTCTCGTTACTCACGATCAAAACGGTGTCGTGTCAGCAACTCCAACATCGTTTCTCCAAACCTGTCATCTGATGCAGGCCGCAGTTCCTGAACAACGATTATCTTATAGGGATAGAAATGTAGGTCAAGGTGCAATATTCTCCGAACTGATACCTCTGACGTCCTGTGAGCACAAGCGTGACGCACCGCCGAAAGATGATGGGTGGTATCCACCACTTGCCGCACCCTTTCAATATTTTCTGGGAACCGTACAGTTCGTTTACCTCCCTATGCGGTCCCTGGTCTCAAATATCCTGTTGTTTGAAAATTTTTCACCCACTTCATATAATAATGGTATCGCGTTTTGGAACCTAACCACGACGACCACCACTAAAAATATTGTTTTGAAATCGACGCTGTGTGAGCACTACAGAATGACCTGTTTCAATAAAGGAAATTAAAACTAGCCACGAATATGTATTGTTATTCTAGGTCATATTCGGCCCTTTTTACTCTTTTTTGCAATCCACATTCTCAGCATTCATCACTGCACGCTTTTTTCCTTTCATCCGTCCACCCGGTGTTCTGTTTTTGCTCTTCATGGAAGCCCTTAAAATCAGTAATTAGTTGTCCGAATTTAGTTCGGTTCAATAAGTTTTCTCAGTTTCTTACGGTTTTCTGAATATCCTTTCTGACATCTTTAAACCATTAATACGACACCTTAGGTCATTTGTTTAGTGTCTCAAAAAAATGTTTTGTCAATCGTAGGGCTAAACCGGCTAAAGCCAGGTTACTCTATCCCACTATTTTTATTCTTCCAGTGACTTTAGACCGCATGATGGAATATCTCTTCTCTAAATCTTCGGGTAAAATTATAGAAAAATAATATGAACTGCTTTAGGGTTGTCGCCTTCTTTTACTTCTTAGGTGCAAATCACCAAAATACAAATTCTTTAGTTTTCTGTCCAACCTCTAAGGAAAAAGGATTGAACTTAAGGTTTTTTATGGTTTTCAGACAGCCAGAGAATACGAGGTAAGTGAAGTGAGTCAATCAGAATGAGGACAATGAGGACTTTCCCGTTTCAATATACAGAGATAATTACTCACTAGCAAAACGTTTCTTAAGAAGTTACTAAAACGTAATCACTATGGTCAAATAATTGAAAGAATAAGAGTAGGCTGACAATTCATTTCCTACTTACGGGAACCATAAAAAAATTCTGTCGATGTTAATATGGAACGATACATTGTTTTAGCTAAAAATTACCTAATCAAAAATAATCGTACATACATACGAACAAATAAAAATATTAAACTTTCAATATTTTGGAAAAACGAAATCACCAACTATTAAACAGTGAACTTTTTTGAATTGACTCCACCAATATTAACTAACTTACAGATTTAATTCAGAAATATCTGTCTGAAAAACATGTATGAAGTGAAAGAATAAATAAGGTAATATACATATTGTTTATTAATTTCACTTTATAAGTTTTCTAATTATGAAACACCTTATCCTAAATATTTCTATATCTATTTGAAAATGTTCTTTTAAAACATTTTAGTCTTTTAAGCTAAACTTGTTAATATTTCATTTAGGTAATATTTCCCGATTTGAAAAATATTATACACATTAAATAACACGTAATTTGATAATAATACTAAGAATAACAAAAAATACTAATGTTTTTATTGTCGAATGAAATCGTGCAGATAAAGGCTACGCGGCGGCTCAGGTCGGCGCGTGCACTAACCAACTAGTCAGTCAGTCAGTCGTGCGTCGAGATTACCAAACGGTTCTTGCAAATCCTCTTGTTAACACCACGACGCCCCACTGCACTACATTACCTTTTCTGTACACAAATCAAGTTATAGAATTCTTTAAATATGATGAAATTAAAGGTGTTAACAACTAGTACAGCTGTACGATATGCCTAACGGATTCGAAAGGATAGCTTCAGCTGTTGAACAAATGTTGTGAACAAATTTACAACAGTTGCTTTGCCCTACCCTACCTTATTAAAATTTGAACGAATTACTTAAACTATTGTTACATTTAAAATAACGTAACAATGTAATGTGTATTGGAAAACATATTGTTTCATTGCAACTTAAAAAATAATTCAAAGGTAAGACTGTAAACTATATTATAGGAGATATAATTATCATTGGGCGTCCCAGAAACGCAGTGGTTTAGAGCATTAGTTTGCGCTGAACTGCAAAACAGAAGGTCCCGGGTGCGATTAACGGCCAGATTATGGAATATTTTAACAGGATGAAATCCAGCGATACCGTTCAACTCTCTGTAGTTGCGACTCAACCCAAATAAAAACATAAAATTTTGTATATATATATATATATATACATATATATATATATATATTTATCTATTTACCGCTGTAGTCAGATAGGTCCCTACTATCATTTCAGAAACTACCTGTAAATATGTTCTTTCAATAATTACATCAAGAACGTAATTATAAACCAAGAATGTCTGAAAATTAACTCAATTTATTCTTGAAAATCCTAATAAATAATTTATATCAGATTAGGTTATACATCAATCTTGTACGTATAATGTACGTAAGCTTAACTAAAATATTTTGACAGGTGTGGTTTATTACCATTCGGGCGCACTAGCCATTATTCAATTGTTGATTTTTCTGGAATAGAATGATAAGTTCCCATATGGTTTACAATGTTACGTTATGTTATTAATTATCGATTTTTCTGTATTTCTTTGGTGTATTTATTTATGTGGTACATTCTTCGTTTTTCTAGTTAAGTGGTTGTTTGTTTTTAAAAAGCATTTCGGCTCTTTTGTCGGGCAGTAAGTAATCGGACAGTGCGAAGTACAGTAGTACTTACAAAAAAAAACAGTTAGAAAAACAGTTTTCGTAGTGAATCAAAGCTATTGGGGTGTTGTGTGACTGTTATTTGAAACAGGTTGTATAATTTGGAATAAATTCATTAGACAAGGAAATAGGGAAATATTGTTATAATCTGCATTAAATAAGTAAGAAAGAATTTATTCACTAATTTGATTATAAATGACCATATTTTATTTTTAGTTAGTTTTGTAAGTCTTAAGATTAAGAAACGTGTTGTAACTAACTTAGTTTGTTACTAGGTAAAGTAGTTAAGAGCAATTTTCTTGTAGTTATAACTGTATTAATTAATGTAAGTAATCAATTTGTAAATAACAAGTTCCATGAAAAAACTCTGAACAAACGTCACAATACATTATTTTTACTTTCTCTTGTCTTATATGAATATTTAGGGAAGGAAAGTATTGTTTTTATATCTTTTTTCATTTAAAGTTTGTTTATGTGTGTACATATTAATTTATTGCTTTCTGTTGTTTTGAAAATAAAGAATACTAAAGACCCTAATAAGCTAATGGCATTCATATTTCAATTTTAGTTAAAAGTCGGCGACACTTCTCTAGAGTTTATCTACGCTACGAGTATTCCGACGTAGGGAACCAGCAATACATGTGAGCATGCGATTGTAAATAAACAGAAATAAATTTTAATTTTTTTAAACCATTACAAACGGTAAACTAACAACAATCTATACAGGGAAGTTGAGATATATTGTTTAACAAGCGCGACTGATAATCAAAGAATACTGAGGTTGCTACTTTAAAATAAGAAAAGGATTTTCAGTATTTAAAATAAATTTGACAATTAAAATTGAATAATTAAAATAATTATTTATGTTCAATTACGATACATTGTATACACATGCATTATCATCATTTTATAATGACTCTATTAACTAACACAATAATAATAACAAATGAAACTAAATTCGTGACTAGAAGATTGAGATTAAATAACGAACAGTAACAGATTGTCATATTGAGAGCACCCTTGAAAAGACTACAGTATGTTACTACACATAGTGATTGAATAAAATTAAAAGAGCAGCGGATATAAACATTTTTAAACAAGAGTAAAAAATATCTATTTACTTTCACCATTCAATACAACAAAATTAGTTTGATTTTATTTTATTTTTTATATGTGGACACTTACACTTAAATACTTCAGAAAAGGAGTGTAGGACGTGTCAAGATAAAACCAATACTCCTAAGCCTACCAACCATTAATCCTGTCTGTTAAATTTGTTGTTTAACAACTTGTTTATTACAAAAAGTACCAAATTTCAAAAAGTTACAGTAGGTTCAATTTATTAAGGCAGTATTGTTTAAATAGGGAACGTATGAAGTGATTAAAGGTGGAAATTTTTTGTAGTTATACTGCATTAGTTATCACTAGAGGGATTTTTTCATATTTTTTAAAATTACTATACCAACTGTTTAAAATATTAATCAATTTATTTATACCGTGTATAACAAGAATTTGTGGTTACCATAGTAAAATATAGTTTAAATCGTTCTGGAAACTTTACTCTTACATAAATATTAATAATGTAAGGCCTACTTTATGTAAGATAAATAAACTTTTCATTAACATACTTCATGTAATATTATACTATGAATACAACAAAAGAAATAAATTAAAAAAATTAAAATTAAAAAAATTGTAGAAGAAAATTTTTATTACAAAGAGGGAAATGGTTTCTTTTTAAATCCAAAATATTCCTCAGGGGAAAAGTTACTATCTTCATAATTTGAAAAAACCGTCACATGTTAATAGTCCTTGAGTGATACTCGGGGAGATCAAATCAAACGATTAGAAAATAAATTTATTTTAACAAAAGTTAGACCAGATCTAAAAATGTAAATTTATTCACTAGGTTGATAAACCTTTGTTATTGCTCTCAATTAATTAAATGCAGGTCTTACTGTATTGCAAGAACGAAAAAATAGGCTAAGATGGATGTTCTCATAAAGTAGGCACACTTATTTCCTGAGCTGGTGATGAAAGAGATGAATGAAAATGAGAGAGTGGTTGTTGTCAGTGACAGGGAGAGAGGAATTAGGCTACGGTTTCCTTCCACGCCCGCTGACAGTGTGTAAATTTTTAAACCCGAAATTTCCCTTGTAGTATTATATAAACAGTTCCGAGGGAGTTGGAGGGATTTTTGCTGATGTCAGATCAAGTGGCCAGGCGGGGGGTTTTTGGTTGGTAGGCGGTTGCGGCCTCCTTGGAGCTGGACGAGAACGCCTCTATTGAGTCCCCCATTGTGAGGGAGTGAACTTGAGTTTTTCTCGCCGCCTAGGAAAAAAAGATGAATGTTCAAACCTGTAGAAATCTTATCACAGGAGAAAGAAAAATTATTTTCACTGGAGAATATTAACCATCGATCGATTAGCACTCACAGATTTTATTTCCTGAACTTATTATATTTTAAACTGATTTTACATTTCGGAGAAGCTTACTTTTCTTATTAACACATAAACAACTTTAAAAGTGTTCAGTAGGCAACTACTAATTGCTCCTGTACACTTCACAAAGTCAAATCTCATTACCTTTCTCGTGAATGCAGTTTTATATTGATCATACGTTTTTGCTTAAGCACCGGAAAGAAAAATTATAAATACCTACAAAATTTTTACCATTTATATTTTCAATAATTTTAGTTTGAAGGCTGCAATTTTGGAAGAACTTATTTTAATGCGGAACTTATTTTTTTAAACGGGAACTTATTTTTTGCGGTAGAAAATCGTAAATTCCCAACAACGCTTTCGATGAAAATCATTAAATAAAGAAGTACCAGTATAAGTTTTAATTTTTTAGTTCTTGTTGTTTGAATATTTTATAAAAAAAATACACCATCAATATAAATGTTATTTTGAAATAAAAACTATTTTCACAAAAAATATAAGTATAAGTAGACCTAACATAAATTTTTCGGTTTTATTCTTTAAGAGTAAAATTTTTTGAAAGATTTTTTTTTAGAAAGTAACTACGACTCAGATGGAACCTACATAACAAACTTCAAGTTTTCAGGCTTAGTGGTTCAGAGGATTTTGTGCATCAGGTTTTGAATCATCAAGTTTTGTGCATCAGGATTTAGGTCATCAGTCGAAAGGCTGGTTTGAACCTGTAGAGGTTTTACTTAGTAAAACGAGGAGTGAGGTGGTTTACCATTGCCTTCATCACTGAGTGGAAAAGTACGCTTATCAGCATGCTGGGCCCTCTAAAAAGCACATATTTTCCACTTTGCAAATGACACCTTCACTTCATTCACCACAGGGTCTGGCTGTATAATGAAATTCATTACTTTCAGAGGAGATAACTCTGATTAGTGTCTTTTACACCTCTACCTCTTCTGTTCTTTAATGATTCGGTCATTTAATTGGCTGACCATGTGATAAGAAACAGAACAATTTATTTTAGCCCTGCAACGAACAGATTGAGTGTAAATAATTTGGCACTACACCTGTCTGTTATGGGCAGTGATATTCTATATAGATATTTTTTACTGGTCTTGCATATGAACTTCTAAGGTTCGATTGATGAAACTCAGATAAATTAAATCAAATCATGAGAAAATAAATGATTTTAGCCAAAATTTTGATAGATATTCTCAGTAACGCACGATAATAATTTTTCTTTTTATGTAGACGAACAACCATAAAACGCCGAAATAAGGATGATTAAAAGGAAATAAATTGTATATTAAAGATTTGCTGGAGGTACCGTACGCGTTTTAAGTCGACCACGTATGTTTAATTATCTTTTCAAACGATTGTATTGTCTGAACTGAAAAGTTATTATAAAATACCGATTGAAATTTACAACTGGCGTCAATTAATGAAATGAATTATTCGACGTGGTAAGAAAGATACGACTGGGAGTAAGTATGAGTACTCTAGTAATGAACTGATAGATAATACCACTTACCACTGGGGAGGAAGCTACGATCGCCGGTAATTGGTTCGTGAACATTGATGTTCCTTCTACTCTACACTTGCTAACTCAATACCTTCATGTTTGTGTCCGGTCGTCTACTCTACCATCTCACTCATGCCACAGTATTGTAGTGTCGAACAGTTAAGGTGGGTGGCCCAGGGCACCCAATCAGCAGAGTTCAACTCACATTACAAACCATCAACGTTATGTACGTACTCTTGCTTATTCATTTGATTCTCGAACTGAACGATAACGATACATTACATTTCCTCGAATTTATCGTTTTCTCGAATTGCGATACGATCTGATTTTGTTATAACTAAATGTCATAAATTGAGTAAGTTTTTAAAGATTACGTAAATGCTTCAACAACTTGCAAATGTATTAAGTCATAAATTTCGTGTAAAAAATATAATCAACACTTAAAAAAAATAAATCTTAATATTTAAATACATAAATAGGCTAGCTGTTTTCATTTTCTACTCTGCTAAATAATAATTTGTTCATTTTTTTTTTTTTTTTTTTTTAGTTTACGCCCACATTGGAGCACTTTAATCAGCCTGCATTAATTTTAGTCATTGAAGGATGAGCTCTATATTTTGTATGTAGCATCCTCTTTCGCTCCCAAAATTTCTTCATTCTCTCCACTCTGGCCGCCCTTTGTTCGTCACTCAAGGTGTATGGTTTTCGTACGAAGGTTTTCAATTCAAGTCTTGTGGCCGCATTCCTCAAAATTCTCTTCTCATCTTTGTTCTCAATCTGCTCCATTGTTATGCCCAATTCCTCTAAATCCTCCTGGATCTCCCTGAACCAGTTGTTCTTGGTCTTTGTGTTCCAAAAGTAGTCGTATAATTGCTTTGTGAGTCGAGTTTCTGGTAATCTTGATATGTGGCTGAAGAAGGCTATTCACCTTTTCCGCATTGTATCCACTATTGATTCGCTCTCTTTATAAACTACTTCATTAGGTAGAATCCACCACTGTCCATCCTTTTGGTGCTTTTTGTTGATAATTGTTCTTATGATTATCCTGTCCGCCTTTTGTAGTTTATCCGTTGTTGACTTGATGTTTAATTTGAATAGTGTTTCGGAGGCATAGGTTGCTTCTGGTTTAACAACAGTGTAATAATGTTTGAATTTGGTGTTTATTGAGAGGGATTTCTTCTTGTAAATTGCCCAGGTGATCCGTTGTGCTTGTTTCAGCTTAGTTGTTCTGTTTTCTATTGCTGCTTTCTCACATAGGTTCCAAGTAAGGATCTCGCCAAGATACTTGAACTTACTTACAATTTTCACTTGTCTGCTGTCATCCAATTTATTGGTCGAAGCTTCCGTTTGGAAGGATGGCATTATTTCCGTTTTTTCGAATGAAATCTGCAGTCCGATTTTTTCTGCTATATTCCTGAGTTCCTCAATTTGAAGCTTGGCCTCCTCCATGTCATTAGCCAGAAGCGCAAGGTCGTCTGCAAAAGCTAGGCAGTTAAGTTTTATTTTTTTCTGCCAATCTTGATGTTGGGTTGACATTTTTTAGTCCATTCTCGCATGACCTTCTCTAATGCGCAATTGAACAGCAACGGTGAGAGTCCATCTCCCTGTCGAAGTCCTGTTTTGATTACAAATGATTCAGATAGTTCCCCTCTGAATTTAACCCTTGATGTTGTGTTTTTAAAGGTGATTCCAACAAGGTTAATGAGTTTCTGGTGTAGGCCAAATTCTTTAAGTACCTTTAATAGCGATTCTCTATGGATGCAGTCATACGCTTTTTTAAAGTCGACAAAGGTGATGACCAACTTTTTGTTTCGTTTTCTTTGGTGCTTCATGATCCATTTGATATAAATGATTTGATCCGGACAGCTTCTTCCTGGCCGAAAACCCCCCTGATATTCTCCAAGCTGCTGGTCAAGTTGTTGTTGAATTCTTGTGTATATTATCCTAGACAGAATCTTATACGTAACATCGAGTAGTGAGATCCCTCGATAATTGTTTGGGTCTGACCTATCCCCCTTCTTGAACAATGGGTGAATTATTGCTGTGTTCCATTCGTCAGGCATTTTCTCCGTATTCCAGATATCTATGATGTGTTTGTGTAAATTTTGAATTGTTTGTTCATTAGCGTTCTTCCACAGCTCTGCAACCAGTTGATTTTCTCCTGATGCCTTATAGTTTTTGAGTGAACGGATTGCTCTGACTACTTCGTCGAAATCTGGTGGAATGACTCTTTCCAATGGTGTTTTATTTTCCGAGTTAGGATCAAATGTCAGGCATTCTTTGGGGTCTTCACAGTTGAGTAATCCTTTAAAGTAATCAGCTAGAATTTTAGCGTTATCTTGATTACTGTGTGCCAATTTCCCATTTTTATCTCGCAGCATGAGTGTTGGTGGAATATACTTTGAAAGATGTTGTCTGAATGCTCTGTAGTAATCTCTTGTCTTATGCTGATTATACGCCTCTTCTATGGTATTTAGTGCTTCCTTTTAGTGGTTTCTCTTAATTCTCCTGATTTCCTTGGCTGTTTCTCTTCTAGCTCTGGTCAATTCCTCCCGGGATTCCTCTGTTTTCTCTCGTTGATCGCTCAGCCATGCCTTGTGTCTTTCCTGGATTGCATTGTCACAATTTTTGTCCCACCAGGCATGTTTCCTTCTTCTTTTAATAGGAGCAACTTCTTCGGCTACAGTTTTTAATTTATTTGTTCATT
The DNA here is from genome assembly GCA_035578175.1 of Catonia carolina. Taxonomy (NCBI): domain Eukaryota; kingdom Metazoa; phylum Arthropoda; class Insecta; order Hemiptera; family Achilidae; genus Catonia; species Catonia carolina. The sequence continues at coordinate 132,030,882 of JAQMRL010000001.1, read as the reverse complement.
TACTTTGAACAATATAATTTGTTTGCAGGGAGTCGAACATCCATCGATGTTTAGCCTCTGTGATGTTTACAATGGTACAGTTTTTTTTAAATGATAGGTAATAAAAGTCAATAAATTAAAAGAGTAAATAAAATACATAAAAATATTACGCTAAATTTTGATTAAATCGGCTAGTAGAAAAAATATTAACAAATACCAATTTTACATTGGTTTGGACAGGGTTATTAGAAGATCAAAGAACAACAGTTTACATAATCAGTCAATAGAAATTAATAGTAGACTAGTCAGCAAAAATTGTAGTTTTAACAATGTAGTTCGTAGTTACATCCGAGACAACAAAAGAAAACAAAAAGGGAGTTAAAATTGATCCTTTGGTGCTACTGCCCAGATAGGGAAGTAATCGAACTGGGAGGATCCTATAGATACCATAAAACTCCACCAGTTGGGACGAACTGTAAAATATGGAAATAGGTGTACGGTAGAAATTATATGTCAATATAAATGAAATATATTTTATTATCCTCATTTTAAGTTATAAAAGTTCACAAAACTACACATTTTTTACATTCGATTAGAATAAGAGGGTAAAACTGACTTCGATCTTTGAGCTAAAAGCGTCTACTATACAAGTAAAATAGAACAAGCGAAAAATTCATTTCAAATCCGTTAAATCAAAACGCGATAGTCCTAAACATACAATATTTGACACACTCTAAAGTTTGCTTACAATTTAAAAAAAGAAAAAAATTCTCAAATATACTTGCATAATTCGCAAACAAATTTTTGTATTGCATCCCACTAACCATTTAATTTATAAATCACAATATAAATGAATTTATATTGTCTGAATATTGTCATGAATATTATATTGCCATAACATTATATGTATTGTCATGAAAATTTATTTTGAATTTATATTGTTGTTAATCACAATATAAATGAATTTATATTGTGAGTTATACTTGCATGGTTATAAAATTATACTTCACAAACGTATCAAATTAGTGTTCTCGAGTATATTTTTTATCAAGCAAAGATTACATTTTCAGTAACACGATAGAATACTAAGTAAACCACCAATAAATACAACTATTCAATTTCATTTATTTTTGTTTTTTTTGTTTAACGTCCGACTGTTCTGCAATTACTGCTAATGCAGACGATGAAGGATGAAATGAATTTTTGTTACGTAAGAAATTATGTCGTGCCTGAATGGGATTCGAACCCAAAACCGCATGAATTTCAGTGAAGTCAAGAAATAGAAGTAAAGATGAAAAAATTGTTCTGCAAACTTCGACGGTTTTAAATCCTTCAGCCGTTATTAAAAAATATTGTCCAATCAATTTCTACGTTCCGTATCAAGAATGTGTGTTATATAGCTTAGATATCCTAAAAATGGCAAATACAAAAACTATATTTTCTTTAACGCCCAAAAAACTTGCTCAAATCCTTCAAAATATTATGTAGAAGTAGGAACTGTTATTAAAAGTCGTATAGCGGTGACGTGTTAACTTTGCTGAAACTTTACTAGAGAGCTAAAAGAAACTCGTAAAGTTCCTATGGAAATGGGAGAGAAGATTGTCTCAACAAAACGCATCTTGATCTCATGAAAGTTGGTAAAGTTTTTAGTAAATAGAGTTAATTTTCCTTTTTCCAGTGATACCAAATCAGATTTTATCCAAAAATGGAGTAAGCTGGTTAACACTCTTCACCAACTTATTACCGATAGGTAACTTATAAATTTTTATAGGCTCCATATTTTCCAAAAATATATTTGATGGTCACCGGAAGAAAAAAATTCAGTGTTTAGTTCGGTAAGAAGTGGACGTAATAGTTGAAGATAAACATAACTTCATAAAAAATAAATCATTAACTATTCTGGCAATTTTCAACTGCAAAGATGAATTGGTTCTATCGACTCTGCCATAGTTTCAATTTTTTTAAATGGAATATTAGAAAAAATACCCAGAAAAATTTATTTTTTTAAACCAGAAAGTAATTATAACTAGGCTGTTTCATAATTACCGCAGGGAAAAATAATTTTAATAAAATACTGAAAATATAGCTAGAACATGAGAATTTTTTATAACCGTATGTATTGTACGCAGTTAATTTTAAAAAATCATTACGATATTAGAAGACAATCTTGTGTAACTCATAACATTTAAGAAGATTACTGAAAAAGTTCTTAGAAACAATAATAAAATTAAAAAGTATATATTTAACTAATTGCACAACTGTAAGATAGTTAAATGAATTCATATTTGTGTTTACAATAACCTTTGTAGACAAATCTGGTGAATTTCTGTTCTTCTTACATAGGTAGCTTTAATTAAATTGAATTAGAAAATGGATGTCACTTTAAGTAATAGAAAATAAACAGCAATACATTAACATTTTGAATAGATTATAGAGTTACTAGAAAGATCGCACAAACTTAAGAACTGGATGAGAGATGTAACGACTTCACTAACTGTACGTGAACTATCCATCCGTTTAAAATCACCTTCATCAGTTGGTTCTCTGTAACTGCATCCCTGAATCCTATTAAAATGCAAGAATATTTACGTTAGACTGCAATGATAACTCGACGATAAATCTGTCAAAAACATGTGTAGAGAATTCAAAAAGATCGTTCATAAAATAAAAAGATAGCAACTAATTTGAAAGGATAAAAAACAGCCCAAACACTCAGAAAATGCTGATTAATAAATGATGCGCGAATATTAATAACGAAATTCTGGTTTGATTAAAATTATCGTCACGATATAAAACGTCATTAGAAATAATTATAGATAATAACTTCAGAAGTAAACATGGCCATTAAATTAACATGATAATATTTTACATAAGCGTAAGAATATAACAAAAATATTCAGGAGCCTTTAATGTAGAAATCTCATATGAATAAAAACATACGAGTAACTTCAGATTTGAGATAGATGGTTTAAATATAGTGATGTATTACGCACTATAAAAAGAATTTGTAATAATTACTACTTGCAGCTAGTTTTTCGAGTAAGCTAGGAAAAAATAAGTTAGTTTGGAGAAGAGGTACTATTAGCGTCAACAAAGTTGTAATTTACAGCGTGTGATTTCACTGAGGCTCGGAAGGCACCATATAAATTAGAAGGTAATTAGCCAGGCTTCCTTGCCTTACACTAAGACACGTGACTTAAAGGAATTTCTCTTTATTCCGTAGTTCAGTATATTATCTAAGATGAATAAAAGTATTAATTCCATGTAATTACAACGTGCTTCACATAATTAAAAGTCATCTCCCCATTTTCTAAAAAATATTTTATATTTTTTCTTTAGTACCCAACTTTAGACAAAATTAATTTCTGTGATACGGACAGAACAATATCCTAACAGTTCGCAAAATTACACAAATTATATATAGCTGCCAAAATACATTTCAGAAAAATATAGTCTGGGGATAAATTAAGCGATATCAAAGTGGTTAAACAAAACTATAAATAAACACTACTATATCTTGAGTGAATCTATGATAAACGAAGCGACGGAAAAATTTAATAGATAAGTTCTTTTATATAGTATGCATTATTTAATTTTATCACAAATCCCTAATCGGGACTGTATACATAAGACGTCTAATATAGATTAATAATATATCATACAAGTTAACTCATACTGTAAAGAATGTTTACAAATACTTATAAGAGTACATTGCAATAATCTTTTTATTTTAGCGATTTACTGTTTACAATTTTTAATAAGTCTTTACAGTGTTACTGAAAGTTACCAGCAAATGGTTAAAACACAGGATTTCTATAAAATCCGATGGATAGATTTTTTTAAAATTGTATTTGGAAAATTCACAACTGTACATAAAAACGACAAGTGAATGAGATGATTATGAAATGGGATAAAATGCGCTTTAAGACTTAGAGGAGATCACCACTCAACAGTGGGCTCAAGCTGGAAATGTTCTGTGAACGGATTACGTAATTGTGTGGAATATCAAAAATTACTTATTACAAAATCATGTCCCTAGCCGGGAATCGAACCCGGGACTTCCGCTTAGTAGGCTAGCGCGCTATCCACACGTCACGGAGGCAACCATTTTTAATTTTACGTCGTTTACTAATGTTAAGTCACATTGTTCATTGTTTATATTGCCAAGAGAAAGTCGTGTGAATGTTTCACACCAGATTTTTTTTATGCGTTTGCTTTAAGTATATTTATCCATACAATTTTCCCCATACATCTACACACTTCCCCCCAAAACATAGAATATAACAATAACTTAAAATATCTACCCAATTTTGCTGGATGATTAACCATTGATGACGAACACAAAATCCAAAAATTCAAAAAAGGCATTCACCCTTCAATACTCAACCATGAGGTGAGTAGGGGTGGTGTGGCTAGTTTAATGTAATATACTGTTTTTAATTAATACTATACAATTATCCACGTTCGTACTTCCTATACAGAAAGAACACACCAAAAACATGACATACATACTCTATAACATACGAAATCTCATCTAAGTATCGCTAATCTCGCGGTAGAATAAATTGAATTAACAAGTAATTATATATTAAGTGATTTTATAATAAAATTTCTGTTACCTTCCACTACATTTCATTTAAAGAATTATTAATTAGTTACAACGATAAAACTCTTAAACTAATGATTTTAATTTTGTATATACTGTAGAAACGGCTAAAATAGTTAACCTCTCGACTTAATAACGGAACGTAAATTTTAATTAAATATTTGTTAGTTAAATGATGTGCAAGAAAGTAATAAAATATGCATTTTCCTATGTGATGAAGGTGTTTCAACAACGGCAGTAACTATTCTGTAGTATTAACAGCTGGTAAAGCCACTACACAATGACAACTTTATATACATCGTTACGTTACTACTAGTTTTACTACTTATATTTGTTTTAATGATAACACAGTCGGTATTTTTTAAATTTCACGTTATTAGTTTATTTGATCTTTTTATATTATCAATTCAGCAAAATTATAATCTGTTCTTTTATATAGAAACATGAAAAATAATTAATACAGTTAACATAGAATATAAAACACACAACATAATTATACATACGAGTAATAAATGTTACAGATAACGTTCTTTTAGACTTTATAAAATAAATAAATTTTAAAATGATTAAAAATTTAAATGAAAAAAATACATAAATACGCTTGTAAAAGTAACGTTATTTCTGTTCAAATCTAGTATAGGCCTACTTAATGCTAATTCACTGTATCTGTTAAGTCTCGTAAAAGTATAGTCACTGTTGTCCAGTAAGTTTATCGAGAATTGATTCGGATGTTCGTATGTTCTGCTAAATCGTATAATTGCTCGTCTTACTAACTTAAGTCCAACGTCGTTATACTTATTAACGCAATCTCATTCAAATAATTGGGATAAACAAAAAAACGATAGTTTTTCATACGTACCATGGTATCCCAAGAGCTGTTCGTAAAAAAATTAATAAAATAAAATTAATAACAAATTAATAAAAAGACAAAATCAATAAAATAAGAACTAATACATAATATTGATTTATATGAATCGTAAATGTTTCTAAATTTAAATTTTTCTAAACCAATAGACCCTAAATTTATACTAATAAATCGTAATTCTATACGACGAAAAAACATTTGACAAGAAGCATACCAATTTCAAAATAGAATTAAGTTCTATAAATAACTTATAAAAACGTTTCTAAACTATAAATATAATTATAAAAGATTACAGGTCTGTAATCACATCTAAATACACTTGACTGCCATTGATCTTAATTCAAGAGTATTTTCTCATTGTCAGTCATGATGCTACTACGTATAATAAATAATCCATACATAAAATAATAAAATTCTGTATCTAATGATAATATCATTATACACACAATTATAAACTGGAAATAAAATAGTGACTAAAAATACGGTTTTTTTTCTAAAATTAATGCGTCTTCTTAGATATCTTTAAACTCAGAATACAAAAATAAGTTCACTGAGTAGATGTAGATGTCAAAATTATTTAATTTAAAACAGATTTTTGAAGAAGCCAGTTTTAATAACAATAATATGTATATTTGTATTGTGATACGATGTATTATATGCATTAATCATATGAAATTAATACTGGTTAATCAACCTGTTAATACAGAGTGGGCCTCATATTATTTTCAGATCAAAGTACTGTTATGACAGCTCTCAGAACTTGTTTTAAGAAACCCAAGAAGTCCTACGTCTATTTTTTTGTTTTAACAAAATCACTCTACTCGTTCTAATAAAACTAAAACTAGCCTACTGTACTTACAGAATTTAATTTAGTAGTAAATGTCATCTGAATATTACAAAATAAAAACAGACTATCTGACCCGTGCGAATAAATTCGAACAATGATAAAAATTTATTCTTGACAATCAATTTCACAATTACATTAACACTTGAAATCTTATTTCGCGATGTTTTGTACCAATTATTCATTAAATAAGATAGGTAAGCCTATGCAATAGATTAACAATTCCCGTCACCATAACCACTCTTCAAAAAAAAAAAAACTGAACTTCGCAACGTTGCCGCCAGAATAGCAGGACTACTGAAACCTCAATTCAATTATTTTGTTGTTTACTTCGAAAAATCACGTTACAGCTTTTACCAATTATCATTTTTGGATTTTTTCAGAATCCCGAAAGTGTCCTCTTTCCAACCACGTGAAAGTTCTTTAAATCCGTTCAATAAAACTCTGTATTTAAAGACAAACAGTTTTCATTTAAAATATTTATTAATTTGAGTTTTCATTTAAATATTTGGCCGGCCCGTGGTGTAGTGGTCAGCGCAACTGGCTACTATGCCGGGGTCCCGCGTTCGATTCACCACATATCATTACCTACGCACAAGCCCAAGGCTTATGTAGGCATCATCACTCAATAAAAAAAAAATACATTGGACCAGATGTTACGTTTTAAATATCCGACGAACGATTTTTTAACACACAGACTCTCAATATAATGGCATAAACAAAAAAAAACTGAAACCTAAAACAAATAAAAATCGAATGAATATAGAAGATAAATTAAGATCTGTGCCACATAACTTAGGAGAAACTAAGTTAATGTCAAATAAGTTTACCGAATTGACTCACAAAGTTACATATATAAGGTAAGCTATACAATTACCAACGACCAGATGACGTAGATGAATTGAAAGGTAAAGACCCGTAACATTTATTAAGCCTACCTGGTTTATTACATACACTGGCCTATAAACAAATAGCTCCCTTTAATGAGTCCAGTAACTAAATTTGAACGGAAAAGAAACATGTAACACATGCTGCCTCCTACAATTTGATATAAAATAGAATTCTCGGTAATTCAAACTAACCCAGTACAATTCGAATTACAGATTTGTTGGGTATGTGTACCGTACGAAAAAACTTAATTAGACCAGTCACTCCCAAACTCTCCTCAGCAACTTCTCCTCCGCCATACGCTGCTTATGCCCGCACCACAAAAACTGTCTCGCCGATACCCGGGCTCTAATTGGAATTCACTCCTACAAAATATCTCTCACAGAGCTTTACTTACAGTATCTGTCAAGAAATGAAGCGGATGTTCAAGGTAATCTAGATAATTAGATGGACCACAAATATTTAAAAAAATAAAAATTTAACATAATAAATGTTGTATTTTAATGGTACATAAAACAATACTGCATTTTAAAAATGTTTACCCGCGTAAAATTTCGTTAGGTAGGATATCTGATCGACAGATGCGGGCCGCCTCCAGCCCAGGAAGTGATTCTTTTCAGTATAAAAGGCGATATGTGCCATGCGTAAAGCGGTACAGAGCTAATGTAACACTGCACTCCGGCGTTACGTTAGAATAGCATAGGCTTCGCGCAAAACTACCACTGAAGACAATTTCTGAAATTGCCAAGATCAAGCCAGAAGCTAGTGTACGTTGAGATGTCCTGTTTATTACGTGTGTTTTGGCGTATTGTTTTTACATGTAATTTTTTCTTTCAGTTTCTCAATTTTTCCCTTGGAGAAAAACCACTATATTTATATTACATCAATTTTGAATTTAACTTCAACACCGATTTTACTTATCGATTACAATAAATATTTAAAATTTCACACTTACATGCAGCGAACAGTTAATGACTTAAGTTTTAACTTTCAAAAGGAATAGGAGGGTTGTTTTATGAGAGATTACCATTACGTGGATCAACCTTCACTGCTGGCCACGACATTATAAGCAACAGCCAACGCAGAATGCAAATAAATAATTACATTTGGATAAATATTATTTTTGGTGTTACATAAGTTCATTAAAGAAGAAACACCTTATTCAATTTTTGTTGTGTAGGAGTACTTTTCCTGATGTTTCTTTCCTTAATTCTTCTCCAGTATTCCTTCAATATTTCTGATCTCTTCTGGCGTTCTTCATCAGAATAAACGACTTTCTGTCGTTTGGTCGGTCTTTTCTGTTCAAGTCTTGTGTTATTCAGTTTGTGGTAATTTCCGGATTTTCTTTTCAGGTCCTAGAGGGAGATTTGGATTTCATCAGTCCTGTTAAATTTCTTTGACCCATTTTTGGTTTTTACTGATTTTTGGTGTTTTACAAAGGAATAAAATTGTAATAGTCTTTTTCTTTTTCTTTTCACTGCATAGGCCTCTTAGCTTATTCCGGCATCAAAATGTCTTGTTTGTTTTTATCAGGAAGCTAAGTAAATTACATAAATCACTCTCAGCGTCATTGAGGTCTTTCCAAGCTTCTCTTTCCTTCAGACCTAGATTCCAGAATCTGTTTTGGATTTCGATCTCCCTTCATTCTTTGGAGGTGCTCCATTCATTTATTGCGACAATGGTCTCTGGAAAAATGAATTTTCATTCTCGAGAAAATGCCTCTTAAAGGCGTTCGTTCAGTTATGTACCTAGCTAATTAAAGTAAATCAAGAAAAAAATAATTTGAAATTTGTTTTCAGGCTCCTTTTCAAGTAGCCAAGAAAGAAGCGTTCATTCAATGATCTTTTCTTAACATTTCAGATTCTGATAGAAACGAAAACGAAGTAAAACAAATATTTGTTGTAGTATACAACAAAATGTGATTTAAGAAATATATAAATATAAATAAATAAATAAATAAATTTTAAACGTACGTAATAATAAATGTCATGTATAATAAAGAAGCCAGCAGTGACCAATGATACGACACCTCTTGACATATTTAAAAGGATTAATAAATTAAATTAATAGAATATAAAAAACCGATCGAGATAACATTATTCTACATTATTTCATGTAATAATGTATAAATTTGGTATTAAAGTAACGGTTCATTTAAAAGTTACGTATGCAGCCACAGTACTATGGTAATTTAAAGAAATATTAATACTATAAAGTAGTGTGTAATAAGTTTATGAAACGATTTTTACCGTGATAGAACTTTTTAATTTTTAATCGGCTTTGTCTGTTTCATTAACTTTATCCATATTTAAACTTCATTATCCATTCACTGCAGTTCATTCATAACTCTCACATGTATGTTTGAAAGGTACAATACACTGTTCGATGTACTCCATACCGTATTAATATAATATAGGTTTTAGAGAGCAATATAACGGTGTTTGTCGGTTTATAGCGTGAATCTCGTTGAATCTTTCTACTCGATAACAATATTTTTACTAAGTCATGCTTTAATTTACTTCGATCATTATTTCTCCTCTTGTAGTCTAACGCGTGTGCCTATGGACATAGTTCGTTGAAATATTTTCACTTCATTACATGACATTCATGTAATTAAACGATCTGATATGTTACCTACCACCTTCGATACGTCCACAAACTGTTTATTTTCACTTCATTAATTTTATAGCATCACTAAATTCAGTACTGTCAAAAGTACATGTAACAAAAACTAATTAAATATTTTACAAGCTGAAGGTCCCGGATTCGATTATAAACCGCGGTCCGGAAATCAGCCTTATTATGACACCGTTAAAATGCAGCAAGCGCACAAGTAGTCACTGATGACAGTAACAGTTGATGCGACAATTCTTTTATACAATAAATCTAAATTCTATTCTACACCGAGAATGCACTGTATCAAATGCACATCCCCTTTCATCCCTTGAATTTATTAGGACTATTTTATAAGATACTAGGAACTGTATACGCACGATCAATTTACTTTTTTCTAAATGTCAATATAAGATACAAATGTTAATTTGCAGAATAACAGTTCTATGTAGTAATAATATTTACTGCTTAAGGGTAATTTTCTTTTTCTACCCCTTAAGGGCAAGTGGACGAAATTCAAAAGCATTAATTTTTCTAGGTATCACAAAAAACGCATACCGATTTTTAGAAACGTAGGTTTTTGAAAAGGTGTAACAATATACGTACCGCTTTATTACGCAGTCATCTCCTTTTTTACCCTGTAAGGGCAAGTAGTTAAATAAAAATGAATTAATTTTTTAATTTTACCCCAAGGAAACCAGTGTCCAAATTTAATCGTTCAGGGTGATTAGGAAGTTATATTTAGGGTTGAGGGGAGGGTGAGGATCATTCAGTATTAGTGAAGTTGTTTGGATTTGTATTAAGTCATTTTTCTGGATGTTTTATGTTTTGTAATAAAACAATGTTTTAAATAAAGTTGTTGAAATCTTTTCCGCAGTCACAGCTGCGTAAATGAAATGTCTGAGCAGTGAAAGGGCTGCACTCTTGAGGACAAGATGAGAAGTGGCTTTATAAGACAAGAGTTGCAAATATTTAGCCTGGAGAAGAAGATCAATGAGTATAGAATTAACTGGAATAGTCATCTTGAACGCATGAAGGGAAACCGTTTGCCTAGATTGGCAATGAATTATAAGCCGAATGGTCGAAGGGGTGTTAGTCGTCCGAGAGGAAGATGGTTTCCGGAACATGCAGTACTGCCTTACCCATGAAGTGAAGAAATATTTTGAGTCCTTCTCTGCTGTTAAGGCAGTTAATAACTTCTAGTTTTAATGGTTTTGCTAGTTTTTCTGATGTGGTTTGAAAAAGTATGTTTTTTCTTGTACTGAGAAAGTATTCTTACCTCTAAACATTGAACGGTTTAGTTGTGCGACTATTCACTCAAATAATTTCCATTTTGTTTTAAGCCCCAATTTGAACACTGTAGTCAACTTTCAGTCGTTAGCGGATCGTTCGACTTTTTTTCTTCTATCCCACATCTTTTTCATATTCTCAGATCTGGTCCTCCTCTGCTCGTCAGTTATGTTATGTTGTCGAAATTTTCTGGTTATTAGTGGCAATTTAATTTTTGGGTCCTAGAGTATCATTCCAATTTCTCGTCTCGGAATCATATTGTACGATATCCCCAGGGTGTTAAGATTCTGTGATTTGTATTGCATGAGCTGATTGAGAAGTTTCTTGACGAGCCTTGTTTCTGGCATCCTGATTAAGTGGCTAAAGAATGACAATCTTATTTTCTTCATTGTGTCTGTTATCCGTCCGTTTTCCTGGAATAGTGTATTGTTGGACAAGAGCCACCATTTCCCGTATGACTGATATTTAAGGTTGAGAATGGTTCTCAATATTCGTCTTTCAATTTTCTGGAGACTGTTAGTTGTGGATTTGGTGTTCAACCTCAAAAGAGTTTCGCAGGGGTAAGTGGTTTCGGGTTTCAAATAATATTGTAATGGCGTATTTTGGCATTTATGGACAGCGATTTCCCTTTATATGATGACCATGTGAGTTTCTGGGCTAGTTGTAAATTTGTTGGTGTGGTTTTCTATAAAGATTTTTTCGTTGAGGTTGTAGGTTATTGTTTTCCTGAGGTATCTGAACTTGGAAACCAGTTTTAATTCTTCGCCGTTTGCTAATCGCAGAGTTTTGATTTCTGTCTTGTATGTTGACATGATTTCTGTCTTTTCAAATGAAATTTGGAGAAGTGGCGGCTATTTTGCTGAGTTCTTCAACTTAGATTATAGTCTTTTCAATAGGAGTCAGAGAGTAACCAGCGTAGCGATCGGACGTGTATTGTGCGCTCTCGGTAATTGTTTGTTTAGTCATAATTATTCGTGTAAATCTTGTTTGTTTAAACGCGCTTACGATGTCTGGTCGGTGATTCATATACTGTTGGATCTAAAAATTATTACAAAACTTTTTTTTTGTTAATTTTTTATTTTTATTTTTTTAATTTATTCAATTACTAAGTTAAGAAGCGGTTAAAAAGGAAGAGTTAATAATAATAAGTGTTGAGCATCGTATTAATGAGCTCTGAAGAAAGGTGCGAAAGGAAACGTTCTAGAAGTTCTCCGAATTTAACTGACAGAAACGTTAAGCAGTGCCAAGCTAAAGATATGGGGGATGAAAAGATCGGAAATATGACCTTATCACAAGTAATGGAGTCGTTTAGGGTCATGTTAGACGAGAAGTTAGCACACGTAGCGTCGAAGCAGGACATTAAATTGCTTTCGGAGAAAGTGAATGCTTTAGAAGAAGAAAATCGCGTCCTTCGAGAAGAAGTATTGATGCTTAGGCGAGTATGTTCAAAGAGTAAAGCCAAGTTAGTTGATTTAGAAGGGAGGTCAAGGCGCAATAATCTGATATTCAAAGGTTTGGAAGACTTTCGGGGAGAATGTGTATCGAAAGTAAAGCGTTTTTGTACAGAGGTCCTTAAAATCGAACAGGAAGTGGAAGTTAATCGTGCTCATTTATTGGGAAATAGGAGCAATACAATAATCGCGCATATACCTAAGGATAGTGACATTGCTAAAATTCTCGAAAACGTTAAAAAGCTGAAGGGCACCAAATTTGTTGTTCACAAGGACTTTCCAGAAGAGGTTCGTGTAAAGCGTAGAAAACTATTAGAGCTGAAAAGCGAACTAGTAAAAGTAGTAGGGAATGAACCGGTGTACCTGGGATACGACTTTTTAAAGCTAAAGGGTACAAAATTTTTTTGGACCGAGGATATGAAATTGATGGCGGGTAAGGAAGACGGGGTACAAAAGCTGAAATCTGTATTTAAAATCGACTTGGCGGAGGTTGTTAAGAGGCTGGCGAGTGTACAGGCCGTGGAATATCAACAAGCGTTGGCCCGAAAGTCTGGTGGCGTCCGGAACAAGTCGACGGAGCAGAATATTTAGGATCTTCCCGCAGCTCTTCAAGATGGTGGCAGTGAAAATAAAGTTGTGAATAGTGATGAGAAATCAAAAATCAAGGTGTTATTTTATAATATATGTGGTTTAAAAGGTAAGGTAAAGGATAATAATTTTTTAAGTTTCTTAAAAGAATATGATACAATTTTACTGTGTGAAACTTTTATTATACAAGAAGATGTTACTTATTTTCAATGTTTTTTCGACAACTTTAAGATACGTTGGGTTTACGGAGAAAAGGTTTCTCATTTTGGGAGGGCTAGCGGGGGAATGATGTTAGGAGTTAGAATTGATTCAAATTATGTGGAAAATTGTAAATATGCAAACATAGGTAGTAGGCCAGTTGTGACATTAAAATTAAAAAATAGTAGAGAGGTCAATATATTGCCGGTATATATTAATTGTAATAAGTGGGATGCTGATTTCAGTAGTTTATATCAGCCTTTCTTAAACTTTTTTATATAGCGACCCCCTTCAAGCTTAGGAAATTTTAAAGCGACCCCCTCCTCCATATAATGAAATATATATTAACCGTAGATGTAGATTTAATATCGCACTATTTTACAATGTAAATAAAATAAGGATTAAAGAATACGTACCCATTCATTTCACATATATATAATTGAAAAGTATCAGATCTTTGCGACCTCCTTTCAGTAGTCTCGCGACCCCCCCTGGGGGTCGCGACCCACAGTTTAAGAAGGGCTGGTTTATATGATGATCTTTTGCAGAATTCGGACATGAACAGGTCTTGTCGAGTAGAACGAACTCAGGTAATCGTTTTGCAAAATTTAGGAAATCGAAAGATAAGATAGTGAATGGCAGGGGGCAAAGGTACTTAGAGATGTGCGATGACCTAGGGTATGTTATTCTTAATGGTAGAACTGATGGGGACAAAGAAGGGGAAATGACATTCGTGGGAGGGATGGGCGTGTCGGTGAATGACGTAGCAGCAGTATCTGGTAGTATTTTAGATCTAGTGGACGATTTTAAAGTGCAAATGCAGTCGTATTCCGACCATACGCCGATAGAATTGGAATTAGTAATAGAAAATAGTAAAATCAATGATATCTCCTGTTTGCCTTTGTTGCCGAAATTATTATGGAGGGAGTCGAGTGTAAAAACTACAAAGATAAATTGAACAATTCATTGCGTAATCTTTCAATTAATACTGAGTCTAATCAGGCTATCAGTAGTATAATAGAATCAATTAGGAAGGCAGCGGGGAGTCCGGTGGTTGGGGGTCAAGGTCAGGCATCTGCTAAAAGTAAACAATCGTGGTTCGATTACGAATGTGTACGTTCACGTAAAGAAGTATTATCGTTATTAAATTTATACAGAAAAACAAATGCGAATAGTATTAAAGATCTATACTTAGTTAAAAACAAAGCATATAAAATGTTATGCGACGTAAAGCGTAAACAATATCAAAATGCCCTATTAGGTATGATCTCGTCGGCAAAAGACCCAAAAACTTTCTGGCGGGCATTGAACAGGTTCAAAAGAAGATCAAACTCGGTAAGCAATAAAATTAATAACGGGGAGTGGAATGATTATTTTAAAACACTTTTAAATCCAAATTTGTTAGCTTAACCTGTTTTATATGCGGAACCGTACATAGAAAATCCCACATTAGACAATGAATTTAAATTAGAGGAATTACAAGCTGTAATAAGTAAAGGCAAAGATAATAAAAGTCCGGGTTTTGACGGTATTCCATACGAATTGTATAAAAAGGCACCTGTACTACTGATTGAAGAATTACTGCAAATTTTTAACAATATTTATAGAACCGGCAGGGTACCGGATAGTTTTAAGGCGTCAATTATATTTCCACTGCATAAAAAAGGGGCAATGGAAGATGTTTCTAATTATCGGGGTATATCCTTTATGAATGTGGTAGCAAAGTTATTTACGGGCCTGTTACTGGGTAGATTGAACAGGTGGGTTGAAACTAATAATATTCTTGACGAATTTCAGGCTGGGTTCCGTAAGGGATATTCAATGGTGGATAACATATTTGTCTTGTGATCTATTGTTAAACTCAGATTGGCCAAAAAGCGGGAAAAACTTTACTCTTTTTTTGTGGATTTTTCCTCAGCCTTTGATACAATTGATAGAAGGGCCTTGTGTTACAAATTATCTTGTCTAGGGCTGTCAACGAGAATGTTAATAGTAATAAAGTGTTTGAATAGGGGTACAACTGCAGCGGTATGGAGTAAGATTGGTATGACAGAAAGTTTCGAAACCGGCATGGGAGTAAGACAGGGGTGTTTGCTGAGTCCTTTGTTGTTCGCAATATTCCTCAATGACTTGCACGATGAATTAGAGGGCGGGATATTGGTAGGAGGGAAAAGAATAAAATAACTACTATATGCAGACGATATAGTAATTATGTCAGAATCTCCAGTGGGATTGCAGTACATGATAAATAAATTGGAAAAATATTGTCAGAGTTGGAATCTAAAAGTAAATTTGCAGAAATCCAAAGTAATGGTCTTCAGAAATGGGGGTAGGCCGGGTAATAATGAAAAATGGTTTTATAAAGGAGAGCTGATAGAATGTGTTAATGTGTACAAATATTTGGGTGTCTTCCTTACCCCCTCGATGAAAACAGAATATCATTTGCAGAAAAAAATGGTCTTAGCCAAATCGGCACTCAATGTAAGTTGGGAGAACGTAATAAAAAATAAAGAAGTAACGTGGGCAACCAAAACCAGTCTGTTCAGCGCATGTGCTAGGGCAATTATTTGTTACGCAGCCCAGGTATGGGGCTACAAGCAACACGACAGTGTGGAAAAGCTTCAGCGTTATTTTGTAAAAAAGGCCCTTACTCTTCCAAATAATACCCCAAACTATATGCTTTATATCGAAACAGGTATGAAACAATTATATCTGTATACTTTAAAATTGCACTTTGATTATATAATTAAAGTACTAAAAATGAAAGATCAAAGGCTACCGAAAATCATGGCTTTGGAAATAGTTAAAAATAATATAGGTTGGTTCAGGGAATGGGGGGAAATTGTGTCACAATTAGGGCTAGGGATGAGGTTTCAAATAGGCAATATGGGGAATTGGAAGGGATGGTTTAGGCAGATTTTATTATCACTCCAGGATAAGCAGAAGGAACGTTCTCTGGCAGAAATTAATGCCACAAGATATCACACCTGGTATAAACAGCTAAATGTAGTTCTAGGTGAAGCCAGTTATTTTAATGTGATGGAGGATCTGTCAAAAATCAGGTGGATCATTAAAGCGCGTGGTGAATTGATAGACTTAAATTACAAACCATGGGTTGTGGATAAAAATTTTAATTGTTCTATGTGTAATTTGGGAGAAAAAGAGGACATATTTCACTTTGTGGGAAGATGTCCAGTTCTTAGGGAATGGCGCCGAAAATGGTTGGGGCAGAATGAATTGGGACAGGAAGCTTTTCTGAAACTTTTAAATGGGAAAGACTGGCAGGGGCTAGCGTCCTTTTGTAGAGATGCTTGGAGATATAGATGGGCATTGATTACAGAATTCAATTACTGAGGCATAAAAATTTGATTGTTTGTTTTGTTCTTCTGTTGTGTCTAGGAAGAGGGATGAATAGGGTGATGGGTTTTGGTTTTTAAATTTATTCCCTATTGTGTTTTAATTTCATTTTTCATTATGTCATTATGCTTCAAAATGTATGTATGTCATTTTTGTAAAGTTGGTGTATAGTTTCTTTTTTCTAATGTATTTTTTGGATTGTAATATACAGTGTTTTTTAATATTGTAATTAATTGTAAGTGTACTCTGATTTTCCGGCTGATGACTGCGGTCAAGCCGTAAGATGTGTGTAAAAGGAGGATGTAACATTTGTAAAAGTGAAAAATAAAGCATCATTATTATTATTATTATTATTATATAGTCTTTTCAATACTGTTTGATACGAGGGCCAAGCCGTCAGCAAAAGCTAGACAGTTGAGTTTGATGGTACTTCCGAAATATAATTTCACTTTATAGAAACATATTTCTTTTTCTGAGTAACTTTAGGAGTTTTGATGTTTATATATTGAGCTACTGAATATGTACAACGAAAAAATGGTGATGCGTCAATACACTTACAAACCTTAACTATTACGATGCAATTAATTTTAATTTTTCAAAACTTTTGGGAATCAACGCTAGAAATGCGGGTTGCTATTCCATTTTGTTAATTTCCAACATTAAGTATACGTATCCTTGTTTCATATAGAATATATGTAAGTTGTTATCTAAATGTGGTGTCAGCCATCACAAAACTACTAGTGCGCTTGTAACACTTGACTGATTAGCTAGTTCCATGGCATTTAGTAGCCTACCTAAAAACATTAGGACACTTAGTTAATAAATAATCAAAATATATGCACAGTAGTTGAAGCATAAACCACTTTAAATTTGAAGATTTAAAATAGTTGACTATAAATAACAACTATAAAGTTTTGTTCACGTTTCGACTTGATTAAGTAGAACCTCAGGTGTAATAGGTTTCAGATGTTCCACCTGAAATGTTTGTTTAGTACAAAAATATTTAATTTTTAAATATTAATTTTATTAAGTTTAGAAACTGGTTTTATACACTTCATATGCATCACGGCTTTCATTAATCGCTACTTACAACTAAATTGTCTGGAACATTTTTTGAACACAATATCATTGGAGTACTTCAAACCTAAGACTTTCAGTTAAGTAAACACTAACGTCTGACTCACTAATTTAATCAGTTAAATTAATTTACTACGTGGGATAAAATTGCTATCGGGTTTCCATCCGCTAACTGCCTAAATATAACTTTATGTATTTTATTCATACGGGCATCCTGTTGTGTGTAATGAAGTAATTTAAGAAATCTAAATAGAATAACATTTAAAAATTTGCATTAAAAATATTAAACAGGCTTATTTTATTGTTCCTACCATTAGAAACAAGTATGCGATTTAAATATATAGCGGTTCGTGCAATAGGAAAACGCACGCGAGCGCCCACACCCGCACAAGTCGATTCATTATGACCACCTGATTGTACAGTTCTCTATACGAGTACAATGATCAACTGCAACTGCCAGACACTAAGACGACTTATTTTCATTACACAATCCGTAATGTGTTCAATTTCATTCCTGGTCAAATGAGACGAATATGGGCGGTAATGCAAAATACAACAAGGTATTGACACTTTAGCAGAATGTAACCTAAGTAGTTATAGATTTATTTTAAAAGAAACATTACGGTAATAAAATAAATATAACCAACGTCTGCGATATTACAATAAAAAAATATTAATTAATTTTTTAGTATTCTAACACCCAGTGTTATAGAATACGGTTAGAATAGATATTTCAGTCATTTTTTATATTTTTTTTAATGATCACGGGGTTTCTCTTTTCTTTACGTCACAAGAGATGAAACACTAAACTTCCCAAATTCAAAAAAGTCGCTCGTAGAACGTACTTTCATCACGGAACGACAGAAATTTTAAAAAGATCTAGTATAATTACTTACAGTAATTGCTGTATAATTACTAGTAATAAATAACTAGTACTTCTTAACCAGTCATTTGCTTTGTCTTAAGTTTGTGTAGTTATTAATCTTAACCGCAAACCGTTAGAAGAAACGTTTAAAAGAAAATACTTCAATAAAACGAATTCATAAAATACTAACTGATTTACAATAGTTAAAAAAGTAGCAAGGAATAAGGTGAATACTATTAGTCCTTTTTCAGAGGAATTAATTGCACATGAACTATTCTAAAAGTAACTTTTCTAAACTTTTCCTTTTTACCTAAAGTCTTACTGTTTCTACCAACTTTAAGAACAAGAGTAATACTTTCAGTATGGGATCATAAAGAACCTTGAAAGGTTGAAAATACTAACGGGTTCAAAATGGTCATATATTTGTCTAATAAAATGATTGATTTATTAATTACTTTACTACATAGTCAATTACAAGGTACATGGAGCAATATGTAAAAGAAAAATTGTTCGCGTACTATCAGCGTGGAAAGATAATTATAACTTATGACAAATTTATACTCATTTTGATGAATTTCATACAGTAGTTTCATAGAAAGTTGCTTTATGCACGCTTAGCTCGTGAGCTAAGATAAATATGCAAGTAATTTCTGTTTCGTTTATCAGAAACAAACAGTTTTTAGTAACTACACTATTAACAAAAAAACTTCATTAAGTTTACATTATTAAATAACTAATATATTTTTATAAGTCAGACAACACCAACATTAGTGAACTCTAAATTCAAACGTTTTTCAACTGGTAAACTTTCTTTAGTAGTTAAATGTACATCATGGAATCGTGTTTTTAACTATTGAAGGTTGAAGAACGGAATAAATAAAATTCAGTCACTTTTTAGGGAAGTAAAAATTTGTTTTTGCCATTAGTTCAAACTGCTCTAGCGCACTAATAAACTAGATCGATTATCGTAATCTGACATTAGAAATCATAAAAATCATCACCAAATTTTTATTTTATTGTTTAGTGTAAACGCTCAAATAACAAACAGTTTTAAGTCTTAGTAGTGAAAGACAAATAATGTTTTATTGAAAGCTATAATTCTTTAATTAAAAAAGTTAATTATTTAAGTAACCTATCCATTCCCAAGATATCCGAATAATTAAACGAAATTGAAATGATAAATAAAAAATATGTACACGAACACTAGAAACTCAAAGAATGTAAATAATCTGATATACTAAAAATCATTATTCATAGCCTATTCAAAATTCCAATTAATAGCTTCCTAGAAATCCCAACACCTAGTAGAATGACGTACATACAACCAAGATCAATTTTCCTTCTTAAAACTGACAGCATTTTATATAGGCCTACATTTGAAACTCATCAACTAGTAAACTAATTATTTATTTCTATCAAATGTTATGTATGTGATCAATTCACGTGTGATTAGCTATAACGTTCTAACCTCTATTTTAAAAATTTGGTCCTTCTTCAATCAGCCGATTTAATAGACTTAATTTGCCACTGGAAAGGTATTTTCGGACTATCAGTCAAAATGACTTTCTGAATTCCGATCTCCGATTTTTAGTTCTTCTCGCTGGTTTCTTATGTAGAGGCTTGAAACTGAACAACCATGATGCTATACCAGTCAATATATTTAATTTTTTTAAAGTAACATTTTATGAGCTCATTGACTGAGTACACCAGGAGGTTTAAAAATTTACTTGTACAAGTTTCCTTCAAAGAGTGATAAAAAATTTCTGCATAGTTTATTTCCCGCTGACCAATATGTATGAATCTAACTATGCATTAAAAATGCTTATTCTTCTACTTGAATTATTTTACAAGATTCAGACATACTTAATTTCAGGAATTATGACTAAACTTTGGATTTATAATGTTGGGTTGTATGCAGTAACAACCTCGTAGTAAACGAATTGGCGATTTTATTCTCATTTACTAGATCTCTTACAGGTAGTAATTTTCTCATAAAATAGTCGGACAAATTATATTACAAAAAAATTTGACTACAACTTTCAAAACATGTATAATATATAACATATATAATATATATAATATAATATATAATATATTCATATATAATATATTCAAAACATGTATAATATATACAATATTATGTTCAGATTAACATGTACATGTAATATAATTCATATTAACATGTAAAGAGATTTTGGCTTCAAGTGTAAATAATTCTGTCAAATAGAAATATTACTAGGTTACAGAGTACCATGAAGTCAGGTCGAAAGCAACCAAATGTGTTGAGAATACAAAATGAAACTTCTTAAGACGAAACAAATAATATCTGCGTTGAAAACTTGAATTAACAAAAATTATAAAATCAAAATAAAATGAAAACCAATACTTCTTAAATACTACCATCAAGTTTCCTTATATGACAGGAATTCATGCTAATTTATTTAAGCGAAAACAAAATATCATAAACTAAATATTGTTTACTATTATTTTAATTAGATAATACTATAGTTCACCACAGAGTTTATATAAATAAAACTCGCTTCTTAAATTACAAAGTATAAATAATTACACATAAATTTACAAAATAAAACCCCACTATAAACGTATTGTATTAATCAAATAATTATTTTTTTCAGAACCCTTTATTTTTTATCGCGAAAAAAACATAAATTCGAAGCTCTGAAAGGCACATAGGAGCAGTGTAACCTTACGACCTGTATTATAAAGACTCTCTGCAATAAATTTTGTTTTGCAGTACCGTAATCGTGTAATATATACGAGTAACCAACCACTATTCAAAAATACATAATTTCTCCAAAAGGTAAAAAAATTACTATTTTATTATGTGACAAAGTTACTGCTCTAGTACGTTTGGAGCAATAAGTTTACATGAAATAAACTTTTTAATTCATTAATAGATTGTTGTTTAGGTCAACAGCCGAAAGGATGGTTTAAACCTCTAGAGGTTTAGAGTAAGTAAAACGAAAAGTGAGGTGGTTTACAATTGCCTTCCTCACTGAGTACAAAGTAGCCTATGCTTATCAGCATGCCAGGCCCTCCGAAAAGCATCTACTTTGCACCCTGCAAATGACACCTTCACTTCATTCACCACAGGGTCTGTCTGTATAATTTAATTAATTAATTTCAGAGTAGATGACTCTGACTACTGTCTTTTATACCTCTACCTCTTCTGTTTTAAATAGTTCAGTCATATAATTGGCTGACCACGTGATAAGAAACAGAACTATTTTTTGTACTCCTGGAACTAGCAGGTCGAGTACAAATAATTTAACACTCCACCTCCCTGTTATGGGCGAACAATAGATTAATACGTTAAAAAACAAATTTTAGTACTGTTCGTCTATTAAACTACATAATTACAATAATTGTTTAAATATTTGATTCGTCCTCGAATTTACCAAGTTTCTATGGTTTCCCTAGGTTCCTTCAGGATTAATCCCGGAGCAGTTTCTTTTGTTTCCTATAGAGTAACTTCCTATTTCCTTCCCTTGAATTCATAACTTCTATAAAGAAAAGTATTTTAATTTACGTGACATATAGCTTCAAGTAATAGGACCCTATAACTTCCGAAAAAAGGATAGGTTAGTATCTATAGAACGAAAACTTTTGATCTAGCGAAGTCGCAGCCAGTTTGTCATTACAACATAAGTCGTTAGCCACAAATACAAAGAGTACAGCCGTTTGCTCAACAAAGACCACGAGAAAGCATTACTCAAAAATCTATCTTATTTGTAAAACCATCCCCAAGGCCTGATAGGCATCATCGTCAGATGAATGCACCGATGATAAAGATGAGGCTTTAGAGAATACCAAAAGAAAGAAAAGAAAAAGTGAAAGACGGGACCGATAGTAACATAGCGTGGTTCCCCTACTCCGCCGTAACAAAATGTTTATCACATAATGTGATACGAGATAGAAGGATTTTTAATAGAAAGATTCTCGAACAAAGATTTTCATTTCACAAAAATTCAGTCGCAATGGACTTTTTGATAACAACATTGACTTCCACCTTTCCTACATTTCCCATCTGAAACTTCAACTATTCTGATTTTTTCTCTCCAATACGTCTTCATTCTATGGGATTTACTTACTCTTCCTAGTTTCTTCAGGAAGTTTTATCTTCTTTGATGTTTTCCTTCTTCTCTTCTCAATACTTTTTTATCTTTACTGATATGGACCTTCTCACATCTTCAAGAAGTCGCCGTTTATCTTTGGTGGTTTTCTTTATCTCCACAGAAATTACAAGTCCATGCTGTCCATATTGCTTCTGAACTTAGTTTAACGCAATATTCAGTTTCGTCAAATCCTACTCCTTCCATTTCCAGGTTGTTAAAGATTAAAATTGTTATTAATTTTCGTTAAAAATCATTTTGTAATACATGTTTATTTATTTTAAATTCTGAAGTTCGAGATATTAATTCTGGGAGCTCCAAACCGATTCACTTTACGAACTAAAGAAACGCCTTTATTTTGAATTTTAAGGTTTTTTTTTGGTTTAACGTCTGACTTTTCTGCAATTTCTGCTAATGCAGACGGTGAAGGATGAAATGAGTTTTTGTAACGTATGAAAATATGCCGTGCCTGAATGGGATTCGAACCCAAGACTGCATGATGAGAGGCGAGCTTTAAGAAGATAACTAACATGTATGTTAATTAAATTTTTTAAATTGATTTGTTATATTTTTGGTTTAGTTTTCTCGTCAACTACGCCTTACAGTAATTGAATACTAATTATCTCATTGTTATTCTTATCTAAGCGCTCTTACGTAGTAACATTTTGATTACTAAACTTTCTTATCACTATAGTATATCCCACAGAACTGAGCAGCAGATGTAAACAGACTACGGGTTGAAAGTCAGTAAAAAGGATGGGTAATCTTGTTTCACTCTACCAGCGCCTTCAGCCAAAACAACCGGCGACAGACCGGTTGTTTTATAATAAGCCCACCCCTACTCTATGAATTCTTTCTACTGGTAGAACTCGTGTATTTTGCTGAGAACCGCGAAACAGACATGCGCACTAGCTGCCGAACGTTCCGTTCCTCGTCTTTCTTATCACTTACAGTCACGTAGGCATACGTAAACAACCCTGTGCTGCATCGTGCACAACGTCAGTATTTACAAAACCCCTTAGTTTAGCACGAGCCATACTGTACTGCATGTAGCGCTGTGACCGCAACGTCTGCTTCACAGCTCTCAGCCAAATGCAAAAGCTATACTGTCGTACTTAGTATTTAGTCTACGTTTCAATTCGTATATAGCAAGTTTCATGTGATAAGCAAAGAACATTTTTTTGTAACTCAAATGGATTGCGCTAAATTCAATCACCATTTTAATACATTTGTGTTTTGACGTGCTGCACGGTTCCATAGGATAGAGTATAGCACATTCATAAGTTACAACGTAATGGCTTATGGTATAACATTATCAGTAGTAAATAGTTCATTAGATTCAATATTTCTTCCCAGTGTGTTCAACTAGTTTCTCATTATTGTTTTAAGCTTAAGTACAGATGTTTACTAAGTTACTGATTCTCTGAAATTTAATTTTTTTCAGTATACCAAAGAATAGTAGGGGCTGTTATAACAGTCGTGACTAGTTTTTTGCGTTTCCATTCAAAATATTCACTATAATTCTTATATATACTATTCGTAAGTGATAACAACCATACAGTTGATATGTATAAAAAAACATTAAATTTTTTTAACAGACCAGAGCTCCAAGTATTAAGTACAGAGCAAACGGTTCAGAAAGTAAAACCCGATAGTAACCCGACAAGAAGAAAAACCGACATTCGGCTTCATGGTTTCATTATTGAGAATTGTTTTATTTTTCTACTAATCCAAGAAACATGATCGACTGAACAATGGTTGTTATTCGTTTACTTATAACGGGTGATTCAAAAAGAGAGCCGGTTTTTAAACGGCTGGTAAATTTTTGTTTATCGGTTGGCAACATTGTTAGACCTCATTTCTATTTCGGAGAACATTCCGATTGACGATTCAGTTGTAGTTTCTCTTGTTCGCAGTGTAGTACTCTCGCAGTGTGTGTCTAACCATGGAGAAGTTTACTATTGCACAACGAGTGTTAATCGTCAAAACATTTTACCAGAGTGGAGAGAGTTATGCGGCTACTGTCAGGCGACTTCGCGGTACTCTAGGACGTAATGAAGCACCAAATGAATCAACAGTTCGCAGGCTCATGAAAAAGTTTTTTGAGACGGGTTCAACAGTCGACCTTAAAAGTTCTGGACGTCGTCGTTCTGGCCGAACTAAGCAGAACGTTGCGTTGATTCGTGACAGTGTGGCTGTTAGCCCAGCAAAATCAATACGTCGCCGTTCTCAACAATTGGGTTTACGATGTTCTTCTGTACGGAGAATTCTTCGGTACGATCTCCAATATCACCCGTATAAAATTCAGTTGACGCAACATTTGAAAGTGGCAAACCACCAAAAGAGACGACAGTTTGTTGACTGGGTGTTGAGAAAACGGCAGGATGATGACACCTTCGCAAACAAAATAATTTTCAGTGATGAGGCGCACTTCCACTTAAACGGTTTTGTTAATAAACAGAACTGCGGTATGTGGGGTTTAGAAAACCCTCGCGTGGTTAATGAAAGGGAAATGTATGCACAGCGAGTGACAGTTTGGTGCGGCTTTTGGTCGGGCGGTGTCATCGGCCCTTACTTTTTTGAAAATCAAGAAGGACAAGCCGTGACAGTAAATGGAGACCGATACCGTACGATGATTAGGGAGTTTTTGTGGCGTCATTTGGATGGAATGGACATTGACGAGTTGTGGTTTCAGCAGGATGGTGCCACCTGTCACGCTGCACGAGAAACAATGTTGTTGCTCCGTGAACGGTTTCAGGATCGCATCATTTCTCGTAATTCCGACCATCAATGGCCACCAAGGTCGTGTGACTTGACGCCTTGTGACTTTCATCTTTGGGGTCATCTGAAGTCATTGGTGTATGCCAATAAACCCCGAAACATCAATGACTTGAAGGAGGAAATTCGACGGGTTATCGGGCAAATGGAAGTCGAAACTTGTCGTGCAGTAATATCCAATTTCATGGACAGAGTTGATGCATGCCAGCGCAGTAGAGGAGGACAGATGCATGACATCATTTTTCATACATGAAATCGGAAGGTAAGATGAACTTGTTGATGTATTTATTTTCAGTTTGTCAATAAAATAAATCTCTTAATTTGATATATCAAAACCGGCGCTCTTTTTGAATCACCCTATATATATATAGTTTACAGTAAGTTCTGAAGAGAAAATAATTTAATTTTACTTTAAATTTACAATGATTACTTACATATATTTTCTGTATAAACTTCTATACTGAATGACACTGAACTTACCTGTAACAAAAACACAAATTATTTTTAAACAAATTATTATTTACGCTAACGTATGAGTATTTTAATGCTGTTCTTATTTTCTCTCAAAAAAATATCAAACAAATTTAATAAACAAGACTTATTAATCTGTGACAGAAGTACATAATTATTTTTACATTTAAATCACCGTCATGAATGAAATAGTTCCGGAGATACGGGATTTAAAAGCCAAGTCATAAAAGTGTCTGAAACGTTTTTATAAGACAGAATGTATCATAGTACACAGTTATTACATACAATATGATCAAATACATCATTTCTAGTATTTCTTTTCCACAGGAAAAAGGAAATATAATGATAATCGAATGGAGTATTACAGGAATCGTAACGCACAGGATGCTAGAGGGTTCTCCCACAGAAGACATTACCCAGAGCCCCGAAGCCACAGACGTAGTCACTCTAATTGGCCGCTGCTTCTCATTCTATTACAATGCGGCATCACAAACGGTGGGATATTACCGACAATCCAATGGGTTTATTGGCACCAGCATGAAAAGTGTACCTGAAATGTAGCGGACATTAACAAAGCGAACGCGAGCTGTCACGTTGGTGCTTTATTGAATAACTTGATAACATAATATTTTCTTGTTAAATTGATGTTCGCTACACAAAAGAAAACAACAATGTCTAAAAAGTACAATCTATTGCACCACGTTTTAGTACCCTAGTACGCACATTTTATTGTTCTATATCATAAACGTAGCAATAATATAATAGCGGTAATGATTGATACATGACCTCTACGATATACCTAATGAATAATTACAAATTACGGACATTATTATGGATGCACTAACATTTTTGTAATAAAATAAAACGGACGAAACCAGACACGGATGAATGTTGCATAACTATTCTTCTTTCTACACTGATGAGTATTAAAAGTCGATAATTTCCACATAATCCACCTTTAGAACTTCAGACCTTAACCATTTACTTTGTCTGAAATAATTATATCGATTTCTTTGACCATCTGTAACACGAAAAATTAATTAAATCGGATAAAATTCTTTCCTTTTAACGGAAATAACTGCGTGTGTGGTACTCATGATTTAAATTAATTCTTTCGAAAAGGTTCTTAACGAATTGTAAGATATCTAGAACATAAAATAAATAAATCTTTATTTTTATCAGCGACCAAAATGGAAGACATCATTAAATATAGTAATATACGTACATTTAAATCTCTTTTAACAGTTTCTGTTTACAATTTGATATAAGTATTCACTAAAACAAAAAAATAACTTCACATTAAATTACTAGGTACTTAAATTTTACTAAAATTGTACATTGGAATTTTAGGTTTTTCATTTACACTAACAATGTTTCATAAGTCTAAATTTTACACAGATTACATTTAAAGAGCATTCTTCTTAGTAAGATAATTTAAGAACCTTCTGATCAGAGTAAAATACATGATTTGTTAAAAATCGTTTTACTTTCCGATCAAAGTTTTTTAAATTAAGGAATCTTATTTTAGATGGTAATTTGTTGAAAACCCGAACGGAATTGTAGCGAATTCCTTCCTAGAACTTTGAAGTTCTATATTTTTCTATTCTGTAGTCATCGTTGTAGTGAGTTTCCTAATGTGTTTGTTCTAATTTTTTGTAAATAACACAGTGTTCCTTTTCGCGAATTTTAAAATTTAACATCTATAAAGAGAAGGTAGAACAGAAAACACCAAACTTGCTAACCAAATAATCAACCTTTACTGGGAAAGGGCAACAAAATCGAAGTGGATAAAGGATGTCCAACAGGACATGGAAGAGTTGAGAATTTCAAGGAAGGGTCTGATAACAAAATCTGAAAAATACGACGAGCTAATTAAAACTAATATGATAATATTTGAGCCTAAAACTCGAAAGGAATCCAACAGGGTGTATTCAGACGTGGACAGGCGTCAAAGATCGGAACGCCTAGAAAAGATGTGGGCGAAAAAGAAAGAAGCAAGAATAAATCAACTTACATGCTTCGGGAATAAGAAAACCGATTACAAAATGGACTGACCCAGAAATTGGACTTAAGTGATCCTACGAGGTCGTAAAAGCAACAAAAGAGACAGTAAGGGAAGAATATTGTATTTGACAAACAGTCTTTTGCAAGAATAATGCCTTGAAATGTTTACGATAATTCTAATTGCGTATTTTTGTATACGATTAATCTTAAGGTGTTCGGTTGAGCTGCCCCACAACTGAGTACAGAGTGAAATAACGCAAAATAAGTAAATATGTCTTTTTCCGACAAGATTTTTCGGAGATTTCGCAAAATAAAACACAATGAGCTAAGACGGTTCAATAGGGAAGATATAAACGGATGGTAGATGAGAAATTATAAATTTAACTGATCATTCACTCATCGGTTCATTGAAAAATTCATTAACCAAATAAATCTACATTTTTTTCAATTTTACGAATTTATCATTGTAACAAAAATTTAATATACCGTCACCGTTTCTCCGAATTACTTTAAACTATATACAACTATTTCTTTAGTCTGTTGAAGAGTTGAGTAGACTTGAGCTAGATTGTTTATGGGACACTGACGCCGAGCAATTACAGCACAAAGCTGGTCTGAGACTGTTGAGGTGATGAGGTGACCTGTTGTGATTAATGTTATAACGAGTTCACGTTTACTTTCAACCGTCTGTCCACTGGGTAACGTCATCTTCATCTAAAGGCGATGTTTTTATAGCTACAGAGCTGAAATGTTTTTCATTGAAATAGAAAACCTAACAAATAACTTCAAAGTAACGCAATTACTTAATTTCATGTTATTTCAAGGAATTAATGTTTTATGTTTTACAATAAAGAAATCTCTTTCGTTTTTTATACATTCTACGAAAAGCAAAATTAATGTTGGAATTATTAATACATGGAATGCCATGTATTAATAATATAACAGATATACTATATCAATTGCATTGTATTTTATATCGATTGTAGATACACTATACGAGATAATTTTCATGTTGTAAGCCAAGAGTAAACTTAATAAATTTACCTTAACACAAAACGATGAATTCGAACTTTTAAAACAGTATTAAATACTGAGTCATCATAAAAGAATGTGGGTTTTGAACATGGATTATGAAAACAGAAATAACTTGAGAGTTGATGTTGTTTATTTATAAAATTTGTCATCTTAAAATTTTTTTTACATAACTAATAAATTTCAATATGTGCAACATTGGTCGCTCGGTAAATGACTATTCGATACTCAGTTTCTGGCCAAACGTAAGTTAACATATATTCTGTTATAGTTGTCAATGCTTCATTAATTCTTTACTTTAAAGTGATTTACGTCAAGAATATTTTTTGAATAATCAATGTTTGATTTAAATGTACGATTTAAAAGACACTGAGTTCAACAGGTAAGATGTATGTGATTTCCGGGTTATGGAATAAATGGATTCCTTGCATGTTTTCGAGTTCATCTACCTGAGGAAAGCAACAATTTTTTAACATATCGAGATACACAATTCCAATAATAGCCTTTTCAGCAAAGAAGAAAGGCCGTATTACACGAATTTTCATAGTACCACGCCAAACATTAACTTTAGGCAAGTTGCGTCGTTTCTCAAATATCACATGTGGATTTTCAGCTTCCCAATCGTGAATTGTGTCTGTTAACAACACACCCATTCACCTCGAATGTATCTTCGTCTGCAAAAATGATAACTTTCATGTATTGGTTCGTTTATATTAACTTTTTTAAATATTTCAACAAGGAAATTGAAACATTTTTACTCCATCACCAGGTTTCAATGCCAGCAGTAGCTAAATATTACATGCGTGTAAATTTCTATCATTTGTGTAAAACTTTGTGAATAGTTGTTTTCAGAATACATAACTCGAAGCTTCGATGGCCGATAGAATTGTTGATTGCAGATTGCCTGATTACTTCAACCGTTTAGTCTGATACTCGTGGTCTCCCAGTTGATTTCTGCTTTATAACTGATCCAGTTTTTAATTTTTTTTAACGAACGTCGAATATTGTTTTCATGCAGTGGATCTTTTCTATAATCACGTCGAAATGCACGTTAAACTGAAATTAAAGGCTATCCAATAAACTATCTCAAAATTTTCTTATTTTCTTTCTGTTTGAATTACTCCAACTCCACCATTATTTTATGATGACGCTGTATATATAACCCCTAAAAGACACATATTCGTTTTATTTCAATTATTTGGGGTGCTAAAAGGTTTTGACGAAAAGGTTTCTGTTAAAAAATACACTTTTTTCACAGAATACGCCGAAAGATTGAAACTACATTAAGGAACATGGAACAGGCCCATGTAGCTGGCCCATTGGTGTAGTGGTCAGAATAACTGGCTTCTATGCCACAAGTTTTAGGATCAATTCCTTGTAATTTCTTGAAATTTTTCATCTGTATATCGCCTCATATTATTTACGTACACGCAAGCATCACAAACCAATTAAACATAAAACATTAAGTACTAAACAGGGCTCACAAACATACTTTGATGAGATTTTATATCGTAATGACAGTTCCGATTCTTTTACACGGCAGCGAAACTTGGACTATTACAGGAAGAAAGTAAACAGAAAATGGAAGCGGCGGAGATGCGCTTTTTACAAAGGGCCAAGATTGTACAAAGGAGGACAGAACTAAAAAATGAGATACGAGGAAAGAGTTACAGACAAGTGTACATGAGACAATCAGTCAATATTGCAAAAATGGATGGAGGAACTTCAAAGAAAGAAGGATGATAGAAATTCCAGAACAAGTACTGGATACGGGCCTGAGGGTAGAAGAAGCTTGGGAAGACATCTACATGTTCGGAATTTATTACAATTACAGTTTTCTAATGGAAAACAATTTTGTTGGAGAAACAGGTTAGACGGCCTATGCCGGGAACAGAAGACGAAAAGACGATCAGTGTCAACTGAGATATTTACTGAATTCCATGTTTTTAGAATTGACTGAAGATATTGTAAAAACTACTGCATTTCGTATACTAACGAAACATTTGAGTTTTCTTTTTTTCAAGGGTTTAATTTGAGGTTCCACTAAATTATTTAGACCAGGAGTGGAGCTTCTTACCATTTGGAAGATGGCAAGTGAAGAAGAAAAACTTTTAACAGTATGTACGATATAAACTATAGAGTAACATGATTGTAAACATTTCCCCTATAGATTAAGTACCTAAGTTAAAATGCAAGATACATTATCTTCGTATTACGTGTGACAGAATCAAGTAACGGTATTATTTAAAGTAGTTTGTTTCAAATGCATCCTTACGAGGTCTAAGTTCAAAATAATAAAACGTCTTATATAATAAATAAATGACTTTGAAATAAAATTAAATCGCAGAAAATAATATTTTGGCAGTAAAAGTACTTCAAAGCTTATTATATAAATATTTAAAATGAATATTCATAAAACGAATGGAATCGATAAAAATTTCATTAACATCTTTTATGACCAATTGCATGGGAACATACTTCGAGATAAGATGGTCGTTTAAGGAATACTGAATGTATGCAAATAAGCAAATTTACACAAACTACAAATGCATAAAATTCGATCATAAATATTACAAAATTTAGAAGAAAGAACATTGCATACAGCTTGTACAACCTACACAATTACTACATAATATCATGTTGGAAGTACGTAGGACTAAACGCTGCATTCTTTTAAGATAATACAGTACTAGTTGATTATGTACCTGATACAAGATTATAATATAGTAATAATGAAATTAGTAGAGATAACTAACAAAGTAATGATAATCAATGGATACTGCAATACGGACATCAGCAAGAAAATTCAATATAGCTTGTGAGTCAACATATTTATGAACAGGATATCTTTCCGTAATACAATTTTAAAGCAGTTTAAGTTTTATACTAACAAGATAGTATATTACAGTTACACGCAGAACTCAAACTATATTAATACGTTTTGGTTATTAGCAGTACTACATTAAAAAGTTTTGACTGCTTCCGTGGCCTAGTGGGTCAGGTTTGCGTGCTACGCCGCAAAGCGGGAGGTCCCGGGTTTATCCCGGCTAGGAAAATTACTACACGTTAAAACCCACCATTCTTTAACCCAAGATAGTCGCTAATAACTAAATGTTGATGCGACTTTAATAATTAATAACGAGTGATGAGAAATCCTTACCGGGACTCCTGTTAATATAAAATTCAATCGCACTGATCTCTACAACGGGCCGACCATCATGAGTAGGTATAGCTAAGAATGTAGTATTATTTATACCTTCCCGAAGAGCTACAGTTTTAAAAATCAGCAAGCGTAATCTGTAAGTTATACTTCTGGAAAGTAAAACAACTGAATTTAATTATTTTGCCCCTAAGAGGTGAAAACAGGGTATCCACCCTAAAACAGTAAATTAATATTATTCCTGTAACTTCCCAAGTAAGTGAAATCTACATAGGCACCTATTCATATAAAGTGTTAAGAGGAATCAGGTAACCCGGGCTAGTTCTAATGTATATACAACCATGTCATTCCATATCTCCGTTTAATAAATAAGTTTTTACTTATTTAAAGTTTCATCAACAGCTTTGTGTTTAGCGATTTTTTGAGAAATGGTCAGCTATTCCTTGTAAAATTTGCTCGGCCCGTTCTGGATTTGATTTGCTGGAAATCAAATCCGGAACCTTACTTTTTTAGACTAGCATGCTGACCAATGAACTACGGAGGAGGTCTCAAGACTTCAACATTGAATAAATGTTTTATATTTCCCCGATGCATTTTTGCTCTTATGCAAGCGACATTTTTATCCTCACACGGATTTTCATGTAACTGAAATAAATTAAACAAAATCTATTGTGATGAAACTAGCACATAGAATTTGTTTGTTATAACACGTCCATATTGCCGTTTCGGTTGTTCACACTACATAATCCAGTTAATCTGAATAAATTAATTGTTATGCGTCGTAAATTAATAACAGTTGTAAACCGAATTAACTAGTTAAATAAAATGATCCTATACTTTATTACGCGTTCTACATTTATAACAGTAGTTCTTTGATTTACAACAGATTGATTTATTGAAAATAATATTATAAAACTTACAATGCAATTTATACGTTAGTGTTAGTATTACCTAACAGTAATAACTACATAAATGAAATAAGTAATAACTTTACATTAAATATTACGAGGTGTTAGATGAGAAATAAGACACATGCGAAGTTTAATGACCCGACCCACGACACCCACAAAGATGATAAAAAAGTGACTACAAAAGTAACACATAGTCTTCATCTCCTTCTAACAAATCATAATAAAAGTCTAAAAATAATTTTCATGGCTTTTTATTAAGACTGGGTCACAAATCTAAACGTGAAATCCAGGCTGATGAAACGAACAAATAAGGAATTACAAATAAGCACAGATATTTCCATACAGATTACGTAACGATACCGAATGAAAATTGAATACATAAATAAATTTAAAAAAAACATTTATCTAACATAAAATATTAAGTAATTCTAAAGTTAAATTAATTAAAATTATGAGGAAGAAAAACGTGACGCAATAAATTCTACTTTTAAGAGAGATACAAAACATTATTATAACAATTTTAGTAAAATTATATACCTTCTGTCCTACACTAATAATAATAATAAAATAAAAACAAAGAAAAATTTTGAACTGTATTTTCAGATAGTGAATGGTAAAATAATTTATGTACGAGATCAATCAGGAGCTTCTAAAACCGAAAAACAAACACGATTTGATGCTCTGTAAAGGTCTCTGTACTAAATTATAGACATCACCAAAGCACTGCTCTTTAGTCTTAAATAAACTACAAGTATTAATTTTATAACAGGGTTAAAACGTTTATAAAATAAAAGGAATCACAAAAAGTATTTTCTCTACTCAAAACAATTTCGTTTATTTTTCTACAAACATTGTTGACAGTTACATAGTAGGCCTAATCTTAAATTAAGTAAAGTGATGTCTGCAGAGGAAAGTTCTGGTACTGTACGAGTTACAGAGCCTGTAGATTACATCATTTAAGAACAGTAAAATTTGCTCCAACTAAAATTTATTTACAATTATTTTGGGCCTCAAATAATGTGATATCAAAGGCCTAAACGTAAAACATTTATTTAAAAGCTCAATTACAATTTGTAAACTGAAGTAGCTACTGTACAATAAATAAGTAATTTATATTAAGATAATTGTAAGAAAACTAAAGAATAAC
This sequence comes from Catonia carolina, assembly GCA_035578175.1. Classification (NCBI taxonomy): domain Eukaryota; kingdom Metazoa; phylum Arthropoda; class Insecta; order Hemiptera; family Achilidae; genus Catonia; species Catonia carolina. The sequence continues at coordinate 131,996,625 of JAQMRL010000001.1, read as the reverse complement.
CTCATATATAATTATAATAATAATAATAATTACAAAATTGTAACCTATTCCCAAACAGGGTCAAAGCCAAATAAATAAAATAAAATAATATAAGTAATAAAGTAAATGTAATAATATAACAGAATGTGAATTTTACACACTTTAACCTTTATTAAAGATCAAGTGGCCGCCTGCGTAGCGTAGTGACAGCGCACTAGCTTATAACACGGGTTATCTCGAGTTTGAATCCCAGATAGGGTCTGAAAATTACAAGTCAAAACCCACCGAAGTCGCTAATAACCAAGTTGTTGATCGCACTTTAAATAAAATAAAAAATAAAGTAAACAGAATTTGGAAAAAACCTGTGTGCAAAAATTATCAAAAACTGTACGCATGTATACCATTGACGCATTAAAAAATAGGTACAACTAAAGCAACTATTATCAATTTCTTACTCCACATTTCACTCCAAATTGACGACAAAGTAGAAATAAAAGATGCTATCTACTTGTATGCAAAGAACTGATTGAAGGAAATATATAATTAACAAGAGATTTATTAATTGAATAGAGGAGGAAAATCAATGGTATAAAAATGGGCGTTAAAGCTACGTAAAAATACGAGGAAACTAAATTATACTCTTCATTAATTAAAACGATACGGTCAATATTGATTTATTATTTCCTTTAATTTTTTGTTACATTAATACAACGTTGGCATTACACTGTTATGCAGCCAAACTTCTGTCATAAGAACCGAGGGGACTATGGTGGCGTGCGAACCGAACTGAATGTATCTTTTAGTCGCTTCTTCCTCGTGACAAAATACCGGCAAGCGTGATGGTGAATCGTGTTGTGCGGTATTTGCATGACACTTGTCGCAGTGTCCTGCTCTTGATAATCTCTGCCATCTGATAACAGAAGAACTAGTAAAGCAAAGATGGTCCAACGTACGGTAAGCATTAATACTCGTTAACTTCAGCAATGATTTCATTACCGATAATGATTATACACTCCGTGTGAACTCGACTATGGACAAAGTCCCCACAGCTATTGTCATGTCTTTGATGAACTCAAACCGATAATCCAGTGAATTAGAACAGCAATAATTCAATACAACATTGTATTATTCGTAAAATGTAAATTTCTGATTTTATAATTTAATGTCGTTACTACAGTCAACCTAATTTTACTTGAATGTCAATAAGCAGTAACAACTTCATTGTATTTAATTATCAATGTTAATTAATTGTTTTTAAAACAATTTTGATATTCTCTTACGAGTAAACTACGAAGTGTTACAGTGAGGTCCACAGAAGACATTTCATGGCCGCTATGCAACAGTGAAGTGTATTAGTTACGGTTGTCTCAATGGGTTTACCTGTCTGTAAATATTAATAACGGATATGAAAATCAAATTAGTAATTCTAATATCAAAATTACAGTTACTCGTATTAGGCTAATATTAACAATGAATCAAATATTTTGTAATTTTCTTTATTTGTAGCTCAGGTAACTTTCTGATTTTTTTTTTTTTTTAGCTTTTATTTGTTATCGGGAACTGTACATTGTTGACAACTACCCAATTTGATCGCTGCGTTTTGCTTTTTTTTTAACGTAAATTAGACATGAGTTTGAACAGGGACCCCCAGTAGAGTTTGTTCATGAATGGCTGTCAACTGGTCACCATACAAAGTCAACTGCCCAACCAGTGTTACTCAACAAATAATAGCGACTTTCTACCAGCTGACTGACTGGGCTGGCCCGAAGGCCACTTTCTGAAATTGAATGGTTTCTTAATAAAATTTGACCGACCCAGAAACCAGCTTTTAAAAATCAAACTGACAATAACCAATCTTAAGATTGTGAGTAAAAATAAACTAACGAAGGAGCATTCTAACGATCACACATGAAATTCTCATATTATTTAATTACCTTTTAATAAACACACCAATGAAAAGAAAGCAAATGGTGATGAATAACTACTAAAATAGAATGGGAAGAAGTAGATTAATCTGTCTTTAATCGTGGTACTTTGCGCACAATGATGTCCTTCAAAACGTTGGTATAACCGTCACAGCCATTTTTTCTTTTTTGGTAGCCAGTATAAAAAAACCAATTCGTATCTGCATAGTACCCCTACCTGTCGCGTTGAAACTTTAGCTACAATTTGCTTCGACCTTAACCACGTTTACCTATTTTTTTTTTTTTATTTGTTTAAGGTCGCACCAACAATAAAGTCATTAGCGACCACAATTACATAACAATCTTAAATTAACAAAATTTACATAACAAAATTTGAATTAAAATGTCTTGAGTGAACAAAATTTGAAGAATGACTTGTGTAAACAAAATTTGGATTAAAAAACATTGTGTAACTGTAAGTCCGTAAGGTATAAAACCACATTCTGTATACTCTTGATGTCCGTCAGCATGATTTTCGTATTTTGTGTTAAGTTATACTTTTCTCGTAGATCACGTAATCCTGGACATTTTATCAGTAAGTGTATTATCGTCAATGTAGTATCGTTGCAAAAATAACAGGTCGGTGCTTCAGTCTTTTGAAGAAGGTATTTGTGTGTGAGACTAGAATGTCCAATTCGTAGGCGTGTTATAAGTACTTGATTTTGTCTGCTACTTTTTGGTATTAATACGTCAGGTGTGTTTTCCCTGAAGTCGTGTAGTTTACTGCGATGTCTTTTCCATTCATCGTTCCACACTCCTTGTGTTGTCTTAAGAACAAATTTTGACAAATCAACATGTGAGACAGAATGATCATGAAACACTTCTTTTATGGCTTGTTTGGCACCATTGTCTGCCTTCTCGTTTCCTGATATACTAACGTGTGCTGGAGTCCATACAAATTCAATTGTGTTATTAATTTTTGTATTTGACACTAAAAGCCTAACTATTTCTTGAATTATCAGTTCTTTAGTATTTAAATAAGAAATGCTTTCTAGAACACTTTTAGAATCGGTAAAAATTACGAATTTGGAATTTCGAGATTGAGATACAATTTCCAGAGTTTTATAAATAGAATAGGCTTCACAAAAGAATATAGAAGATACGTTATTAATTTTGCAAAGAATCTCTGAATCAGGAATCACGTTTACCTATTAGTTTGCCTTGAATGATATCTTGCAATAATCCAAATTTCATCAGAGGTTCAGGTATTCCAAATATATTTTTGTATAGGTAGTTATAATTTTACTGTTCTAATCCAAACGAAGGAGCATTTACATTTATTAATAAATGTAATAAAAACTTTATATTAAGCGCTTTGTATTGAATTTATTAATAATTCTGCAGTGGAAATTCTACTGAAATGGTCGACGCAATTGACAGTACATTTTTTAAATTTTTTTAACAGTGTAGTTCTTATTCAATCAGTTTTTTTATATAAATATAAAAATAAACTTTAAGCAAAGATGAGAAAATCTGAGTAATGTCCTTAGAATTAAAATATAAACCACACTCTGTAGTATGTTTCAAAAAGACCAAACTGTGAATAAAATGTGAATGAATATCTTGAAACAAAAAAGTTGTTGAAGCTGGAGATGACGATGATACAAAATTTCGCTGATGAAATGTGAGACAGTAAATGGAGTTGCCATCTATCATTTTAGACTGTAACGTAATAATTATAAACCTTAGGCTTACGAATCGTTAAAATATTTGTATCACTATAGCACTGTAACACAGACTGGTTTATTGCATAACATATAAAATTACTCTATTACGAGGAAGTAGTATCGGTAATAATGGGTTAAATAAAAATTAAAATTGCAAATACCAAGGCCAATGGATTGTCCGCTGTTCAAGATGATGACAATATGATAAAAATTTTAAGAGAGGATTACACGGTAAAGAAAAAAGAGAGAAGCATTTAAAACTGTTAACAATAACGGCAAGAAATTTGAATGATCATAAAATGAGGCGTGAGAAACTATCAGGTCAAAGGTGAGACGCACGACTCGATACAGCATAAGCACCGTTGTCCCACAGACCTTGTTCCGAGTCTATCCCACAACACAGACTTCGATATCCCTACCCCTTCGTACAGAGTATACTGATATCGGTCGTCTCTTTCTACACAACATTTAATAGCTTAACGTTTACCGTATTTAATCGCTTAAAAGTATTAAACGTTCATAAATTAGCTTTTACAATACTTAAATTTGAGCGTAATAACTTCTTGATTAAAATCTTTCAAGTACATTATCATTCAATTTTCTCTATAACTAAATATAAATGACCTACTGGGACTGCTTCTAACAAATCGGTTCTTGCACTTAAATATATTCTGCGGCTCATAAAATTTAGTTATGTTCCACACGATCAACGATTTACTTTATTTGTAAATCGGCAAAAACATTTATGTGCATTTATTCACGTTCTGCAGTACAGCGCAAACAGCCGTGCATTATTAATACTCATGCTATTTGTTGCGGTACGGACATACATAATAAAGTGAAGCCAAAGAATTCACAAAAATACAAAAACAATTGCGTCATTATCATATTATAATAATTTACATCATTATAGTGATTATAAACCGAAAGATGATGAAGCAGTATAGAAAAAATGGTATAAGTAACTAGTATACGTTTAAAAAATTAGTGTGTTATAATCGGGTCCTTTAACTCTATTACATCGAATTAAACGCCTGTTTTACTGCATTGAGTCAAACGGTCAAACATTAATTCAATTTTAAAAACGATTTCCAGTAAAAATATTTATTAAATAATGCTATAACAATTCGTAGTTACCGGTTTTACCTGCTTTTTTCACCAACGTTATTATTAGGCTATATTTTTGACTAGAACTGACCGATTTATGAAACACACTTATGAGTGTGTAGAAAACAGTTTTGATAATTTATCTACCGTTCGCTAATAACATAATTAGCCCTATATTATTCCAGTATAATTTCCAAAAGATGCTGTACAAGAACAACCCTACAGAACGTTAATCAGTAAATACTTCCGTACTTATACAAAATAGTAAATTTTTTTTAACAAGTCTGCAATATTACCATCTGATCACTTGAAATAGAACAATCAGTACTTTAGATAAATGTTAATTAACATGATTAAATTTCATTATAATGTTAATGAAATTGAAAAAAGTATAAATTAATATTTTTTTAAAAATACAATGATGATTTTGAAGTATATCAGTTAGAAAAAAAAGATAATAAGTGTAACAATGTTCTTTAAAACCTTTGGAAACGGACTGTTTCTCGTTAAACAGAAGAATTGCAAAATTCAAAACGCGCTCTCAAAACAACTGTTTTATCTAACGTCACTACTGATGAAAAATTCTAAAAATATTACAGTTGATTCATATAATACGTACGCGCCTCTTAAATATAATTACAACAAAATCGCTTGATATTCTTTGCGTTTAGGCGAGCGAAGTTTTCAACCGCGAAAATTTTTGTGTTTACTTTATATTTTTTACTATAACGGGCTTAAATTTCAGTTCAGCAACAAATTTATAAAACTTTTTTGTAGACAAGAGTTTACTGGAATAAATTAAATTTTTTATTTAAATTTCCGTAAATATTTGACGAAGTTACAAAGTGTTCAACATGAGTCCATTTTCACATCACAGGAAAGCATGAAGGGATGGTTTTTACATTCTTTACGGTGATGTCACAGAGCCACTATTATATTTAGGTACAGCTGTAAGCAAAGCAATGTAGAAAATTCTTTTTCCTACAGCCAAGTGTCTAGAAAAATTCTGTAGGTGCGGTTAGAAGGTAGCCGTTACACGTCCTTTGCAACCCGGAAAAGTGTCAAATCTTTTGCCTCTGTGATGGTAAACCCCCTCCTGAAAAGTAAAATGGACTTGTCTTCCCTTTTCAAGGGCAAACGCCGTAACAGAATCGTCATAGCTTCAACACAAATTAAATAACATGCATGTACGTTGACTTACACACGAGCTACACGGATTTCCATTCAAAACAAACAATTCCCAAACCACCAATGCTACCTACACACTATAGAGGGAATAAACATTTTCCCTTTTATGATATTCTATTTCTGTAAACACTATTAGATGCGTTAAAGAATTCCCTACTACAAAAGAACAATATTTACCGGTTTCTGACTTATACTGACCTTGCAGAAGCACGTTTTAGCGCCCCAACCACAATCCATTTGGCATTATCTAAAATTAGATTACCAGTGTGAACAGGGAATCTATAACCTTAATCAAAAACAGTATGTCTTTTCAGTCTTGAAAACGCGGTATCAATGTTATTTAGCAGATTCAGAGCCAGGAAGTTTGGATGATGGTTGAGCCTTTCTTCACATTTACGGCTGAATTTTGATATAGTTTGTTTCACCGAGTCAATATTAAGATCAGCATAAATATACGTGTTTTTTGATGTACCACGGACTTTACAGGCACCGCCGCAAGAATTTTGACTGAAAAAGTTCGAATATGTTTATGTTTGAAGTGCTGGATGTACCCCACAACTGAAGCCCATATGTCCACATGGGTTTTAAAAGGGATTTATATAAAATAATTTTTGATTCGTTTGACAAAGGTGAGTATTTACCAATGAACTAGTGCAGTTTACGTATACTGTCAGCACGGTATATTTTCGTACGTTACAAAAAATCATTTCATCCTTCACCTTCTGCATTACCAGTAATTATAGAACAGTCGGACATTAAAACCAAAAAAAAGAAAAAAGTAATGTCAGCTCAAGTTGTTTCTTTTTAGCTGTTATGTAATGTTTCCATGTGAGGCGACGATCTAAATGCAGTCCTAAGTATTTTAATGTTGAGTTGTGTGGTAGTGCAATGTTGTTTAACGTCAATGGTGGGCAGTCATTTTTCCGTAGTGTACATGTGATATGTGTTGATTTGCTTTTGTTAACTTTCGTAAAATGAAGAAATACGAGTAATAATAAACTAGCAATAGAGCTATTTATTGCACGCTACAAGTAGATTACTGACCTCGGAGGATTGGGTTAAAACTAGATTTTAAAATGCACTGGATGAATAAAAACTACTATTAGCATTAGAACAAATGCTGCGTTTAAGAAGATTATCTATTTTAGAAAGGATAGAAATAATATTTATTTCTGTAGGAAAATCACCCCTATTTACACCCTTAGGCACTCGTGGTCATTACTGAAATGCTTTTTTCCTAGGTATCACTGAGAAAAATATTTTCAGAACTGAAGCTATTCAAGAAGATACAGAAATGACATGTATTGTTATGGGGTTATCCCCAATTTTTACCCATTAAGTGCATGTAATAGAAATGCAAATAACTTAGTTCTTCTGTTCAATCTTCAACGGAAAATTTTGCCGAATTTAACTCTTTTTGTGGTTGGGAAGTTAAAGAGTTAGTGATGAGTGACCAGGCTAATCAGTGAGGAAATGATGATTTTTGGATGTGCTTATAGACATTTTGTTTTTGGTTTAAAGTCCGACTGTTTTGCAATTACAGCTAATGCAGTCGGTAAGAAGGGTGATAGATTAAAATGAATGATGAAAAAATGCCAGACCTGACCGGGAATCGAATCCGGGACCCCGGCGTAGAAGCCAGTTGCGCTAACCACTACGCCAACGGGCCAGCCGTACATGTAGACAACTAAGATTAAAGATAAAGGATACGTCTTGCTTCACCAAGTACTCCAGGGTAAGGTCTCCGGATGGAGAGTACCAGAATGAAAAAGAACATACTGGCTGGCAAACCTAACCACTTGGTTTGACAAGGGTCGGCAGAACTGTTCAGAATTGCAACGAATAAGGTGCAGATACCGATGATGATCACCAACGAAATCGGATAGGCACCTAACGAAGATGTAGGCAACTACCTTCGAAGTATTCCGGAGAATAGGCACAAGACAAACATAAATAAGTCCTTTATTTTGTGTAATCTCTTCGATTCCCGGTTAGGTCTGGCATTTTTTCATCACTCATTTTCATCTACCACCCTTCTCATCGTCTGCATTAACAGTAATAGCAAAATAGTCGGACGTAAAACAAAATAAAAAAGTGTCATCTGTTTTATTATTTTTTGTACACCAGCTGAAGTTTTATTTTGTTTAAATCTGAGGGTCAAAAATGTAGAACACTAAATTCAGATCTTATTTTACACAACAGCGATTAAAGAAAAAATATGTAATTTTTAAGATTACTTTTTAGTTCACACGGCTTTTTATTTTCACAATATTAAACAAAATTTTGATTTTTGACACTTTCCTCACACTCCCCTACAACCTTCCGTTTCCTCCCACGACTATGACTGGAGCAGAGGTATAAACAGGTGGTACAACATAACGACAATCAGTCTTCGTATGCTGTACATAATATCATATATAACAAATAAAGAGTTGATTAAATTTTCTATATAAAATTAATAAATTTTTATTTATTAATTTTTTTTAAAATTCATTTATTTAACGTCGCATCAACTACAACGGTCATTAGCGACGACGTTGGGGTGTAACTATCGTACAATGGAGGATGAAATGATTTTTTTGTAACGTATGAAAATATGCCGAGCCTGAGCGGGATTCGAACCCAGGACCGCATGACGAGAGGAGAGCACGTTACCAACTGGCGCACATAAACCAAATTTTTATTTTGGTTTATTGTGGACTGATCAAGTTATTTATACTCTAGCAAAACTATGTCCATTTTTCTGAACAGAATTAATGTAAAACTGAAAAAATTAACAATTTGTTGAAAAACGTATCCGTTCTTAATAAAATACTACTACTTTTTAAAATAATAATATTATGTTTAATACACAAATGAAAGATAAGTTAATAAGATAAGATAATAAAACCGATAACGATACAAATAAAATATTTATCAATAAAATTACAAGAGAATAATGTTTGCTACCTTGTAACGATAACAAAACAAACGTTTCTTATACCTTGAGCTAAGCCCATTATTAACAGGCGTTTGGCTTATTGTCACATACTACTAGAAGAGCATAACAACACTATAAGACAACCACAGAAAACACAGATTTATAAGTTTTGGACATAGTGTCCTAAGCTTCCGATTCACATAATGCTGTATGAGCTGATATCGATATGAGTTACAAACGGTTTCTATATTGTAAAATGACCACAGCAATTAAACAGTTATATTTAATAAGAAAATTAATAATCTTACCAGATAATTACAAGTAATCATCTTTACGGAATAAGATTTAAGCAAAATTGGCACAACCGATCATAATTTTAAATTATTCCATATGAGTTTACTAGTCACCAATGACCAAGCAACTTACGAGACCTTACAATATAAACTATTACATTCTAAAGGTTTAAAATTATTTTTTAAGTCTTATTAAACTCTATATATTAAATTTACCACAACGGAGAGGCGGTTTCAAAACATTATATTTTAGAAGAAGGGGAGCATAATTTTCTTTCATCACGGAAGTCAAAAACATTATATTAATTTTAAATTTAAATTTAATACTAACGTCAAATAGTCGTAAAAGTTATAAAATATGTCACCAAAATTATTTAACAACTTTTTACGATGATAATAACCTGCACTGCGCAAGTCACAACTACTGACTGTGTAACAACTTGGGAAGTAAAAGAGATGTACACCTTCAATACTAAGCTCTATTAAACTGCATTTGTAAAAATACGAAAGAATACAATATTAAAAATACATTATAAAACAATTAAATAAAAGGGAAAGTATTATTAATAATAATCATGCATCATCAACAGCAATTAATCAAGAAAATAAACCGACAAAGCAAGTTAAAACAATTAATCATGAATGAATTCAACGGAGGTGAACTGTTTTGTTATGTGCCTTATAAATCGCCCAAAGCACTTAAAACATCCACTAAAATAACAAGCAAACCGCTTCACTTTAAAAGTTGACAAATAAACATTTTAATTGGGTACACAGTACCGTTAGGCCACCCTTTGGCTACGTTAATGAATTGGGAATTCGATTCAGTTGACTGAACTCATCTGAACACATTTGTATTTTAGAACATGCAGCAAATTCTTAAAAAAGCAAAAAACCTATAAAGCTGTCATACCTTGAAAATATTAATTAACTGTATTTAACTAAAGGAAAATAATTCTTATTTGCAGGATTTACGATTATTCAAGTAATACACAATTTACAAATAAATTTTTAAGCAATAATGAGTTTTAAAAATTAAAAATTGTGTTTTACACTGAGAATCATGGCCCTCGGGTTAGACTATTAGTTATCTAACAAACAGAAATTAAGCAGCTATTAACAGGTTAACAGCCAATCATGCAAAATCACCATTAAGCTTCCTATACACAATACACATCTTTCAGACCAACCCTTCTTGTCATTAACCAGAAAAATGGATTCAGAAAATAGGGTACTGAACCTACGTTAATACCTTAACATCGAATTCACTCAAACTGTTTTCTGTAAAATTAAATATTTGTAGTAGATTAATTATAAATAGTACCTACGAGAAAATAATTTCAATCAAAAGCCGAAAAGCTGCCTACCCCCCCCCCCAACAAATTGTGGTACGTAAAACAAATAATTTGGTATGAAACACTCACACGACTTTCTCTTGCCAATGCAAATAATGAACAATATAATCTAAGTAATAAAACATTAGAAATAAACAAAAAACTAACCTCAAATAAACCATAACCTTATTTTAATCATGAGTGAAAAACGCAAAATGAAAATCAACCTCAGATTGGCTTAAAATACGGAAAATCACTGTTTCACGCTAGAATCCAGAATCCAGGTTGAGAGGGCTAAGAAGCCCTATGATGGCGACATCGTGTTAAGAAACACCTGGTCGCTAGGCGAACAATTTTACAGAGTAATTGCGACCTCGGGGAATCAGGGGGAATTTTATAGATTTAATTTAGGAAATTGGATTCTGTTTCTTGGGGGATTGGGAGTGGGATTTTAGTGAAGGTAATTTAAAAATTTTACTGGTGTGCGGCAATAATTTATAATATGGGACAAGTGAAATTAGGAGCGGCTGTTTAGCATTTTTCATTTCTTTCAGTGGCCTTTTTTATTTTAATGTGGGATTTCTATTGACATGGGGCGGGAGGGGGCACCTTGCGTACTTTACTTGTTGGAGAAATTTTGTATGTTATGTGGGAAAACTTTAAAATCATGTGGGGAAGGATTTAGGTTTTCAAATTAGGGAAACGGAAAGGGGAGAATTTGGCATAATCACCAGCCTTTTAATTTCTATTTAGTTTATCAAAGTTCAATTGGCGGCTCTTTTCACCTTAGTGGATTGATTAAGCATAGGAACAGGGGGTTAGAACTACTAACTGGAAGGAAAGAGTAATACAAGTAGATGAACGGTATGGGAACGCAACAAGAATTTGGGCAGAATAAAAATTTGGCAAATCTAGGTATTTCAGGTAGTTTTGACTGTAATTTAGAATTTATTTAATTTAGGATTTAGATAATTAGACAAAGTCAAGGAACGGTAATGGCCTAAAGCGTCGAGTGGATGCGGGTTCGTGTATAAGTCCTGAAGAATCTGGGGTCCGTCAGTTTTCCCAGCGTCATGTAGTCGCTTAGAGTGTTTCACGCTAAACTAGGCTCTGTAGGGAAAAAGCTTAAAATCAAAATTGTAGATATTTCAATTCCTATAAATTTGGTTATAAACACTCTTGTTGTAAAACGAAAACTAAGACCGTAATCTTAAAAAAATCCATTTTTTACAGCTTTTCATGAAAACAACAGAAAATCGCTAATTACCGCTAAACTAAACATTACACAAAAAAATGTCTGAAATAAAAGTTGTAGGATTTTAAATTCTCTACAACTTTTATTATATAAATTTTAGCGCTAAAATGCATATTAAAGCCGCAATCTTAAAAAAAACAAATTTTTATCTGAAAATAGCCTCATCAAGAATTTCAGCAAACATGGCGCCTAACCTATCTTGTAGAGCATAAAACATTTAGTAAACCAGGCGATTTTCAAAAAAATCGTAGGAGCCGTTTTTGAGAAAATCGCAAAAAAGTGAAAAATTACACAAATAAACTACTACTTCCGGTTGACCGATTTTGATGAAAATGTTCGTGTAGGTTCCGGTAGTGGTATGTAACTTAAGTTTCAAGTTCGTACGATGTTCCGTTTTTTAAATATTCTGTTCATACACACAGACCAATCGCTAAAAACATGTTTTTTTGGGTTCAGGGGGTCTGAAACCGTGTAGATCCGGTGAAAACTCGATTTCGAAAAATCGACATGAAAACAATACTTTCCTTCCAATATATATTCATATAGGCAAGAGAAAGTAATATAACATACTTCAAGCAATGATAAATGTCTGAATTTTAACGCGTTTTGAACGAAAACAACAATTAGTAGTGTTTCGAGAGCGTGACTCTAAAATACACTGTTTTATTTTTTCACACGAAACGTAGATGAAATAGAAGAAGACAACGATAATACCCTTACTAAAACGATTTAAACTTGCCCTTTATAACAAAATAACTTTTTTTGCTTTAACTTTATTTTTATTTACAACTGTACAATATTTTAAAGCACAACTAGTGAATGAGATGGAATGAATGAGGAATGGCGGGAATTTGACGTAAATGTGAATCGATCCAGTGACCGATTTCGGCGTGAAATTTTACAAGGAATGTGGTGCCAATATTTTTAATGATAATGATTTATAAACTACGATGGATGATTTTTTTTATGAAATAATTTTCTTTTTAGATTTTTTTAATGAAACGAAATAGGCATGACAAGTTAAATTGAAGTGTTTTTTTTATGGTGGTCGGAGAAGATCCCTTTTCCACCTTCGTTTCAGTCGTCTGTTAACAGGGATATCGTTAGTTGAAAGAGATTGGATATTTGGATTTATCTTTGCGTAACAATACAACTTAAACAACATGAAGAAAATCACTTGCTAAAGTTAAAACCATATCAAAATCCTCTGGTAATCAACCTCCTTGATAACAGTGAAGTTACTCACAGACTGAGAATAGTGAAATTGTGGATCTACTTTCTTGATTTAGTTAAAAAATTCAGTTATTATCGGTTTAATTACAGTCAGATTTGTAAACAAATCCATTACGAAGGATATAACCCTGATTAACTTCTTTTGCACCTCTACCTTTTCTGCTCTTACATGCTTCGTTAATTTACTTGACAGAATGAAGGAAAAATTTCACTATTTTATACAGCTCTGAAACTAGAAGGTCTAGTGCAATCGCTTTAAGACTACATCTAAAAAATATTTGAAGTAACAACTTAATGTAATCTGGAATAAAAACGAAATACAAAAATAATGTGCTTGCGAAGAACACGGAATTTTTTTTCATAAAACTTTTTCTTTAATGCATAATCTGTTGTATAACAATAAATGCAACTTATCGATTAGATTTAACACATGAAAAATTACAACCCACTGGTGTAATTAACAAATTACAACATTAAAATATATTATACTGTTCTTAATTATTATTTACAATCAAAATTAGATAGTATTTTTTTTAAATTAATAAAAATTTAAAAAATACCAAAACCTCCTTTAAAACGAAAAAAAAACAAAATGAGAAGTAATAAAAAGAAGCACACGATTCCGAAATATAAATACACCCAACTTTACTGGAGATAATTAAAAATGTTCATTAAGTTATTTACAACATTCACACTCAAACACAGAATATTAACATTATATATTATGTACAATTTGAAATCATACTATCATAATCGCCCTGGGAGATCCAGTACTGTAGCACGTTTTATTCTATGAACATCATTGCTGTTGTCTAAGAGATTCAGTGCTAAGTGATTTACGTGGTTGTTTATACGTTTGGTGTATTTACTACTGAAACTTCGTATTTCTCTCGTACCGTCTGCACATCCATATCACGATGTATATCGGCATTGGTAATATACCACGGTGCATTTAGTATGGTCCGCAGAGCTTTAGATTGAAACTGTTGCAGAATCTCGATGTTTGAAGTTGATGCTGTCCCCCATAACTGAATTCCGTAGGTCCAAATCGGCTTCAGCATAGATTTGTACAAAAGTAGTTGGTTGTCAATCGAAAGCTGGGAACGCCTACCAACGAGCCAATACATCTTCCTAAATGTTAAATCCGGCTGTTTCTTTTACGGAAAAATGATGTGATAAAAAGATGTCTGAATGGGCCAATTTAAATGTTGACTTTAAAAAATAAACTTAGTAGGCCTAAACTTCGCATGACACAAATTCTAGTTGAGTGCATGTATTATTACTTTATTTTATCAACATTTATATATGACAGATGCAGAAACCATCCAGTAGCAACCCAACAGGTCATACAACTATAAAAGATCTCCATTTCAATGTCTGCCAAAAATTAGGGTCGATCATGAGGCAAAAGACGTAAGCAGAATATATAAATTTACTATTTTTAAATGTTAAAAAAAATAAATATTCAACTTTGTATATTTCCAACACACAATTTCTCGTAGATTGCAGAAGGACTTTATTAGCAGTGAAAGCGAGGAAAATAAATCACGATAAAATTATACTAAGGTTATAAAACACTGATAAGTTATTCTCCTGATTTTATTAAATGAGCGAATAACAAAAACTACATAGCCTATAATCTTTAATGAAACTGATCTTCAATGTTCATGGATTAGTGAAACTGATTCTATTGTAACAATAATTTATAATTATTATTGTAAAAATTAAATAAATTTGTGTTTCCTCTATTGAATGGTTACAGCGTAGAAATATTCTATAATATATACTATACATATACTACTACACATGACATTGTTTTTATTTCATTCAAGCAATAATGTTTTTTACTGAAAGTAAAATATGGCTGATAATAAATTTTGTTTCATTCAACAATAAAATCACGTAAGACACACTGTTACGTATTTCATCGAACGTTAAAAGGTGCGATAGCAGACCAAGCCGCTGTGGTCTATAGTATAACAAAAATGAAATTATATACGTCAATTTATGTTCTAGATGTATGTATTTTTTTTGTTTTATGTCCGATTGTTGTGGAATTACTGCTAATGAAGACGATGAGGTTGATACATGAAGATGAACGATGATAAAATGACCTGAAATCGAACCCAGGACCTCGGCGAAGAAGCCAGTTGGACTGACCACTACACCACGGGCCGGCCTTCTGTTCTATTTATTAATATTAAAGATTATAATTAAATTAATTTTGTAAAAATAGTATTCCTCTGTTTTGGAGTTTTGAAGCTATTATTAATGCGAAATTTTTTTATTTTAACCAAAGACTAACATTTTAAGTTAAAAATGAACTGCTGTTACAAAACATTGTCTACGATCTTATACCGAAAAATAAACAACACTGTTCTAAGAAGAAAGTCACGGACACCTGACGTAATCATACGTATGCAACGTGCAAAACACATCATCTGTGCAAACTGCATAAACCCAAACAAGCCTCATTAAATGGGCAGAAATTCTACACCACACAAACATAATTTATATTATAATTACGCGAACATTTTCGCTTATAAATAAATTATTTCTAATGAGCACTACACTTATTTTAAAATGTGACATGTCACGTTAAACGTGATTCTTAAAATATTCTTATTGCTTAACATCTGCTTTTAAAAATATTGCTGTAAAAAATTTTAAAATGTCCACTTTTTAATATAATTAGTAGCATTTATTTGAAAACGCACATGAGTACTACATAAAC
Source organism: Catonia carolina (assembly GCA_035578175.1). NCBI lineage: Eukaryota > Metazoa > Arthropoda > Insecta > Hemiptera > Achilidae > Catonia > Catonia carolina. The sequence goes on along the minus strand of JAQMRL010000001.1, from coordinate 131,980,951 downwards.
TATCAGATGGATGCAGTAGGATTAAAGTTTACTGAACTCACGAAAGTAAAATTTTAAATAAATTGTACAAATTAAATTTTATTTATACAAGAAAAATCTTACCTATCTATGAAGAAAAAAACAATTAATTGTCAAGATTTTGGAATTTTTAAATAGGAATATCGTTTATCGTGTTATAATTTACCTTGTGGTGAGGGTATAAGATACTCTACTACAAGAGATTCCATCCCAGTCATATGATTTGGGAACTCCACGGCTTTGTAACTTCTAAAATTGTAAAAACATCTTAAATAACTACAAACTAATACACCAGTGAACACTAATGTTCTCGCTCATCCAATCCAAATGATACACACAATTTCTTTTAATGATTTCCCAAATAACAGTAAAAGAGGGTTAAGGAGAAACGGAACAGGGATCTGTTTGTTAAGGAATTGTGTCATCAACAAATAAAAAAATAAAAAACAATTTAAATCGGGGACGTCAGTGGATGATGCACTCCAAAAACGCCATATTATTTATTAATTTAGTCACCCGCTACCAAATTAACTGATTGATACAATCGTAACACCTAACAATTTCACTAACAAAGTCTTAAAAAACATACGCTCAAAACAACAAAAATCAATTTTTAACAGTTACGAATTATTTACAAACAGTTTAACAAAAACTTTCAGTAGTATTAAAAAAGTTAGAATATATCTTGAAAAAGACAGCACTCAGCAGCATTGCTTCCGTGTAATCGTTTGGTTGTAAGTGATAAAGGGTTTCTTTTTGGGTCTTGACGATTTTCAACTTTTTATTAATAAGGAGAAAGACGTAGTTTTCGTTTTAAAATTAATGGATGAGATAAATGCAGGTGTGAAAAGTAAGTCCACAGTGACCTAAGAATAGGTATAATGGTAATTCTCCATTCTAAAATAAGTTTAAAACGTTCTCCGGAAAACATAAACTAATGCTCGACCTTCTTTCGATGTAGGGACTATTTTAGCGTACATACAGAATAACCTAGAAAACAACAAAATATTCACAAAAGAATTTGTACACATTTCTAGTGTACACGGGTGAGAAACCTCGAACTAAAGAGTAAATGGTTCATGAAATATTAACAGTAAAATTTCCAGATGTTAATTTAGAAGAAGTAACATTGATTAACCATTTTACTTTATACTCCGTAATACTCCTGTATTCCGTTAATAATTAACGTTATTGAAAGTTTATTAATGGTTATATTTATATATAATGGATACTTCATTAAAATCCCGTACGGCAAAGCAGTAAGTATACCTTTTTTTACGACACTATTTAAAGAATGTTTGTTTATTAATTTGTCTTATGAATTAGTAGCAAGTAAATTTTTATAGGCAGTTAAAAGTACCAGTTGCTTAAACTAAAATACATAATGTATAACAATGAAGAAAAATACTCTTGGTAACCTTTTAACGAGATTGTTCATTAATCATTATAAAAGAATAGATATGTACACCCTTCCAAGCTCATTCCTTTCCACTACGTTTTAAGCATTGTATTATTACAATGTACATAAAAACAACCAATTTATACAAAGATTTATGGACAGCTACTCCTTTTGGTATAAAACGAATATAAAATAACTACTAAAATAATTGTAAAATAAACAATATTTTACAGTTATCTCGTTTCAAACATATTAATTTTAACTAGTATTATTTTGCCGGTTAACAATGAATTTATCAGTTTACATTGTAGACCTACAGTTGGATACTACCGGGTCGTAAATGTCTACGTCCATCCGGAATATACTGTGGAAGAATAGAATACCATTTGGAAATTCTTCACATACAAAAACCGTTCTTTAAAGAATGAATGAGATTCTATTTCATGTACTGTAAGTTTCTATTCAGCGTAATGCCCGAACGTTTTCCTACAGTTTGACCCTAGAAAATATTTTTAAAATAAAAAAGAAGTATTTGTATACATAGTAATACCTATTAGAGTCAAAATTAATGTACGCTCATTATTTATACATCTTAACATCCGCGTTTTTTTAAATTAGTTTAAAAATAACTATAAATATTATGAAAGTATTTAAATACACAATGAAGACAATAACCGAAGGTATTACTTCCAAAAGAAAACAAAATCATTAAACATTTTGAAATCAAATCTAGAAAAAAAAATGAAAAACAGAAAAGACAAATTGAACAAACGAAATAAACAGAGATGAGAAAGAAACAGAGAATACAAAATGATGATAGTAAATAACATTAACTTAAATTAACAATTAAAATTTATTCGGTAACTCTGAAAGGAAGGTTAATTAGTTTTGTTATTTTTAGCTTTGTTAAGTCTTCGCTATTATTGAGTAACCTAACCGCCAAATAATTCGGATAATCTTCAAAGTTTACTTGAATTTACAATTTCGCTGCATAATTTTTTCCTTCACGGTATTGACACGTTAAGTCCTTATCATTTGTCACATACGATACAGTATAATTGTATAACTCGTAGAACTTTTGACAAGAATTTTTATACTATATAATAAAATTAATTTACTTCCCAAAATGGTTACATATGTATATAAACTTACATTAAATTAGATTACATTTATATTTATATCTACTTCCAAATTTACCTGCGAGGTGAGATATTGACAAATCCAAATTTGGTTTCCTATGCCCTCATCTTCAATCAAACACCAGGTCTCTCAGAATTAAAATATCAGTCAGACAGATTGAAAATAAACCTACTTTTGCAGATAAAAATCAATCAATTTAAGATTTAATAATTTATCACAAGCTTTAAAAGTTTGAAAATTTGTATTTGTTTAAAAGAAAGCTAATAAAAGATAATTGATTGATGTATCAATTTACAGTGCACAAGAGTTCCTTCCATAATAGTTCTTTATTTTAAAAATAAATCACAAGTAAACGTCGAGGTACATTGTGTATTATTTGGTAAAAATTATTACATGACACGCTTACTGAATCAAAAAAGTAAGTAATAGTAAAATATTGCCCTTAATGGGCAGGTGGAATGTTAAATTAATTGCATTCAATCTGTTGGTTCCAGGAGTAAAAAAAAGTTTCTTATCACACAGTCAGCCAATAAATAATAAGGCTGTACTATTTAAGAACAAAAGAGGTAGAGGTATAAAAGACACTAGTCAGAGTTGTCTCCTCTGAGAGTAATAAATTTTACTATACAGCCAGACCCTGTGGTGAATGAAGCAAATGTGTCATTTGCCGGGTTGAAAGTGGGTGCTTTTTGGAGGGCCTGACATGCTGATAAGCATACTCTTTCAACTCAGAGAGGAAGGCAATAGTAAACCACCTCACTCCTTGTTTTTTTAGTAAAACCTTAGAAACTGTAATAATGGTTTTTAGCATGCAATAATTTCCAGACCCTATCCGAAAATCAAACCCGGGACCTCCGTTTAGTACGCTAGCGCGCTATCCACTACGTCACGGAGGGGACCATTTTTCATTTTACGTTGTTTACTTAAGTTGGGTTAAATGGGCAATTATTTATATTGGCAAGAGAAAGTCATGTGGGTATTTCACACCAGATTTTTTGGTTTTGGAAACAATTGGGAGTAGACGCCTGTGAAAATACCGTAAAATAATATAAAAAATAAGTCATGCGTGTTACTGAAATTAGACTATTAGGCCTACTAACAGATTGTACAGATATGATTCTGGTACAAAGTTCGAAATAATGAATATGCCTCATTAACAAGGACAATTAATTACAAGTTTTTTCCAAATGAGCATACCTTTTTAATACTATTATGTTTTATTACTTAATAAGTACTATACATTATGAAACAGGAAAATCCAACACTTCGGCACTGTTGTTACTAAAAAAATAATTTTTACGTTCTTGTTAATTACACAGAATAAAATAAAACAAAATTATATAGTAAATGATACACGTATGTTAAAAGTAAATCTATGAGTATTTTAAAAATTAAATCAAACGTATATGCATAAGCATAGATGATATTTATTTTGGTAGAATCGGTTGGGTTTGTTTCGAATTTCCCACTCATTAAACGTTCACAAACGGATATTTACTAATTACTATAAGAAAGTGTTAAAACTATAAAACAAGATTATAGTTTAACAAACTATTCTAAATTTATGTTTATCTTCTTCCGTGCTTCCGGTTTAAATCAAATTAACTCATTTGGTAATTTAGTCTTCATTTCTATTCATTCCTGTAGTTTAGACACCGTGTCAAACAATTCGTAAAATAATACGTGTGGTATCCTTTAACTACACCGAAGGTACGCTCAATTTTGTTATTTTGCAATTTTGTGTCGTGCATAATAAGACATACCAGTCTGATTATTACCCTGAGAACTGGGAGTTAGTGCTTCCTGTAATATTTTTAATAAGGTACACAAATGAGAGAAAGACTACACCACGTTGTCTTTGTAAAACGTTGCTCTTCGCACTACGGCATTCACAACCATTACAGAACACGATACTATCTCTTACTGGGATAATGAATGAGCGTAAAAACTAGAAACAATGAACGCGCTCGGAAAAACACTAAAAAAGTTATTAAATCTATTATTAAACAAAACGACAAATTTTATACTTAAGCACACAAGTGAGAAAATTTTACATAGGCAGTACTTTTACGATCAAAAAGTTAAATAGTCTGTCACGAAGAGCAGATAAAATTATTAATATATTAGAAATTGTATTTTTAGTAATATATTTAGAAAATAACCTAATTATTTTTAATTATAATAACGTACATATTTTTTATGGGAATAAATCCAAATGGATTTATTCCCATAAAAAAATTTTAATGGAGACAAATCGGCTTTCATTATCCGAACCGATGACAGGAGAAAGCTTACCCCTTTCAGTGCCGAAACAATATTTAAAAGTTTGATCTTAAGTGCCATTAAATTTAAATAAGGGTGTACAAAAAAGTGCCAGCCCTTATTACGAAAACTTGCAGGCGTAAGCCTGCCATTGCCAACCAAAATTTCAACGTTACAAAAAAATAAAATGTCCCGTTAAAAATTAATTTTTATTGTGTTCATAAAAAAAAAGAAATTGTTCTAACACTAAAAATATTAAAATAGTTCTTTTTAGTTTATTTTAAAGTCGCATCGACAGCTTAGTCATTAGCAACTACTGTGAGTTTTGGTACCTTAACGGTGGTTTGAACGTGTTAAAACTTCCAGACCTTAGCCGGGAATCGAACGTGGGACCTTTCGCTTTGTAGGCTAGCGCACTAATCACTACGCCACGGAGGCAGTTTCAAAATACATTATTCTATTAATTTTTGTCTCGTAAAAGTTTTTTGGAAATGTTCGGTTATCCGGACATTGGCACTTTATGCATAACTTACGGGTTTTCAGTAAACAGGATGTTATAGTTACGTAAAATATATCGATGTCCTGTTTTCCGGATGTTGGTAGTACTGAAAGGGTTAACCAGGAAAACCAAACTTTTGAACCATTCAATGTATTAATGATGGAACCCTGAATTGATCTAGATTAATTGACCTTTGGTTAGAGGATGTGAGTGAAGAAACGTAAGGATGGCTACAATCGGTGACGTAAGAACTCGATGTCGAAAAATCTTTTAATCTTTCTTACTGCAATACTTATCCGGCATAAAATGCCATGACCAAGCCAAATAACCTATTGGGTGGTAATTCCAATGGAATACTGAATTGTTAAACAGATTTAGATTGGAAGCAAGATATAATATAACAATACAGCTGGGACAATCGATAAATCGATAATTTTTTTTTATTTTACTTTGAAAATTCAATGAAAATAATTATTTTAGTAATTAAAGTTGTTTTATGAACATATAATAATACTTAAAAGACTTTCAGAAACCGTTTTAAAACATTCATGCAAATAGGTATTGTCACTGTTAAGAAATACATTCATTTTAAAAGTTCTAGAAACATGACCTTCCCTATATGTCCTGTGATCTTGAAGAATAGTTGAATTTGTTAGGCCAAAAACCAATATATTTTGATATTTCGTCAAACGACTCATTACTATATAGATTTTTTAGGAATAAATACATTTACAGATTATTCAGATAAGTTCATAATTTATTTATTTAAATATTAATTTGATTTTTCTTTTATAAGATAGTATTTCAGACTAAATTTTTTTAACTTATATATCACCTAAATGGCAAGTTACAGATATCATATCCAGCTATTTTTTTCACTTTATTTATTTTTATTTACAACTATGCGGTTTTGCACAACCAGCAAATATGCGTATAATATATATTAAAAAAATGACGTTACAGGTTAAAGGAGGACACAACTCATTAGTAGGACTCCCGCAGTTAATTACTACAGTTAGCCTTTTCACGAGTGAATTATTAAGATTATTTAATTAATAACAGTAAGTTGAATTATTGTGTGCTTTTATTAAGCGTAATTAAATTTGAACTGTTTTGAATGAAGTTAATCCAAATCTCTGCTCCACCTCCTGCTGAGTTGACGATAAGGATTGCCTGACAAATGTGGAGAACTTAGCACACGAATTAATGGGTTGGAATAATATTTTAATATCCAGCTATTAAAAGCTTAAAACAATTTAAAATTCTTTTAAAGAGAATTCCTCAAACATAATATTTTGAACTTAACATAAATTCTGAAATTCATTTTGGGCAACTGAATCACAAGACAGTTTAGTTCTAAGATGCTTTTAGTATCTTCAGAAGCACATTACTAGTAATACTAGTACACTAGTAACACTAGTAGTAATTTATTGAAGTTCTTACTTCAAGTAATTAGTATTAACGCAATTCTATACAGGCTACAAAAAAATTACTAGCAATGATTCATTACTTACTTATTGTTTAGACGATCTGCAGCAATCATTACATTTCCATAGATAAGAACAAAAACCAGTCATTCACAACAAATTATTATCATTCAATGGTAAATCGTCTTGCGTAAATTGGCTTGTTAGCAACCGATAAATCGATATAAAACGGTAAGTTACGTGCAGTTAAATTTTAGTATTAAACACCCCGTAACACATACAGATAATGCGTAATTCATACCATTATGTTACCAAGTAGCTTGCAATAAAGTGAAACATTATATCTGAACAGAAGACTATTTATAGAGACAAATAAACAAACGCAACATATACTGTATATTTGAATAACCATAAAAAAAATTAACAAAAATGTTGTAAGAAATGTTATTGTGCATACCATATACAGTAATGTTCTTAGATTGTTATGTTGTCTGCGTGTTTAGGTGTATATAAATATTTCACAAAACCATTATTATAATAAAAGATCAATTGTTAAATGCTAATACACCTTTTAATGTTACCGTTAACTATTAATAAAACAATCGTAAACGTTTCAAAAGAATTGGTTCATAAATCAACTTGTCGTAAAGTTATTTAAGACTACTTACATGTACAAAATATTACTAAAAAACAAGAAACGAAAAAACCTTTCTTGAGTGTGCAGTTGTAACTATAATTTCTAACAGAACCGTAAAATTATTTATAAGGCTGGCTAACATTAAATGTATTATGTTTGAACACGCAGTTTATGGTTAAGGTAACTGTACAATATAACTACAAATTTTGTTTCTTATTCACTTCGTTACAGAAAAAGAAATAATGTAATGAAATGTATAACGAATTTCAGTTATTTGTAATGAAACTGTGTATTACAATCGTATAAGTCAAAAAAAAAGAATTGATATTGCAACAGAAACCACCAAACTTAAGTGCGCCCAACTATTTCGTCATTTGCGACTATAATGGATATTGTCCAACGGGGCCATCGTGATAAGTTTACATAAACGCTTCATTAACGAATTACAGCTAGCGAAAATTTTCACCCCGATTTCAGTTACCCTGGTGAAATACAGTGATACTGAATTTTTGGGCTACTTTTTGCGACAAATAAGATGAATTAATATGGAAAATCACCTAAAAACCCGAATGAAACCAGTCTGGGAGCTGTAGTGTTAACAGTTTTTAAGAAAAAAACATGAAAGTAGAAAAACACAGTATTCTACGTTTGATGCCCAATAACTTTGTTAAATGACCAGCAAACAAATTATTTTTCTCAATGAAAATTATACAGCATTTAATTCTGAAAGCACTTATGTAAGCAAGGTAAACTAAATGTAAATAAAAGTTTAATAAAATGGACTCTTATGTAATACACTATACAGCAATAATTAGATTTTTTGCATTTCATCCTTTTCTTTAAAACTGCTGATACTATAGCATCCAGACTGGTTTTGTTAAATTTTAAAGTAATTTTCCACATAAATCAATCATATTTGTCGCAAAAAGTAGTAGGACCTAATTTATTTTGTTATACGATAAAACAAAACCGATATGTGGCAAAAATATCTTCCTGGATCAACTTTTTTGTGATCAACATTTTCTAAGTAATTATTACGACTTTTAAAAATTCATATTTGATATTAATTTCGAGTTTCTCCTCTCACAATACATTTTTCGGACCCAGCAGGATAAACTTTCGTATTATTGTTTTATCTTTTGTAATTCTTCAACGCTTCCGAAAACTCATCAGTAGCAACTTTTTCGAATATTTATAACTGCACAACTAAGTCTTTGTGAAAGCCACGGTATCGGTATGGTAAATCTTCAAAGAAATACGTACAAAAATGAAAACTGATAAAATTTGTATTTTGTTAAAAAATCGGAAATACGTAAAAAGTAATTTTAAGTGATTGCAAATCTGCACTTGTAGAGCTTTGTTTAAAAAAAAGTTTGACCGGATCCTGTTCAGTAAAATGTGAAACAGAACTCCACAAAACAACAGTGTTTGTAAAAAATATTTCAATTAAAACTCATGAACTAATTAATTAGATTTTTATACTTTTAGATTGGAGTTTATTTCACATTTTTTACTTTTAAAAGTTGCACGGTTTTAAAACACTGTTAATAGGTTTTTTTTTATTGTAAACCCCAAAAAAGCGTTTGTTTTGTCCAGGCACCCCCGAAAAAATAGACAGTCTGTGGACCTGGCAGACCATTGTTGGCTCCTCCACGACCTATCCAGCGATTTGGAAATTGTCCATTAAAAATTTGTCGTGCCCTTAGATAATAATAAGGAGGTCCCACACTTACTGAAACCATCCGTGATTACTCAATGCTTTTTCAACATTTTCCCGGATATTTGGTATAATACTAATGACTTTTGGTTGCAATAAAGCTTCTCGCCAAATTTAAAATGAACTATTTCCAAATCGCTGGATAAGTTGTAGAGGATCCAAAGAATTATTACCTGCCAAGCCCCAGATCTGTCTCCTCTGGATTAATTTTTTTTTTTGGGGGGGTCTTCAATATACTAAACATATACCTATAGATATCAAAGAATAAAAAAAAGAATAATTGACAAATCTGCTCGTGTATCGCCAGAATCTATACAAGAAATAATAAATGGATATTACTAGAGGCTAGCATACTTCTAAGGAGGAGAAGGGAAGCTTTTTGAATATTTATCGTAGAATAGTATACTTTTAAAGTTATTTAATAGTAATATACGATCAAAAAAATTTATTATTAAAATTTTAAAATAAGTATTGTAAAGCAAAATATTGGCTGTTATTAATTCTGGCAACTTTTCTTTTACGAGATCCAAAATTTTCTAACTTCTAAAAGGAGGAAAGTTGCGCGCCTCCACCTGGTACGGCTGGATAGCTTGAGAAGTAATGGATCAAATTCTCAAGTGAACTAAAACAGAATTCCTCGCTGGTTCACACCAGAGTTGTATCCTTGAGACTTCGTGTCTCCAAGCTGGAACTGGCTTCGACAGTCAACATATGGAAGGTTCTTTTGCTAAATCATCCGTCGCCTGTGCCAAGCGACATTCAACGAGCACGGAAAGACGACACTCGGTTGCGGCGGGTCGTCAACGAGAGAACTTTAACGGCGAATCGGAGCGCCTGGAAACTCTTCCGAAACTTAAACTGCAACTCAACAAGAAGACATTCATCGCGACGCACAACATAAACTCATTATTGCAAATCGGAAAACTCAGAAATTTGACAAACATACTAGATAAAAACAAAATCCAATTGTTGCACTGCAAGAAATGAGAAACACAGACACGGCTCCCTTCGAATCTCAAGGTTACAGAATTTATAATGGATTTCCTGGACCAAAGGTCATGAAGAATTGCTCGCAGTTGGGCACAGGATTTCTAGTAAATACTAAAATAATTAACTCTGTCCTGGACTTTAAGCCGATTACACCTAGACTTGCAACACTAACGATAAAAACAGCCAAGAGGATTTACACATTGATCAATACACATGCAAACACAAACGACAAGAATAGAAAAGCAGAATTTAAACAGGAGGTCTTGGACTAATGGGACCACCTAGACCAAGCAATCTCCCAGATCCCCAAGAATCACGTCAAAATTCTACTGGGAGATTTCAATGCACAGTTGGGACGGGAAAGACAATACAAAGACATCCTGGGAAGATACCCAGTTCACAGGCGGACAAATAAAAATGGCCAGTTGCTGATCGAACTCTGCAGAAAGTATGGGCTGATCTCCAAGTCAACTTATTTTAAGAAAAAACCCAAAGCCATGAAGACCTGGAAACATCCAGACTGGAGGAAAGGTGAATTTCAGTTGGACCATGTCTTCATGGATAAATTCCACCATAAAGAAATTCAAAATGTAAAATCCATGAGAGGAACAGACACTGGTTCGGATCACTACATGCTGAAAATTAAATTCAAGTTTACGGCACCAAGACGCCAAAAATCAGAAAGGAAACCGCAAACTAAAACATACGATCCCCAGAATTTAAAAAACAATAGATATTACGCCTTCACACGAGAGGTGAATGCTAACTGGGAAGATTTGGTCCCAGGACTTCAAAACATTGCAAGGGTCACGGCTCCAATCAACAAAAGAAAGAAACACCCTTGGTGGAACGAGGTTTGTGATGAAGCCCTGCAACTCAGGCATAAGAGGTGGCAAGAGTTTCACAACAGAAACACCGAAGAATCCCTCCAAGAGTTCAAACAACAGCAAGTATGCACCCAGAAGATTCTGCGGAACGCAAAAAGGGAATACCAGAAAGACGTACTTGAACAAATAGAAACAAATTACAAGAAAATGAGTGTTCGAGAATATTACAAAACTTTCGAAACGCAACTTGCAAAATACGACGCACCAACACTGACTCTCAGAGACAAGAACGGTAAAATGGCCCACAACAACAGGGACAATGCTGAGATCCTAGCGGATTCTTTCAGCAGACTTCTTAACTGCGAGGACCCCGAAGAACTTTTTGAAATAGACACATTCACAGACATAAAGACCAAACCAGAACACATACTCCCACCAACTTTCGAGGAAGTCAAACAGGCAATTAAGGAAATGAAAAACAACAAGAGCTGCGGGGAAGACCTAACCACAACAGAAATCTGGAAGTACGCGCACGAGAACGTGCAAAAGAAATTACATAAAAAATTCGGGGAAATTTGGGACGCTGAAAAACTGCCAGACCACTGGACAAATGCAATCATATGTCCACTACATAAAAAAGGTCCAAAAACAAATCCAGACAATTACAGAGGTATTTCATTGCTTGATTGTACGTACAAAATTTTCTCTAGAGTAATATATAACAGGGTCAGGGAACAACTGGATCACGAACTTGGGGAATATCAGGGAGGATTTAGATCCTGGCGAAGCTGTGCAGATCAGGTTTTAACATTGAAACTTGTTATGGATTTCTGCAAAAAAAGATCAAAGCCCTTATTTGTAACATTTATTGACTTCAAGAAGGCCTATGATTGCATACATCGGAAATCGCTACTGAAAGTGCTACGAAATTTTGGACTAGACCCGAAATTGATAAGAATGATAGGACTCACATTGACCAATACTAAGTCCAAAATCAAATTTCGAGGAGAGTTTTCCAAAGATTTCGAAATAAGAACAGGACTTAGACAAGGAGATGGCTTGTCCCCGTTGCTTTTTAATTGTGCCTTAGAATACATTATGAGACTATGGGAAAAAGAGAACCCAGCAAGGATTAGCTGCGGGAAATGCAAAAGTAAAGTTCACCTTGGCTGTCTGGGGTTTGCAGATGACTTGGCCTTGTTGAGTGGGTCTGTAGAGGAACTAAAGAAACAAGTAACAAGCTTAGGACGGTTAGCGGGAAGGTTTGGACTCAAGATCTCCTTCGAGAAGACGAAAATAATTGGGAACACTAACATGGACCCCAGGATTTCAGTGGGAGGTCAAGTAATAGAAGTGGTACGGAATTTCAAGTACTTGGGGGAGGTATTGAACATGAGTTGCAATGACAGGGAAGCATGGGCGGAAAGGACCAAAAAGTTAATGAGAGCTCAGTTCATCACCCACACCACATACAACAAGAAGTCAATGTCGGTAAATACAAAGGTAAGACATTACAAAACGGTAATACAACCTGCAGTGACTTACTGTGGAGAGACCCTAACAAAACTGTCACAAAAACTAAAACCCACAGAATCCTGACGTTAGAACGAAGAATCCTTAGAACCTGTATTGGTAAGAGAATATACAAAGATAATAGTTGGAGACTGCTACCAAATAATGAAGTCTATAAAATTTCGGAGCCAATACTAGACACAATTAGGAAAAAACGAATCTCCTTTTTGGGCCATATCCTTAGAACACCGGAGAACAGAGTACTTAGACGACTTATTGAAAGTGTCTGGGATTTTAAAATCGGTTTGAACTGGACGAAGGAGGTCAAGGAGGACTTGGAAAGGTTTGGGTTGACGCTGGAGGATGTGAGGTTCAAGCCTGAGAGTTATAGAACGTTGAAGGATCTGGCTTTGGAACCGGAAACCAAGACTAGAAGAGTGCAGAGGGTGACGGAAGAACTCCGGGCTCAGAGATCACAAAGAATGAGGGAATACTGGGTAAAGATCAAGGCTCAGAGATCGAAGTAGAGTCTTTCATGTTGGGGCTGAAGTGGTCCATTGTGGCCTCACAAGTAAAAAAAAAAAAGCAAAATATTAGGTCCATTGTTTGATATAGCTCTTTGAATGGTATGTTGTTAATAGTTATTGTTATTTAATACCAGTACTACACCACTGTTTATAGTTCATTATTGGATGCATTATGATTATAAAATAAGTTACAATAAAATTGTTCATGTAGGTAGTAAAGCGTTTTACCTCGTTTTATTGTTAATACGATTTTTACGTCATTCAGACTTCGAATGCTTATAACTCGATAACGAAGATACTACCGGTAATATGGCTTTCACCATTGGTTTTCTAGTAAAATTGTACATTAAAATCATGTACCATATGAGTCACCTTCCTTATTTAAAAAAAGTACGTTTGATTCAACCTATGGTAGATACAAGATAGCAGACAAAAATAAAAAACCTACTATAATGCAGATTTTCAAAACTACGTAAAACCACATCTCTATCTGTCTCAAAATATATCTCAAATATTACAAAATACACTTAAAACATACTTGCGCGAAAAATATACTTGCATTTCATTCTTCATGTGGAAAGCACATGGTTTCGGATACATATGACTTCAGCCAATACTTATACGACTTTATTATGGTAAAAACCAGCACTAAGCTCTTGTTTTTTAAAATAATTAATACAAACATAATTGTTCCCTGGTGTCAACTTAAAAAAAATTAAACTAGATTTCCCTATTCTAACACTAGTCTACAAACTATAATATTAACAATAATAATAATACTTTATTTCAAAAAAATTACAATTAATTATGTTAATCTTAACATTTTATAAAAAATTTGTACACACATCCATTCCTATTCATTCACATTCATTCCAACAATCGATGCGGTGGAAATTGACATATCCAAACTATGGTTAAAAAACCATGTGGTAGTATATTTGTATGTAAAAAAAACCATTAATTCACTAATTTTTTAAGCTATTTACCACAAAAAATAATGGAAAGTGAGCTCATCTTTAACTTTGTGTTTTACCTAGTACCACTTCCATGTTGTCCCTTCCGACACTAATTATCCATTTCTGCATTTCATTCTTAAATTTAATTTCATTCTGTTCAGTTATTGTTTCGGTAGCAGGTTATAAAAATGATTATACTAACAATTTCTTACGATATGTTGTTTATGGCTTCAGATTTTTAACAAATCTTAGCCAAAATAATAATTGATCTACCTAAACAAATTATACATCAATAATAACAGATCTCATTTATTAATAACCTACACAAAAGTACCTGTACAGAAATTTATTTTTGCAACGTTTAATTAAGACTCAAATAACTCAGCTTTATGATTTAATTATATTTTTTAACTATAATACATTTAATTTAAAATAAATGTAATTTTTTATCCAGGCCTCGAGTATTTTTGTTTTCTCATTTGTTTCATACATGAAGAAGTCCAGTTACAAAGAAATAATGTATTTTACGAGTATTATAATTTATTTTTATTTACTTTTCCGAAGTTTTTATGTACTTCTTCAGTTTTCAGAAACAGAGGAGATAAAAAAGATAAATTCTTAATATCTTTTTACTGTTTTAGTATTTGAGATAAATTTATCTAGTAGAATAAAAAAGAAAAAGGAACCAGAAGAGTGGATGAATGAAAGATGAGGGGCATTTGCGAAATTCCGAACTCGAGCGGTACTATCCAACAACACTCGCCCAAGTCAGAACATCGTTACTGAACTGTTAAGCTTTAAAATACGAACATGGTTTAACTTAATAAAGAAGGTGTTAATAGTAGAAGTGCGAAATTATATTATTTTTCCTAACAAACTCGGCTGAATGGACACGATATAAAGAAAGGTTTGTAGACCAGGTTCATTAAGAAGTAGGCCTACCATTTCTCTGCACGCTAACTTCTTTTAATGCATTTGAATTAACCAACGTCTCGTAACTTAAATATGTATATTGCTTGGTTGTAAACAATCTGAAACCGTTTTATACATGTAATTGCAATCTTCATCAGTTAACATAATTAACTAGATAAGGCTTGAGGTTACTGTCGTTATCAATAAGGTAATATATTAACATCTTATACTGCTGTAAATTCTATAAATGCGGAAAAGCTTTCTGCCAGAAAAATGAAGTCGCCCACGATGTGTTGAGTGGTGACATATATAATTATATAATACGTAACATTTTATATAGCGCAAATATAAATGTCTACCCTTACTACAGCTTCAGTAGACCATAAATAATCTATAGAACCATAATAGTTCTTTCAATAGAAAGCATAACTTGAAAAAGTAAATCACTTTTAACCAATCTTAAAGAATAATCATTCCATAAACTTGAACAAAGGGAAACGTTTCACAGATTAAACAATAATCAATCATTTAAAAAAAATCTGGAGTAAAACACTCACACAACTGTCTCTAGCCAATGCAAATAATTAACAATGCAACCTAACATTAGTAATAAACAAAAAACCTAACCTTATTTTAATCATGAGTGAAAGACACAAAATGAAAATCAACCTCAGTTTGGCTTAAAAATACGGAATCACTCTTTCACGCTAAGCTAGGCTCTGTAGAAAAAAATGCTCTAAATAAAAATCGTAGATCTTTTAATTTCCTATAAATTTGATAATATAAGCCTACACTTTTGTCGTAAAATGCATACTAACGCTGAAATCTTAAAAAAAAATTTTTTACACGTTTTCGAGAGAAAAAAACAGAAAATCACTAAATACCGCTAAACTAAGCGTTGTACAAAAAGTAGAAATTGCGTTAAAAATAGAAATTGTACGTTTTTAAATTCTCTACAACCTTTGTAATATAGATTGTTACGCTTAAATTCATATTAAAGCAGCAATCTTAAAAAAAACAATTTTTTTACGAGAAAACAGCCTCCCCAATAATTTCAGCAGGCATGGTGGCTATCCTACATTGTAGAGTAGAAAAATGTAGTAAATAAGGCGATTTTTTAAAAAATCATAGGAGCCGTTTTTGAAAAAATCGTAAAAACGTGAAAAATGACACGAATAAACTACTACTACCGGTTGACTGATTTTGATGAAAACTTTCGTGTCGAGTCCTCTAGACGTATCTAACTTAAGTTTCAAGTTTGAAGTTCGTAAGATGTTTTCTTCTTGAGATATTCTGTTCACAGACACACAGACCAATCACTAAAAACATGTGTTTTGGGTTCAGGGGGTCTGAAAACGTGTAAATCCGGTGAAAACTCAATTTCGAAAACTTGACATGAAAACAATACTTTCCTTCCTATATGTTCATATAGGCAAGAGAAAGTAAAAATTATAAAGAAGACTTTATTATAATCGAGGCCTTTGAGATGTAGTGTTTAGCCGATTTCTGCGTATAACAAGCATCGATAAACTCGAAGATTAGTGGAAAATACTCATTCACTCACTCTTCACTATATTTAATTTCCCTATCACTTAGAGAGCTGATAAACGGCAATTTTTTTTATGTTTAACAGGAAAACTAAATCATTTACATTGTTATCTCTAGCGTCTAAGGGGTACAAAAGAGGTGACTATTTTAAATAAACGCATATTATTTCTATATTTCTCTAAGAGCTGCAGCTTTAAAAATCGCCGTGCGAATTCTGTGAGCAATACTTAGAAATAGTAAAGCATGCATTTCGAACACAAGCTTCTGAGGGGTACAAAAACGATGACTGCCCTAAAAATAGAATATTATTTCTGTACTTTACCAAAACTCTGAAAACTATTGTCTTAGTATTCTTAAAGCGATACCTAAACAACTTTACGTATGGAATAAGACCGGAAAAAGCAGAAACCCACTTTATTTAATGCACTCCTCTGAGACCAGCAATAAGTTTGCACAAATGCAAATTACATCTTGTAGATAATAGGTTTATCATTAGTCTTCCTGTGTATTTAAAAAATTGTAAATTTGAATTGTTGTTTAGGTCATCAGCCGAAAGGCTGGTTTGAACCTGTAGAGGTTTTATTAAGTAAAACGAGGAGTGAGATGGTTTACCATTGCCTTTCTCACTGGGTGGAAAAGTACGCTTATCAGCATGCTGGGCTCCTGATAAGCACATATTTTCCACTCTGCAAATGACACCTTCACTTCATTCACCATAGGATCTGGCTGTATATGAAATTCATAATTCTCAGAGGAGATAACTCTGATTAGCGTCTTTTACATCTCTACCTCTTCTGTTATTAAATGATTCCATTCATTCAATTGGCTGACCATGTGATAAGAAACAGAACTATTTATTTTAGCCCTGCAACGAACAGATTAAGTGTAAATAATCTGGCACTCCACCTGTTTGTTATGGGCAGAAATTTGAATTATAATGGAAAAATTTCATTCCATATTAATACACAGATGGTCATTCAGTTTTATATAAAACATTCATTTAAAGTCCAGAAACACGGTTGTGACTTGTGGTTTGAAAGAACTAGCTCAAGTTTTAAACGATTAATACTGAATCAGGTAATACAGTAGAATCATAGTACATGAACGATAAGAAAGTACACACGTTGCAAAATTGTATCCTGGTTAATCCCGTAATATACAGGTAGGTTGAAGTAAATAATACCCGATAAAGTATTTGATAATAACTTAAAGGCGTTATTGAAAGAAGTGATAAAGATGTCAGTGTAGTTTTTCATCTACTCGGTATCTTTTTCATACATGAATGACTACTTCAAATAATTATAGAACGCTTAGTGGATGCTACGGTGACTTTAAAGATAGGGTCTGCACTGACCGCTTATGTAAGTAACGTTGCACACCATTTAACATTTCTAAATCGAAAATACTTAAGATTCGTCACAGTAAAATCAATTACACACACGCAAAATCTCAAACAAAAACAAGTTTTAGCGTTTCCTGATTGCAAATATTTTAATCTCGTAACTGGTTTTATATTAAGTATTATTGATTGAACTACAAACTACGAAAAGATAGGCAGCCGACAGAAAAAAACCACGCATCACTTTGATTGAAATTGTAAAATACCTAGTGTTATCTATATAAGCATTAGGCTTGCTCAACTTCGGTTAGAAAAATTAATTTAACGTACATGTTAAGGTAAACATAACAGCAGAACGAATTCGTGCGTACAAAGATAATAACAACAAATGTAAACTACATAAAATGAATTAGCATTTACAAACCGAACAAGTACAGAAACTAAGACAAGAATGTCTTACATGGCTATCATCAAAGTTTCCTTTTTGTAAAAGCTTAGCAAGCGCAAGCAGAGGTACAAAAAGTCATGCGTGACATTGCACTGGTCTCTTTAAATAGAAGAACGTCGGAGTTTAAATCGGAATAGCCATGTAGTTATAGTGAATACATTTTTCTGAAATATGATTTACAAGACTATAATGTGTGTAATTATTTTTAATTACTTACGCAGAGTATTTGAATATTTAATGCATGTAATAAAACCTAAACTATGCGATGCGGAATACATAAATCAAGAATTAACTACTTCTTTTAAGTCTGAGGGTGTATTGAAAACCTATTGAACTTTTATGGATAACAATAATAATGGATAATGAAAAATTCCACAGCATTATAGGAACTGAACTACCACCGTCATTGAGCATATTCTGTACAGATACCCACAAATTATAAATAAATTTATAACAAACATTACTATGTGAATTCAAAAGGTACGTCCAAATGATAATTCTTTAGAAATTTACAAAAAGAACCGTAAATAAATGATTATATTGATTTCAAAGTGCAATAACGGTAAAAAATCCTTGAAGTTTTCTTTTCAATGTATTTACAAGTAGTCTACTGGTTTGTATGATGGTTGAAACAAACGCTCTTTTGGAAATTAAACATCAAGATGAGATTTCCTGATACCTAACAGATAAAATTGATGCATTTTATTATAGTCCATCAGTTGTCATTGTCTTATCTTATAACAGTAATATATTGAAGTTCCAGCAGCTTCTAGATACTACGAATAGTATGAGGATCATATCTGACGTTCTTTGGTGGATCTATTATGATACAGACCATTATACATACATTAAATAACTAAATATACTGATAGGATCAGTTCTGAACCAATATTGAACCATTTTTAAAATCAAATGCATCCGAAACCAAAGCCTAATGAAAATTCCGTGTCATAATTACGTTTTCTTTTACAGAAAACACTTTTCCGATTATGTCCTCTAAGTTTAATATTTTATGGAGAAATATTTATCACCAATAATAAACTGCTGCTGTTTTAGCTGCATATACGATAGTACCTATGTAAAAATTAATACAAAGTTTTGGAAGAGACTAGACCAGACCATGAATTTCAGAAAAATCATTAAATTTAGAATGTTTACAACTTTTACTTTTAAAGTTCTGTAGTACAGGGATGGTATAACCAAATAAGTAAAAATTATTATTCATGAACTTATAGTTACCCTTTGGGTAAAATAGATGACAGCCACGAATTATGGCCGTTTTCTCACAGCAAAACTAATAAATGTTGCGAGAAACGACTATGATCCCGAGTTTTCAAGTCGTTTGAAAATATACGGTACATTCAGAAACATTGAAATTCAATAAAAAATAAATTTATAAGAACCCAACATGTTCTGTCAAAGAAAAGGCCTAATAATTTATTTTTAAGACTATCGATAATGTTTTTAACTATCCTAAATTTTTAAAACCTCTAACGCTTATTTAATAAGGACTGTAAATTTGATTTAACATGTCAATCATTATTAATTTTTAAAAAAATTTCTGGTTGTAACTTCCTAAAGATTTTAATTATAACTATCACAAATTTAAATATATATATATATAAAATTTGAAATTGCAAAGTTAATAATTAATACCATATACGTATGTTCAGAAAACAAAATAAACCAATAATAACAAATTTATATCTGTCGTAAGACAACTAATTAAGTGTATATTTTAACACGTTTAACTTAAAGTACAATGTCGATTAATCCGGTTTATGAAGACTCAGATGCAAAAATAAGCCCATTACTGATAGGAAAACATTAAACCTAAAATAGAATTTCAACGCTTCCCACAATAAAACAAGTTCCGTGAAATCCATCAACAGTTATCGATGACAAAATAAAATTTATGACTTTTGTACCATTATATACGTGAAAACTAATTAATTTTATATTTATTAAAATAGATAATGCTTTATTAAATTCTATAATTATTTGACCACAAAACTGTATATTACAGTTACTGATTAAAAAGTAGTTTATTAGTAAACTGCAAAATAATAAATCAACAAATGACTCGGCGATCGTATGCGATGAAAAAATTTCCAAATTTGGAGATCATAGAGATCTATGAAAAATCATATAGATAAGATAAATCCAAAAAAAAATAAAAATAAAAAAAATAAAAAATAAATAAATAAATAATAATAAATAAAAATAAATTCGTTTATTTTTATTTATGTTTATCTTAAAAAGTGTATTTTATCAGGAGGCTTCTGATAAGCAAAGCTTCTTTTCCAGAAATGTGACCAAACCTGATACTAGTTAAGGAACCAACGTTGATCTCACAACTGGTAATCAATCAGGACAATGTACATTCACCGGATAAATCTGCAGCACGGTAGAACGGTTTCTGCCTTGCTATGTCAAACTGTGGTGGATGAAAACTTTGACCTGGCCCTTGGTCATTCTTTTCTTAAGGGCAATGGGTTTTTAAGGGGACCAGTAACCGAAATTAAAAAAAAAAAACAACGTAAGATATTTTACACTTTTTTCTGGGTAAAGGTGGTGTATGTTACGATAATAATTAATAAAAATGTACGAAAAATTTAGTTTTTACACTCTACTTATTTTTGAAGAAAATGTTTATCTTAAAAAGTATATTTTATTCTTATTACGTTTTGCAACAGTGTTTGATATGTTTATAAGAGAATACAGAAGTTATATAAAAAATTATAGGTTAAGTTATATATTTTAGTTGAAAGTTTTAAAACTTTAACGCAAGGCTTCCGCAAATTAATTTTTCCCATAAAAACGACCATTATCTGCAAAAACGTTAGAGGTATGACGCTGAATTTTTGGCAGCTTAATAAACATACACGTACATAATTCAATTCTTGATTACTGTGTTAAAATTATTAAAAAATATTACACTTAAACCAGGGTTTTAAACACAGCGTTGGTAAAATTAAAACATTTTTTTCCAAATATTTTTATATGGCAAAGATTACAAAACAAAAATTAATAATTTTACTACCGCAATTATAAATTATATGAATTGGCCTGCAAAGTTTCATTTGGCTACCTACTCGTACAATGCTTTTCGGAAAAACGGGTCATACGTAGGTACCATTTTAACACGTGTCTAGGTACCGGTTACAGGTCCTCTTATCCCGCCACGAATACAAAACCAATCAAAAATCAACGGAGTTTATTGAAACATATGAATTAAGCTATGAAAATCCTGGAAGTTACAGTAATGTTCCGTACGACAAATCATTGAGTAACGATAATCGTTAATTAGTAAAGAGCTAACGAAAAGATTTTTATAGTACAATAAAAAAATCCCACTAAGTTAATCGACAAGGTAAATTACACCAGATAAAAAAAATTAGTTATAAACACTAGAATTTTCTATAATTAAAACACAGTTCACAGTTAAAATTTTGTGGGAACTTTTTCAGAATGAATAACGAAAGATGTGCAAAATTATCTTTAAAAATCAAGTTAAGAAGTTTGAATTGCATTCTTTAGAAAGAAAAAGGGTGAAATCACTTATATCAAATTAAGGATGAAGATTATTTAAATCGAGATATGCTTAGAAGAAGAGTTCACAATTTGGCTATTTCTCTTGCGAAAAAGAAAGAAAGAACTTTAGTTTCGGAAAAATCAAAAAGAAAAGGAAAAAAATTGAGTCATCATTTTGAGACCGTGGTCATTGTTACCGGTGTATACTTTGATGGTTCAGGTTCAATTCACCATACTCTCTCAGGAAAGGTCGGCCTGAGTCTGTACAAGACTACACTTCATTTACACCTCTTACGCATCGTCCTCATCTCATTGGACCACGCGGTTGCTTATTGTTCTTAAATTGAACAGATTCTAACATTCAAATTAGGGATTAGAAAAAAATATAAAACCAGATAATTATAATGACACGAATACTGTGTCGTAAAATTAAATTTCATTTTACTTATTACCCGAAGATCACCCTACAGCTTGCGGGTGTTCGATATGTGAATAATGCTATCGTGAATAGATAAATCTTGGTAGCATTCTATGGTCATTAATTAATTGCATACAATGGATGCAAGGTAACTAAAAAAAACTTGTTGGAAACGTATTTTTTTAGCGCATTGCATCGACTAAATCTACTGAAATAAAAACTTATAATTATCCGTAGTAGTATTTCATAATTTTCCGTCTTGCTTGTGCATTATAAAAACGGTAATATTTTACAATGTTCCGTGATTATTTGAAAATTCCTTCATGCTATTTTACTAATAACATAATTATTATTAAAGAAAGTTTAACCGTAATCATTAATATTAAATTTTTACCGGTAGAAACGACCTTACCTTAACCGATAAGCGATGGTGTTTGTTGTTGCAGACATAAAATAATCTGATGATGTCAAATACGTAATATTTAAATTGCTCATAATGTTTAATTATGGGAATGTTTGTCCACGGCTAGGAAAAGGGCTTAAGTAACGGTTTTCAGCCTGACGCCAAATCGTTTTATTTAAATTGTCTTGCAAGCACAAATCGTGATCTTCTCCCGTAATTTATAGTAATTCCATAGTGGATGAAGGTAAATATTGAAGTTGCAAGCGGTAGGTAACATCCCGTGTCACACTGGTCATTATTTAATCGTTTATTAGTAGCCAATATTATTAAAGGAAAATCAAAGATCATTAAGTCTACGTTTCGAGTAAAACCTGATAATTCATCAAGTTTCTTATTTTTCTAAAAGAATTAACTATTAAGTTATAAAAAAAGACATTTAACACATTTTCCGTGCACTGTCACATCAGTTTAATTACAATAAACGTTTAAAAATTACACTGTAATATGTACCACCTAGATGCTCCGGAATAGTTGGAACTTTTCGACTCTTTACTTTTTAAAAACAAAAGGTACAGAAATAAATTAATAAGTATATAGTAGTTAGATTGAAACAATCAACAGGATAACTTTAAATCAATCCTTAAATCTGCCAATAAATAATTTCTACCGACATATCTTCCTGGACTTTTAAGAACAGGTGTTCGTGAGTGTGCATGCCCTTATTTCTTTTTACCTATATTTTACATGTTTCATGTCATCTCTTCCGGAACTGGACAAGTAATGCAAGGTTTACCGCCCAGCCAGGACGATCTGTTTACTTCACCATTATCCTTCTTCGGTGGGATGTTAGTCAGTTCTTATGCCCATAATATGTAGTGCGATGAAACTACGAGAACTTTGACATGACTCGCTTACATTCTTAAGAAACAACAGTTCAGTATACTATATCCACTTTTATAATACAAGAAAACATTTCTACATTTTTATTAGTTGTAAATGTACCGTCTGTACGTTCCTTTCTATTTACTGAACAATTCGTTCCTTTATTTACCTTGATTCCTTGTTTTCACTACAAAAGTTTTTACAGTTCTCTCACTCATTATTTTTGACGAATCCTGCTTAAGACAAAATTGATTCATATAATATTTAAGTCAACAGTGAAATGATTAATACAGAATTATATATAATATATGCATACAACCTATAAAAAATTTGTGTACGTATAGATACAAACGCGAAAGTCCTCGCTGCTTTGTGATCGGCACATAGTTTTTGAGGGTTTTGAACAGAAAAACATCAATCACCTGCATTTAAACCGTTCGAGCCCTGGGGTAAAAGGGGATCCTAGACTAAAGGAGCACATATTACTGCAACATAATCCTAAAGAGCCATAATTCACTATAAACTATAGTTCACTATAGTAAAACTATTCCTAGACATTTAAACAAAACACAACAAAGACAAACTGCACATGCATAGCGAATGTACGATGCGAACTTTTTGATTTGTTGTGTGTGGTTATACCGACCGTACTTTACAAAAGGTGCGGGGAATAAGTTACCTGCGCACGCGTGAACCAGTGCTCAATTTATCTTGCCAGTATTCTAACAACCAACCATAATAAATATTATTTCTGTATTCCCGAAAAGCAGTAATTCTGAAAATCAGCAATTATTATATTCTTTGAGAGATCTATATGAAACTAAAAAAGCCTCATTATAAAAACACCCCCACTGACTGATTCATTCACTGACACTTTTATAACTAATTATTTAATTTTCGCGTCACTTAGAAAGCTGAAATTCCGACACATTTGTTAGGCCTTTAACAGAAAAACTAAAAAATTTCTACCGATTGCGCCTAACGGGTATAAAAGAGGTGACAATTCAAAAGAAACGCATATTATTTCAATAGTTTTTCAAATAGCTTTAAGTTTTAAAATCTCCATGAAGATTCTGGGAGTGACCTATTAAAGTAAAGCATGTGAAATTCGACCACACGCTTCTGAGGGAAAGGAGGTAACTGCACTAAAAAATAAATATCGCTTCTGCACTTTTCAAAAAAAAAAAAATAGGTAAAGCTGAAAATTATTGTATTAGCATTCCTAAGTGATACCTAGAAAAAGTAAAGTGTTAAGTAAACCGGGAAAAGCAGTAAACCAGTTTTTTGCACCCTTTGAGGCTAAACCGCGTTGCGCGCGGACAGGAAAACTAAGCTCACTACATAAAGAAACATTTATAATAAATAGTACAAAGCTAATACAAATTTAGACATAAAATAATAATTGTTTTAATAACACTTGTACTATCTACTCTGGTTTACGCGCATCACATACAAAAAACACAGCACAAGTATTTCTTTATAATTCATGAAGAAGTCTGTGATTATACCTAACACTAGAAGAGAATTTTAATTAATGTTTTATTAAACAAGTGTCGCTTCTCACAGTAACTAGTTGATTTACACGTCTATTTGCACAAGTGTAAATTCAACCAATCGAGTACATACACTCTTTAATCGGGAAAATGAATTCAACCATGTAGGCAACAATGTTAACACACAAATCGTAATTTTTTTTCTGTGTAATAATGTAAGTTCAAAAGTATAATGCATCCGATTTTTATTTTCTAGCAACGCATCATTAATTATTTATAATCCTGTAAAGTTGTCAATCATTTTTCTACAGGCGCGTTGTAACTCGCATAAGTACAAAAGGTATCACACCATAGGATTTCATAAAAACGTTATTCTACTAAACCTATAATTGTACCTAGTAATAAATCCTTGTTCCTAGAGTCACTTGTATGGAAAAAGAACTGCATGTGTAGGTGTATTATAAAATAAACTCCCAAGTAGTGCACATGCACTGTAATCCATTCATGCATTTTTTGTATTCAGCAATGAATTCTGACCATAAATGATAATAGGCAACTAATAAAGCGTTTGAAAGCCTGCTTCATACATTAAATAAACTTATTATTTATGGACTGATGTAAAAGAAATAAAATTATGCAATAATTTATAAATTATTTATTTCATGATGGGTCACTCGGCAGAGTGTACAACTGCTGCAACGAAGATCTACGATTCGATTTCCTGAAAATCCTATGAGTACAAAGTTCCGTAACGCACTACAGTTGTTCTATTCTTTGTTGTTGCTTAGATCATCAGCCGAAAGGCTGGTTCGAACCTGTAGAGGTTTTACTAAGTCAAACGAGAAGCGAGGTGGTTTACAATTGCCTTCCTCACTGAGTGGAAAAGTACGCTTATCAGCATGCCGGGCCCTCTGAAAAGCACTTTTTCCATTCTGCAAAAAACACCTTCACTTCATTCACCACAGGGTCTGGCTGTATAATGAAATTCATTACTTTCAGAGGTTAATCTCTGATTAGTATCTTTTACACCTCTACCTCTTCTGTTCTTAAATGATTCAGTCATTTAATTGGCTGACCATGTGATAAGAAACAGAACTATTTATTTTAGCCCTGCAACGAACAAATTGAATGTAAATAATTTGACACTCCACCTGTCTGCTATGGGCGTGTTCTATTCTTTATAAATTATTTTTTTAAAAAACTCATTTTGTAAACATTTAATTTGAGGTTATTTAATAAATTTCTTTGCGTGTAATCATCAACTTCCATAATAAGATGGGAACATCAACTGCCCCGTAATAATAACCTTGATTTTTACTTTCTCTTGCTTGTATAAATACATAGGAAGTAAAGTAGCCTACCTTTTGTTTTCAAGTCGTTTTTTTTGAAATCGAGTTTTCACCGGATACACACATTTCAGACCCCCTGAACCCAAAAAACCTATTTTTAGCGATTGGTGTGTGTGTGCGCGTGTGTGAACAAAATATCTCAAGAACGGAACATCGTACGTAGTTGAAACTTAAAACTTAAGTTACACACCACTAAAGGACCCGACACAAACATTTTCATCAAATCGGTCAACTGGAAGTAATAGTTTATTCGTGTCAATTTTCACTTTTTTGCGATTTTCTCAAAAAACGGCTTCTAAGATTTTTTTAAAAATCGCCTCATTTACCATGTTTTTTATCAAGCTCTTCAAGATAGGGTAAGCGCCATGTCTGCTGAAATTCTTGGGAAAGCTGTTCTCTCGTGGAAATAATGGTTGTTTTTAAGATTGCGACCTTAAAATGATTTTTAGGTCAAAAATGTATACCACAAAAGTTATAGACAATTCAAAAATCTACAACTTCTATTTCAAATATTTCTTTGTATAACACTTACTTTAGCGGTAATTCGTGATTTTCTGTTTTTTTCCATGAAAAGTTGTAGAAAATGAATTTTTTAAGATTTCGGCCTTAGTAGCATACATGTATACAGTTTACGACAATAGTAGGCTACATATAATCAAATTTTTAGCAAATTAAAAGATCTACAACTTTCAAGTATTTTCAAGTATTTTTCTCTCCAGAGCTTAGTTTAACGTCAAAAAGTGATTTTTCGAATAATTAAGCCAAACTGAGGTTAATTTTTATTTTGCATCATTCACTCATGATTAAAATAAGGTCATGTTTTTATAAGTTTAATTTTTTTATTTATTTCTAATGAATTATTACTAATGTTAGGTTACATGGTTCATTATTTGCATTGACAAGAGAAAGTCGTGTGAGTGTTCACAACTGATTTTTTTTTTTTTAACTTAGTTTTGATGTGAAAGAAAAATTTTGTATGAAAAGTAGCATTAACAATCAGAAATATTTTTTTGTAGAGACGGTAGAGCTTGTGTGGTGCAATACTGGCATCAGTACAAGGTCATTAATTACATTTTACATTAAGGAAAAAATATTTAGTAAAAAACCATCCACTTTGTCATACTACTTGTTTAAATATTTCTCTTTACCATTTTTAAAATGTTGTTTAATTTGATTCAGAAATCAAACGTACGAAGAATGCGATGACCTATTAAATTTTGGATCCATCTACGTATTTCATATTTAACAATAATAAATTAAGAGCTAGTGATAGTAAGTAACTACTAATTAGGTAAGGATAGCCATTTTAAAAAGTGGGACACCAGGCGACCAGGTCCTGAGCCTTGATATTTCCGCAGGATCTGGTTTTTCAGTGCTAACGGCCTTAGTTATAAGACAGACCCGCAGATTTGGCTTGTATATCCGGGAAATACTGTATTCCCCAGTTAAATTATTATTTACATTTGTAAAAATGCATTGGAATTACGAAGTCGATAGATAACGGTTGAACCAGTATCAAGAAGAGTGATGAATGACCTTTTGCTCTTGTCTATAATAGGTATACACTGTATGGCCGGCCAATTCCCGGTTTGATACATTTTTGGAACAAATATAAAACTCAGCGAATCTAATTAATAACGACATTTACTTAAATCAATAATTTAAACAATCTACTTTCTTATTTGGTTTAAACAAAAACCTGTTAATTTATAATTTGGTAATTCCAACGCACTGGAAAGGAATGAAAAATACATTCTTATTCTAATAAGAAGGTGTACTTATACGGGCATTTCTTAGTATGAAGTCAACTATTCGTACATACTGTAATGATAATAAAATCTAAATAAAGTGTTTGTCTCGTGCTTACTCGCTCACAGAATAAAGTAGTTGTACATTAGTTAATTAATAAGACCACGCAAACAAGGCTGTAGTAAGGAGAGAGCTACTTAATTTCATACCAACGCAAATTAATTAAATAAGCTACTCCACTTTTGAGTTTATTAGAAGTGTATTAATAGAAAAATATATAATGTATTTGAAGTTCAATTTTATTTGTACATTCATAATTTTAAAACAAAAGTTCAGTTGAACTGTAATTACGATGTTTATCAAAAAAATTAACAAATTCGTATATACACTTCCACAACGTGGGGCTACATAACGGCAAAATTTTAGCTTGTACTGTGAATAAATAAACAATTTAAATTGTGATATGAAAAATACATACAATCCTGTTGTTTAGGTCATTAGCCGAAATGCTGGTTTGAACCTTTAGAGGCTTTACTAAGTACAACGAGGAGTGATGTGGTTTACTATTGCCTTCCTCACTGAGTGGAAAAGTATACTTATCAGCATGCCAGGCCCTCCGAAAAGCATCTACTTCCACTCTGCAAATGATACCTTCACTTCATTCACCACAGGGTCTGGCCGTATAATGATGAAATTCATTACTCTCAGAGGAGACAAACTCTGACTAGTGACTTTTACACCTCTACCTCTTCTCTTCTTAAATGATTCAGTCATATAATTGGCTGATCATGCGGCAAGAAACTGAACTATTTTTTGTAGCCCTGGAACTAGCAGATCAAGTGCAAATAATCTAACACTCTACCTACCTGTTACGGGAAAAATAGTATATTAAAACAGTCAAAATTTGGGGTACTTATTACAAATTACATCTGAATATTTTACAATGTTACTGATTATTATTAATTATTTACTTAATTGTAAATTGAACAGTTCACACTTTTAATAACAAAAACAACCATTCATAAGAAGTTTGAACGTAAAATTATACATATATTTAAACCTATAATTTTTTAAATAGTTTGAAATTGTTTTTATGTATTGTGTTTATATATCTAATCGATTTCTACACATTGAATTAAAAATTGTAACGTTAGACCTTAAATATTTTTACATTAGAACTTAAGACTTTGCGCTTAATTTTAATTTAAGTGTTATTGAAGAATGTCAATGGACCCTCTCTCTCTTTAATGAAGTTTTATTGAAGATCATATTTACTTCCAGTTTGATAGTGTTACTGATAATGTTAAATGAAATTCTTGTTAAAATATATTTTTTTTAAATAAATTGATTGTCTGTTTATAAAAAATTTTAATTCTAAGTAATAATAAGAAAAAAACGATACCGAGAGTTAGAGGACAGACAGTCACTTAACATGCTAATAATAATCATTTTATAATAACATAAATTTTTTTTAAATGTAGTGATAATAATTTGCATCCCTTTAAAAAACAATCAGAAAAATTACCTGAATGGTGAAATATTTTAGCATTGATAAATTTCTTTCTAAATCGTAATAGTAGAACAATGTGTGATTGTAATATGTATTTCAAGTGTTATAACTTCTTGACATGTCCTATACTCCCCCGAGAGTCTCCTGGACGCATTAAAAAAAACCTTTTGACGTTTGGAACTTTCGGCCAGTACGAATTCAATATTAAGCTCTGAGAAGAGCTTAATAACTTCAGAAATTATTCCACCCAAGAACTGGTCCAGATGATGATGCTACACTACATTAATGCGATTATTGGTTCATGTTATTAGAACCTGGGTGCTGACTGACAGCACACCCAGCCCTGTTGGCCTAACTAAATTTTTATGGCCTCCTCATTTCCCCTTATAGCCATCCCGTACCGCCAGGAAGAAATAGTTACTCTAAGCAGAGAAGCAGATGGCTTCCTCTAGTTGTTAGAACCAAGTGTAGTAGGTCAGTAAAAAAAGGCTTAGTGTAGACCTACCACAGTTGACCAATACGGCTACATCAACTCGTGGGATCTCCGTACACATGAACTGATAATGTTAACCTAACAACTAACCTAATAGCTAACAAATAACGTAAACCACTTATCCGAATGCACTGCAAACCAAAAACCGAACGCACACAAAGAATAAAAAAAATCAATCTCTTTACAACTCAGTTGAAAAAATGGCACTCACAATCTTTTTGAAACCGTTCAATGTTGTATCGAATACATCAACATCCCAGTTCCTACAAACACTATCAACTGTTTTCACGCATCTCTTTACGGGATTCAGCTCCCCACAGCACCTTAAAAAACCAAATCCGTCTCCTACTGTTCACATTGGGAATCACTAGCCCTATTTCCGAAATATGTAAATCATTGTGGAAATTCATTAGCAATATGTAATAATACGTTAAAGATTTAACCTAATCTTTACCCACTCTTACATCTTAATCTTAACTTACACATACAAATCTGATAACAGTCGTCTTTGTACAGCCTCTTCTATCTTATTGCACGTATTGTCTCTGTTATAGTTCCAAACCGTACAGCAGTACTCCAACAGTAGTCTCACTAAGACTTATATAATCTTAATATTGTAATACTAGTTTGAAATCTACTGGTCACCCACAACAGCATGACAAGATTGCGCCTGGCCTTAAACTACTTCATTCACACGGCCAGTTAATGAAAACTTGGTATCAAACTCCACTCTTAGACCTCCAATTTTCTTTTCTCGCTGAATTTTCAAACCAGATATTTTTAGTCATATCTCGTCGTAGCGTCGTATCTCGTCTTCCTAGAATATGTACGAAAATCTGTCTTCTTTGAATTCAAAGGCATCCTATTTTCGCATAACCATCTATGAATTGAGTCAATATCCCTTTGAAATGCAGCTTAGTTCTTCTATTAGGCGGTATGACTTAGACTGCGACTAAGTAAGCTGCTTCATATTATTATTTAAATGCATGTTCTCATTCTTAAGTTCATAAATAAGCAGCACCGTAGATGACTAGTCACTAAGAACACTCTTTACGCGATTCAGTTACAAACTGAAAATATTGAAATACCTCTTTCGGCACTTTGTTCTCATTGGCCAGCTTAGTGACAGCAGATATCAGCCATAGACTCGTGCATTGAATCCATTTTGGATTCCATTATTAACTCGAAGCCCAGTAATCGAATGCATAACCTCTATGCAGACATAATTAGCAGGTAGATTAACGTGGTCTCCAATCTTGGTTGCAACGTCATCTACCTGATCCATGAGCCGGCCCGTAATGTTGTGGTTAACGCAACTGGCTGCTACGCTGGGGCCCCGAATTCGATTTCCGATCAGGTCAGGCATTCTTTCATCACTCATCCTCATCTATCATCCTTCTCATAGTCTGCATTAGACTGCCCACAGACCGACGTAAAGCCCAAAAAACCTGGATCATGTAATAAACCCAAAAGGAATCTAGAAACAAGTTAATTAAAATTTTAATGGAATGAAATATTTTATTGTCATTTGAGTTTATAGCGTTAATATAGTACAACAAAAGGTTTTTTTAAAATACGGAATTATATTGTTGTCATTCTGTAAAGTTTACTTAAAATGAAGCTGTGATTTCACTGAACGTAATGGATCTGAGATTACACGTCTTTGATTCTGATCCCTTAAAAACAAACAAATAAAACCCGGCGATAAATAAAAACAAAATGTACGAGCACTTTAAAAAAAAAGATTCCTACGGGAAAATTTTGAATACAACTGCAAAGCTGATCAAGTACTTAAGCCAACTATAATTAGCTATTCCTAAATTATTAATGATAATTAGCAATTCCTGAATTGTAACTGTCCTTGAATACAGAAAAATTAAAGAAATTTACCAAATAATGATCCATGGTTGCTCAGTCTTAATAATTTAAATGAATTTCGAAAGTTGCTGTTAGATAACAAGCTGATGTAAAACTGGAGCTCGACTGCACAATATGCTGTTGCAGTAAAATAAATCAACCAAATCTCTAAGGTGAAATACAATAAACTTGAAATGCCTGGACGAAGATATTCTATTTTGTGTTCAGAAAATGTTACACATACAAAACTATCAACTTCACAACTGAGAATTTTAAAATAGTATTTATTTACGCAAGTGAAGTTTTTATATTAATACAAAATACAAAACAAATACTGCTTTTTGCCTGGAAAAGCAACCAAAATAACGTTCATTAATCAGAAATTAGTGAAAAGTTAAAAGTCCAACGCAAAGATAGACAGGGAACACAAAAACCGATACATGGTATTCAGTATATTATTGCGTTGTATTAACCAATAAATTATAATTATTACAGCTTACTGTTTCAGCACCTCCCTTCAAATAATTATTTCGAATGCCAGCAGGGCGTAAGTATTTTCAGATTACGGTAATCTATAATGTTTATAACAATAAATTTTACTGAACCAATTGAATTATATCGTGTTGTTTATCGATGAAGTTACTGGTTTTGATAGGACATAAAAATTTATAAATAGCCGACCTCGTACAGAATTCGAACTGGGCAATAATCGCATTAAAACACTCGAAATAAATATACATGTAAAAGTTAAAAAAAACAAAACGTATATAAATTTATTGCAATTTGATTAAAAGAGGAAGCATAAAAGTAAGGAATAAATTATAATCACTATCCTGTAAGGCCACGTGGGGTTGACTTTTAAATGAGACTAGACATGAAAACAGCAGCTCTACATAAATCGTATTAAAGAAACTGGTTTCTGATGAGCAAGCAAAAGCTGTAATTTAATAGGTAAAATTAATGGAAATAACATCAGATTAGGTAAGTAATTTATTGTAATTCATATATTTAATCCATATATGAATATTATAGCGGGAAGATGTTTACATTATTTATTTCAACCGGGTTGTACCAATGGTCTCAATGAGCTTAATGAAATGGGAAAAGAATAACCAAGAAAACAAGTTATCACTTTTAGTAAAACATAAATAAATGTTGCACTGTAAAACATAAATAAATAAATGGGAAACATGAAATAAGGCAATAATAAAAATTAACTTTTCAACCACTCACTCATTGTTCCTTAATAATAATCTACACGGAATACCGAACTTCAACAATTACACACAACAATTCATACATATTTCTTGGAAATACAAAAAAATCGGAATAACTGTACATACAAGTAGAGTAAGAGAACCTGGTGTCCAATAAATAAAACAGACTAAAACCAGTGCGGAAATTTAGATCAGAATGTGGATGATGGATGTATTCGACGAGTGCATTAGTATTTATTAGTAGGTCGTGACTGGATATTCAGTACGTACATCAATCACAGGCATTCGATCCTAAATCATTCATGTGACTCAAGTAAAAACATACCACGCAAAAAAAATATATTATCAAATTTCCGAAAAACTCACTTCTAATCAAACATGTAAATAAATTTTATTTATTAAGCTTATACTTCGTTATCGAGGATGTTTTATTTTAAATAATCATCCTATTTGATCGCAACAAGCTGAATTTTCGAACGATTAGTCATAAATTTCGAACAGATATTCAGTAGTATTTATTTGAGTATGACAGTCAGTCGACATACAAACTTTGCACCCCAACCAATGTTTCTTAACAACTCAAAGCGCCTTTCTAATCAATTGATTAACTGGACTGGCAAGTTAGTTAATGACATAATATAATTTAAATAGAAACAAAACAATAAGTAATTTTAAGCGTCTAAAACCTCGTTTATCTATATATGTATTACAGAACCTCTCCCGAGAAGACCTACTCTCGTACTTGGAGGAAAGTCAGTAAGTTCCTTCAAGTAACCAAATTATTTATTACTAATCTACTGCCTACAATCTGAAGACACTCTTATCGGTATTAATTTCAGGTTCTAATTAATAATATTACTACTACATTAAATAAATAAATGCATTTTTAAATTTAATAATTTGTTATTTTAAGAAATTATACCTCTTTCAGTATCTGAAAAATTAATTTTTAGTGAATTACGCGCATCAGCATCAGTTAAATATTAAAAAAAATTATATTTCAATTTCAGAAAAAAATCAAGAATAGTTTCAGATAATCGTAAATTGTTACATAACCTACTCATTAAGAAAACCAATGTGTGAAACGGAAAAAGACTGAACGTCATCCGCCCTAGTAACTGAGGATATATTTAACGACTTAATGCTATCTTCGGAGTTTATCCGGTAAATTAATATAGTATTTGGTATAAAAAAATTAACGAAAATTTATGAAGTAGTTATAACCGAAATGCATTGTACGAACCCTATTTCAACACTTTGATCTGCAGATAATGAAAATATTAGTTACATGAAAAATTTATCTACTTGACTCATCGAGAGGCCTTTTACTTCAGAAAATGCGTTTCGTACCAGTGAAGACGATTAGGAATAGAGTTACGTAACATAATCCATTACGTATGTCAAATATCTATAAACTGTTTCCCGTTCGGTCGCATCGTGCTAGAAAATGAGTACGCCATTGATTTTATCGATCGAATTGAATCGGCAACATTTTTGCACGCGCATTGTGTTCTAATGAGAAAACGTACTGCAAGGCACATGAACATGAAGTTAGTCGGTCCAGGTCTCGTGATCTTGAACAGGTCACAACAGCAGTTATGGTAATATTTGTTTTGTAATTGCAGTCTCATCAGTGTAAATTATTAGACGGCAGGGTCACGTGGCATGAGATTAGCGTTATGTATGGAGTTACGTGAACCGTCTTAAGAGCCGAAACAATGCCGTGCTTGGCCTGGCTATCTCACGACAAAACAAGACGCGCGCAAGACAAACAATTAAACAAACGAGCCGCTTAGTGGCGGCAGCGAACTTAACTTTGCTTTTTGCTCTCAGGATCTTTCATTCTCCATCTGTCTAAGTATCTATGCTACTAATAATAAATATCTTTGCTTGACAAAGAAATCACATTCCATTAGGATTTTAGGAAATAGAATTTACATGGTCCATACGAATAAAAACAACGTTAGGAATCAAAATACGCGAGTAATGCCAAAAATACAACAGTAGAAAAATTTTCGGGCCTTCAGTGTGTTAACTAGATACAAAATTACTAATTTATATTACGTCTGATTAACTAAGGTTTCATGTAAACCAACAAGGTCTTAATGATTATTTGATTACGGAATGGAAATAACTGTAATATATTCTCGAATCGAATTCGGGAATACCTTGAAAATATAAAAAATACGTAACATTACTGTGAGTTTAGATCAGACGTGTTTAAAGCTTGACGATTTGTTAAGAACAATTAAAGAGTAAAATGATTGTACAAACGGAATATCGAAGTTTCTTACACGTAAAAACAGAAAAATCTTAAACAATCAGATAAGAAAAAACCGTTAACATTTTAAAAAACCAACATCTTATTAAAAACCAATTATTTCGATTACACAAGAAAACCATGTCTACTTAATAGAACGGTTTTAGTTAATTCAACAACTAACTTACGAAAAGTTCAAAATTCAAAATTTAATATTTATGAACATTAACGGAGAACCAAAATTTTTTTTTTGTTTCATAAGGTTTCATGAAAAAATATTATTTTTCTGGATGTTAATGTTTATATGGATTGAACCAAATTCAGATAACTGATTACTGAGTCTAAGGGCTTTCATAAAGAGCAAAAACAGAACACTGGTGGAAGGAAGAAATGAGAAAGACCATAATAAATGAATGCTGAGAATGCAGACTGCAAAAATAGCTTTCAAAATGTCAAGTCACTTCACGTCGTCTAAAATTGCCCTTATGAGAAAAATATATTTCTAAATTGCATAAACGATGTAGAAGTACCTATATTATTTTCAGCAAGTAAATAGTTTAGTTTAGTAGTAGAATATTTCAATTTTGAAAATCACAGTAAAATTCTCGAATAATATAAATTAGTAATCTATAGCGATATTAAAAATTATAGTTTGTTTCAAATAATACATATAATAGTTTATCAGTTCAAATCCGATGTGTCATACACTGGATGAAAAATTCAGGTAATATTTTTAAAGAAACGAATTTAGACTATTTTTTAGACAGCCAATGGCTTCAAATCAATCAGGATGCAGCGCGACAAGTAGCGTGTTTAAAACTACACAAGGTAAATAGTGCAGTAGTCTCTTCTCTTTCTTTTGCTCGAAAATGGATGAATAAAGAACAGACATTTTAGAATGTAGTTAGTAGGTTGAGACATATCGGTATTATGTTGTTGTGAGAGAGACAAGCACGACTATTCAATTACTGTAGTTTCTTCAAAGCTTTTGGTAAATTACAATTACAACTCTTCCTTAACCGGCTGACTGACGGTATGCCAGCAGCCACCTTTATTCGACTATTATTAGGCTTATTGTACTAATTTATCTCGTCTTCTGTGTCATTACGAACTGTCTTCCAAAAAAGGAGAATGATTATTTCGATGTTTATGATGAAACAATGTCAAGGTTCTTTGTCAAGCAACAATAGTAAGTATAGCGCAAGTTTCACACACCGCATTATATTGCTTTTTTTGTAGGACTACATATTTTTAAGGTAACACCTCCGAATTCCAATAGTTCTTAAACATTTCAAGTATCACTTTGAACTAAATTTTACAAACTTAAATAATTATCAATTCTCAATTTGAGTAAACTTAATAATTTAAAAAAAATTATTTAGTCAGTTACTGCACTTATCAGCACATTTTAATAATTAAAGAGATACAAAAGGATTTTAATACTAATCAGCAAAACCCCCACAATAACACTTACGAACTATTTACGACTTGTAATAACTGTGACAAAACCCACGCGCGCACCATCACATTTACTTGTCTTATTCAGATCACACTTAACTCTACACTCATTTTTTCATTTAATTTTTTCTTTATTACTTATAACTTAAATCTAATAATAACATTTATATTCGTTCGTGAAAGTTTCATTTAATGAGAGGTTAATGTGATAAAAGGGAAATTATTAACCTGTAGATATAAAGTCAAAATATTTGTCTTTGAATTGATACATACGTACAAAAATATAATGTTTAAATTTTTTAATTCAAAGAAAGACAAAAACATATGATTCAAAAGCGGGACTAAACATACAAATGACCGGACCTCGGTAGCGCATTCCGTAAAATCTGCGTATAGACGGATTAAATTAACAAAATAATAATAATGAACGTTTTTAGCACTATAGCTTCCTTAAAGAGCACGTATGTTAAATTAAGATTACCGAAATTGAACCCTTAGAACGAGCAACAGGATTAAGCTTTGTTACATCATTTAAACGGACCAAAAGAAGTTAATTTCATTAAACAGAAATTTTGTAAACATTTACGTATGATCTTTCTAAACGAAATTCCCATATTAGTCTACATCAACTTTTTGACTTACTTTTAGTTTGTCTGAAAACATAAAAAACCATAAAATCGATAATTCCTTAAAACCAGTCCTCCGGAGAGTTCCGAAGGGTCAAACATACCGACAGAAGTCCTCACTAGCATTTTTTTTTTGTTGTAGTCATCTAACGTTTAAATGTTCAAGAGAACTTAATGTAAATCTTTTTAAATTTTCTAGCATTAGAAAACTAATTCTTTGTGGAATCAAATGAAGAAAGCTAAACGTCCGAAGCAGCACACATCTCCATTTAAAACTTCAACTGGTTGGGCTAAAAGTAATCATAACAAGGCTGAAGCGGTTGCCGAGTACCTATCAGAGGTTTTTAAACCTTTCCCATCTGAATGCAATCCAGATGATGAAAAAGAATTATTTGAATTTTTTAGTTCTCCGTTTCAAATGAGTCCTCCAATAAAAGTATTTAAATTGTCTGAAATAAAACACACCATTAAAGTAAATTTGAGTTCGAATAAAGCACCAGGTTTTGACCTCATCACGGGGAAAATTTTGAAAGAACTTCCTGACAAGGCCCTTAGGCTGATTACAATAATTTTTAATGCAATATTACGTCTGGAGTACTTTCCTTCTTACTGGAAAGTTGCTCAAATTATAATTATCCTAAAACCTGGGAAGCCACCACACGAAATATCATTTTACAGACCAATAAGTTTGTTGCCAATTCTTTCAAAAGTATTTGAAAAATTATTGCTTCAGAGATTACGTCCAGTACTGGATACCATAAATCTCATTCCGAATTGCCAGTTTGGTTTCAGAGAAGGTCATGGCACGATTGAACAAATTCACAGAGTTGTAAACAACATCTACAAAGCACTTGAAGAAAAGAAATATTGCTCCACGGCATGTCTTGACATCAAGCAAGCCTTTGACAAAGTGTGGCATGCGGGTCTTCTTTTTAAAATTAAACAAAATCTTGCCCATCAGTATTACTCAATTATTGCATCTTATTTGGAGGACCGATACTTTACAGTGAAATATAAGGACGAACAGTCATCTCTAAAATTAATTGAAGCTGGTGTTCCTCAAGGAAGCGTGCTGTCTCCTGTTTTGTACACCATTTACACTTCTGATCTTCCACAAAGTGACAACACTACAGTGGCAACATTTGCCGACGACACAGCCATTCAGGCAATACACGAAGATGCACAAATTGCATCTCATAACTTGCAGCAACACTTAGACAGCGTACAAAATTGGCAAAAAAAGTGGCGTATAAAAACAAATGAACACAAGAGTCTGCACGTCACATTTACACTAAAACGGGAAACATGTTCACCAGTGTTTTTTAACAACGTACAAATTCCACAATCCGATACGGCAAAATATCTTGGCCTCCACCTGGACAGGCGTCTAACATGGAGGACTCACATATGGAACAAACGAAAACAGTTAAATCTTAAATACCAACAGCTGTATTGGATGCTTAATGGAAAATCCAAATTATCGGTACAAAACAAATTGTTAATTTATAAAACTGTACTTAAACCTGTGTGGACATACGGGATACAACTCTGGGGCACAGCAAGTCACAGTTCAACGGTTTCAGTCAAAAATACTTCGAAACATCATGGACTCACCTTGGTACATATCCAACACTATATTGGACAGAGACACGAACACTCCCACGGTACACGAAGCTATACAGAAATTTTGCACCAGTTACCAAACAAGACTTGAAAATCATCAGAATCCAGAAGCCATCAATCTCCTAGACAACAGTGGAACACACAGAAGACTATGCAGACTACACCCTACAGATTTATTTTAATATGTGATTGTGTAATTTATTTTACATTCCTGGCAAGATCAATTCAACAAAATGGGAAATTTTATAGAGTAATACCAAGGGGTATTACTTACTCAAGATTTATACTTACAACACATCTACTCATTGTTCTATGAGAGCAGATCGTAGATTTAAAGTTATTCAAAAAAAAAAGAAAACTAATGGTAAAACATGTTTATCAGTGTAATTCAAATGCAATACAATCACCAGACAGCAAAAGTTCTATTGATATAAAAAAAATATTTGATATGTAAAAAACTGCAGAAAACTAGTTTTAAAACGGGCCTCTTATGCGGGTGTTATTCAGTTATCATGCAACTTATTTTGTGAAGATGATAAAGACATTAAATTTTTAAGGTACCAATTTATATAGATTTAAGTTGATCAATTCTATAAGTTGTTAGTTACAAAGTTCTAATATTATAAGAAAACGCAAACTCTGTAATTTTAGTCCGCCTGCATTGAGATCACCGTTACACCGACTAAAAATTATACGATTAACATTACGATGTGAATATAACGAAAAACGTTCTACAAAAATCCATGAACCAGATTCAATAAACATTTTAAAACATAAATATAATAGAGGATATTAAATAATTTGGATAGTAATACTAAAGATTATTTGTAGAAAATAACCGCTGTGTGGACCTAATAATCTCGATTTTGAACTCACGAGTCAAATATCACTAGTAATAACCATGCTAACGGGTTACTTCAATCCGTTATTACTATGTAAGTTGTACGTTTTACTAATAAAACAAGATTTTTTGTAGTTTCAACAAATGTTGCTAGTTTGATAAAAACACGCCGATTTTATATAACAATATTATAATGGAATCTGCAATAGAAAGCGCATGCTAAAACAATAAAAATTTATAAGTACAATAACACAGCATTTAAAGTTGCAAGGTGAGATTGACCAGCATCAACATTTCCCTAAGGTTTTGTTTAAATTAAATACAAGTTAACAAAAACAAATTATTATAGCACCCGTTCTGCAGCACTAAGACATTTATCGCAACCCACAACTCTATCTCTATGATCACATCTTAACCCCATACACACCTCACCATAGCTCTCACAACACCATCCGTCAACTCTTTTCTACGTCGTCCTTACTTTCTCCGTCTAGCTGGAACCCACAGCCAAATCGTTTGTTGCAACCTGTCCTACTCTATTCTTCCAGATGACCGAACCATATAAATTGTCTTTTTCAATTTTGTAATTGAAAAATTAATAAACCCTCCTTGTCAACCTTTTTTAAAATCCTCCCATTTCTAAATCAATCTAGAACAGTAAACTCTGAAACTCATTTCCTTAGCTGTGATTCTACTTTGAAATCTTGTTTGGAGAATCCAAATCTGTGAACGATAAAATGTTTTCAACAAAAGAATGGAGGATTCTCTTCTAAGTACCACAAGAGATATATATCGCTGTAATAAACAAGATGTAACATTCTAGTAATGACACTCTTTGGCCAAATTTCTCCATAATACAAAATTTTGGACACAAAATATTCCCTACGAATAAAATTTTACACGAAAATCAAAGGGTTCCAAAATGACGTTCAACTGTATTATACTTCGATGTCATAATGATACCGAATTATGATCATCGAATCCCTTACAGTAAATTGGTGTATGCTCATAAAATGACCACCAAAGAAACTATTTCTTACGTACACGTAAACCTATAGCCTACTCCCAATCCACACACATGTATAATTGTTTAAGTGCTAAATATACGGACTTTAAAGATTGTGTTGGCAAAAACACATTTATCTAATTATGCCAAATGTTGCGCACGAAATAGGCATGTGGCTAGATAAACGACTAAAGTGATCAATCACAAAAATTTACAAAATTTATACATTTTGTTATTACGAAATTCGAAATTAACTTTTTTTGTTAATTTATTTCATTTTTAACTGTACAAAAATTAAATTTTAACACAAGAATAAAAATTTATTACACATTAAAACCTATGGCTATCAACTACATTTCAAATTTAACTCATCTGCGCAGCTGCTAAAAGCAACATTTCAAAAATTCAAGCTTTTTAATTAATTTGAATAATTTTTTTTTAATTTGAATTAGCTGACCGGTAATTTATTCTTAACAACCAATTTCACATTCCATTAACGCTTATAATCTTATTTCGCGATTTTTTGTACCAATCTTCATGAAATAAGATGTGCACCTAAATATGAATGCCTTAAGAAGATTGCCGTCACCAAACTAACAGTTAAAAACTGAACTTCGTGATTTCGCTGCCAGAATAGTACCATCATAAACACTTAGGCCTAATTAAATTATTTTGTTATTTACTTCGAAAAATCTCGCTGCGGCTTTTACCAACATTCATTTTAGAAATTTTTGCAGAATCCCAAAACATCTTTACAAACATGTAAAAATATACGAGTATAAATCCGTTTCGTAAAAGTCTATATTTAAGGGCAAACAGAATATCCATTTACAGATTCATTGGGCCAGATTTTTCGTTTTAAATATATATTTATGATTCTTAAAAACAAATTACAAGTTCCCTTAACTACATTTCAAATTTAATCCTTCATTAAGATTTAAAAATGTCCTTTGTGGCAAGTTACTCATTTAACATATACAACATTTCTTAACGGACTAAACCCCACATGAATTCCTTTGTACAAAAGCTATAATAAGAAGAAACATAAGGTACCAAAAATAATACAATGAAAACGAAAGTAGGAGTCATAATAAGAATCAGAAGTTACATTTAATCTTAGTCCAGACCTTTTATAATTCTGCTGACATCCTGATCATGAAAGCTATTCATCATTATTTAAAGTCGTTAATAACTTTTTTTGTTTATAATTTAGTGATGGGTACGATGTAAGTACACCTACTTTAAAACAAAATACACACAAAGTAAAATCTAAAGTATTTAATACCATACATTAGTAGTCACGGAGTGAAATAATCCACAATTTTCTACTAAAAAAATTTTAATTCTGTTGGAAAAGGAGAAATTTATTACATTACGTTGTATACGTATCTTATAGTAGCGAGATCTCTATTTTGCTACTTACACATATCGTAAACTCCTATATGTAAGAATACTGCTCTAAGAAACGTAAATTTTAAAAAAGAAATTCTAATGCAAAAACTAAAAAAGTATTGGAATGTACTCAGTACTGCCAGAATAAAAATTTGCAATTTTTTTGTATGAATTACTAAATTTTGACCCACAACCTAATCTGTGGTCTTTTTTACTTTCTCTTTTCTATATGAATGTACAGGAAGAAAAGTATTGTTTTCATGTCGATTTTTCAAAATCGAGTTTTAACTGATCTACACGTTTTCAGACCCCTGAATACAAACGTGTTTTTAGCGATTGGTCTGTGAGTGTATCTATGTGTGTGAACAGAATATCTCAAGAACGGAACATCGTACGAAGTTGAAACTTAAGTTAGGTACCATTAGAGGACCCGACACTAACATTTTCATCAAAATCGGTCAACCGGAAGTAGTAGTTTATTCGCGTTATTTTTCACTTTTTTGCGATTTTCTCAAAAACGGCTCCTACGATTTTTCTAAAAATTGCCTCATTTACTACATTTTTTTTATGCTCTAGAAGATAGGGTAGGCGCCATGTCTGCTGAAATTCTTGAAGAGGTTGTTTTCTCGTAAAAA
This sequence comes from Catonia carolina, assembly GCA_035578175.1. Classification (NCBI taxonomy): domain Eukaryota; kingdom Metazoa; phylum Arthropoda; class Insecta; order Hemiptera; family Achilidae; genus Catonia; species Catonia carolina. The sequence continues at coordinate 131,938,047 of JAQMRL010000001.1, read as the reverse complement.
AATCGTTTTTTTAAGATTGCGACTTAAATTTATGCGACTAATATGCATTTTAGCGCAAAAATGTATATAATAAAAGTTGTAGAAAATTTAAAATCATACAACTTTCATTTCTAACATTTTTTTTGTATAACGCTTAGTTTAGCGGTAATTAGCAATTTTTTGTTTTTTCTTAGGAAAACTTGTAAAAATCGATGTTTTAAGATTTCAGCCTTAGTATGCATTTTAAGGCAAAAGTGTATATAATCAACTTCATAGGAAATTAAACGATCTTCAATTTTTATTTAGAGCATTTTTCTCTATAGAGCCTAGTTTAGCATGAAAAAGTAATTTTCCGTATTTTAACTGAGGTCGATTTTCATTTCGAGTCTTTCACTCATGATTAAAACAAGGTAATGTATTTTGTTTATTTCTAATGTTTTATTTCTAATGTTAGTTTATTGTTCATTATTTGCATTGGCAAGAAAAAGTCTGTGAGTGTTTCACACCATATTTTTCAGTAATATACGCGCGATAAGGAATCGAATACGGTCAATCAGTGGTATTGTGTCCGTCCGTCTGCAGCTAGTTAGTTGATAACCTTACCAAGTTGCTTAGTTACTTGACCAACACGGTTTCTTCTGACGATTACGTCAGAAAAAAACCACTTAAAATCTTTATGACCATTCGTTATAAAAAAAATCTTTATGACAGTTTTACAACAATCACCCAGGAGTTTGTTCACACGGAAGACTAAGTTGTACGGACAGGACATAAAAAAAAACGTTTTGAACATTGGATAACGCATGAACAAGAGTACTTTTGTTAGTGATGTAATACATAGATGCGGCCGCTACAGAAACTGTCATTTCCTTTAAAATAATCTTAAGTTATTGTCGTTTTTCTTGTATTGTTTTATTTTATTACAATATTCTTCCGCAATTTTTAACAATTTTCAGTATAACTGGATTCATCTACCAAATAGCCGTAACCATGTGATAGTAATAACATGAAACATGGTTTCAAAAATATAAAAGTATTTTGTTAACACAGGTCTCCCAATGAATCTTTATAAACTATTTCAAAAATAAAAGCCCTTACAAAAAAATGTACATTTATATTTAATGCTAGGACAAAACCGGTTGTAACGACAGAATTAAAGTGCATTCTTTTAGAGAGTATAACTGCAGATATTTTCTACAGAGCAAAAGAAAGTGTTAGTCGTTTTAATATTACGTCAGCTATTACCTGAGGATTATATCAAATGTTATTTACTCGTTCTATAAAATCAAAGGATATTTTCTATTACTACCGGTCTTTCAATTACAGAGAGTACAATAAATGGTCAAATGGTCCGTGCATTTCTTTCCGATGTTTGAATTAAAAATTTTATTAACGTCGGTAAAAAATAATAATGTCGTACTTGGCATTAAACTGCGCTCTAAGTAATTAAACAACCGCCAGGAGGAGTAACGTACTACACAACACCAATTACTAAATACAAATTCACTATTAGTAGACTACTACTAGTAGTATTAGTAAAATGAACGGATTGTTTCAGAAGCTGATAAATAACCTGAAGACAAGAATTTTCAACGGCAATTACGCAGCCCAACACAATTCACGCCATTATTTAAACTCACAATAACATGCCTAAAGGTAGAAAAGAAAACTTTTAAGGTAAAAATGTTTATAAATAAAGGTAGGTCAGAGTTGGACAAGTTTAAAAACACAGTTTGATGAGAAGGTCTAATAACGGTTAATAAATAGTATCTATTCTGTACAATTTATAATAAACCTTTCCTAATACTTAGTGAACTTTAAAAGTTATCGTACAGTGGAGGCGGAAAGAATACTGTTGACTGGTTTCTCCCATCCACTATCTCACAGTCAGTCCATGGACGGATGAGTCGCACCAGCTCCAGGTCCAAGGGTCAGCCTATCCCACGCAAACTGACGTTGAGTTACCCAAAACCTCTCATCCCATCATCTGATCAATCAAATTACGGTAAACAACACAACCAACGATCTGTTAAAACAGCTCCGCAATTTTTATAAATTGAGTTATTATGCAACGTTATCAAGTTAATAACTTATTTAACGTATTTTATTAAAATTGCTTTAGCCTTACAACTTAAAATCCTCCTGTATACTATTAACAGTCTAACTATACAAGAAAATCATTAAATATCTTTTCACTTCACTTTATTTACACAGTACGATAATTCATTAGAAAATTAGTTATTGACCAATAAATAAAACTGAACACAATCATGATCTACGTACGAGTATGTCAAAACAGAACAATAATTACTTGGCTTAAATTAAATTTGTACAGAAAATTATCACACTGTCAATTCTATCCAAATATTCTTGTCAACTAATTTGAGTTGTTGCTCATCGAATATAATATAGCTGTTCAGTTTCGATTTCTGTTCTCCCTGTTGTGCTACATTTATCTTTAAGGTTAGACGGAATAACTATGTAACTACATGTTAACAAAAGGAACATTTTCTCATAAACTACCGAAGTGAAAAATCACACGAATAAACTACTACTTCCAGTTGACCGATTTTGATGAAAATGTTCGTGCCGGGTCATCTAGTAGTTAGTACCTAATTTAAGAATCAAGTTTCAACTTCGTACGATGTTTCGTTTTTGAGATATTTTGTTCACTCACTCACTCACGCAAGCACGCACGCACACAAACAGACCAATCGCTAAAAACGTGATTTTTAGGTTCACGGGGTTTGAAAACGTGAGGATCCAGTGAAAACTCGATTTCGAAAAATCTAAATAAAAACAATATTTTCCTTCTTTATATTCATATAGGCAAGAGAAAGTAAAAATATTGTGACACTTATCGCTAAGGTCTGTTTCGGGATTTAGGTAATTAAATAATTAATACACTAAAGTTTACAATTACAAATATTTATTACAACTAAAAGAGTTACAAAATAAATAACAAACTAATTATAAAGAAGTAATACAATAAATAACTTAATAATTTACTTAGTACTACTTACAATCAATTTTATAGAATACACATTCACAAAAAGATAGTATAACAATACCTCGGAACCGTTAACCTGATATAACGCCCCGATAGCACGCAATAAACACTTGTCAGAGATCAAACGGATACTAACTTACTGACCGCGCTCGGGGTTCTATTTATAGTACAAGCTGTTCAAAGAATCTTCCCGAAAGACACCGAAATTCGATACAAATAATAAAGTACAAACAAAACCCTTTATAAATGAGTGCTAGAACAATCTATTGTAAACAAGTCAACAACAGATCTATGGTAAATAGAAAGTGTAATCAACCGGCCCTTTCATGAATAGTTGTATAACAATTACCCGACCTTCTCATACACCTTTTAAATAACCTTTAATAAATAGGTATCCTATTGTTACTTTTTCATTCTTTTATCTGCTCTTTACCATATTATGAAAATTTTACCATTTTACTAGAAATTTCGCGAACCATGCCCTTCTTCGATATTGTCACAATATACTTATTGACTGTAATACTGAAATACTTAACTTTTCATAGAACTAAAGATTCATCCGGCCGCATTGGCGTAGTTGGTAACGTGCTCGCCTCTCATCATGCGGTCCTGGGTTCGAATCCCACTCAGGCACGCCATATTTTCATACGTTACAAAAAATCATTTCATCCTCGCACAGTTACACCCCAATGTCGTCGCAAATGACCTTGCAGTTGATGCGACGTTAAATAAATAAATAAATAAATAAAAAAGATTCAGTAAATAAACAAACATGTTTAGAATTAAACATACTCTAACAAACACATGACTTTTAATTTATTATCGGTTATTCTTTCTTCTGTATACTTAACAAACAATTAATATGTAGGTATATTAAAATACTAGAACAATTTATCAAACATATAGGAAAAAAACATTTTAAAAAAATATTAAAATTGATTTTTAAATGTGTCTAGTCAAACAGTGAACGGAGAGGTGTATTTTTACAATATAATATAAAATTATGTTAATTATAAAAAACAAATACTTTACAAGCCCAAGTTTCAGTAATGTTAGTACAAAAACAATACTACATGCCAAGAAATAATACTTCTAATTCTACAATAATCTACGGATTACCGCACAGGTTCACTAATTTCAATTTTATTCAGCAAACTTTTTAAAAAGTTTCTTACTGTGAATAAATATTTTAACGTTGCTGAAACAGTATGTTAATTACATTATAAAATATTACTTCAGTTTGTTATACACAGAGCCACTGTCTGATGTTATTTCATGTATTTTTAGAAAAGCTATACTTATTTTATAGTTACTGGCTTAATTTTTATATGCAAGACAACAAATTAAGTTGTTCGATTAAAATAATCAATTTTCAGTAGTCGAACAACGGTTTTAAATATAAATCTAGATATTAAAAAGTAATACTAACTAATAATAATATTGACACAAAGAAAAACATGCCCTTCAAATTCCTCTATAAAAAACTGGTAGCTGGTTATTAACCCGACTTGATTCCACAACATTATTTTACTTTCTCACCAAGTAGTAATGCAGTAACAATAAAAATAAAAGTGGTCAACAATATATACGTCTTATATATACAAATTTTAACAGTAAAATTATGAACTTGATAAATTATTTAACTATTTATACTATATATCATCAGATTGTAAATAAACTAATTTCGGATTTATAGTAACTTTAGTTACGTCTAACCTTATTGAATTCATGTTCTATTATGATCACGTAAACCAGAATGCATTTACGTTTATTAATAAAATCAGTACAGGAAAAAACAGAACGATAAGTAACACGTACAGTTTCACGTCAAAAAACAGCTACAAAAGCTATCGTCATTGGTTTTCACCAACTACGTACGAATAAATCATTTAACCCAAAACTCAATCCAAAATTCAATTGACAAAAAAAATCTAAATTAAATAAGACAACGGATTACCGTTTGCCGGGTTAAGTGAGGACCATGACAATTGTATAACAAGTGGAATGGACATCGACAAACACGTCTGGAGAAGAACGTGTCAGTCCGACGTACTGTTAGACGGCTGCCTAAAGGTATTCCACGTGCTAAAGAAACGTCAATAACGAAATGTACTCCAAATGAAAAGTACTTCAATTATTCGATAACCAAGATGACCAAATCACAAGCGACCAAAAAAATAAGCGTGGCTGACACGTGTTCTTGGCTTCATATCCAGCCTATTATCGTGAAAAATGTTACTTTAAAAAAAATCAGTAAAAATACGAGTATATCTACCTACTCTAAAATGTAATAAATCGTTTTGACTGTTAAGAGATATGTTAAATGTATAAACGATAATAAAACCTTTTTTATCTCTAATGTGGGTACATTTCAATCTGTTCAATTCAGAACAATAAGCAACCAACCCCATGACCCAATGAGATGAGGATGATGTGTATGACTTGTAAATGAGGTGATTGTACAGACCCAGGACGAGCATTCCTGAGAGAGTATGGTTAAATGAACCCCTAACCATCAAAGTACACCGGTAGCCACCGTCTAGTATTCGAAATCGTATAAAAGCAACTACCTTTACTAGAATTTGAACCAGGAACCTTCGTCTCCAAAAATCAGCTGTTAAATAGCTGATTCGCGGCGACGACTTTAACTCCATACCATCCCGGTGGGTCAAAAAAACCTAATATTTTATTATCTTTATTTACAACTGTAAAAATTATACAACTAGTAAATGTAATGATGATGATTGTGTTGAAATTACATGATAAGTATGTGAAGGGTAGCGCCCCCATTTGTGTCTCCCTAAAAATTGTTATTAAGAATCTTATTAATTCTGACCGTCTGCTTTAGCAGTAATTGCAGAACAGTCGGATGTTAAACCAAAAAAAAAAATTAATTCTTTATGAAATTTATTTAATTAAATTAGTCATACACTCCATTTGTTTTTAACTGGAATGCCTCAACGCGTTGTAAATTAGAAGACTAAACTGTAAATTTGGAAGACGTAAATCTATATAGGTTTTAAAAGAGAACAATATATTGCCTATGCGTAATTTTGTGCCTAATAAAAATAAATCTATGATCATCGGTATATTTTAACAAATAAAACCATCAGTAAATAACAAGAAAAACTTATAAACTATTATTCGTTAAAAATACTCATTAAATCACTTTATAATTTCAATTACATTTCACTTAAAGCTACATTTTCTAACTTGCCTGGACATACAAAACCACACAAACGACACAAAACAAAATTTTATTTTCACTCAGGCACGGCATATTTTCATACGTAACAAAAAGTCATTTCATTCTCCCAGTTACACCCCAACGTCGTCGCTAATGACCGTTGTAGTTGATGCGACGGTAAATAAATTAATAAAACAAAAATTACGTACGATAAAGCAATGCTTCTGTTAGTCACAAACAACGTTGCACAATGACTTATAATATACCACTGCACTTATGACTCCTAGCTTCAACACGTTACTAAAGGTTTTGAAACAGGACGCACATTTATCAATATTGTTAAAAATACATAACAGATTTTTAATTACCAATAAATTTACTATAAAAATTTGATTCCAATTTACATAGACGGATAGTTAAATATAATACGAGCGACTCGCCAAAAAACGATTTAATACTCGTATAAATGAACAACTAAGATACCACACGAATTAACTAAAATTTAATGTATACTCAAATAAGCAACGGTAAGCGATACTTACTACTTTCTTTGTGGTACTTTACAGTACAAGTCTATGTTCTTAGAAATGGATATCAAACAAACTATTAAGTAACCCAATGTGTATTTGGTTATAAAACAGAAATCTCTGATTTAAGTTGAAAAATGACATGATTATTCAATCAATGTAGGTTTATTCGTATTAAGTACGATTTAATTTTGTGTCTAAGCAAATATATCGTTAATGAACTTCAATTGACAGCGAAATGTATTAACAAGTATAAATTATTCGGCCTTTTTTTCATGTATTAATATTGACTTTATCGAGGGAACTTCCCTAATTTGTAATTTTTCTATACGTAAAGTTCTGGAATTAACGTTGCTTATATTATAATCTGCAATTGCTGATAATGACTTTTATCGAGAAAGTTGACTAAATTACTAATATTTTTTATACAATTTTATATATATGTGAATTCATTTATATGGGTCATAACCAAAAAATATGTAATAAATCAAAATCAAAACAATTCTGAGAACATAATAAACAATTCGTGGTTTATATTCAAGTCCAGATTAGACTGTAATTATGTACTAAAGTAAGGACTAAAATAGTTCAGTCTACCGGACTAAAATATAAAAAGGATAAGAACAATTTTGTACGATTTAACAAAATTTTCATGGATTTTTGATACTGTACAGCGTATTAACATTTTGGTACGTCATATTTCTATACAAATAGCAACATTCACGACAAAATATTAAATTACCATAATTATTCTACAAGATTTAGATCGATATAAAATACTGCCTGCTTCTGTTTCCTAGAAAACTATCTTTGTAAAAAAAAAAATTAATTTACTCTCCTGCTCAGTAATGAGCAGTAGACGAGACCGGTAGCAGAGGATAACTGTAGTACGCCAACAGGAGCAGTCTTTTCCTGATTACGACAAACTTGAAATAAATAATAAAAAAGGTTGGTGAATCATAATTTAACATACCTAATGCAGAGTGTAGTTGACTGGCAAATAGCAAAGCCAGATTTGTATAAAGCTTCCTCGGAAAATAACTACGTAACTGAACTCGACCATTTTAAATGAAGAAAAATTATAGTGCTTTCGAAAATTGTATACTAAAACCGCCTACTACTATAACAGAATTTGTTTCTTTTTCATGGTCTTCGAACTCACACAGTTAAATAACAGGTTCAGAACATTTACAAAAACAAATTATATTTTTTACATTATCTACGTATCAAAATAGCAGATTGCAAATTCAGCAGAAATATAATACACACGTACACACTCAAATATTACAACAGTAAAGTGGGGAGAAAAACGGCACATTTTGTCGGTTGGGAATGATAAATTGCAAAAGCATGAGCAAATTTTTAAATTATATAGAAAGAAAGTTGTAATCATAAATAAATTTAATGCCAATACTTACCAAAATTTTATTACTACGAAATATTCAATTTAGAATTTGAGTCTTAATAGATGAAGCCCAAGCTCTCATTAAAAACAGGAAATAAAATAGCAAAATACTTGAAACAGACAGCTTAGTAATCGACAGAAAATATTGAAATAGTCCCCGTTTATTAAATTAACTAGCAATTGCTAGCCTCAGAAGGGTGCATTAATTAACTAATTTATTGCTATTTCCCGGCTTCACTCCAAATTAAACTTTGTTCACGCCTATTAATTACCTATTAATTTTTGTACCTCTCTCAATTATTTCTCTTTAAAAAAATATAACTTACAAAAATAAAATTTGTTACTTTAGGGTATTTCTACCTCTTAAGGGAAAGTGGTCAAAATTCGAGTGCTTTACTCTCCCTAAATTACACTAGCATAATAAATCAAGCCGATAGCAAAATCAAGTCGATTTTTAAAACCTGTAGCTATTCATTCAGGTATACGTATTGCTTCTGAGTTCTCAACCTCCTTTTCCTTCTCGAAAGAAAAATATTTAAAGTTTGATTAAGTTGTCGAACTTAGTAAATTGTTTCCATAAAAGTAAACAATAAACGAAAATTTAGAGGTAATTTTTTATTTTTAGGTTACTTAAAAAAAGAGTTATGATAGAGTAATTCCACTGAACGAGAACGTGAGCGACTCGGAGAATGGATTATAGATGTGAGTTAAGAGTATGATCGATTTCCTACGAAGATGGCGCAAAATTATTGAAGTAATAAGATCATAACCCGGGGCTTTGCCTAATGGCAGGTCGTGAATTGCTCGGAAGAGTTTCCCGGGGGAATCTGGCTTTGAGGGAAGGCTAAGTTGCAGAGGAGCATTATAGAAATTTTCTATGTTTGGATGATCTTCGTGTTGTAGGTTGTGAGGTTGGAATGTGTTATGCAAGTGCTGAGCAAGCGATTTCTCTGTATTGGTAGTCGCCCAAAAACCATCACGACCTTGTAGACTAAATAAAGGATTGCTATATTGCTAAATTAAACATGTCACAAAAATTAACAATCTACAAGACAGTCTTAAGACCAATCTGGACATATGGAGTTTAACTTTGGGAATCTCCTAAACCTTCACACACGAAACGAATACAAGCGATTCAAAACAAGATTCTACGATCGATAACACAATGCACCTTTTACATCACAAACTCAATGTTGCACAGACTTACAAATCCCATACGTAATTGATGTCGCGAAACAACTATACAAAACGATGCATGACAAATTTGAATTGCATGAAAACACTCTCATACAAAACATATACACTATGGCGACACCGGGTACTCAGCACAGACGTTTAAAATGCCTCTGGCCAAGGGATCTTTTTGGCCAACTGTAGGACTGTGGTGATGACTGCACGCTTCTTCAAGTAAATCAAGTTTTGGAACATTAGCTTCACATTTATAAATTGTTGTATTAATACAATAACAAACACTACATTTCAATTGAAAGTGTCAAAAAAAGTTTACTTAAAATCACATCAACATCTTGGTCATTAGCGATTAATGTGGGTTATAGAATGCTGGGGTTTGACTTGTAAAAATTTCCAGCCGTAGCCGGGAAGAAGGGTGTAAATAGAAAGGAGCAATAAAAAAATGACAGACCTGACCGGGGAATCAAACCCAGGACTCCTGGCTTAAAAGTTGATGGTGCTGATTAATATACCATGCGCCGGTCACAAATGGAATCAACAAACACCAAGGAGAAAGATCAATCAATACAGACCACACAAGGGGAATGAAATGCATTAAACAGGATCTCATAAGAATAGCGTAATCAAAAGAGAAGGAGATATCAGTTGAATGTATCCACACGTTTGAATTGTTTATTTATTATTGTATTACTGCATTTCATTCTAAGCAGCAACTTGTACAGTATACTTATTTATCTTCATGTAAAAGCTTATGAACTTTATGCGAATACATCGGCATGAGAGATTGCACAATTAAGATACAAGCAAACATATAAGCAATCCAACCAGATTATTATCTACACAGATTTATTCAGCTACTGGTTTTTAATGTTGATAAATTTGGAGAGATATTTTTACTAAGCGATTTTTCTTTAAATTTAAATATTAAAAAAGTATGAAACACCATTCTCTTTTGTATTCCGTTTGCTGCTACTACATTTTCAGTCAGACGATACATTTAATGGTTTAATTTGTAGACTATTGTACCACAATTATATATTCAACATTCTTTCTGATATTTAAGGCCAAACCGGTTGAAAAAAATTAAATCGACAAATTGTTTTTGTTAATTAGGAGACTTATGCTTTTCGAAACCTACTTTTAAAACAAAGTGCTATAATAAGTTCGGTTAATAAATTTAATGTGTTCTTAAAACGTTAAAAATTATTTGTGTTTTTTAACGAGGATGTGCATGTAGTTAGAATACTAAATTAACAGTTACGTTCAAAATGTGCCGAATATTTTACATTCCCGACACATCTTCAAAAAGATTTTTAGTCAGATGGTCATTTTTAAACTATTTACACGAAAGAGTTTGGTGTAATGTCTGTTATGACTGTTTGAACAGAGAAATTGTTATATCTAGTAATAACGGTTTTAAAAGTTTTGACATGTCTAACAATTTTAAAGTCACTACAAGAATAAAACACTGCATGCGGTCTATCTTGCATTTCTAATACGAGGCTATTGACATCAAATTACTAGAATGTTTTAATAGTTTTAATAAAATAATAACGTTAACACAATTAATCAAAAAATAAATTTAACGAAACAAATATATTGAGAGCGTAATATTGGAGGTACAAATTAACCCAGCTGATACCGGTAACAGATGGTGACTTTTCCAGAAACTAATTAAAATATCAAAACATTTTAGGCACTAATGTAATGTATTGATATATTAGTGCCTATAATTTAATTTTATATTATAAAATTAATTATAAGTATTTATTTACTAGGTCAAATCTGTTAGACTGAAATCAAATGCTGTAATTTATGAAATATACAAGTGTGGCACAGAATGAACATTTTCCAGAACTTTTCAGGGAAACGAAGCAAGAACCTACGATGAACATATTGCCACCAAGTAAGCTAAGGTTCTAACTAACTAAGCCACCACCTAGACTTTAAAAATTGCAACTGCAGTACATAAATATAATTATCATCATCATCATCAACTATACGGCTTAGGCTTTACCCAGCCTGTTCCGTTGCAATGGTAGTTGTTTTCTTCTTTTGTTGCTTTCTTTTGAAATTGTCATTTGTTAAAAGATTGTATATTTTAAAAGTATACTTTGTAATTTAGTAAAATTCATCATCGAAACCTGCGTCTATACATAAATTATTGCTCCTAAATGGAAAGTTCGAGTCCATTCCGATCGATGCGTTCCTACAGTTGGTCCTTCCATCGCTTCCTCGGTCTCCCAATTCTTCTTCTTCCTCTCGCTCTATAGCGCCACAAAAACTTGGGTATCCTACTCTCCTCCATTCTCTCTACATGTTCCCTCCAACTGTTCCTATATTTCCTGATAATATCGCTAATATTCTCAACATGAAGTTGATTTCTTATTATCTCACTTCTAATCCTATCCCTGAGAGTGCAACCCGCAATACTTCTCAGAAAGCGCATCTCTGCTGCCTCGATTCTTCTGTATTGACGAGAGGTCAGTGTCCAAGCTTCGGAGCCGTACAACAGAACCGGCCTAGCCATTACCTTATAAAATTTAATAATTGTCTCCTTCCTTACTTTCCCTTTTAATGTTCTGCTTATGGTTCCTAATAGACGTTGGAATTTATGTATTTTCCAGTCTACATCTTCACTCTCCCCATAGGATAATCTACATCCTAGGTACTGGAACCCTGACACCTGCTCCAATATCTGATCAGCCAAAACAATTTTGCTTCTAAGAGGTTCCTCTCCAACAAAACCCCACACCTTCGTCTTTGTTGCCGATATTTCCAAGTTATATTCCTTATAAATTTTGCTCACTGAATATACAGCTCGTTGCAAATTATCCTCCGAGTCTGCAAACACTACCTGATCATCTGCAAACAATAGAGTGTCTAGAGGCATACCATCTACTAAAAACCTCGTTTTTAATTTGTTTCGCCAGTTGCTTACGGCATCGTCAATATAAATGTTAAATAATACGTGTGATAAGGGACACCCTTGTCTCACTCCTTGTGTTATCTCTCTTTTTCCTGCACCAGTTTTACCTCCCACTTTTATCTGTATTTTTGTGTTCTGGTACATACTTTGTATCACTCTGACTAGATGTGTAGGTATACCCCTTTGTATTAAAATATCCCATAGCTTCTCTCTCTTAACCCGATCAAAAGCCTTCACATAGTCCAGAAAAGCAACATACGTCCGGACGTTGTACTCTCTATGCTTCTCTACAATTTGGTTCAAGGCGAAAACCCGTAGCTGTTGCTGGATCAGCTATCGGGAGCCGCCCCTGGCGATGGGGTACGCTCGCCAACCTAGTTGGAGGGTACTGGGGAAATAAAATACCCAGGGTGGACAAAAACCAGAGGAAGTGATCAACGGCCTCGACGGCGGAAGAGGAAGAATTCCCAACGGCGAAGAGGGCGGAAGAGTCTAGGAGTTGGGTCTCCGAATTAAACCCAGGGCAGGGCAAGAGGCTCAAAGATGGCAGCCCCATCACTAGTCTTACCTCACAATCCGCCAGTAACGGATTTGGGGGAATATACTCTACTTTCAATGCAATGGTAAGAAATAGCCGGACGGATTCACGGAAATATAATTATGTTTACATAAAATTAATCATGAGATTTTAATAAAAAAATACGAAATTTAGTGATTCATTTTTTCCTTTCTCTTGCTCTATTTGAATAAATACGAGGTGTCGCTATTAAATAACGAGACTGACGATGTAAAAAATGTATTTTTATTTTATACATAATCAGTTATTGTCACCTTCAATATACGTACACTCCTTCTCTATCCCTACAACGCTCCATGCGAATTTTCCATTGTTGGAAACAGTGCTGGAAGCCATCTTCTGTCAGCTCCTCCAGGACACGTGCCGCTCAAAAATGTTTGAAATAAAGCTCACAAAAATGTTTGTACTGACACTTTGTACGCGATTGAAAATGACCCACATTTTTTAGAAACGATAATAACATGCAACGAAACGTTGTTTTTTACTTGTAATCTGGAAACGAAGCGCCAATCCATGCACTGGAAGAGCCGAACTTCACCGAGAGCCAAAAAGCTCGAATGGGCTAGTCAAAATTTAAAAAAATTATGATCGTTTTTTTTCTTGATATCCATGGGATTGTATACCTTCACTGGGTTCCGGGAGGTCAAATAATTAATCAATATTACTACCTTGAGGTACTTTCTAAACCACGTCAAAGAGTAAGGAAATAACGCACCGAAATGTGGAAGGACAAATCATGGGTTCTCCACCAAGACAATGCGCCAGCTCATTCCGCGTTATCTGTCAAGAGGTTCCTAGCCAAGTACAGCATCTCAGAGTTAGAACATCCACCTTATTCACCAGATCTTGCACTATGTGACTTCTACCTGTTCCCTAAAATGAAATCTGCATTAAAATGGACAAGATTTGAGTCTCTGGAAGCTGTAAAAGAGAAAGCGGCACGTGTCCTGAAGGAGCTGACAGAAGATGACTTCCAGCACTGTTTCCAACAATGGAAAATTCGCATGGAGCGTTGTAGGGATAGAGGAGTGTATATTGAATGTGACAATAAGTGATTATGCATAAAATAAAAGTAAAGTTTTTTTACGTCAGTCTCGATATTTAATAGCCACACCTCGTATATAAGGAATTAAAGTATTATTTTCATGTCGATTAATCCCCGGAAATACATGTTTTTATGCGATTCACACGTAAATGATTTATTCAGAAAATAAATCACTAAGAACTTACCAAATCAAAAGCCTTGTTTAAAACATGAATTACTGCAGACTTACACCACTTTCGACATAATGTTTGTCAAGTACAAAAAAAATATTCGAAAGTTATTTCTACAAAAATTTGCAACAGGGAGAAAAAATTCTGCACCTTAATTAATGTTTTAAAATAACAACCAACAACAGGCTTATAAGTAATTGAACCTAAAAACACTATTTGGAAAATAAAAATATTCTAACAGGTTTTAAAACATATAAAACTCTCATCTGAATAACTTAGAATCTTGATCAGACATTCTTCGTACGAATATGGAAATAAAGTAATTTAACTTATTTGATTTTAACAAATAGATAATTGAATAAACGAACTATTTAATTTATTTAATTATACTCTGAATAAAAATAAATAATTTTGTAATTAGTCGTATTGATATTATTAATTAATGACGGATACGTTTTGGGCTGCTTGGTTTCCTTCATAACAGAACACTTTCCGTTTCCGTCAGACAGTAGGATATATACCGTAAGATAATTGTGCGAATTATTTCAGGTCATGAATTGTGAACGAATAGAAGAAAAAATTATAACTGCCAATACATTTTTTGTTGTAACAATAAGTAGAGTATAGGAAGTAATTAATAATTATAATGAAATCATTAAAAACAAATTGTCAGAAGACTCGGGATAAGAAAAGAGATTAACGGAACGTATCGTTGCATCTATTTGTATCTATTTAAATCTACAACTTATAAAGTATAATTTATTGTAAAACAAATATATGAATCGTACAATGTAAAAAAACCAACACTAAAATATTTAAGGTAAGTAATTAATTACGGACATATTATTGGAATTATCTACAAAAACCGTATTTCTGTTAGACCGAATAAAGACGAGATACTTAACAATTTTACTCTCACTAAAAACTGTTTTTCAGTCAGGAGAGAATAATCACGTTAACTAAAATGACAAGACAAAAGAAAATATAATTTCTTCTCCGAAAAATTAAGGTCTCTTTTCGCAACGTGAAAATTTAATGCGTGATTAAGAAATTTTATGAAGTCAGTTTTTATTTTACCAGATGTAGCCTAATATTAAAATTGAAAACACAAATGTTTTATAAAAGTTTTTTGTAAGTTGTGCTTTACTGTATATTATAATAAGTAGTATAATAGTATTAAAAGTATTTAAGTATTATCGATCTACTAGTTCCAGGGCCATAAAAAAATATGTCTGTTTCTTATCACATGGTAAGCTAATTATATTACTGAAGCATCTAAGAGCCGAAGAGATAAAGGTGTACTAGAAACTAGTCAAAAGTTCTCCTCTGAGAGTAATGAATTCCATTATACACCCAGATCCTGTGGTGAATAAAGTGAACGTGTCATTTTCAGAGTGGAAAGTAGATGCTTTCCAAAGGGCCTGACATGCTGATAAGCATACTTTTTCACTCAGTGAGGAAAGTAATTATGAACCACTTCATTCCTCGTTTTACTAGGAATAGCCTCTAGAGGTTCAAACCAGCCTTTTTGCTGATGACCTAAACAACATAATATACAGTAAAGTAGAATTTACAAAAATACTTTTATAAGAAATTGTATTTAAAATTTTAATATTATATGTGGTAGAATGAAAACGGACTTCACAAAAATTTGTTAATTACGCATTCCTACAAGACTTTTGAACACATAAACGGCGAAGAGTGCAGAAAGACCGGACTATTAAAGAACCTAATGGCGCAATTACGAGATTAGAGCAAAATAAAAAAATATTGATGAACAATCTCGTCGATTAAGGGAAAAGATTGCAATCTTTATTAATTTTCTACACTAAGTCCAATTACTAAAAACAACTTAGTAATCGACTGGATATTTTAAAAAGATTTTACAATTTTGCATACAGCACCTAACATAATACTTAAAAATACTCGAGTAAAAATTAGAAGAATTTTTTACACTATAAAATTTCATTATTTGGTAATAAATACGTTGATTTTAATAATGGTAAATACAGCTTTCCAGTTTGGTTATTTTGAAAGGTCTTCTTATATTGTAGTTTCTCCGCCTTATTAAATTAAAACAAAAAACCTCGACAATTCGTGGAGTTGGAAAAGCTTGATAGTACGCTTTTTTTACAATTTGATGGAGGATATTTACAAATTTTATTATTTTTTTTTTGTTAGATCTTTCAAGAATTTGGTTCATTTTTCAATGTTTGATGGAAATTTTTTTAAATTACTCTAGAAGTACAAAAAAAAATTTTTAAACTGTTCCATCACTTTGTAGAGCTATACAAGAAGTACATTTCTGCAAAGTTTTATTTCTCTATCTTTCACTAAAGCCTCAAAAAGGAACACTGAATCTGAAAATAACCAATTTTCGGTAAATTGAACTCAAAGTGTACGGTAATGATTTTAGTTGAATGGTTTTAACAGTGCTTGCACTCGTACTTGGTGATGGTACCACATATTCACTAAATACTTTATTAGTTTTTAAAACTCCTAGTCCTTTTACACTTCTTCCTAACCTTAACGAATAAACCCAAATAAAAGCGAATAAGCCATTATCTACATTAAAACGGGCTCATAAAAAGTATCTGTTCATTTTCAACGAACAAAATTTATTTACTAAAAGTCCCGTTTTCTTGTACAAGAAATGTTTGTAAATCACCCATTCGTCTCAAACAGAAATTATTACTCTACAATCATCATCATCTGTCAAGGATTAGGCCTATTGCGGCATCCATCTTTTTTTAGGTCTTTCCAAGCATCGCTTCCCTCTAGGTTTATATTTCCATACTCGCAGAGGAAGTCTGTGTGCCGGCAAGCAAAGTAAATGGTTGGACCAGTTTCTCTTATAATATTCTTAACGTTTTCCAAAGTGACTGAACATTTAACTCGGCGCGTATAGCTTCGTTACGTACTCTATCTAACCGGGTACAACCTTTGACTCCCCGCAAAAATCTCATTTCAGCAACCTGGATACGAGACTCATTCCTCTGTTATGACACTTACGTTTCACTCCCATATGTTATGAGTGGTACAATTGCTCTATAAAATTTCATTCGGGTGTCTTGTCTCGTTTTCTTTCCTATTGTCCTGCGAATAGAACCGCATACAGCGCTGAATTTTGCCAGTTTTTCACTCACGTCATCATCTTTGTCAAAGGAAATCTTGCATCCTAAATATTTAAAATCTCGAACTTGTTCTATAGTCGGTTGCGAAGTATAATTTTTGAGCAAACGTGCCATCTTCCCTTGAATGCCATAATCTTTAATTTTTGCGCCGATATTCTCATGCCAAATTCTGCGCTAATGTTGTGCAACTTATAAACGGCATATTGGACCTGTCTTGTGTCAAAAATAATAACACTGTTGTTGTTGTTGTTATTATTATTATCATTACTTTACAGTACAATTCCTTCATAAAACCTATCTGGGTGTACGGTATTCAAATTTTTGGTTACGCAAAACAGAGGAAGTTAAAAACTATTCAAGCATCCCAGTCCAAATTTCGCCGTATACACATGTGTAATTACCGGTTTACCTAACTACGTATCAAATTGCACACTACACACCGATTTAAAAACACCATTCATTTGCGACATCATACAATATAGTTATATTAAAATCTATTCAAAAATAAAAATCCGTAATAATCCGCTTATCCGCGATATGGCAAATCCACCAGGCTTCATTAGAAGATTAAAAAGATGGAGCAGAGAGCTTCTTTTAGTTCTTATTATATAGTAATTACCGCTAAACTAAGCGTTATATAAAAATTGTTTAAAATAAAAGTTGTAGGTTTTAAAATTCTCTACAACTTTCATTTTATACATTTTTGCGCTAAAATGTATAATACATTCTCAATCAAAAGAGAACAATTTTTTTACGAGAAAACAGCCTCACCAAGAATTTCAGCAGACATGGCGCCTACCGTATCTCGTAGAGCATAAAATATTTAGTAAATGAGGCGATTTTTAAAAAAATCGTAGGAGCCGTTTTTGAGAAAATCGCAAAAAAATGAAAAATTACACGAATAAACTACTACTTCTGGTAGACCAATTTTGATGAAAATGTTCGTGTCGGGTCCTCTAGTGGTAACTAACTTAAATTTCAAGTCTGTACAATGTTTTGTTCTTGAGATATTCTGTTCACACACACACGCGCGCGCGCGCGCACAGACCAATCGCTAAAAACATGTTTTTTTGGGTTCAGGGGGTCTGAAAACGTGCAGATCCGCGGGTAAAAACTCGATTTCGAAAAATCGACATGAAAACAATACTTTCCTTCGTATATATTCATACAGGCAAGAGAAAGTAAAAAATGGTCGCCTCCGTGACGTAGTAGGTAGCGCTCTAACCTACAAGTGGAGGTCCCGGGTTCGATTCCCGGCTACGATCTGGAAATTATTCCGTACCAAAATCCATCAATACAGTTTCGTAACCCACTGTAGTCAATAATTTTAAATAACCAAAAAACCTGAAAAACAACCTAATTTCAATGAGTGAAGGATGCAAAATGAAAACCAACCTCAGTTTGGCTTAATAATACGGAAAATCACTCTTTAACGCTAAAATAGGGTCCGCAGAGAAAAATACTTAAAATAAAAGTTGTAGGTTTTTTAATTTCCTATAAATATGCCTAATATACACTTTAGCCCTAAAATAAAAGGCCGCAATCTCAAAAAAATTATTTTATTCTACGAGAGCACAGTTTCCCCAAGAATTTCAGCAGACACGGCGCTAACCATATCTTGTAGAGCATAAAAAATGTGGTAAATGAGGCGATTTAAAAAAAATCAGAGCCGTTTTTGAGAAAATCGTAAAA
The DNA here is from genome assembly GCA_035578175.1 of Catonia carolina. Taxonomy (NCBI): domain Eukaryota; kingdom Metazoa; phylum Arthropoda; class Insecta; order Hemiptera; family Achilidae; genus Catonia; species Catonia carolina. Next base: position 131,919,201 of record JAQMRL010000001.1, on the reverse strand, counting down.
AGTGAAAAAGTAAACGAATAAACTACTACTTCCGGTTGACCGATTTTGATGAAAAAGTTCGAGTCTGGTGTTCTAGTGGTACCTAACATAAATAAGTTCATAGTTAAATTTCGTACAACATTTCGTTCTTGACATATTTTGTTTACCCACACACACGCGCGCGCGCGCGCACACACACACACAAATCGCTAATAAGATTATTTTTTGTTGAGGGGTCTGACAACGTGTATATCCGGTGAAAAAAACTAGCTTTCAATAAATAGACATGAAACAATACTTTCCTTCCTAAAGATTCACATAGGGCAAGAGAAAGGAAAAATTGTTAGGTTACGAAAAGGCTGAAAGAGACTTTTCAGTCTCATTCAAAGTATTTCTACACTCATATCAACTGAAATGAATCCAGTACATACGATATAACTCAGTGCACAGGTTTACAACAGAACTTAGTATTTATTACGAAAACCAATTGACTACACTGAAGAACTTTTAAAACGGTTGAGAATCAATAAATGACATTTCGGGAAATCGTGTAACAAACTTTAAATTTCTTTTGTACGCGGGAAATAACAATCTGACTTCCACTATTACGTAGCTATATTGTTTAACATAATTTTATACAGTTGTCATAATATTACATGATTATATTTACTGTACAGACAGACGGTAACCGAGGTTGTTTAAAGTAACGGGCTCTTAAATAGTATCTGTTGATTTTCAACAATATTAAATATACATTAACGTAGAACATCAAGACATATTTTCTTATTTACTCGTTTATTCATTAATTTATCATACATTAGCAATAGCGCCTACACTGCGCCAAGCAAATTGATATCTTAAGAAGCGTGCACTATATAAAATGCTTTATTGTTAATCCGAATTTCACTCCATACTTTATTTTTCTAAGTACCACCCTTAAGAATATTAATGCCTATTTCCAGAATTACGGCTTTTAGAGAAGGTAAACAAATATGTACTTATTTAAGGTAGCTACTTTTCTAACTATTCAGGCTTACTATATATTTTATGAAGCATGGTGATTTGTAGAACTGTTAATTATTTGGGAAGGCATAGTCTACATACAAACATGTTTTGCGTTAGCGATCGAATGTTAACGCTTTAGTTGTTTTGTTCAACTTCAAAGGAACAATTGTACAGAATTACAGAGGCTGGTGAGATGAGATTGTTAAAACCTTTAGCAGGGTATTGTCTGCTGGACCATAGAAGAAATTAAAACATTAGGCATGAACGTGATGCACCAGGGGTAATATAAACTATTAGAAAACATTAACAAGAGTGGTACAGTCATTTGGGGAGGATCCCAGATGATCGAACACCCAAACAGGAGTATACTTACAAGCCAACTGGACAACGTTGTATTGGACGACCTCGGAAGAGATGGGCAGCCCAAGAAATAAGACTATTAACTTTAAAGCTGGCGCAAGTCGCCTGGCCTGTTAAAGTGATACGGAAAGAGAAGACTAAAAAAAGATTAGAAGTAAGGACCACTCTAGGAAAAGCTGGATAGACGATGTCCCAAATGATTTGATTTTGATGGCTGCCACAGGATGGATGGCGCTAGTAACTATCACAGAAGATTATAAAGGATTATCGAGGAATTAAAACCTACCAAAAGCTTTAAACTGATAATGTGCCGAATCAGCTCTCTCAGAGATCAGGATGTTTGTGAATTACTGATCAGTCAGTCCGTAAGGATTTCTGTATTTTTATATACAAGAAGACTACCAGATATCTTAGACGTAAAATTAGCATTATTGACATATTACCATTTAACAATTTATATTCTTATCACCAACAGATTAATTTTTTTTAGTTTATTTCTTTGTCATTTTAACATACTGGTTATTAGCGACTACTTTGGGTTGGGAAACGGTGAGTTTAAACTCGTAATTTTCCAGACCTGGCCGAAAATCGAATCCGAGACTTCCACTTTACAGCGTAGCACGCTACCCACTGGGTCACGGAGGCGGCCAATTCAAATTAAATTAATTCTACAACTAACAAAAAGTAATAAGTTAGTCAAGTTTGTTCATTTAGAAAAAATTATATGCATGTTTTTTAATTTAAAAAATAAAATGTAATGTGCTTACAAAATTATCAGACAGGCTTACAATAATTACATAATAGTCATAACAAAACCAAGTTTTATGACATTAAAGGTGAAACTTATATGCAAACTACCTATATTAATTTGTGTAATTAAAAACGAATTTACTGAGATTACTGAGGCGTACATATATAAAATTTTCGGGAAATTAAATACTTAGTATTATACTCACTAATATGAAGGTTTCAACTGAGGTGTGAATAAACTCAATAGGGTATGATTAACTCACCTGCAACAGAAAATAAGTGAACAAATTAATTAGATTCTAATTAACTACATTCGGGTTAAACAGATGAAGATAAAGATGTTTATAAATACACAGAAATATATAATACCGTCACACGTGCATTAAAACGTACCGAGCCACTTTACACAATACAATAAACATAATATAAACTTCCCATACGCATAATATTTACATAGTTGGAGAACAAAAAAGAATGAATTATAATACTTGGTTGGTTAACAGCTCTACGATGAACTGTGATGAACTTTGCTTACTCGTTACAGAGATTTCATATTCTTGCAAACGAAAAGACTGTAACGTAACACATATTCTGTTAAGTAGGGGAGCCCGGGGCTGGTTGTCACACTTTTCAAAAAATTAATTTTTTAATTTTTTTTAATTCAGTAATTCAAGTATTAACTATTTTAAATAAAATTTCAAAGGGTTGTGCTTGTTAGGTAAAAATCACAATTCCGTATTATCATTCAATGTAGGTAATAATTGAATTTTTAAGTAACATTTCAGTTGTGACAACCAGCCCCTACAGAGGGGCTGGTTGTCACACACATTGGGGTTGGTTGTCACATGTTTTTCATATGGAAAAAATCAAATTTTAACATTCCTAATTATTAAAACAATTTGACAATATTGGTAAAGTATATACAGTATGTAAGTCTGAAATTATTGTTTATTCATTACATTACACTAAATTAAAAGATTAAAAACTTAAATGTATGATTTTTAAAAAAACTAGGATTATTGATATTTTATTTGAAATATTTCATGTATTTTCGTCTTCTTGATTAGAAAAATCACTCTCACAATTTTGACACACAAATATTTTCGATCCTATAGTGCAGCGGCTATGTGCCCAGTCTTTGCATTCAACACACTGAACCCATTCTTTTCCAGGACGACTGTTAAAATATGAGTCAAGACAAATCAAACACCAACAGTCATCATCTTCATTTTCCGAACTTTCCTCCGCGTTTTTCTTCTGCTCTTTCGATTTTTTTTTTAATACTTTTACCTCTCTCTTTATTAGTCAAAGTTTCATTCGCATTCTTTCTACTCTCATCACTCTTATTCTGTGTTTTTGTAAATAGTTTTTTTTGGACTTTCTTGTTTGTTTTGTTATCTTTCATTTTCTTTTCTTCTTGAGTCTTCTTTTCACAGGCGTATCCGTAAGAATTGCCGTTTCTCTTTTCCGACTAGGCCTGTTCTGGTTATTCAATGTTTTCCTTATTCCAGCTTTCCGTAAAGGACGAACGTCAACTGGAGAAATAGATAACGTATCTTGAACGGATTTACTGCAACCAGGTAGCTCTGCCGACTATGAAACATGAATAATTTGGCGTGTTGCATTTCCCTCGGCACTTTCTTTGTTTATTTCTTCTGGTTTTGGCCTATCTGTAACATAGCTTGACGCGAAATCCTCATCCGTAAATATCTATCTGTTAAAGGGAAATATTCCGGTGTACTTGAAATCGGAAGAATATTGGATGATGTCATTGTCGGTGGATAAGCCCTTGAAATCGGATGTCATAAATTTGTCATTGGTTCCCGGATTTGACACCATCCAGTCGTCACAAGCAGTGTTCATATACTTTTTAAATGGACCATAAACCGTCCTGTCCACAGGCTGGAATTTATGAAAACAATGAGGAGGAAAGCTACGTATTATTTCAAACTGATACGGGGTTCCTTGTCACATGTGACAACCAGCCCCGAATGATATGTGACAACCAGCCCCGCCACGCCATTTTGTAAAAACGTTTGTCTACAAACATAAACTCTTTATATAGCATGGATTTCAATAGTGGGGAAAATACACCTAAGTGTAGGCTTTTATATCACATTAATGAAATAATGACTAACCTTAGCAATAACAAGAAATACAGTAGCTTGTAGCAGAAGAAAATTTTACTTGTAACGCAGAAATATGCTTTTTCTCGAATAACACCAATATCACTAGAGTATGCACGCTCAAATCACACTAGAGAAAGAAACAAAGGCTGCCGAGTTCATTAGAATGACAATTAACACGTCATGTCGGACATCGGCTAAGTTATGAAGCTTGTGACAACCAACCCGTGTGACAACCAGCCCCGGTCACCCCTACCTGATCTCTAGAATAAATACTGATACACGGACCTTCCTTTAAAATTTATAAAGGCATCGACATAATTTTCGTTACATCAGTTTTTTTAACAATTAGTCTCTAGTAAATAATTATACTGTATTTTGTCTATCATTCTTATTACTAATATTTTTAACGAGTTACAATTTAATTACAAAAATGTTTTATAGATTCGTAGTACCATCAAGTACTTTAGTTGGTATTCACATAAAATAGCAACTTCAGTAATTTCCCGGATGCAGTTCATCTGGACTTCCGTGATATCCGAACTGATCTTTAGATCTTCTTAATGATGAATTGTTGTTACATAATTACTTCATCACATTATAATTAGTTTGCATAGAAAAATAGCCTAGTTAATGTAGTAAACAGAAGAAGTATCTTTATTTGAGAAAATATTTTTTGTGATAAACTAGCGCAAAGGGTTCTCAAACTGTGAAGCGCGACCCCCAAGGGGGGCGCAAAGAATAAATAGGGGAGCGCGAGAAAGTTAAAAAAATAAAAAACTGTATTAATAACAGAAAAAATGATAAAAAACTTATTCATTTGCTTTGTTGATTTTAATTTCTAACTCTTAACATGAGGGGGCGCGAGCCTAAAAAGGTAATGAAAAAATGAATAAACTTATTCATTTGCTTTGTTGGTTTTAATTTCTAACTCTTAATATGAGGGGGCGCGAGCCTAGAATAGATCAAGGTGGGGGGTTTTGGCCTAAAAAGTTTGAGAACCCCTGAACTAGCGTAAAACTATGAAAACTTGTCATTATTTTCCATGAAGTTTCTTTATTTGAATTAGCTGGTAAAATCAGTTCTAAATGATTTATTATTGACATCGGTGGAGAGCAAACATCTTTGTGATTGTTTGTACATATATCGGAGCAACTAAGTTAAAAAGGAGTACTTTAAATGAATGCCTGTAAGAGGCAGTTGGGGGTGTTAAATTATTTTCACTCGATCTGCTAGTTCCAGGGCTACAAAAAATTCTGTTTCCAATATTATGACTGAAACATTTAAGAACAGAAGAGGTAGAGGTGTAAAAGACCTTGTGGTGAATAAAGTGAAGGTGTCTTTTGCACGGTGGAAAGTTTATGCTTTTCAGAGGGCCTGGCATGCCGATAAGCACACTTTTCCATTCAGTGAGGAAGGCATGGTAAACCACCACACTCCTCATTTTACTTAGTAAAGCCTCTAAAGGTTCAAAGCAGCCTTTCGGCTGTTGACCTAAACAACAACACTTTAAATAAAGTAGGGTTACTGGTATTTTTACATTCCGTAAAATTAAGTTACTTAACCCGCTGGTGGGACTTGGACCCATTAGAAAAATTTGTTTTTGTACAGGTAAATTAAGTATTCCAGTTTCAGTATGATATAATTACAGTGAGTTTTGTAAGGTATCAGCACTGTGTACTGTGTACTAAGGCAGGTTAGTAAATTTTGGTTTTTGGATCATCCACTAGATAGTAGTGTTGTTATTAAAGTCAAAAATGTTAAAAAAAATATTTCGAGATATCGAGCGAAAAATATAAGATGTGACAAAGAATGTCTGAAATAATATAAAATTATTTTTGGGCACGTTTTCAGAATGAATGAAAAAAGAATGAGCAGAAAGGTCTTTAACAACCAACGTAAGTACAAAATGTTTGAATGGCATTCTTTAAATATAAGAAGAGAGAAATCGCTTACATCAAGTAAAGGAAGAATATTGTATACATCGAGATTTACGTAGAAGAACAGATAATAATTTAACTATTTCTCCTATGAAAAAGAAAGGAGAGAAAAAATTGAATCATAATTCTGAGTACCTACGTGGTTCTTAATTGTGCAATTTCACAAGAAAAAAAATTTATAAAACATCTTTATAGAAGATGCATGATTGGTTAAATACTGAGAATGGCACCATCAACATATTTCTACAACAACTAAAATGTTAACATTATGTTAAACTTCATATTAATAGTAACGTGCAAATCTTTTACAAAGTTAATTCATTGAACTTAAAGAATCACGCAAAAAATGGTATTGACTCTTTTGAAGAAATCGATTACTCCGAACGTTGCTGAAACACTGCTGAACATATCAACCAAGGGTTTTACAAAACTGAGCTTAATTATTCTTCGTACAACAAATGACAAATTGCGATCGGCAAAAGCGATTAGCTGTTTAAGTAACTCATTTTTGTAAAGGCTGATCAGTTGTTTTGTTTTAAAACTGTCTATCTTTTCACAGAATAGTATTTTGGATTAGTATAAGTACTTATACGAGTACTAACAGGTCAACAGCAAACAATTTGAGATCAACGCCATCTTTGATTAGAAGTATCCGTGAATTAATTTAATTTCATAGTAAAATGTGAATGAAACAGTAACTAACAGTAAACAACCAATGGTATTATTGTGCTTTAGTAGTGCTAGTTAGTGTTAGTTTAATGATAGCCTGAACGTTGTAGGCGCTAGTGTTTACCTTGGAATAACTGGCTTACGCACTATAATCAACAATTTTTATCTAGGTATACGCACTGACTACTGTCGACAGAATCCGCAGATGACTACAGAAGTTGACCAAGTACGATGTTCAAAATAGATTAAAATTAGTTTGGAACGAAATACATAAAATACAGAATCATAATCAGGCCTAGACGAAAAACAATAATATCATTCCTTACATGGGTAGAGGATGATAAACTAATCTAAAATTAAATTACTAATTGCAACCTAGCACCGAATATCATCTATTCATCACTTCTAGAGTGTTATTTCAAAGCAATTAGTGACTTTAATCATAAGATTCCGGTGCAATTCTTTCTTTTATTTTTACGTATCTGTTATTATATCTTTTCCTATTAAGACTGTACATTAGGCGAACTAATGAACTAGAATAATATAAAATTATAATGTGGACCCGTCCTTCACCATTTCCTTAAGATCGTTGAAGGCCGGCTTTCTCCGGTACGAGAAGGGTAATTTTGGTCATAATTCTTCAATTACGCATCCCGCATTCCAAGGCAGGTTGCCAGACCGCGTCCTTGAGCTCTGTCCAAATGCCGTTCACCGCCCTCTACAACGCAGCTCAACGATCTCCAGCAAAAAATAACCACAACACTTACGTTTATGTTTTACTCGATGATGGAAATGTTGATTATATAATCCAGATGGATAATAACGGTGATCAAATAACCCGAACCAGTCGATATTCCTTATTTAACACCAGCCACTAAAAAATATTTATTTTTATCCTAGTCAAAAATTAGCATTTTAAACAAATAAATCAGAAGATGTAATGTATATAATAAACTGTTTTGACACTTCTGAAAAAGTAGGAAATAAAAATGTACCTATTAAATTCAATTGAGCCTCTTTGATTATATTCTTCTTCGTACGTAATGTTCAATTTACTTGTAGCGACTTAAATAATCAGGAGCATCTTTATTAGAAGAAACGGACAAATAAGAAAAACAATCTTAAAATCATTTTTATCTAATGACAGGCATATTGGTATTACACAGAAAAATAAAAATTATATTAAATCACTGTAGAATTATAACAGTACAATCCAGAAACGTGAATGATCACTGGTTACAAAAATTATAGTAAACCTAATAATAGGCCTCAATAATTTATGTGCGCATTTTAAATATATTAGATATATACTATTTATAACCTATAAAAAGACGGACAGTTCAAGTGGCGCAAATTACTAAATAACCGTTAGCTACTTTATAGGTTTTGGTTCAATTCCAGGCTGAGGTCGACAATACATAATTTTTAAACTTCGAAAACATTTTGTGATAGGTAAATTGAAGTAATCTTTTATCTTATTTGTTTGGGGGCAGGTTAGTTCCTTTATCTCTGTATTCTATAATACACCATCAATGTTTAATATACAATGTATTGTATCATGCTGTAACAGGTACGGTTACATTACCCCTCTAAAATATCATCCTACAGGCCTAGTCTTTTCTTTTTTAAATAACTGTTAAAATAATTTACAGGACAGATATCCAGATATTAATGTTACATTCAATTTCTGCAAAGAAAGTTACCTATGTAAAAATAATCCAAAAAATCAAAGAGATCGTAATATTTTTTTTATGAAATAGAATTCACCTTTTTTTCTAAAGAATAATGCACACTCAGTTATTCTCAGTTCGTATTTCTCTCCTTCCACGGCGATTCATACTGGTGTCAACGATATTCCTGCCTTCAGTTCTAATTCGTTTCATTTGTACTGAGACATTTCGCTTTCAACATGCAAGTTGTGTGAAAATTTAAACACTTAAGTTTAGTTTGTCGTGGAGCGCAGAGGACGGTAGTCAATAATATTTTTTTATGGCCTCCACTCCCCCTTATAGCCATCCCAACCCCCGTGAAAGGAACTTACAAGAAGCGGGTAAGAGCTACTTCAGTTGAAAAAGTGCAGCAACAGATAGAAATCCTTGAAAACGCTGCACTTTTCTATCGGAACGTATATCGTAGGGGACGTCAAAAGAAAAACACATAAATAATTACGTAGGCAAGTAAAATTGTGCAGGGATTGGCAATGAGACAACACCGAGAGCGTGGAAAGATAACTTATAGAAACTCAAAGGAGAAAGAACATGGACCAACAACAAGAAAAACCACCAACCTAACAAACAAGTAAATTAACACTTAATCAATCGCGACGCCAATATGACTTAATAACGCTGGCAGGCTACTCAGTCACCTTTCAACTTGTCATACGGCTGTTTCAACTGGATCAACCTATCCAAAATAACAAAATATTTCTCTTAAACGTTTACTTAAACGTCCCCGTACTAATTATAATAGAGTATTCATATGACATTAAATATTAGAATGACGTAGAGCAACAATGGCGTCGAGCTAGGACTTTTGTTTGAGAGGCGCCACCAGGGGTTTCGGGTCCGCGGATATTTCCCCGGAAAATATTTCAAAACTAGGGCTTTGAAATCGGTTTTCCGACGATTCTCAGGTAGAGGAATTTTACCCCTGAACTTTCCGACGGTTATCATTAATAGTTGCAGTGTAAGGTATGAATTTATTCAACTACCAACACTGTAAACCATTAATCATTACAACACGGTTAATCATTAAAAACTGATTAAAATAAAAATAATAATATACAAATGAATTGTCTTACGCTTTTCTTTATCCGAGGTGGCGAGAAAAACTCATGTTCACTCCCTCACGATGAGGGAAGTAGTGTTGGACTCAATTGAGGCGTCCTCGTCCAGCTTCAAGGAGGCCGCAACCGCCAACCAAACAAAAATCCGCCGCTTGGCCACTTCATCCGACATCAGCAAAGAGTCCTCCACCTCCCTCGAAACTGTTTATATAACACTACCCGGAAATTGTCTAACGCCGACACCTTGCTTGTTTATGTCAAGCCCAGAGACACTATTTACATGAACGAAAAATATCGCTAAAAATCCGCACAAAATATTCATACGGATGATTTTTGAGATTTTAATAAAGATACCAGCAAAACGAATGACAAGAGCGGCCTTGCAGCCATGTTATGGTCTAGAATTAATCTCTAACAGATCTACTACACGTCACACTAAAAAAATAATATACAATGAATATAATACAAATGATAAATTTGCAACAGCGCCACCGTTATTCAAATTTTTGAATAGAAGCCACTCGCATACACTTTTTTAAGTCTTTATCTTCTCGATAATTTTCAAAAATTTCTTTATATTTTTATTTAATTTTACACACTTTTTTTGTTTTTTCCTGGCAACCTACCAACCTGTACACCTTTACATACATTATTATTTTCTGCAGCGTCTTGTTTATGAATCTTCACAACTCCAAAAATGTGAGCTGTTTAGACTTTATTTCTTGACTTGCTGTGCCAAACTTCCACCGCATTTGTAGTTCTATGAAGCTGCTGGAACAGTTCCATGAAAATCATGTTCCAAGAACAATATTAACCTACATTTTTAAAGCTTTAACTAATTAAATGCATATCCAGTAGCTGGTTTTATTTATTTAAACGTTGCCTTATTTATTTATTTAAATGTACGATCGACTGGGGTATTTTTGAAAAAATATATTATAAAATCGTCGGAAGTACACGGGTCAAAGTCCTCTACCTGGAGTTCGGAAAATACACGCAACCTTTGAAACGGAATTTAAGAGCCAATTTTTACTAGTTTCCTGAGTAAAAATCAGAAATAAACGGTAAAAAGCATATAAATGTGAATAAAGTGTACACACCCAATACGGCTACCACAAGTATCACTTATTTTTTTATTTTTTTATTTCTAATTTGTGTACGTTGCAATCTGTTCAATTCAGAACAATAAGCCCCATGACCCAATGAGATGAGGATGAAGTATATAACGTGTAATCTTTCACAAATCCAGGTCGAACATTCCTGAGATATGGTTAATAGAACCCCAACCATCAAAGTACACCGGTAACCATTGTCTAGTATTTAAATCCGTATAAAATTAACTACCTTTACTAGGATTTGAACCAGGAGTCTGCGTCTCCAAAATCAGCTGTTAAACAGCTGACTCGCGGCAACAACTTTACCTCTAGACCAACTGGGTGGTTTTAAACAAATTAAAGGTTTTGAATAAATTAGGAGCCGGAAAAGAGCCGTTCATTTGTGTTGCTAGTATAACTGTTAAAATGAGCTATTAAATTAAACCACAAAACTAAATTTACAACAAAGATTAAAACGATTGTTTGCGAATATGTTAACTTGTAATAAATAGTAAATGTATTTAAATCAAAGACACTCCTCACTTTGACATTAATGAGACATAAGGTAAAATTGCTTACATTATACGTAAATAATACATTATACGCACCAATACATGATATAAATCACGCAATAATTTACTGCACTACGGTTTCCATTATTTATTGTTCTCGGTGTTAAATAAATAAGTAAATAATAAATCTTTACATTCATAACAATTTCTATATGTAAAATAGTATATAGTTTGTGCAACCGCAAAAGGAGGGGATTTCAAAGAGACGAGATTCATTTATCTGAGTTCAGTTAACAGCAACGCGTTATTCACCGTCGACTAAAATAAAGTTTTAATTCGAGTAAGTTTACTCAGAAAAATAATTGTGCTCTAAGCAATAAGAGTAACGTTAAAAGCTACAATTCCTCTAAGATTTATTTACATTTAAATCAATAACACTGTTTAGCAAGTAAGAAGACCCGAGACGGCAAACCTGCCTGGGAGTTTTCTTGTGTATCTCTCCTCTACCACAAGCCAACAGAATTCGGTACCCCGGTCTACATATAGACAGACGGCTTACACGGAAAGAACATGTAACCATTAAACGAAGTATTAGATGGTAGACGAAAACAGCTGTATAGTCTTTTATCTCGTGAATCGAAATTGCCAATTTCTCTAAAACTGCTGTAACATAAGACTTTACTTAAGCCAATGAGGATGTACGGTTATCAGATCTGTGGTTCATCCAAACTATCAGTCATCGCCAAACTTCAACGGTTTCAATCAAACTGCTGATACACTGATACGCTAGTTAACGCTCCATTTTTTGTGTCAAATCACACACTTCATTCGGACCTTAAATCCCATTTATTTGACACCATAGACCTACACGAAATGTACCAAGGCTTTATATTAAAATTACATATCAATTCCAACCCATTGATTTGCGAACAAAGTTTTCCATATTTATCAGGCAATCCATATCGTCAACTCAGCAGGAGGTGGAGCAGAGACTTGGGTTAACTTAATTTAATATAGTCTAAATTTAATTAAAATTATTTTTTTATCATGCGAGGATTTACAGTCCCAGCCGTATCTCGCTTACTAAGCACCATCTCTCTCTGTCTCGCCACAGTCCCCATCGGAGAGCCGCCGCAAAGACATTGCCTCCTGCACCCCATCCAACTATGTCACTTAAAATTAATATTAATAATTAAAATTACTATTACGGTTAAAATTACTATAGTTAATTAATCCTAATGATTAAATTATAAAAAGGCTAACTTTAGTAATTAACTGCGGGATTCCTACTGAGTGGTGTCTCCTTTAACATCTAACGTCATTTTTAAAAATATTTACACTGTATGCATATTTACTGGTGGTGCAAAAACGCACAGTTGTAAATAAAAATGAATAAAGTTAAAAAATAAGAAGACTAGAATACTCTGTAATATTTACCAAATTAGATTAAAAAATATATACTGCAAACAAACATTCAACTAAATTTCATAAAACTGGCAATCATTTTGCTACTAATTAAGAGCAAGAATATCATTACTTCACAGTAAAACAAAGAAAATTAAGACAAAATACCACAAAAGAAAAGTAAAAAAAATTAATAAATAAATAAAATATAATTAAATTATTGCATAACTTGCACAAAAATATACAACGACAATAATCTAAATCAATAATAATCAATAATCAATAATCTAAAACCAAATTTAGAATTTTTCCGATGACAATCTGCAGAGATTGGGCAAGTGAACCTTCAGCTTTAAATGATACATAAAGAAGGAACCTGACTGCATCTAATTATATGAAGAAAAAAAGATTTTTAAGAAACCAACATTATGTTATACGGAAACTAATAAAACTATTTTTTACGTCAAAATGTTTTACACAATGATAATATAAACGGTGATGGGTGTCAGGGATCATGTAAGGAAACTAATAAAACTATTTCTTGCGTCAAAATGTTTTACACAAAGCTAATATAAGCGGTCCTGGGTGACATGTGATCATGTAAGGAAACTGATAAAACAATTTTTTACGTCAAAATGTTTTACACAATGCTAATATAAGCGGTTTTGGGTGACAGGTGATCATGTAAGGAAACTGATAAAACTATTTTTTACGTCAAAATGATTTACACAATTTTCTAAAATAAGCGGTGCTGGGTAACAGGCGAAAATGTTTGAATAATTGAAGACCCAACCAGAGTTCAAACCTGAGACCCGTATAATAGAAGCCACTTGCGCTGACAAACCAATTTACTACAGAAATGTGAGAAAGGTGAAGCTAGGTGATTATATTACCAGATCTCGTTTGAGTTTTTAAATGTTGGAATACAGTAGGAGTTTGTATACTTTCTGCACTTAAAAAGGCAATTTATAAATGCAAAAACGTATACAATAACTTATGGCGCTTGCTAATCCATGTAGTGTAAACACGCATAAAGTCGACGTACATGTTAAGGTAGGTGATGAATGTGCCTCGACTGCCACCCATTTAAACAGCGAACCGCTAGTACACACCATTCTTCGACATTTACTAGGAAAATAGCGTGAAAGACTGTGTAAGGCGACGCAGTACACAAACAGGAATGCAATATCGTGATATTGGGGGCGGCCGTCCCGAGAACAGGCGGAAGTGAGCAAGTGCAAAGTCTTGTTTAGCTACTGTCCACCTATATCTGTATTTACATACGCAAGTCTACATCTGTTAAGTCCCCAGTTCATCTTTTTAATTCAAATGGCGGCTTAAGATGTACTTCCTATATCTTATCGATACCGATCAATTTATCTGGTTCGTATTTGGAATACTTGGTCGAACCAAACAGTTACTTTGTAAGTCAGTAAATTAACTATCTATGAGCATTTTCCATGGTTCTTCAAGAAATTAAATATACACTGTAAAATACAGAATGGATGGATACCTATTTAAATAAAATCGTGATTTTGTCTGTACATTTTTTCAAAACGCTCCAAATTTTATTTCTACGCCAGATCTATCAAGTAAACACCGAAAATAAGTTCCGCTGATTTTTTTGTTTGTCTGTTTATCTGTTTGTATGTTACGGCATCAAGCAAGAACCGCTGAACGAATTGAATTTCGGTATTTATGTTCTGGACATAATCGAAATGAAAATAGGCTATAATTAATTAATATCTTAAAGGGATGGGGGAGTTCAGTGCGAGGGGTAAACAAAAAACTACGAATATCAACGTTAAAAGTCAATAAATCAAAAAACTTTAATAATCGAAATTACGAAACTTTTTAAGACAAATAAGTTTGATTATGTACAGTTTTTCATTTTCATGCATAATAACGGAGATATTACCAATTAAGAACAAATAAACTTCAATATTTTTAGAATATTAACATACAGAATAAACAGAACAATACATAGGCCTATGCGCCGGTAAAACCCGTATTCATTCAGTCAGTTACCTACCTACCCATTCTACTAGTACTCTATACACTCATTCTCGGAAACATTGTCAAAAATGAATCGATATTCTTAATAGTTCGTTAGTTAACCATCGTGGTATTCCTATTGTGATTTGCCTTTCAGTTATTATAAAAATAATAAAGCTCTGCACACCTTAATTTAAAAAATACAAAGATATTGCTTTTATTTTACGTCCAATTATTTTTTTTTAAATTTATAATAATGCTGACGTTGAAAGGAGGTACGAGTAGATAACAATTAATGATTAAAAAATATCAGACCTGACAGGGATCGAACTCGGTACACCAACAGACCGTCCACAGCACCAAGAAAACCGTTCAAAGAATGGGTACTTTAGCTAGTATTCTCTAAAAAAGTAATAAAAAAATTAACTAAACTAAATCTGAAAGTTTTTTCCGAAACAGTTTACACAATTAGTAATGAGTACCGTAAACAGACTAGGAATAAAAAAGTAGTAAAATCCGAAATGATGGAGCAACTACCTTGACATTTATTTTTTCTTCACTCCGAAAAATGGTAAAATTAATGCAGGCGAGAAACTATAAAAAAAGGAAATTATAAGACTGATGCTTCTTGATAAGACAATGTTTATAGCTCCTACTAGAAAATTATGATCATCCCGTCAAATACAATAGGATTGTTAAGCAATGTAACTACTAACCACTACAATTTACCCGATGTAAGAAGTGTTATATTTTCTAACTGCTTTACGAGGGAATAATGATATGTAGGAGAAATTTATCCGACCAAGAATACAAAGTTGAACAATGAAACTATGAACCATAGTTGAAGTAATACAACTCCATTTCGCCGGGCATAATATTTTATTTTTACTGAAATTTCTCGCATAATTATTTAAAAAATTCACACCAACATTATTTATAAATTCTTTTAATCGCGTTTTAGTAAAAATTAGTTTTAATGAATGTAAACAAAACTATGAAACAAGTCTTAATCAAAAGGTAATACAGTTATGCTTTAAAAAGTTAAATAAAACATTAGAGTCAAATTAAAGTACTGAATCCTTCACAGTAGGATATTTATTAAACATCTATATTTATGCCGACCTTAATATTGACTCCGTGAAACAAACTATATCAAAATTCAGCCGAATATGAAGAAAGACTCAACAATCATCCAAACTTCCTGGCTCTGAATCTACTAAATAACACTTACACCGGGTTTTCAAGGCTGAAAAAACATAGTGTTCTTGGTTTAGGTTTTAGGTTTTAAAGAACATTGTTACACTTACTATCTTTTTTTCTAAATGATATACTTCAAAATCATCACTGTATTTATCAAAAATATTAATTTATCACTATTTTCAATTTCATTAACATTATAATGAAATTGTAATCATGTTAATTAACATTAATTTATCAAAATTATTGGTTGTTCTATTTCAAGTGAACACATTGTAATGTTGCAGACTTGTAAAAAAAGTAGGGTATATTAACTTTTAATCTTCATTGGAAGCCTTCTCTTATCAGAGATCGACAATCAAAACGACAGTTCATATTTTTAAGACTGCTGCCCTAAACAGTTCCATAGAGGAGTAGTCTAGCAAGTGTTTCAGTCAAGATGTGCTTCGTGTTCCTTCGCTCCTCTCTCCTACTAATTTCCCGGTATAATGCACTTAAGCAGATGATATTTCCATCCACGCATAACAAGTTTGAAATACTCCTGTTCTCGTCTCTTTATAGTGTACGACTTTCTTATTCATCTTTTACTCGGTTCACGATATCCTTAGAGTTGAACGGTCCTATCCACCCCTGTTAAATTTACTACTTATATTTAAGACCTTATCGCAAGAACCACTTGAGCTACAGCTTTGAAATTTATACCAGTTATTTATTTAGTCATACCAACTGAAAAACTGGCACAAATTACATGCTAATATAAGTTCCAAAAAAATTATAATTTTTTGCATTCGTTTTTTAAAAATTCTCTTTTAATGTTTTCCTTAAAAAATTTATTACACCAATAGATATAATGTTTGTACAAAATCTTTATATATCAACTATTTGAAGTGACTCCTAAAATTTCATTTTAATAGCTTGAGCGGTTTCTGAGATTTTGGGTCTTTTATAAGGAAAACATCAATTTCCGGTAAACGGCAGATAAAGAAATATATATTTTTCAACATATTTATAAATTGTAATTTTGATATTAAAATCCCCCTGGGCTGCAGACTTCATCACCCTTTTCTACTTAACCCAAACTCTTCCTTCGTTTTCCTTGGTGGACTGTTGCGCTGCCCATTTAACTCGACGAACCCTGTATGCATCAGCTTGTTTTAGCGCTTCAAGTGTGTTTTTTCCAACATCTAGTACACCTAGTTTTTTCTGTAATTATAATAGTTAAATTTCTACAATAGTTTCAATAATTTTTTGAATACTTAGGAATAAAACTAAAAGAAGACATTGGTTAAAAAGGGTACTTTCAGTTATAACTATGAAAACTTTTTGAGTGCTACTACCTCAAACAGATGGACCCAGATTTTATAACAACGACCAAACTACCCGAATTCCACATTTTTCAATAACTTGAAAGACGATGCTTGAAACTAGTTAACAGTATTTTAGAACACTGTTATAGATACTTCTTTTAATTTTTTTAATATTTTATTTTCCAGTTTTAAGTAACAATTACAAATTTGCTGAATAGGGTAATGGATGCATGACATGATGGCATAAGGAAACCATGTGACACTTCGTATTAATAACAGTGTACTCGTATGTAGGTAGGTAGTGGATGTATTTTAAGTTTGTGAATACATAAAATGTTTACTTCAAAGTAATATTGAGTTCAAAAAAAGTAAAATATGTTCCATTTTCTCGTTAAATTACTTAGTGGAATATCAGGTAGGGGAGAGTGGGGTATTGCCGATCAGTGGGTAATGGCGATCACAACAGGTTAAAACTTTGGGTTGTCGTGGAGGGTTCTGTATAGTGCTACCCTTTGCGAAACTGGTTCGGAAACTAACTCAAGAGTAATCGTCGTCCAGCGACTACAACGCTTATGTCTCTGCAGTGTAAAATAATTTCGTAAATGTTATAATTTTTATAGAGACTTTCATCACTTGCAATTACCATAACGCTATTACCTTTACTTCCATTACATACACTGGTGTAGATCGTTTTATTCTAAACGTTTCCATGTAGGTAGAAATAAATTAAGGCAAATAGAATTTCCTGCGATTTAAGAAATGAAGTAGAAAAATAATGCCGATCATATGATCGGCATTATTTTAAGTATTATCGGCATTATTTTAATAAATATCACAGTTTCAAAAATTATACCTTAGCTTTTACAGTAACAACATAAATAATATAGTTAAAAAGTACAAACATTTAAGAAATAATTTTTTGGACTAAATCCTTAATTAAATTTAATTTTTTTGAGATTTTAATATGCTTGTATTTTAATGATAACGTATATTATTTCATAAATATGTCTTAAAATTGTTTGAAATAAAAATAGTGTTTTGGTAAAATGTTATTTTTATAATTTTTCCCATATAATTTACATATGAAAATGACTGTCGCCATTACCCTTAAGTGGGGGGAATACCGATCGAAGTATTTTTTTTTTTTACATTTTTGTTCTAAAAAATATTTACTTTTGTTTAATTTAATTTAACATCATTATTTTATAACTAACAATATTATCTATCAAATGATTTTGTGTAAAAACATTTGCGACAATTTTTTATTGAATTTTTCCTGTGATCGGCATTGCCCCATTCTCCCCTAACTGTAGTATTCGTGTATGCACTTTTTGATTAAATAATAATTTTTACGTTTGTCAATTTTTCTTTGAGATCGTTGGCATTTTTCTTTAGTTATATTATTAATTCAAGGAATTTAAAGGTCCTTGTATAAAGTGTTATTTCGGATGTAACAAAAGACAGTTAGAGGTAGTGCTAAGTATCTTACCGAGCTGCTTAGTAGCTAATCAAATTGCTGCGAGCTATAGAACCGTATATTTGACACGAATATTTTAAAATACGCCCGCAAAAAAATGCAAGTATTTAAAGACAGAAAAGTTCTGTTTTAGTAATAAGTGAAAATGCTTCGTAATAAGGCTGAAAAATCTTTAAGTCTCATAAATTTTAGAAAAATGCAATGCCTCACAATACAGTTACGTCACTTATAAGGTCCTGAGCGACTGGTTCGGGTATGTGACATATTTACCGGGTTGTATTTAAGGGTTACTTTCAGACCCTAGCTATGAACTGAACCTGAGACCATCCATTAACTTTACAGTTACGTACCTTTCCTCGACGCCACTAAGACGGCCAGATTATCTTTACACACGCCTCATTTTAATAACTTATAGAAAGTACTTATAAAATAAAACTAGAGAATTAGCTTTCTTATACGGAACTGGCTGAAATTATTACAATATTTATGAAATACATCATTTTAACCATCGTAACTAGTTAATTGCCAAGAAAATATATATTGCGTGGTAACAAAATTAAAAAGATAATTACATACCTTAAAGGCTTAATCACATATATTATTACGTACAACAATGTCGTAAAATGCGACAAAATCATTAAATCCCAATCTTATTATTAAGGCAATAACCTTTAAACTCAGGATGACCAAAAAAACATTTTAACAAAGAAAAATTATGATTTATTATTTCTTCTAATCGATATTTTATCTAATCAGTATTTATTAGTAAATTACTGTTTCGAACTATAAAAAAAGGTTAATCTCATCGAAATAAGAAAAATGTTACTCTACAAGCGAGTTCTACTAGTAGAGCAGTGTTCATTCGATTCACTACTCCACCATAAATCGTTTACTTATTCGAGACATGTTCTAATTCTACTAACGTCTAAGCATATTTTTCCGGAAAAAGATTTCGAAAAGTAAAGAAATCAGATTAAAAACCTTTCTATGTTTTTATTTAACAGAACGATTTTTTAATTTTTACACTTTAGAGTTTGATTTTGGAGATTCTTTCTCAACAAGCTCCTAACGACCCAAATGGAACTTACAACTTTCTAGGCCTTGTGGTTCTTGCGATTTCGTAATGAGTGAGAGTATGGATTTCACTGATGTAACTACATATCAATGAAATTGGGGAGAGAGAAATAAGTTATACGTACTTCTCTGCCCAACAATTATTTAGATCGAACAAATATTAGA
The DNA here is from genome assembly GCA_035578175.1 of Catonia carolina. Taxonomy (NCBI): domain Eukaryota; kingdom Metazoa; phylum Arthropoda; class Insecta; order Hemiptera; family Achilidae; genus Catonia; species Catonia carolina. Next base: position 131,899,362 of record JAQMRL010000001.1, on the reverse strand, counting down.
GTTGGCAGCATTCCAACAAAAATGGATCAGAAACTAATTCAGTTAACAGCCAATTAAAATACTGGACTTAAAATAACAGTTTTCTATAAATGTTAGCTTAAGTTCACGCTAATTATTTTCAAGCTTCGTAAACGAACTAATAAAAACAATTAAAAGGCTTTCTTTAATATAATTTTCTTGGAAAGAAGCAGCAGAGTAAGAACACTTTAAAAACAAATTATACAACCTCTGTGAATGACTAATCACAGTTTTAACGGTTTACAAACACGAACAAACGCATGCGACTAAAAGTTAAATCCTGGAATATTTCCCTCCGAATTATTTATTAAAGACGCATAATCAGTTGATTTTAGCACATGTGGTTGGTTTTAACTGAAACAAGATTAAATCTGGGCTTAGAAATTAGATCAAAAATATAAACTATGACGTTACATATTGCAATCAAGTATACAAGTAAAATAAAAAAAAATTCGTAACGATATCACTGTGTATTGTATAAAACGTTTTACAGCTCTTTATAAAGTCCTGGACAAAATTAACGCACCATGTAAGATTTTGGGCTAAGTGCAAAAAATTATTTTCTTCGATGTTCTAAGTTTATTTATGTTACTGTTATTCTTTGCACCATAATTTTAAGCAATATTTAATATTTGTAAACAAAAAATTATAGTTGTCAATTTGATTTATGGTAATTTAATGAAAAAAAGATAAATTAGCTTTAAAAACAAAAACGGAAGGGTTACTTACAGTACTGAATGTTTTCCATATTTAGTTCATACATAATGGAAGAAATTAAAAGTAAATGATTTTTATGTAATTTATAAAGAATTATAGTAATTCAGTAATAAGTACATCTGCCTCTTGCTTTAAACACAGCTAGCGTCCGTCTCGGCATTCCTTGAATCAAGTTTTGGATTTCTTCCTGGTCGATTTTCTCAGATTCTTCTTTTGCCACATAACACAGCAGTTGAAGATTCACTGCATTACGTAGACGAACTCTTTCTTTAAGTATAACCAAAACGTGCCCAATAGGATTTAAGCCTGGGGTGATAGCTGGCCAGATAATTCGGTTAATAACTACTTCATCAATATACTGTGAAACCATTTAAAATCTTTAAAGTGATGTATTAATTTTGTCCACGACCGTATATTTAAGACAACTAGTAATTTTTTTCAGCAAAATTTACCAAATTTTGTTTAATAAAGAAAAAATTCTGAAATTTGAATACATTTTTGTACTAGAACTACGATTCAGATGTACATAAGACTCAACGTCGTTATAACCTGGATATCATCCACGTAACAATGACAAACAAAATGGTGTTTATAGTTTATATTAAAATTTTGTAATAACATTTTCATAATGTTCCTAGTAAACTGGCAGCTATATATTGCTGCAATATATCTTATTTGGCATACAAAAGAACAATAAGAATCTTGACCATATAAACATGTATAATTTTTGATCGCTAGTTCGATTCTTATTTTATTTTGAATTTCATTTTATGTCGTAATTTTTCTGATAGTTTCAAACGGAATCGATCAGTGATTAAATTAGTCATACTGTATTTTAACACCTTTACAATACGAAATGGTAATAAAATAACACACAAATAAATTTATACTTCTTTTATCGCGGATTGTAAGCAAATTTTTAGTTAAAACACTATCACTACAGCAAACTATCCCAGGCCTCCAAACCCAGTTACAAACGATTACTGTTTTCAGTACACATAAATTGAAAAAAAAACATGTAACTGTGCATTACAAGCTTTCCAAAATATTGCATACTTACACCGAGACATAAATTCATACTAAAACGAAATATGTGAAGTAACTAGTGACAATTTTTTCTGCAAAGAGCCAATTGTCTTTTTTCTGATTTCGGCTTTACATACACACAACACGTTCCGTATCAATTTCACCATAAAATTTACAAGAAACCTGATGTACGCCGCTCAAAAAATACAAGAGAAGAAATTTAAAAAAAAAGCTAAAACTAAGTTAATAACTAAATCTTAACTATTTTTTTTAATATTAGTTAATAACTAAGTTAGTTTGTATGTTTAAAAGCTAGAACTTTCAAAATATGAATTTGTCTACAAAAAAACATTATCTAAAAGTAAAGTGTTGGTACCAGAAGTTTCTTGTAAGACTGAGATTTTAAAAAGGTGCCAATGTATTACATAATAATTGTTAGAGTAGATAATAAATAGGGTTTCCAAGAAATAGGAATGTAACGTACAAATGGTTATGTATAGTAAAGGTAGGCCTATTTTACGGCTACCTAAAAGAGCCGGTACATCTATTTAGACAATTGGCCCTTTTATTCAATCTGATTTGTTTACCTTTTGTTAGGATTTATCCAGAAACCAACAGAACGATTTTTTATTTTATTATTATATCGAAAATCGCTGTCCTTCTCGTGACTTCCATAGCTTCATGTATATAAGCAGCCGTCGGGTTTGGTCCGCGGTTAGTTTTGATCTGATCTGTCATTCAGTGAGTCGAATTGTGCTCGGCGTAGCAGTTACGTTGGAAAAGGTCTAACGTCTTCTGCGTATCGATTAACGTTTTACTGTATAACGTGTGCTGTGTATCGTCTTCTGTGTTTATGGGGTATCATGTAATTAATTGGTTGTAAGTAGTAGTTAGTTCAATTCAATGCGAAATTATCAGGTTTAATTTACTGTAATTAATTTGGTATTTATTCTAAGTACGCCGAATTCAATAATTGTAATTTACTTGCAGATTTAAGACACTTTATTTATTGTAATTTTTAGTCTGTAATAAATACTTGTAATTTTAAACTATAGTGAGTTAATTATTTATTATACCCAGATCTCGAAACGGACCTTAGAGCTAAGTGTCATAATACGATCAATGAGTCTATAGTAAGATACTTCAGTAACTCAGTCAGCAATGCATTAAGACTGTAAAAGGACAATGAGAATGTTTCAACCTGTTTTACTCAATGACAACTAAAACGGTTTAAAAGTTTTAAATAAAATGTTACTATACCAAATGATCCTGTCTGTGTACTCTTCAGGGATAGCCTACAGTGTTTCTCACCAATGTTTCTTAGTTGTTACAACTATATAATTTACGTAAAGATGACATTTTGTAATGCAAGTGATCATGAACCAATTTCTTAGTCTTCTTAGGGTGGCTCCCGGGTGAAGTAGAACTCATAGTGGAAGTCCTGTTCGTTAGATAGAAGGCAACCATCCCCATCCAACAGAAGTTGTACAAGTGCTCTTGGGTGTATGACAAGCGACGGAGGCCTGCGTAATGTAAGTTATAGGTGTATATTTTTGTTTAATGTTGTGTTTCAATGGAACCAGTTACAAACCATTCATTTTTATGTTCTTATATATAATTAATATAACACTAGATAACTTTCCTTATTTCTTCGGTTTAAATATTTAAAAATAAACTCTTAACGACTTAGCAGTTTCATCAAGTTTTCTGCAATGCAATAAATGATTGCATGTATATTTTTAAAATGGGGAACAACAGACCAAACATAGGAAGTGGCATTAACTTGCAATCCATTACAATAATATATTGTAATTATGTTTCCCACGCAGCAATCGATAAAAAAACTTGCGTTCAAGTAAGTACGAGTATAGTACTTACAGCCTAATATGAAGTACTACTTTTAAGGATAGTATTGTAGTAATTAACAATATAAGATATTTCCAGTTAGATTTATGGATATTAAAAATTATAACCTCCAAAACAGATTCATTAAAGAGAAGTAACTGAGTAAAGACGACCTAATAAATCTAGAATTTATTAAATCGTTGATACATGAATAAAAGCAGTCACATTTTGCTGGTTACGTTCCATGTATGTTGTTTAATGGAATCATCAAAGGGTTTGTTGGAAATCACGAATTAAAAACTATGGGAAGAAGGCCATAAAAGTGAAGAAGATTAACGTTCAGATTATTCTTTTTATTATTTAAGTGAAATTATTTGCCGGTATGTGAGATACGTACATGCAATGTTCTGTATTTAGATTTTATTACTCGAGCCTTATGTGTATCATTTTGTAATGTATGTTAATGTGTCTCTGCCATGAATGGTCTTCCCGAGTTCCGACTCTTGCCCTACAGATGAAATTCACTTGCATAATTTCTTTTCATCCGCTCGCTGGACCAGTCAGCTACTTCATTTTATTTCTTAATCGGAGATCTGACAAAGTTTGCAGATTGCATCTGTTTTACGGCACGACAACTCTTGTATTACGTGACCTACCATTTTACAACTATTGTCTGAGATAACTGTACATCTAATCTGTACGACGTATTAGTTGTGTATGATGTAGTGAACAATAATTATCGTGGCTTTTAAATTAAACAGAAATACAATGTAGGGTAATTGATTTGTTAAAAACTAATATTATATCTCAGCAATAAATTATGGTTTTTTTATAATGTGTAGAGTATTATTGATTCAGTTCACTTACCGAATTCCGCATTCGCTTTTATCAGTATCTACAATACAAATCTGTCAAGAGTGCATAGCACTGAAACTTGATTCAGAAAAATTTATCATGTTTAAAAACTAATTAATTTTATAATCTTGTTGGGTTTTTTAATCACTACATTACGTATCAGTTACAAAAAATCAAATCAAACTCTTGCTCATCCGTTACTGGAAAGGATTTCTCTGTACGTATTCTATTTTATGTTGAACGTATTTAAACAAAACTTGGAAAGTTACAGGTTCGTGAGAGAGTTAGCTAATTTTTTGACGTAATTTCGTAAAAAAAATAGGCCTACATCATCCAATACATACTCACTTTTTGCCTGTAGCAGTACCAGTCCGGTTATTTAATGGCCACACCAGGTTGATCAATAGGAAGCGATCCGTATATCATTTAAGATAAAACATCATATCAGTGAAAAAGAAATAAAAAATTGATAAGACGAAATGTATATTTTAGAGTTCATTAAAAGCATCATCCCGTAGCTGGCTGAAACGGGCCTAATAATAATAATAATAATAATAAATTCAGACAACTATAACGGATACAAAAAGAGCGATCGTATGAGCCTATTCCAGGAATTTGGAGTCCTGCCGTTTAGGCATTTATTTGTTTACAAGGTACTGTTACAGTTCTATTAAGCTTGTGGTAACTGTGAAGTAATAATGATATCAATAAAACCAATTATGCTACTAGGAACGCTGGAAAAATTAAGACCAAAAAACCAAATTGTAAATTTTTTCTGAAGTAATTTCTCTATCGTGAGGGACAGTTTGTTAACATACTTCCACCCCATATACACAGTATTATGTCACCACATCTATTAAAACATAAAACTTAAATATCATATAAGGTTGTCTTATCTTTGCTGGGAAATAGAAGTATTTAGACTTAGATTAGAATTAATGTATACTAATTGGAAGTTTTGGTATGTCAAAAAAATAAGTAAATACGTATATTGTATAAATAAATAAATAAATAAATATTTTATCGATCTACGAGCAAGAACTAGAGAAACGTTTCCAAGTTTTAAAATAACTGTTCTCTGGTTAGTTTTTACTTTTCTCATTGCAATAGTTTACCTGATTTTTGTGCTCATTTATTCCCTTAAAAAAATATCCACATTGTATTCGTTAAAATATATTGTAAAGTAGTTATAATTATGTAATAAAAGTTTATTTTTTCTATATTACAAAAATGTACATTATCTTAAATAATTTTTTTTGTTTAAAAAGTATTGTTAATAAAATTATTATTATTAATACGATTATGTAAATGTAATTGAATTTATCATTATTATTTTCTGCTTTTTAAAAAATCTGTTTAACGCAATACTTGTTCCCTATTTACCTGTGTAATAACTTAGTAAATTTTATAGTTATAAGTATTAAAGTAATTTTTTTTCTGTAGTATACTCCTAAGCGCGGGTAGAACTCTGTGACTTGTACAGCTTAGTTTAGTTTAGTAATAAATCGTAAGTATATTTAACTAAAAAAACTAATTACGGACTTACGGGCTTTTCCATGAAGAGGAAAAACAGAAAACCGGGTGGAGAGAAGAAAGGATGTAGTAGTACAAGTGAGATGTACCTATGAAATGTTTATTCATTAAAATGTTAAGAAAGATTATTTTAACCAAGTTACACTTATACAGTAGTAATTTAAATTATTATTTTTTAATTATTTTGATGAATTTGCGGAATTTTTCCGTTAACAATCGTTAATATAATTTTGATTTATTCTTTTAAATGATCATTGTTTACAGTGCCTTTGGGCATGGACCAAACATGCTCATTAACCCGCCTCATGGGGAATCAGTGCTCCCTTCTCTGATACCCACATGAGGAATTCTTACCTGGCGCGTCCAAGTCGCGGGGGTGGGCACCTCTCACTCAAGTAGGCCGGAGTGAATAGGTGGCCAAGTTCAGGTAGGGACCCAGTTCTGTGGGGTATAACACGGACCCCTGCCCAGGGATACGAGTGAAGACCACAACGGCAGACATGGCGAAGGAGAGTGTCTCCAGAAACGGCTTGAATGGCGGAAGTGGCAGCCCAGATTTTAGGGTTAGTATAAAGTCTAAGAAATGCTGCTGCCTTGTAGATGTGGTATTGGTTTATCAAAGGCTGAGGGAAGAAAACCCTGAAAGAAAATTGACCGATCCTTCTGGTAGAGGGTTAGATCGATAGGCCTGCACCCTGTCATCTGTAAAAATTCTTACCGCAAAAAATCCCAAAATCTTGCCTCGGACGGACTGGAACTCTCGGAAAATAAAACGGAAACACAAACAACTAAAGAATATTGGATGCTGGAATATACAAGGATTGAACTCGAAAGAAGAACAAGTGTTTAAGGAGCTCCATGCATACAATATGGATGTAGCGGTTCTAAGTGAAACGAAAAAGAAGGGACAAGGAAACGCTTACAGAGCAAGTTACATATTGTTTTGGAGTGGAGTGGACAAATCTAGAAGAGCTAAGGCGGGGGTGGCTGTTGCAATAAAGAGAACTATGGTGAAAAATATAATTGATTGGACACCTGTGGATGAAAGGATCATTACTGTTGATGTTAAGCTGAATGGTAGAGAAATAAAAATATTTGGCATCTATGCACCCACCGATGATTCAGATGATAACACAAAGGACGCCTTTTTCGATAAACTCACGGAAGAGTTGAATAAAACGAAAAGCAGACAAGAAGTAATTCTATTGGGGGACTTGAATGGAAGAGTTGGTAAAGCACTGGACAATAGAATAATAGGACAACACGGCGAGGATGCAATAAATGATAATGGAAAGAGATGGATAGAGATATGTGAGCAGTTCTCCCTGAGAATTCTAAATGGATATTTTCAGCACAAGGATTTCATAAATATACGTGGACCCAGAAATCAAGAAAGCTAAGGTCAATTATCGACTATGTTATAATGAAGCAGAACTCAGCAATAAAGCCATATGATGTAAAAGTTTGGAGAGGAGCGGAGTGTGGTTCAGATCACTTTCTTGTGAAAGCCAAACTCGAAATTCAGTATTCAACAAGAAGAAGGCCGCAGGAACAAAACACTAATAAAGAATTACATAGGAAGTATAACATTGATAGTTTAAAGAATGAATCCACCAATTTCCTGTATAAACTTCGTTTGGCTCAGAGTTTTCGTGGAGAAGTAAATGGTTCTGCAGAGATGATGTATGATGCATTGAAGACGAAAGTTCACGAAGCACCACTAGAGGCACTGGGATTTGAAGAGAAGACAAGGCACACTCATTCTTGGTGGACAGAGGACCTGAAAGGAGTTGTTGAAGAGAAAAAAAGACTATATCTAAGGTGGTTGAACACAAAGGATGATGAAGACCTGAGAAATTATAATAGATATAGATATATTGTGAAAAAAGAAATAAAAACCGCGAAAAATGAATTGTGGAACATCAAATGTGCAGAAATCAACTCACTAGTAGGTGGATCTAGGTCAAGGGAGGTGTGGGGAACGATTAACGTATTGAGAAAGAATTCCAATGAACGAAAAAGAATTAGCCCCATCACAGTAGATCAATGGAAAGATTATTATGAAATGATGTTGGTGGAGAGTCGGGGAGAATTCCTCGATACTGGAGTTGATGTTAAAGAGACAGCCGTGAGAGGGGTGGATCCGATAACATTGGAAGAAGTGGAATGTGCTCTGAAAGGAATGAAGAATAACAAGGCCTCCGGACCAGGTGATTTGCCTATTGAGTTGATAAAGCACGCCACACAAGAAGTTCTAAAAATATTGTGCAAAATTTTCAACAAGTGCCTAAGGGGTGAGGATATTCCTGGAGAATGGAGAATAGCATATATACACTCTATTTTTAAGAAAGGGAATAGAAAGGATTGCGGTAATTATAGGGGGATCAGCATAACTTCATCTATCGGTAAACTTTATGAAAGAGTCCTTAAAGCTCGTATAGAGTTTGATTTAACAGAAAGTGAAGAACAGAGTGGATTTAGACCAGGACGGTCTTGTGTAGACAATATTTTCACATTGAAGCAGTTGATAGAAAAAAGATTAGCAAGAGGTTTGGAGCTCCATGCCACCTTTCTAGACTTAAAAAAAGCATTCGATTCTGTACCGCGTAAAAAATTATGGACTGCTATGAGGGATTCTGGTGTAAATGCGGTCTACATAAACGGTATAAAGGAAATTTATAAAAACAATAAATCAATTATTGGATGTGGAAGTCAAGAATCAGCTGCTATATTCCCAAATAAGGGCGTTAAACAAGGTTCATGTCTATCAACAACCCTGTTCAAAATTTAATTAAATAGTGCTCTCAGACAGTGGATCAGGAAATGTAGCCCTATGAGAATACAAACAGGAAACGGGCCCATATATACTGTATTGTTTGCAGATGATCAAGTTGTATTAGCAGAAGACCAGCAGGATATGACATATATGCTGAACAAACTGATAGGAGATTTTCAGGAGTGGGGACTTGAGGTCAACATGGATAAAACAAATTATTTGAATATTGGTGGCAAGGGGCAAGACATACAGACAGATTTTGGTGCTATAAAAATGGTGAGGCAATATAATTACTTGGGTGTTACAATAAATGAGGATGGTAGAGACAATGAAGATATTTTGAGGAAGATAGGGAAAGGAAAAAACATTATCAGAGCACTGCATCCAATTCTGTGGAACAAAACACTTACAAAAAAGACAAAAACAAACATATATCAAGCTCTGATAGAACCAATATTGACGTATGGATCTGAGGTGTGGGTCATGGATCGTAGACATGCTGCAAAATTGCTTGCTGCAGAAATGATGTATTGGAGAAGATGCGCAGGCTTATCATTATTAGATAAAGTAAGAAATGAAGTAATAAGAGAGCAGATGCAGGCAAAAGAAACAATACTAAGTAGCATTGGGAGGAATCAGGTAAAATGGTATGGCCACCTTCGTCGAATGAATACGGAGAGAATACCATTGAAAATCTTTGAATGGACTCCAAACCAGCATCAGAAGCGGGGTAGGCCAAGGAAAATATGGATGACCAATGTTCGACAGGAGATGGAAGGTAGAGGATTGCGAGAGGGGGGACTGGAGAGATAGGGAGCGATGGCGGAAGGGATGCGAGAAGCGACTCTAAGGTTGCAAAACTTGCTTCAAAAAAAAAATTGTTTACAGTGTAAATTTTGTAAGAAGAAAATCGATTTATGGTGACTTTAAAACTAGAGCTCAAAGAGCGAACATTATTTATTTCATGTAAATGGCTTAACACCTGAATTACAATTAAACAATAATATTATAAATAGTCAGTAATTTATTAACTAAATAATTTGTATTCGATGACTGGATTACAATAAACAAAGCTAAGTGTTAATCTACCTGACTTTATTTATTAATTTATACAATATTTTCCATGAGTTTCAGATTGAAATATATTTACATGTAACAAAAAATAACTGCCTAAGGTGGAACGTTACAAGGAGAAAAGCCATCAGTGAGCGCGATTGCTGAGAATTTGGGCTGCTGCAAAAAGATCTTCCAGAAACGTCTAAAGTCACTTCATGTGGTCTAAAATTGGCCCTATACGAGAAAAAATAAAATAAATAAAAATAATAATAATAGAAGTCACATCACAAGCTCCGTTATTACAGTCTACTGTGGGTTAGAAAAGGTATCTCTAGACACTAACTAGGAATCGGGCCCGGAACCTTCCGTTTTGTATTCTAGCATTCTACCAATTCTACCACGGAAGCAGACAACAAAATATTATTTCTAATTTATTTAATTTTATTTTGCAACTGTGCAACGACAATCGTCGAAAAGGATAACAATAAGTAAAAAAAAAACCAAAACAAAAGGCTTACAGGAAGACACCAACCATTTTCACTGTTACAGAAAATCAACCTAAATTTTGAATTTAACTTACTCCACTGGTGTTGCAGTCGTCTTTGTAGGATTCTTAAAAGATCAGAAGAATTAAGATTGCAAACTGAGAAAATGTATCATCGATGTAAAGGCCGCGTGATGTTCAGTTCGCTAATTTGGGGAATTCGTAATTAGCCGTTAGAATTTTCTTTGGAAAAGTTGTAACAAAATTCTTTTTATACTTAAATACGTCTTAAAATTTACCAACAGGTTTTACCAGCATACGAAATAACTACTTCTAGTTAGGTCTAAGTAGTAATATAAACTGCAATTTACTGTTCATAACCTTTTATTGTGGGATTAATTCAATTTTCTAAAAATTTCGACTGAAACAAAACATAAATGTACACAATCGCAAGAAATTTTATTACATAAAATATTTTCTATTGCCCTACGTTTACCTCTCACCATTTACGTACGCATGTAAATAACCCATTATTTTTTTATTTGCAATAACATTCATTATTTTCAAAAAATTACTGCATTGTAATATTTTGTATAATGAAATATACTACATGCTATTTTTGTATTTTATTATTAAATACCGCATAATATGGGCAGAGAAGCTCTGCCAAGTAAGGGCAGGATTATAAATTCAGTTCATTACTTTATGTTACGATTGTAATAAAACGTTTGATCCATCAAGAGCATTACAATTATTAAATTTTATTTTCATGTTACACACATTACCAACATAGTATGTTCTTCAACATTTGACGGCCGTAGATAAAAATATAAATATTATAGATGTTTTTATAGGATGACCGTTGGTTCATATTCCTTAGTGAATTGTACCATTATGTTTGTTCAGTTTTCAACCGGATGCCCAGAAAACTTGTAAAGAAATATTTATTATTTTATGTTTCCTCATGAAAATGTTATTTCACGTATTATTGTCACAATTTATTGCTGGAACACGCATTTGTATTGAAATCTATTAGTTTCAAAAAATTTGTCAAGTCAATTTGTCATAGTTTGTCAAGTAATTTCGTCATTTTAGTATAGTACGCGGAATTTATTTTCATGAGGTTGGTTTTTTCTACTTTCTCTTGCCTATATGAATATATAGGAAAGAAAGTATTGTTTTTATGTCGAGTTTTCACCGGATCTACACGTTTTCAGACCCCTGAACCCAAAAAACATGTTTTTACCGATTGGTCTGTGTGTGTATAAACCAAATATCTCAAGAACGTACGAACTTGAAACTTAAGTTACATACCACTACCGGACCCGACACGAACATTTTCATCAAAATCGGTCAACCGGAAGTAGCAGTTTATTCGTGTAATTTTTCACGTTTTTGCGATTTTCTCAAAAACTGGTCCTACGATTTTTTTAAAAATCGCCTCATTTACTTAATTTTTTATGCTCAACAAGATAGGGTAGGCGCAATGTTTTCTGAAATTCTTGGTGAGGCTGTTTTCACGTAAAAAGTTGTTTTTTTAAGATTGCGGCTTTATTATGCATTTTACCGCAAAAATTTATACATAATAAAAGTTGTAGAGAATTAAAAATCCTACAACTTTTATTTTAAACATTTTTTTGTATAACGCTTAGTTTAGCGGTAATTAGCAATTTTCTGTTTTTTCTCACGATAACGTGTGAAAAATCAATTTTTCTAATTTTTCGACCTTAGTATGCATTTTACGACAAAAGTGTAACTTATGTAATAAAATTTATAGGAAATTGAAAGATCTACAACTTTTATTTAAAGCATTTATTTTATTTTATTTAAAGCACTTTCATTTGTACAGAAAGAGCAATTTTTGTGAAAGAGCGATTTTCCGTATTTTTAAGCCAAACTGAGGTCGATTTTGATTTTACGTCTTCCACTCATGATTAAAATTAGGTTATGTTTATTGAGGATAGTTTTTTGTTTATTTCTAATGTTAGGTTTATTGTTAATTATTTGTATTGGCAAGAGAAAGTTGTGTGAGTGTTTCACACCAGATTTTTTACATAGTCAATCCAAATACTTTAATTTAGAACATTAGTAAATGAGTTATTTTTAATTGTTTCTTGAATGAAGTAGTACCACTGCGGAGACAGTTCTTAAAATTGTTAGTTAGATTTGGCTTTATTAAGAATAGAGGAAAATTTAGTGAAGTGAAAATTTAACGTAATGTGATGAGTGTTTAATACAAGTCAGAGAGATGTTTTCGCTTAAATCGTCTTGTTATTTCTGAGTTATCTAGTATATTCATGGCAAGATGGGTCGAATCTAATCTTCTCTAATAATTATTCCCGTATTTGAAAATTTTGAAGATTAACAGTTTTTACTTTCTCTTGCCCAATATGAACACATAGGAAAGGAAAGTATTATTATCATGTCAATTTTTCCAAATCGAGTTTTTAGAATCCCGTATCTGGAAATTTTGAAGATTAACACTTGGTACTTTCTCTTGCCCTAAATGAATTTATATGCTAAGATGAAAGTATTGTTTTCATGTCGATTTTTCGTAATCGAGGTTTTACCGGATGTACACATTTTCAGAATCTCATAACTGAAAATTCTGAAGATTAACAATTTTTACTTTCTCTTGCCCTATATGAATATAAAGGAAAGGAAAGTATTATTTTCATGTCGATTGTTTTCAGAATCGAATTTTTTTTTTACCGGATATACACGTTTTCAGGCCTCCCTGAGAACCCCAAAAAACATGTTTTTAGCGATTGGTCTGTGTGTGTGTGTGTGTGTGAAAAAAAATTTCAAGAACGGAAAATTGTACGAAGTTGAAATTTGGAACTTAAATTAGATACCACTACCTAAGCATCTAAGCATTTCTAAGCATCTAGAATTAATTACAAATAAAACCAAAACCCATCGGGTATTTCGATCTCTTTGGTAAACCGGTACCCAGTTGCCGGATTACCGAGGTTCACAACGCGGGTAGTTTTCACGCATGGACTCAATTACTTGTTTATATTTAAAACCATTCGCTGTCAGCAAATTTGCAGTGCGTATATCAATTTTAATAATGCTGTAATCTTTCTTAAAAAAAGGAATGTATAGCCTATACTCGATTTTATGTAATCGTAAAATCGGTAAACAAGTAAAAATGTATATTTTATTAAACAAGAATTTTTCTGAAATTCTTTATTTTATTGTGGTTCTTACTAACAGACATTAAAATTATGAAGTACGTAATAAAAACAAGAATTAAATCTATTTTACAGAAGGATTCAGATGTTAAAATATTTTTATTACATTTAATGTGTAAATAACCAAGATACTATATTCTTAGTTAATAAATTACTCGTAAATACTTACAAAAACAATTTTCTACTTAGTATAGGTTTTAATTTAAATGTTCTTTCAATATCTTCTGGTTTTTAATCACTTGACAAATACTAGGCTATGCATAAACAGATGTGAATTTCATAATCGTTTGCGTTCCATAAATTATTACAAACATTTCTTTGTAGTTAGGTACAGAATATTTATTTCGGCGAAAAACTACACAGAAACAATTTCTAAAAAGTAAAATATTAACACAATTTTCGGATTCTTGCAGCTCTACATACAGTATAGCGTGAGAAAATATTAAGACATCACAAAAAATTTGATAACTGTATTTCAATTGATTATCACGTTTCATGAGTCACAGAAACTGTGATTAGGGAAATATATATCTCCCCCTCTATCTGTGCAAGCGCGCGAGTTACGAATAAATTTTTTCTCAGTCAAGGTCAGAGACGTTTTGGAATTAGCTATGTAGCGCTGTAATAAGGAATAAAATACTCTGATCCAGTTTTTGCAAAATATCAAATTTACTCAAAAACGCCTCTTAACGATTTTGTTTAAGCAAATAATTTTATTAATAATAATATGAATAAGTATATGTATATGCATAGTAATATTGCTGCATTACTCTGATTTCATGAAAAATTGTGCTATTGCTAAAAAATTCTTAATTCTCTGTAAACTGCATCCAAGGGACTTCATAGGGAAAGTAAAAAAAACACATGAACAGATATCTTTTAACTTTTAAGATATTCAGGAGCCCAACGGATACAAGGTCACTGTGGAAAAATGTACAAACAAACGAGACTACACATCCTGAAACGTAATCTCAAAGTTGGAACGATAGCAGAGGAGGGATTGACTGAGGAAGGACATCGTCAAGACTGTTTGTCTTATATGAAACAAATTATGTACGATGTAGGACGTAACTCTTTACCAGTACTTAGAGAGAATAGGAATGGAGTGTTGCTGGAAACCAACCTCAGGGTTGAAAACAGAAAAATAAGAGAAGATATTTGTTCCAGTATGCAACGTTTACAACTACAAATATATTGATAATGAATGATAATAATGAGATGAGGAAGGAAACCACCAAGTCCCTTCAAATGTTGTTTAGTCAGAAATGCTATTTACTGTATAAGTGTGGAGGAGACTTTGTCGAAGGTCAGTAGAAAACTTCCCTCTTCCACTTTTGTTTCAGCTTCCTTGGAAGACTGTCCGGTAGTTGTGGTCTGTTAGTAAAATGAGTTCGATTTCGTGCCAGCTTGTTTATCTATGAAAACATTCATAACATCATGTAACTGAGTCAATTACGTACGGTACGCATACGTGTGTTCAGTTAAGTAATATTAATTATATAATAATGGTCCATGCCCGTAACAGGCAGATGGAGAGTTAAATTATTTTTCACTCGATCATATTTACAAAAGAAATAAAGGAAACTTTGAATTAGCGCTTAAATAAGGGAAACATCACTCTGATCCAATTTTAGGAAAATATTATATTTACTCAAAAACGCCTGGACGATTTTGTTTAAACGAATCCCCATTCGCTGCATTACTCTGATCATGGGAAAATACGTGCAAGTAAAAACTGAAACGACGCTACACAAACTGAAGCAACGGACCGCTAGAACTGTATTAGATGAATATGAAAAAATTACTTAATTTATTTTACTTTTAATAAATAATTACATAGTTACTTCTTAATGCTGATCTAGAAATTTTCCAGGGCTACAAAAAATTATTCTGTTTCTTATCATATGGTCAGCCAATTATATACTAAAGCATTTAAGAACAGAAGAGCTACAGGAGTAAACGACACTAGTCAGAGTTACCTCCTCTGAGAGTAATGAATTTCATTATACAGCCAGACCCTGTGGTGAATGAAGTGAAGTGCCATTCGGAGGGTGGAAAGTAGATGCTTTTTGGAGGGCCTGGAATACTGATAAGCATACTTTTCAATTAGTGAGGAAACCAAATATAAACCATCTCACTCCTCGATTTACCTAGTAAACCCTCTAGAGGTTCAAACCAGCCTTTCGGCAAATGACCTAAACAACAATAATGATCTCTTCGGCCAAACGCAAACGTTGACCACAAAAGTTTAATTATGATAAAGAAGGCACATGCTACAATAAGCACAAAGCACAAGCACATTTAAAATATTTAAACAACGTAAACAAATTATACAAACAATAAACTTTACCCTACAATAGTAAACTATGTGTCATGTCATCACATACTGTACAGCCAGAAAAAATTACTTAATCTATTTTATTTTTTAATAAATTATTACATAGTTACAAAGCTGATCTGGAAACAAAATAATAATAAAAAAATCGATTAGTAATTTGTAAAGTAGTTAAACGAGTTAGTTTTCGTGCCGGCTTGTTTATCGATGAAAACGTTCATAATACTAGTTAACCGAGTCGATTACGTATAGTAAGTGTACGTCATTGTGAAGCGTTTCGTTGCGAATGTACCAAGCAGAATTCGTTATCGTCCAAAAGATTTTTGACTGAGTTGTCTGTAAACGGAACTGATTAAATGTCTTTGCCGTCCCGCACATTTGGCAGGCGGTAATGCCTACCAAATGTAGAGAGTAGTAATGAAGATTGTCAACCTGTAAAGTTGTCTAAGTCTTTAAAGATGTTTGGTTCTGGACGTAATTGTTTGTCGTTAAATCTGGATGTTCTTTGCCGAAGTTCGCCGTCTGTAAAAAGTGATACCTAAGTACTTAACTGTATCAGACTGTGGGAGCGGTGAGCCATTAAGATAACCTGGAGGGCAAGGACCAGGACGAAAAGAATAAGTACCGATTAAAATGATAAACATGAAAATTGGCCGCTTCCGTGGCGTAGTGGTAGACCGCTAGACTACAAAATAATTCTTAATCCCCAGATTCCATTTATAGCTAGATATGAATTTTTTTAAACACTAAACACATTAAAATACAATAAAAAAAACTTCATTAATTTTTGAATTATTTAAATTTGATGTACTGTACATATTATTGCATATAAAATGCAGTAAAATAAATTTCTTTACGTCATAATCTTGAAAACTGAAGACAGACAAATTACTATAAACAAAGTATTGTTCCTCAACAAAACATTTAACTGTAGTATCCGTATACTGGATGAATATAAAATATATTTCAGTATCATCACGACAGGTACAACTGAGCCGTATTTTACATTCTTTACGTTGTTTTATTTACAGGCGAGCGCCAACTAAAACATGACATCGTTTACGATACTATTTTCTCTACCGTATACGGACATTGTAATTAAGAGTAATAAGTAAAAACTATACAACTTATTATGTACATGTGAACTATTGTTGTAGGTAATTCCAAAGTTATTTGTCTAAAGGAATGCGGTAAATGACGGAACTTAAATAAGATGTGAGTACACTTATTTGTCAGACATAGACGCATGGAACAAATTCATCTTACAGAACCCTTGCGAGTACATAATATCGTTGTAAACCACATAAGATTTATTAATTGGAATAAACAATGATGCATAAAATTCTAGACAAAGGATCTGTTGCAGTTTGAACATGTAGCCTATACACATAACTGAACTGTAACCCTTAATGAAACGTAACTTCACTGTATTTTACTTCAATCCGTATTGTTTAACGAACCTAACGAAATAATATTAAATATAACATGAAATACTGTATTTACTCGAATATATTTTCGTACTGTGATACTGAAATACTGTATTTTCGAACGAAATCGATCCGAAAATATGGTGTGCGCGTTATAATCGAAAAAATAAAAATAAATGGCCTTTTAACAGTAATGTAGCCTACCGTACGTACGGTAATGTTGTGTGTCACAGCGGACGGCAATAAATTACCACCTCACGTAATTTCACATTTCAAGTGTAAACTTCTCACCTCACATTTCAAGTGTAAACTATTCCAAGTATTACAATGTCTGGAATAATTGTTAGAGCTAATAAAAAGGGCTGGATGACAACTGTCTTGTTATGGACTGGATATCAAGAGTGTGGGGTACGAAATAGAGCATTATTAACAAAAAGAGGCATGCCGGTCCTTGACAGTTTTCGTGGACACGAGACAGATGATGTGAAAAATCTTTGTAGCGCCGGAAAATGGGTTTAGTGATCATACTAGGAGAGTTAATATCTGTACTATAACCTTTGGACGTTTACATAAATAAGCCATTCAAGGTTGCTATGAAGAAACTGTATGTACTACTCAACGGATGGCAAATACTGGGCATACATACACACCTTCGGGTAAAATAAAAGGGCCGGAATATAAAACGATCCGCGAGTGGATTAAAACTGCATGGGTACGGATTTCACCAGAGTTAGTTTCAAAAAACGTTCTGAAATGGGGAATTTCTACTGCGCTCGTTGGCTCAGAAGACGACACACTTTGGGACGAAAATTCGGACGGGGGTTCTGACCGCGACAATAATGACGAAGACAGCGACGAAGATACCGACAACAGAGTAAATTTTTATTGTCAATTTTATTTCTTCGTTTTAATTTCGTTCTTTTTATATGAAACTAACTTTTTATAGTTCAGTAGTTGTTTTAGTTTATTGTGATACGTAAAATGAGAGTATCCCTATTCTCGCTATTAAATTACCTATTCAAAGTTATGAGGATTTTTCAATGTGTACAAATAAATTGGTAAGTTTTCGTATTCATTTTATTTTTGACAGTTTCAATTTTTTTTTAAAAAACTTCGAAAATCGGATGCGCGGTATATTTGAGAAAGTACGGTATTATATTTAAAAAGAAATAACGAATACAGCATATTCCTGAAATGGGGTTAATATTGCACGTTAATACAGTAATGTATAAGACAAACAATATAATTTGATATTACATACCATCATTTAAGAGATTTCACTCGAATTTAGCGTAACATTCTACGCATTTTACTTATTTTTTTATTTTTTCGTAAATCACACAGGTCAAAGATCGATTTATGACTTCCTTTAATTTTTTCACCTTTTTTAAAAAGTTTATTTATTCAATTTACTTAATTTACTTAACCAAGAACTATTTATATTTATTTAATTTACTTAGCCAAATAGTTTAATTATTGTCCAAATAAAACGAACTGATTGGAATGTAACAGTAAAAAGGAAAAACATGACATCCCTAGTAATATTTATTCATTACCAGTAGATACTTTTTCTGAAACGGGTTTTTGTGAATATTTTAAATTTGCAAAAAAATAATGAAAAGTAAATGTGAATTATTACATAATAATTTACACAATTTTAACACTGAGGATGTAAATTCATCACACATTCAATCACAGATCTTCATGATCGGTCCTTTTTCGGCTATTTTATTAATTTGACTCCAGCATCCGGATGCATTTTAACAAGTTATATCACAATTATATTTTACCAGGAAAGATAACAAAGCTTTCAATTTCTTTAAATATAAGTAATAATACATGCGCAGACCAATCATTGAAGCACTGGTATACCAGATAGTTTAAATTAAATATTTCAATAGCGAGAAGGTAATAAAGGTAATTAGGAATTTCTAGCAAAAAAACGTTTTCATGATCTGCATTACTTATAATGTAAACTTGCGGCTTAAGTTAATAAAAAAATTTCAAATGTATACTTGATGGAAAGTACAGGTAAAATAATGTTATAAAATATTATTATATAATTCAACTGATTAAGGAATTCTTTTATCCTCCCTTGATTATAAAGTTAGCGGCAAATGTAGAAATTCCGGGAAGGGGACAGATGCCCCCTCGACCTTTCCTCCGCTGGTTACGTTCCTGGAAAGAATAATTCTAAAAAGTGTTGGGCAAGTAATTGAAAATAAGATTTTCATAAGCATATCTCTTACATGTAGGTGGTACTTCTAACCAATAAGAAGACAATTCAATAACTATTACAAGAATGGTGAAAGAGCTTGAATTAATGGTGAAAACATCTTGAAAAACTTAACTCGTAAATAGATTATAGCAATAAACATATATTTCACAATTCCATGTGTTGAACAATAAACAAATTAATTTTTAGAAACGACTTTCACAACGGCAAAATATGGGAGAGTGTTAAAAAATTTTTATTTAGCCAATCCATTGATTAGTGAATTTTTCAGCAACAAGAGCAAAACTAATTATTACATCATAGCCATTTATTATTTTTTAAAGAGGAATTTTAACACTATCTAACAATATATATATATATATATATATATATATATATATATATATATAGAGAGAGAGAGAGAGAAACAATAAAAACCAAAAACAGTTAAAGAATGATAAAATAAAAATTATTTTTAAAGAATGTAATAAGTATGTTAAAAGGATTAAATTATGATGTACAAGATTGGATTTATTATTGACGTAGTGGTTGTATAATGTTCTTCAAACAAACATTAGTGCAAGTCGTTACCCTGTTATCTGGTGTCACGATGCCTATTAAGAAATGTGCAGTATGTAACTTCTTGTACCCTGTCTATTCATCTGATTGTAGTTCGATGTCGACCTTCCTTCAGATTTACATAAACACTGTAAATGAGGCTAGTCAGGTAATAAGGTTGGCTTATCGTAATACAGAAGACCGTAATGAATGTACACTCTCACCGCTCGAAATATTTAACATCACTCTACGTTATAATTATCATATAAATTAAAATAGTAAAAAATCGTAAAATTTATTAAATCATTACTCAAAATTAATTAAAAGTTTGTTTTTTCATTTAATTTCGTAACTATGCAAAGGCAACTAGCAAAAACGAGTAAAATGCGTGGTTTAATTTAAAATAAATCGCACTAACTGCTTAGAGGACGTCACAAACTTAATGTTGCGCAATCCCGTGCGTAAATGACGTAGTGAAACAACTATACAAGACGATGCACGACAAATTTGAGTTACATGCCAACCCTCTCATACAAAACATGTGCACTACGGCGTTACCGGGTACTCAGCACAGACGTCTAAAAAGCTTCTGGCCAAGGGATTTTCTTGGCTAATTGTAGGAATGTAGTGATGACTGCAAGCTCCAGCAAGTAATTCAAGTTTAGGAACCTCATATTTAGAAATTGTTATAATATTCTAATAACAGATACTAATTTTCAATAGAAAAAAGTGTTAAAAAATGGATGGTGATACCCAATGGTAGTGTTCTAGATAATTTAAATTATGTTAAATTTAATACTTGCCTATCAAGGCACGTGCACCCCAATAAACAATTCTAGCATCCTTATTGTTTTCAGTTTTCATCTCCTAGTAATTTGCTTGCTACATTCGCTGATGGTATAGTTGTTCTTTCATCATTTGATAACCCTATCCATAATTCAAACGACATTGAATATAATCTTGGCATTCTTGAAGTAGAGTTTACAAAAAGGCGTATAAAAATTACCATACACAAAACGTATCGAATTACTATAAAAACTATAGTCTATGCATTTTACTTACTTTTTACTTTTACTTATTTACTTTTAATTAAATAAGAACTGATTGAGTTCCTTCGTCGACAAAGGTGTCTAAAGGTATTTTTATTCAACCAACCTCTTCCAAAATAAAATAATTTTCACTATCTTGAACTATATTTCACACAGTTGATTGACAAACGATCTAAGTTATCCATAATTTCGAAATTCTTAACGTAAAGGCAGTTCTCCAAATCGAACTGGACGTATGGTAGCCAGATTTATGGTGTAGCAAAGCCGTCAGTAATTTGACGAAGACAGCGACTCCAAAGTAAATTTTGTGATTCATGACTAATAATTTTGATTACATATCCAATAATGCTTTATAACATTGGTTCTAAAAGTGGAGGGGGCGAAAAGCTTAGATTAAAAAATAAATGAAGTTTTGTGTTATTTAAATAAATATGAAGTGAAATTATTTTTAATTTTCTAATATTGGAACAAATTTTTAATTTGAGATTGGTCGTTAAAAATAAAGTTATAAAATTGTATTAGTATTTTAATTTTAATTTTAAGTTACATTTCGCAATACTTATGTAGGCCTATTAATTAAAAATACCTATCCCCTGTCCATTTGTAATTATGTTTTTAATTATTTTAACATTTCACTGTCCCAATAGGAATAGGCTTTAAACATGTAACTTAAATAAAAATTACCAGTAAACGTGTTAAAAAATGCCCTCTTATGTACATATAAGTGGGGCTGGCTTACAGTTAAACCATCTAGGAGGGGAGGGGCTCGAAATAAAAAGTTTGAGAACCGCCGCATTATACGATGACACGCGTCACAACATATTTCTGAAATCGCAACGTAGGCACAGAGACAGACTTAAAAATCATAAATAAAAATTTAAGAAAAAAAAATTAATTTGTGATTTTAAACCCGAATACCTAATAGTAAATCTAATACTTTCTGAAAATTTATAAATAAAATATCAACCCGGTTACCTTATTCAGTTCAAAATAATTAAAAGATATGTGTGAAGTGACTTCTGGAAATTAAAATCTTAACAAAGATCTTTTAACGCTAAAGTTATTCTCATCACGTAATTACTACCGGTATTAAACATTTAATTCAATGATTTAATCGAAGTGTAAGTTCGAAACTGTATATTTATCAATACATGTTGTGGTACATTCATAATATAGTGTATTAAAGTGTTATCGAGTAAATAAATGCCACAGTTTCAGAGGTAGTTTTATGATCATCTAAGAATTAACGCAAGAACTTATGTTTTAATTATTTTTAACTTTATTTACCAGACTTCGATGTTAGAAACAGTTACTAAATAAATGTAATTCCTAATAAAACGGTAAAAGATAAATTATATTCGATCCCATTACAAAAATTCAATGTGAGAAGAAAACTAACAAAGAAATTGTTTTGAGACAAAGAAAATGTATATGAGGTTTTTAATACCAACAATTCTGGTTTTACAGAGAGTACTAAATCAGTAATTTTGTAGAACAAAACAGCCTAGGCCTACTTATAACAGTTGGGGAGCAGAAACCAAGCTAAATAAGGATTCAACTGCAATATAAATAACACGGTGTACAGTACTAAACAAATTTTATTTGAGTTAGCGTAATAACAAAAGGAATGTGAAAGAAACTCTGCCAGAAATAATAAAATACGAGCACTACGCCCTCGTACGGCATGCAGATTGAGATGACACCACGAGATATACTGACAACAGATAAGTACTGCGAAGAAAAGGAGGAAATATTAACCGCGTTTCGTTAAGAAAGATTTATAAATATGTAGCAAGAAAAGTATAGCTGGCTCATCGTTTATCAAATACAAACAACGAACCAACGCTCCAGAAGCAACTGCACACCCGGCGTGTATCACGTTGCAGTGTAGCGAGTTCCAGGTGGTGTATCTTAAAGTTTAACAATGCACAATAAAAATTCGAGTAAACGGTATCTAAACGGATTTCGACACGTAGTTTACAATTACCGATCTTTACCAATAATTTTAAAAGAAATATACTAGGTAACTACAAAATACCTTCAGTGATAGTTATGGATTAGTGAAATCTTTAATACTTGCACATCTTTCCCAAGTACATAAATGAATTTAAATCACGTATGGACTAGGTTTATCAGAAACCAGCTATCCAATACAAACCGAAATAAAAATAATTCCGTAATACTAAGTACATCATCTTTTTACAAACAAAAGTTTATAAGAAATACATTTTAAAGAATATTAATACCAAAATCTATATAAATATAAAATCAAGTCGTTAAAAGTGTTTGTTGTTCATACAAATCCATACGCCTGCATTTAGAGCCACCAAATTTTACATATACCAACTTTAAGATGAATAGAAGGTTTTTGTAACAACTAAAATGTCATTTGTTAATTTTTTTTTTTTTATTAATTAACAGAAAAGTAAAAACACAGTGTTCTTTAGCGGGGAATGGATGAACTAAAATGGTACCTCTAAGTAGGGTGCGCCACAGGCATTCTCCGCCATCTTGAAACATTATGATGAAGGACAGGAGTAGGAAGGGGTAGGGTGTGGTAAAACATCGCTATAATGGATTTACCGAATTTCACACGCAACGTTTGATCACGCTCCTCCAACATTAGAAAAGAAATATACGAAAATACCTTTTATTTAACTGTATAAAAACAGCAATTTTCATTGCTCCGTAGCGAATAATTACATTTCCTACAGGAAGTACGGGCAAAGTTGATTCAAATTTATTAGAAGATTTGGAATGAAGTCATTGTTTAGAAGAAAGGTGTAGCTAGCCTATCGGGCAAAGTTGATTCAAATTTATTGGAACATTTGGAATCAAGTCTTCTGGAGCGTTGGTTCGTTGTTTGTATTTGATAAACGATGAGCTAGCTATACTTTTCTTGCTACATATTTATAAATCTTTCTTAACGAAACACGGTTAATATTTCCTCCTTTTCTTCGCAGTACTTATCTGTTGTCAGTTTATCCCCTAGCATTAAGATATCAACTGCCCCACGCTCAGGAAATGACACCATAAACCACCGACGTGGTTTGCGATTACCCAAAATTTTTCCACAAAGGGTTAGCCGGCCCGTTGGCGTAGTGGTTAGTGCAACTGGCTTCTAGGCCTGGGTCCCGGGTTCGATTCCCGGTCAGGTCTGGCATTTTTTCATCATCATTTTTATATATCATCATTCTCCACCGTCAACATTGGCAGAAATTGCAAAAGTCAGACGTAAAACAAAAAAAGGAAAAAAGACAAAATAGCATGAAGATAAAATATTTTTATTTTTATTTTGTGGGTACGTTGCCATCTGTTCAATTTAGAACAATAAGCAAACCCCATGACCCAATGAGATGAGGATGATGTGCATGACGTGTAAATGAGGAGTAGTATTGTACAGACTCAAGCCGACCATTCATGAGAGAGTATGGTTAATTAAACCCCAACATAAAAAAACCGGAAACCACTGTCTAGTATTCAAATCCGTGTAAAAGTAACTACCTTTATTAGGATTTGAACCAGGAACCTTCGTCTTCAAAAATCAGCTGATAAAATAAATAAATTTAATTTCATATAATACATGTATAAACTACCACTGCATGCTAAATAAATACCGTAAGTATCAAGTTCAGTTCAACTTCAAATTCGTTCAAATTAGTTTCCTAAGTAAATTAACAAAACAACGTTCAAAAAATTGCTACAACGTTTAATACAACTTAAATGATACAATCTACAACATTAATTGTTTTATAAACCGAGTAATATAGCTCGATTACAAAGCTCATTACTTACGAGACTGTTCACAACGACCTAAAAATTCCTTACCTATTCAATACACTAAATTAATACTTGAAACGTTTCCACAGAACATCAGTAAGACATAAAAACTAACTAATTCGGACGATTATCTCAGTTACTTTACCGGATAACCCTCCAAAAAGGATTACATAGAGCTTGGAGCAGAGATTTGTGGCTACCTAAAAAATTAAGATAACTGCAGTGTAACTATAAACACTAATGAGAAATTACATAAGAAAAAACATAGAAGCTCCATCGATGATGAATGAGTGGTCTGCTGCCTCCATTTCGTTCATGTTACGATTTGTATCATCATCACCATCAGCTCATTATGTTATTATAATGCACTGTACAGGCTCAAATTAATAAGGATAAACAGAACTTTTTCATGTAACAACTTTCTGAACAGCACAGTTTAATAAAATTAACTAAATCATTATCAATGACGATAAAATTTGTCGTTTAACACCGGGTATAAAAATCCATGAAATGATATGAGAACATTTTCATCTTATACTTTAATTATTAATTTAATGAACACAAACAGTAAAATTCCACACTACAAAAAAATTAAGTGTAATACGATTAAAATTACCATAATATTTTGAACAATTTAATAGTACTTAAATACCAAATGAAATTCTAGCTTGTAACATTCACTTACGCTACAATAAATTGTGACGGACACATGCTCTAAGAAAATTCAATTACTGTAACAATATGCACAGGTATCATATATCGTTTTAGAAATAGAAACACAAGGAAGAATAAGAATAAATAAACCTAACCCGGCTTTAATTGAGGAAACCAATACATAAAATTACTTATCTTATTCATTCTGAAAGGTAACTACGAGTCTACGAGACGTACAAATGGTTTTATAGTTGAACTTCTAGCAAGTCTAATCTGAAATAATTAACCGCCAAACAAAAAATAATAATTTAATTTGCTAATATACCCTGGCATATTCATTTAATAGAAAAGATAACGACCGACCCGTTTGTTCTGGATATTATGAACATCCGATACAAGAACACAATTCAATTCCTTTTGTTTTAGTTTTATTTACTTACATGAAAGACAAAAGACAAAAACACTCGGATTCAATCATGCTCATGAAATACTGTGAACTCACAATTCTAGATTTTATGACACAATAAATATGAAAAAAGTGACATGATATCATTGGCTGCGTGAGTATAAACGATTACAAGAAGAAAAATCAATAGTACTCATGAAAGAGTCCACTATTTATGTTGCACAAAGCATTTTACGTGAGGGCATCACGATCAACGACTCACTGTTGTACCTAATACAGTTTAGTTTTATGAAACTCCATTTAAACTGGATATTAAATTTAGCTAACTATTTCTCTGTATTTAACAAATGTTACGCATGGGTAGACTAGATATGCAGTGGCAATAATAACTGAATAAGAATTCTTTTATATTTTACGATAATAACAACATGTAAAATATAACTGGACTAATTTGTCCCGATAAGTGAAGTTAAATAATAATATTTCATTAACTTATAGCTCGATGATTTCAAAGAATATACGCCCTGCAATAATAACCTTAACGTCAATCCTTGCATCTTGTGTAATTATTTTTCTTCTGGTCTCTTATCTGTTTAGACGTTCTGAAAAACATTTTAAAACAATAAGATCCACACGGTAACTTACAACAGATCCAATATCCTGCGATTTACGTATTCATATACCAGAACGCATACAACAATGAATTGTAACCTTTTATGACATACAAGAAATTTCTTCACAACAAATGGAATTTACACACTCGTGGACTATCGTGTTGTAGATGAGCTGAAATTATGCTAAGAAAACGTTTTAATATAAAATATTGTGAAAAATGTGTTGGCCCAAAACCTTTATTTACAGTAAGGAAAAAGTGCCTTGTTCCTTACTCCGGTAAAAAAGTAAAGTTTGCAAAAGTAAATATTTCTTTTAAGAAGAATTATATTGACTTATCACCATTATCATTCCGTTTATTTATTTAATCCTCTTTTTTAAATTTTCTTCGGGTCGGGCCCAACACAACACCTCACCACCTCTCTCAATTGCTGAAACATCTTTCCTCCATAGCTCTCTTTGCATCCCATATTTTTCCCAATTCATTCATAACTGATACCATTCATTTCACTCTTGGTCTGTTACCTCTATTTCCAAATACATTTTAAGCATTCTACCCTCTTCCATCCTACTGAGATGACCAAAGCATCGCAGCTTTGTTTATCCAATCTCTTAGCAGGTTGTCCATCCCCAATTGTTCCCTAATTAGATCTATTGATGTTAAGTATATTGACTGACTAACCATATTCGTGTTTAACATTTATTTATACCTATGTAAAGTTTATCAATGGTATCAACAACATTATAATTGCCTAAACTGTTAAAATATTGTTTTCCGGAATCACTAATAGAAACAATGTAGAGCTCCTTTCCAAACGCCACTAAGTCCAATTTTTTTTTTTCAGGAAATCTTTTTTTTTTAAATTAGGCTCAACCAGTTAATTTGTTAATGATTACTATGTATTTTTACTATTTGTACATTAATAGATAATTGTATTTGTCAATTTGGTCTTTTTCAAAAAAATATTCACAAAACATCGCGTTTTTTCCAAAAGTGCACTATGCCGATGGACTTAGTTCAGTTTTGGAAAACACGGGTGGACTTAGTGTACGATGGAAAATATACCTAATAGTATGTATAATGCAACAAAATGTACTCATACGTTGAACTGTAAGTTATATTACAGTATCCTTAACTTACACATCCAAATTATTTTAATTATTATTAATACATTACTAAATCCTGGATATAATAAAATTAACAGATACCTTACATCTACTTTTTGAAAAACTTATCATCCTATGTAAAAAATGTCTTTTGAACTGAAAATATTACATAAGCCTAAAAAAACAATCGTTTCGGTCTATATCAAGTTATGTACTTTTATTAACAACACTTAAAAACACTAAAACACGCACTTAACTCGTACGACAACGATAACCTCTTAACACTCATCATGAGAATAATGTAGCGGGCTCACCTTGTACGCATGAGCGAGTGACATAGTAGAGTTAGGAAAATAACAAAAATGGACTTTGCAGTTTTTGGAAAAACTACCAATCAATGGGTCTGTGCCTTCTGAATAATATGTAGACAAAAAGTTAATATCTTTAAAAATGTGGCTTAGTGGGTTTTGGAAACAACCTCTTTAATTGTTTATATCCTGAATACGAGTAAATAATTACGATCTGTTTATTATTAACAACTGGCAATCGCAGGCACGCGGGCTTATTACTAGTCTCAGATATTTAATATTACTGTAACATTAGTACAGTATAAAAAACAGCGATAATTAAGATCACTGGGTCACTAAAAATTATCAACAGTATTAAAATATAAATGCTGAGTTTTAAATTTGAATCTCCATTAGAAAGGTATAGGAATATTTGTTTTTGTAGGGTAGTTACTCCTTGTTACCCCTTTAGGCGCAAGTAGTCACAATGGAAATGGTTTATTTTTCTTTTTTTCAATGACTGTGATGATTATCAATTAAGTGAATTGAGTAGTTAAATCCGTATTTTAAAACCTTTAATCTGTAAAAGTTGTCACTATTGTCAAGAAGATTAATTGCAGATGGATTATTACGTCTCTAATTTTGCCAGATGTTTTATACAACGGCTTCTAATTCGTCTTTTATAAATGGGGTATTTACGTCTTTATGTATTATTTCGTTGAGAATATACTAACTACTTAATTTTATTACTGTAATATAAAACCGAAACTAGTCGCTAGCACACTGGAAATTCTACTAAAATGAAAATTTATTTTCCAAAATTATGCATAACTTAAACGTAAAAATTATAAAACGTAAATTTCATTAAATTTACACATATATATTATCTTCACATCCAATACGTACGAGGTGGGGCCTAACCTAACAAACTATGGTTTTTTATGTTCTACGGTAGGTCAACTTAGTTCCTCTTCTTCAAACGCCAGGTTTCTCAGAACCAAGATGACAGCTTGTGAGTTCAGAGATTTAAATGTGCAATCATTTTTTTCGTATTTTACTTAAAAACGCTAGAAAACCATTTCTGTAATAATTTAACAACTTAAGGGAAGCAAGTGGTACATTTTGGGAACCACATAACAGAAACAATGTTTTTATAGATCAGTGCTATGAAATCAAATGATTATTTCTAACAATGTGTTTGTAAATTCATCATTCAAAGATTGCTACGTTTCTTTGCGACTGCATAATCAGTTCTTGACCACAGAATTGACGAATGTCTAGTACCTAAAATCCTTTAAATAATTACTCTGAAGCTACAGCATACGGTTTCTTTTTTTCGAATAGCTCTTTAACGAGAGCACGTCAAATCAATATTTGGGGTGTTTCTTCATGTCCTATGCTGCTCCATTCTCTTCCTCACCCACACCTCCCTCATCCTTCTCTATCTGTCCAACCTCAGTTGGTCCATATTGTGAGGTTCACACCTCCTCCTCTCACTTTCCTCCCTAAAGGTCACTCTCTCAACTTTACCCCTAAAAACCTCTCTATTGCATATGTCTTCTGTGGTAATCCCTGCCGTTAAGCAATCTGACAGCGTTTCGGTGAACCATGCTGGCTTAATCTTAAGTTTCATTATCCTCTCATAGACCGCATTCATAAATTTCCTAAGTTTTTGCT
The DNA here is from genome assembly GCA_035578175.1 of Catonia carolina. Classification (NCBI taxonomy): domain Eukaryota; kingdom Metazoa; phylum Arthropoda; class Insecta; order Hemiptera; family Achilidae; genus Catonia; species Catonia carolina. Next base: position 131,869,748 of record JAQMRL010000001.1, on the reverse strand, counting down.
GATTGGGCAGTGAAAAACTTCACAATTTTGGCGTTTAGGATCAAGTAAGCCTACAGGTCTCAGTTTCTTAAAATTATAGACCAGTTTCCTTATATCTCGGCAAAAACTTTTTCTGAACAATTCGATACCACAAATTAAACATTACTCTGATACACAAAAATGATATCAACTCCAGACATAATTATTTTCTCTGGAATTATCTCAAAGGGGATGTTAGCAATTTTCTTATATATGTTTTATGTTATATGATTGCTTCCAGTTGTACAAGTGGTTACATAATACTAAATCCTTTATACCATTTGTTTGGCTCATATATTTGTACGAATGGAGATACGAATATGCACACTAAAACAAAACAGTTACGTCTGTAAGATGCTATTAACCTGTCAATAAGTAATACAACACGATTCATAAGTCAAATATATAAAATCGCAATTAAATAAATAAACAAGGTGTTATTTCAGTTAACCGATCAAACTGGTGGCCAACAATAAAAAAAATTATGAAGTATGATTGCAGTAAAGTTAATTGTAATTCCTACCGGCGGTAAACAGGTTACAGAACAAAACTTTAGTAGCAATGTCAGGGTTACTATCAATGTACTGTAGCAGTTACGAAGGTACAGTGTAACCATACAGTGGGTAGGATACAAAACTACTTGAAATCAGATATGTATTATGAAATACAATGAACTAGCTTACCTACCTTCTTCTACAGAAAGCGGCGCATCGTTCTATTGCCAGACCTATGGGCTACAGTAATATTAATAAAAGCCAATGCAATGTTTCAGCACGCACTGTTAATAATAGGCTACGGCTGCCGACACACTAACTTACACACACACATGCACACGCATATTTTTTATTAGTTTTTGGTCACGTATGGGCCATCTGGCCACAAAAATAACCTGGCGGCCACAATTGACCATTTATGTTTTAAATACTATTACACCGGTTTTCAAAAACTCTCTGATTTACAGCTTTTGTTTTAAATTTTTAATTCAAGTAGATTACCACAACATGTTTTCGAATTATGCAGGCCTACTATGGAACTGCATAAGAAATGAAAATACAGGTGGTACATTAGAACTGAAACTATTGTGCTAAAAAAACTCAACTATTTTGTCTTGAATGTGACCATTAATGTGCATACAAATAGTTACCGGGCGTATGTAAGCACATCTCAACGTCGTGTCGGTTAAAATTCCTGACAACCACAGTTTCTCCGCACCTTAAACACGTGTCACAATATTTTATTGTCACCTGATTAAGATATAGTAGGTTCATCTCAATAAACCTTATTTTTAAATAACCCAAACAAACAAATACAAACTGTTATTGTGCAGTACAACACTTCAGACATAAAACCGTCTTCCACCTCCTAAGGGTCAAAAACCCCTACCGTTCGTAACATTACATTGTTAATTACGCACCAAATTTCTTGTAAAAGAATAAGTGAGGAAAGACACACTTTCTCACGCCAATGCAAATAACTAACAATATAACCTAACATTAGTAATAAAATATACGAAAAAAAACAAAAAACTAACATCCATAAACACAACCTAATTTTAATCATGAGTGAATGATGCAACATGAAAACCAACCTTAGTTTGGCTTAATAATACGGAAAGTCACTCTTTCACGCTAAACTAGGCTCCGTAGGGAAAAATGCTTCAAATAAAAGTTGTAGATCTTTTATTTTTTATAAATTTGATTACACACACTTTTGTCGTTAAATGCATACTAAGGCTGGATTGTCAAAATAACAAGAAAAAAAAGAAAATCACTAATTACCTCTAAACTAAGCGTTTACAAAGAAATTTTTGGAATAAAAGTAATAGATTTTTAAATTGTAACTTTGATTAAACACACTTTTGCCCTAAAATGCATATTAAGGCCGTAATCTTATAAAAAAACATTTTTTCTACGAGAGAACAGCCTCCCCTATCACGTAGAGCATAAAAATGTCAGTCAATGACGTGATTTTTAAAAAAAATCGTAGAAGCCGTTTTTGAACAAATCACAAAAAAGTGAAAAATGACACGAATAAACTACTACTTCCGATTGACCAATATTGATAAAAATGTTCGTGTTGGGTCCGGTAGTAGTATCTAATATAAGTTTCAAGTTTCAACTTCATGCGATGTTCCGTTCTCGAGTTATTTTGTTAACACACACACACAAGTTTTATGGGTTCAGGGGGTCTGAACCCAAACTCGATTTCAAAAAAAAGACATGAAAACAATACTTTCCTTCCTATATATTCATATAGGCTAGAGAAAGTAAAAATCATTTACTATATGATACTAAATCTATTATCTAATAAAGTACACTTAAGTAATTACTACGAAAAATAATTATTTTCTCACGTGGTCAATGCATTATAAATTTATAACGCATATTTAATAATCGAACAAAGTAACAGAACGGTCTATTCGAATATACAACGAATCCATATTTAGAAACGCTTAAAACAATGAATGACTTATTAAAACGAATTGAAACACCTGCGTATATAATACTCGTAAATTTTAAAGCAGTATACTAAATTCGCTTGTAAAACGTGGCATTGAAGTACATACGACTTTGTTACTACAAAATAAAAATTAGTTAATTTTAAATCTAGTAGCAACAGTAAAGTTATTGCCCTGTTAATAAATAACAACCAATTAAAATTCTTCCTTCTAGTTCTTCAAAGGTAAATATCGATAATACTAAAAAAAAATTAATGAATTTACCGGGAGATTTTTCAAACAAATTATTTTTATAAAAGTCAGGAATTTACGCCTGTAAAAGACTGGATATATTTTGATATAGAGCAACATAAAATGTAGGCCTACTCTGGTTAAGAAATCAGCAGATCAGAAACATTACAGTTTTTCCTAAAAAGAAAAACATACGATTTATCAAACATAAATATATATATATATATATATATATATATATCTTGATCTTATTTAAATGAATTCAAATAGATATTTAATGGAATTTTTGAAGTAAGATCAGGAAATATAACATGAATCCTCTTTAAACATGAAATTAATAAACAAAATACTAAATTTCTTGTAATATTGTTTGAAGTAGGCTTACTGATTTCTTTTTTTTACTATAGTAATGTATGTAATGTAAGAGAAACCAGTTCTGTTATATTTTGTTTAATATATTTTTATCGAACTGTTATCTTTTATACAATTATTGTTATCAGAACTTGATATTACATTCCACAAGTAAAAAGTTAGTGAGGAATTTCTATACAAAATTCCTGACATAGGTTTATTGGTTAACGTTACCTGTTACAAGTTGCGATTGCAGATATAAACTAAAGGAACATTACAAGTTAAGTTCAATATCTCGTGTACAAGTACTACATCATACTTGATCATAAAACATTGTACCATGCACAGAATTGTGTGAGTTTGTGTGCGTGTGTGGTTTGTCAAGAGAGTGTCTGTGTATGTTTGCGAGGGAGGACGTGAGCTGCGAACTTGGTTGAAATCCCGTTGTCCAGTTGCGGTTCGCACTCCGGACATTCCTCTGTTACTCTGATTGACATCTCTCCCATACGGAGATATTCTCTCACACTGCTCCAGTTCCATCTCTTGACTAAATCACGACTTCGATTTACAATGCTTCTTGACATTGGAATGTTTATGTATGAATGTACGTATATATGTAACTGACTTTGAATATCTGTTAACAGTCATCCTTTAGAATACAGTTTATAACAGCAATGATCGAGATTAATGAGAAATTATTTTTCTATATGATATTTCTATCACCAGACCTGTGCACCTTTTACATGAACCTAAAGTGATTACAACATTTACCCTAATTACCAGGCCTGAATCCATCGTGTTTTGTCAACCGTTTCATTGAATCGAATCCTGTATTATACAACTGGAGCGACTACGGACACCCTTAAAGATCGAAGTTCCGTAGAAACACCAAAGCTTTGAAATTAAAGGTAACTAAAATAATATATGGGTTGTTATCAACTCTATTTTATAAATGAATTAATTGTTAAAAATTAATGAAAACCAGTGTTATAAAACTAGAAATTAAATGAAGGTTGATGGAACAACGTCGCATTAATAGATATTTTTTTCATCATTCGCACGTTATAAGAATTTCATTTTTTTTATTTCCTTTACTTCCTCAATTAAGTTAAATAAAAAGAATGGCAACGCCCACATAGTGTGCCTCAAAAATATATAATATAAATTTTCCAAAGTACAATTTTCGTGTTTTATATCAGAAAATAAAAGCCAAGTAGAGCACCGGCTTTTTCATTTTTACAAAAAGAAACACTGAGTTCTATAATCAGGAATAAGATAGTATTTCATAAGCAGTTGCAAAAATGGCATTGTTACTGCTTTTTTTTTTTTTTTTTTTTACCTTATTTTGCAACTGTAGAAGAACAACTAGCAAACACGTTCACGACTAAATTACCAAAAAAAATGTTAAAAAACCAACCGCGTTAATGACTTTGAGGAGGACACCACCCAGCGATAGCTCTCCAGATAACGATAAATGTGTTCCTTTAAATAATATTTTTGTGAACGTAATAATGTTACAGTTGCGTTAATTTATCATGTCTCTACTCCATCGGCGTTTCAGTCGTCTTTGTGAAATTCCTGGTAGGTCCGCAGAATTTATATTATATATTAAGGGATTGTTATGATTGTGTAGTTTGTCTCTGAACCTACGGTACAGTTTTAGATATGTGTAAGGAACGCGTAAGTCATCGTGTAGTGTTCTAGTGGATACGTGACTCGGGCAATTAGTAATCAGTCGTAAGAATTTACTTTGATAACGTTGTATTCGTGAAATTACAGATGGCTTTGCTGCACCATAAATGTGACTTCCAAACATTCAGATCGGTTGAAGCATCGCCTTGTACGTCAAGAGTTTTGAATCCTGGGTAGTTTTGACCGCTTGGATAATAGCCTGGACAACTGTTTCAGTCTGTTTTAAATGTTTACCCATGTAACCTTTCTTGCCAATTAATATTATTATTATACAAGCATGTAAAATTGAGGATTGAAAATGGAAAACGATAAATGTGCTAGAAAGAGAATTTACGGGTAATTGAGAAAGTAATTAAACAAGAATTTGGGCACTTTCATCACCTCCATTTCCATGATGTTTTGTGGCACATTCATCGTTTACTCAAACAAGAATATGCACTTACTAAATTCTATATAATATTCTACATATCCTACTATGCAATACTATTATTGGGTTTTGATAAACATTCTGTAAGAAATTCTACTAAAAGCGACTGCCAGCGATTAACTAAAACAAAACTTTCATGGCTTTAGACTCAGCAGTGGCACTTTCACCATTTTCAAGTCACTCAGTTGGTTGTTACGACCCTAGCGAAACCTGTAGTTCAGTTTTATAACTAAACTATAAATTTTTGACACTTACAACTAATACCATGTTATAAGTATGGCATAATTCATGTTGTTTATGAATAAAAATGAATTTAAATATTTTGGCACATTCATCATTCATCATTTTCAGTCCTCAATTTAGGTATATCAAGTAATAATAATAATTATCAATATTATTATTAATTATTATTTCACACGGTTTTGTGTATTTATTACTTTTCCTTAACAGAGTCTGTAGTTAGTTCCAATAACAAGCCTCATAAATACATAAACTATCAATAAGGTAAAAGCATCGTAGTAGTCTTCAAAAATACTAGTTTCACAATGAATTATGAGTTGAATTTGAATTTACTATATAATTCAAAGCATAAATAGTACAAAATAATTCGAATTCAGAATAATCAGATTTACCTTGACACTCTCCTGGGACTTAACGAATACAGATTGAAATAGAATTCAACGTTTCTTCGTTATTTTCATTCTATAAACAACGTTTCTTCGACACAAATTGTAATTATAATGACAAACAACGTTTCTTCGACACAAATTGTAATTATAATGACCGAACGGAAAGCCATACATGGCTCAACAATTACAGAACAATGGCTAAATGTATCAAAAATAAATAGCAATGAGAAACTATTATGAAACGTTACAGTCGAAAGGGAATAGCACAGGGTGCACTAGACTTATTGTAATGAGTTTTTGCGGATTCACAACCTGCGAAGCGTGCGCAGCGAGTGTTCTATTCTCAACCTACGAAGAAAAAAAGGAAGGCATCCTACAAAACAAAAAAAAAACTAGTAAACAGATGACAAAAAATGATCTTAAGTACTGGTTGTATTTTCAACCAGTTCGATTCGCAGAGCGTGAAAACAAATCTGAAACGGACCGCTGAGTGTTTATTCACCACACTCGTCAATTCAAGGAACTGTAAGTGATACATAACTGAACTGAAAAGTGATAGTCGAATTGTAAGTGAATCATAAAGAATAACGAAACACTTATGTTTAATTTCAATAGTACACGCTTAATGTTCAAGTATTATAGGGAATTGACATGAATATCAATATTGTGCGATTATCTTCTCCAAAAATCACTGAAGGTAGATAAACATATTAATGAATTTACACAAAAAAAATCAATTTATCTTTTGGTTGTACGTGAAAAATATTACCATATGTATTTACATCTAATGTATTTTTAAACACTTGCAATGCCCATCTTCTGTAGTCGCGTTTTTATGATTTTTAATTTTACAGTAAACTTGTTAGTACGTAAGTAAAACATACTTTTCGGAGCCATCTACAAGCCATTCAATCCTTCTACTACTTCAATTCCTCTATACGTAATACAGTAGTATTCTTTTAATACACTCACGGCTAAAATGATTTTCTGCTTAAAACGCGGTTTTCGTGAAGCCCCTTGATTAATCAGGTAAAACACATGTTTATGTTTTCGCTTAATACATATTCAATCCCACTTTAAAAATGCTAAAAATTGATGACTATTTTAAAAATAATTAATGTAAAATTCGATATTAGTTACAGTGTTTATGTACATAATATGTATTAGTGGTGCTATTTATTTGTGTTTTTTTAATTAAATGTGATGTTCAAAAAAGGTATGCATCTTTATGTTTATTTATGTAGTACATATCATCTATAAATATACATACATACATATTAGCCTATATATACACCTATATATAATTACTGTTATTAATATTTTCCTATTAATGTTATTGATATTTTTCTGTTATTAATATTTTGCCTTCAATAACAATTTCTTTAAAAAGCACCCTCTTAGATTATCTTGGCCGCTTCTCGGCTAAGACTATTTTCCGCCTAAGACGCTAATTCGTGTCTGGCACATGAAAATTGTATTAAGCGGACTTTTATCGTACTGTATATACTTTTGGAACCCTCTTACAAATTCTTATTATACGTTAGATGCATAATAAGTACTGATATGGCCGCCTCCGTGCCATAGTGACTAGCGCGCTAGCCTACGAAGCGGGAGGTCCCAGGTTCAATTCCCGGCTAGGTTCTGGAAATTTTAACATGTAAAAACTCACCGTTACAGTACCGAAACGCACAGTAGTCGCTGCTAATGACCTAGCTGTTGAAGCCAACAAGTACTAAAGTAGGCCTACGCTCAGTGTTTCTATTCACCCCTAAAAAACAAATTTACAAAACTTTACCTCTCTAGATGATCGAAAATTAGTTAAGAACGTTTGACTGAATGAGTGATTCAGTAAGGTCTTTCACATTTATATATAAACTTTTTCGACACCAAGAATACTATTATAGTCGTCTTTTATTCCTACAAATTCAGCCAAAAGCACACCTCGATCTCTTACCATCTACCATATTATTTAAATAAAAGATAAATCACAGTTTTATAAAATAAGATAATTTATTGTAAGCAAAATCATTTTATAATCAATATTTAAAACACGATCGATTATAAAAACTAATAACACGTTTTATATGTCCCACAATTCAGTAGTGAAATGTTTATTTTGTATGATATATTCATCAAATAAATAACTAGTTTTCTATATTTAGAGATAAGAATAATAAAAGACACCTTGATTATTGCCCATTAACATTTTATGTATTTAAAGCCATTTGAAAATAAATTATCTTACGTACAAAGAAAGTTAATTACTGAGTGTTCTTTATTGAAAATTTTTCCGAAATGACTGACACCTATCAAAGTGTTTAGGTACCACTAACACCAGTACTAAAATACAATAGTAGCTACTATTTGAAGTGTAATGGTATTGTATGCTATAATAGCTGCTTTCATTTCTGCAAACTGATCTGACATCTTTTGTTTGATTAGAATATAATGTCAACTATGTATAATTTTTATGTAATAATTTGCCTCTTCGCTCACTACACTTCGTATTTACTTATCTTACAATATTATGAACTAAAAAAATGTTGAAAAAACTACCTTTTTTATTCATATAAACGTTTACAATTTTCAGTAGGTAACTAAATATTGCTCTTACAAACTTCTTGAGTAAACAATATCCGCAGTACCCCATTGGTTTAATGGATAAAAAGATTTTGAAGCATTTAAAACGAAATGGTAAATTTCTGCTAAGCGTCAAATAAAAATAAAAAATATGACATACACAAATCGTAGTTTAATCTATTTTTTATATTAAACGCATTTCAATGCTACAATTTTGAAAAAACCGAATTTAACGGGTCATGTTTTGTAGAAAATCATAAATTTCCGTGGAATTATAAAATACTAGATGAAATAAATAAAGAAATAAGCTGCAGCATTTTTAATTCTTGTTGTTCACATTTTTGCTCTAAATTAATTACACCTGAAATAAAAAAACCAGCGAAATAAAAAAATGGGTTTTTCAGTTTTCCATTTTCTTCCTTTAATGTTGAATTTTTCAAAATCCTTTCTTAGCAAACACTCTTAACGGAGAAATAACGTTTGCACAAACTTTCTAGGTCCTGCAGTTCTGAGATTCGGTGATGAAATACAGGACTCACACTTATGTGTGTAGATCGTAAATTTACAGTAAGTAAATTTGTACCAAAATGTGAAATTTTATACCGTAAAAATTATCTGCTTAAAAAAAGTAAACCAATAGGTACCGAAAAAACATAAATAGTAATATGAGTCGTCTATTTTTAGGAAATCTATGATTTAGAAATAAATGTGCAGTACGTGTACTAAGCTTAATTTGTAAAACGTAAAATAACAGCAAATTACTTAATATAAACTTTATGGAACATATACCCGCAAGCCGATGAAATAAGTAAAAGTTTGTCCGTTTAAAGTACACTGGTAGCAGTAGTAACAGATACCTAAATCAGTGACGACGATAATGGTAATTCAAATGGAAATAATATTTTAGACGTGACGTAGCGGTCAACACGGCACAGTGATAACTGATACGCAACCATAATTTTCCGTTGTAGATACAACAAAAAATTGTTTTATAAATATCATTTCCAGTTTATAGTTACCGAATGAAACATCACACTAAGTTAACAGGTTTCTGTTTCTCTTCCTCTTTAGTTTTCCTCCATTGAAGCACTTAAGTCATTATATGTTCATGTCTTCAAAGAAAGAGCTACGGAGTTTTAGCTTGGTGCTGTCTCTTTCGCTCCCTTACCAGTTTCATATTTTTTGATCTGGCGGTTCTCATTTTCTCTGTCATGAAAGTGTTGAGTTGTTTTCTGTCCTTGAAGGGGGTTCGGCAAAGTTTACTATCCTTTAACACATTTTCTCTAGGTTTTGAATCATTTCCTCGGTTATGAATAAGACTTTCATGTTGGACTTTATTTCCTGGACCATTTATTGAATCTTGTTTTTGAGTAAATAACTTAGAAGCTGCTAAGTGAGCCCTGTATTAGGTAGTCTGCAGAGGTGACCGAAAAAGGCAACTCTCCTTTTTCTCATGGTGTCGATTATCAACTCGTTTTCCTTGAACACTATGTCGTAAGGAATTATCCACCATTTACCTTATTTAACTTAATGTTTAAAAATTAATGGCTGTTCCTAATATTCTTCTGTCTATTTTTTGGAGTTTATCAGTGGTTGATTGGGTGTTCAGTTTGAAAAGGGTCATTGGCATATGTGGCTTCTGGTTTGATTACTGCTTAGCTTTCAGTTTATATTAACGCCATTGGAAAAAAATACGATGGAATGTTTTAGTAAGATAAAAAAATGAGGTTAATTCTATAGAATTATTTTAACTAATAATAAATGAAATACTGTAATTAAAACAAGTGGCTTTAAAAAAATAATTAGTAGTGTGTAGCCTACATAAGATAAAAATTTTAAATTCTTTTCAGAAAAATTGGAAACATACAGAAGTAATTTATTTCCCTAACATTAACTAAATTAATATTTACGAGGAAATTACGAAGATAATCTTACAACTGCTACAACAAATGCATTCACTCGTTGGCAGTTCCGTTGGTGTTGTGGTTAGCGCAACTGGCTTCTCAGCCAGGGGTCCCGGGTTCGATTCCCAGTCGTCGGACATTTTCTCATCTGTATACCACTTGATATTATTAGCTACGCACAATCCTAGCTTATGTAGCCAACATCACTAAAAAAATACATAATATTACAGATTAAAGAAAAACTTCCTGGGTTTTCCCTACAGTAACAAAATCGATAACTATTTTCATCTAAAAAAAGAGCACTAAAAGTGAGGAAAACTGTATATGTTTTCCACATATATATGTACAGTCACAAAATAAATCTAGGGAAGACTGATTGATGTTCTTTAATTTGAAATATGTACTTTAGAGATTTCAGAAGATAAATAGTTCTGGCACCTAGTAAATTCAAAATCACTTATGTTTTATAAAAAGCGGATTTTTATAATACATCATCACATTTGGAGGGGGGGTGCAAATGTAAGTAAAAAAAAAACGAGAATAAAAAAAAGCTTTGGAAGCGTCGAAAGGGTGGTTGTGACAAAAAAAACACAAGTACAAAATTGAATAATTTCACAAGATTTAATAAATAAACATTTAAGTTTTTGTTAAAAAAAAGATAATTACATACCACAGTACTAAAGCGGTAGTTCAATCATTTTTATACTGTATCAGACGATTTAATTATTTTCAAACTTTGATTTATTGTTTAAGTACATAAATAAAAATGAGCAGGCATGAGTTACACAAAATTACTTGAGTAAACTTGATCAAGAAAATCCACAATATCTTAAATATACAAAAATGGTTGTTATCCAAAAAAAATTAATTATTATAAAATTGCAAGAGTTAATTAATTTTCTTTTTTTTTAAAAAAAAGAGATTAACTAGTTAAACAGAAATGATATTAAATGAAATTACATTAAGTTAAATTAGATTAAAACGAACACGCCTAAGTACTTTTCTTTATTTTACAAGTAACATACCAGAGACAAGATTTTTTTAAAAGCCTGCAGGCATAAATTAATAAAGAGAAATGATTTTATAAAAAAACATTATCTATTTAAAACCAAACGGACGTCGCTGAACCAGTCTGGGGCTGGTGAAGTAGAAATTTAAAGAAAGCCTGTCCCGAGTTTTCATGGAAAAGAATAAATCAAAATTTTACATTTCCAAGCTAGTTAACTTTGATGGTACAAGGTGTGTCGAAAATTCAAATAGTTAAGACAAAAGAAAATTATCCATTAGCCGATAATTCCCAAAATGGATAATACAGTTTAATTTTCCTTGTAATTTCAATTCCAGTTATTATTGTATGAAAATTAGCAAAAGTGGATCTTCAGGATAATCTCAATTGATATATGTTTTAATTAAACTCAATTTGTCAGCAGTGATTAAATTGTACCAAAGAATACGTATTGTTCCATTATAATTAAACTTTTGAATAAATTTTGAACCCTGCAAATTACAAAATCCAAACAAAAATTAATACATGATCTCACAAGAGAACGTGAAAATAAAAATCCCCAGTAAGAAAAAAATATAACCCCAGACAAAAATTTTATTTAAAAGAAAATTTAAATTTAGAAAAACATCAACAGAATTTGTCAAAAAGTACAAATTAGTAAAAAAGAAAAGAGGCATAAAACTAATAGGTGCACATAAAATTTTTAAAATGCATGTACACGACATGTAATAAATGGTCTGGAAGAAAAATCTAGAAAGTAGACCGTACTACGTATTAAAACAATCAAAACATAAATCCAACAGTAATTTTCTTTTACCAGATTTATAGAGAAACTAGACAAAGTTACATTAATACATGCATGCTGACAAAGACGTGTGTAAAAAAACTGCATCAAAGGTGTCCAAAAAAAATTTACACAAAGTTCGATGTTAACATAACATCTTAACCATAAGAAATTTGGTGAGACTTCCAGTCTTGACTGCTTCAAGCTAAAAAACAAAATATTCAAAGTACATACCTAAAAATAGGGCTCAAACGTAGAGATAACAAAACTGATTTTAATAAAAATCATAAAATATCAAAATTCTGCCAGTACATAATTACTCTTCCCTACCAGGAAAACGACATCCATTGAGGTAGTTCATGTCAATGTCACGACGCAAATAGAAAAATTACTACGCTAGTACCCGTCGACACCGCTAAAGACCAGCACCGGACCAAGTGCGACGTCACACGGCGCAAAAAATTTAAAATTTGAAACAACAAACAAATAAAAAAATTAACCAAAAACAAGACATGTAACACACGGTGTTACAATATATGACCGTGAAGTAAGCTAATACAGAAGAAACCCTTCAGTTATCATTTTCTGCCCAATTTATAAATAATATAATAATTAAATCGATTAAAGCAGCGGAGATAATTAATATAAACATAAAATAACAACATGATACGGATTATCCCATCTCTCGGTTAACTAGTTGAATTATAAGTTTAGCTCAACTGTAAGAAAACAACAAAACAAATAAAATTTTGAGAAATTGAAACAACAAACAAATAAAAAAAATTAACCAAAAACAAGACATGTAACACAGGGTGTTACAATATATGACCGTGAAGTAAGCTAATACAGAAGAAATCCTTCAGTTATCATTTTCTGCCCATTTTATAAATAATAATTAAATCGATTAAAGCAGCGGAGATAATTAATATAAACATAAAATAACAACATGATACGGATTATCCCATCTCTCGGTTAACTAGTTGAATTATAAGTTTAGCTCAACTGTAAGAAAACAACAAAACAAATAAAATTTTGAGAAATTGAAACAACAAACAAATAAAAAAAATTAACCAAAAACAAGACATGTAACACAGGGTGTTACAATATATGACCGTGAAGTAAGCTAATACAGAAGAAACCCTTCAGTTATCATTTTCTGCCCATTTTATAAATAATAATTAAATCGATTAAAGCAGCGGAGATAATTAATATTAACATAAAATAACAACATGATACGGATTATCCCATCTCTCGGTTAACTAGTTGAATTATAAGTTTAGCTCAACTGTAAGAAAACAACAAAACAAATAAAATTTTGAAAAATTGAAACAAACAAATAAAAAAAATTAACCAAAAACAAGATATGTAACACAGGGTGTTACAATATATGACCGTGAAGTAAGCTAATACAGAAGAAACCCTTCAGTTATCATTTTCTGCCCATTTTATAAATAATAATTAAATCGATTAAAGCAGCGGAGATAATTAATATAAACATAAAATAACAACATGATACGGATTATCCCATCTCTCGGTTAACTAGTTGAATTATAAGTTTAGCTCAACTGTAAGAAAACAACTTGTACTATAAATTATAATGTTTTCAACATGAGTAATTTAACGAGTGAGGCAATACACAGTACTTATGGAGGTACTAGCAAAATTAATTAAGTGCGATGAAAAATAACTTATTTCGCAAAACAAAATAAACTATTTTTTTCAACCCTATGCGTACAAAAAATGAAACGTCACAAAACTGAACATGCTAACATATAAAATGTACGCTTATAAATGATAACTTGACTGTAACAGACAGGTGAAGTGTTAAATTATTTGCAGTCGATCTGGTAGTTCCAGAATTACAAAAAATAGTTCTATTTCTTATCACTAGGTCAACCAGTTATATGGACTGAAGCATTTAAGAACATAAGAGGTACAGGTGTAAACGACACTAGTCAAGAGTTATCTCCTCTGAGTAATGACTTTCATTATATAGCCAAATCCTGTGGTGAATGAAGTGAAAGTGTCATTTGCAGGGTAGGAAGTAAATGCTTTTCGGAGGGCCTGGAATGCTGATAAGCATACTTTTCCGCTCAATGAGGAAGGTAATCGTAAACCGCCTTACTTCTTGTTTTGCTTAGTAAAGCCTCTAGAGGTTCAAACCAGCCTTTCGGCTGATGATCTAAACAAAACAACATATATGATAACATACCAACTAGCACAAAATGTTTTCAACCACTACTTATATAATAATTCAAACACACAAAGGAAATTTAATATAAGAAATCTATCATAGGAGCACTACAGTACGTATCGAATTTGTATAGGCTACCACTAAAAAGTATTTTACAAATACACTAACGGTGTATGATGTGATGTAAAATGCTCTGTTTATTTAATTTGGAGTAATGAAAGAACAATATTAATTACTTCATTTTTTTAAATGCTTTGAAAACCTGGATGTCGGAGAAATAAAACAAAGAAGCTAGGAAAACCCTCACGTCGCTACAAAACTGGATACTGCAACACAAAATGTTTAGTAACCTAAAATGTTTTTTTATTTTTGTTAGCAGGAATAAATGACAAACACCCAAATTGATAGCTGCCTTTTGACATTGAATAGGCATCCATACAAGTCCCTCGTCCACCCTTTGTTACTTAACAAAAGCTAATCTCTACCAATGGTGATGGTCTAACTCTACTCTCTACTCTCCACTGGCTGACTGTAATGGCCCGAAAGCTACTCTCTACATTTACAAAATAAAAGTTTCTCTTAACCAGCTCTACACATTTTCAATACACTTTCCACAATTAGAATTCCCAAACAGTAAAATCCCGCGTCTCGAAGACACCCCAGTATAATAACTAAAGAGGGTAGTCAACTCAAGATAATTTTTTTAAATTCTGATTTTGAATTTTTGCATTTATTTGAAGTTAAAAATTATCTAAATCACAGTATGTTTATTACTTGTCGGTTGACAAAAAGTTATAGCCGGCCGCATTGGCGTAGTTGGTAACGTGCTCGCCTCTCGTCATGCGGTCTTGGGTTCGAATCCTTCACTGTTATTCATCCTTCACTGTTACAACCCAACGTCGTCGCTCAAGACCACTGTAGTTGATGCGACGTTAAACAAAGAAAAAAAGTTATAAAAACATGTTTTAATTATACAGGTTCTATCATCATAGCAACGTTTTAATAGGTTTTTTTTATTTAACGTCGCATCAACTGCAACAGTCATTAGCGACGACGTTGGGGTGTAACTGAGGAGGGATGAAATGATAATTTGTAACGTATGAAAATATGCCGTGCCTGAGTGGGATTAGGTTTTTAATGTGAAATATTTATAAATCAGAAATTTACTAGTTACTGAAGGTTTATTTTGTAAATAAATAAACTACTCGTATATGTTTACATAACGATCAGATAAATAAATTCTGTTGTAAAAAAAATTAAGCTCATTACCAAGGCGAGTGAAATTATTCCTTAAATTTTAAATTAAGTTTTCCGAAAAAGTGTTTTTGCATGATTGCACATTCTTGGGAATTAAATATTTTGGTTTGTATTTGAGATCTTTGTATGATTTTTTTTTAATGTTCATAATTTTTGCTCTATTATCTGTTGAATAATTATTACAAAAAAACTTGACACGGATTTAGATAAAAAATAATTTGTGAATACATAAAATATAATATTTTTGTGAAAATATGGTTTTTCTTCAATTAATTTCTTGTAAGAAAAACTACATACAAGAGCATAAAAAAGATACTAGACAGCAATTTTCTGTATTTTTTGGCCTAAGAATCATGTTTATATCTTTCTTGGTTTCTGAGATATTTGATTCCCCGTAAAAGCCTGCTTTTCCACCCCCACCCTTATATTAGGGGCGGTAATTAATTTTTTAGCCTGGTTTAATTGGTAGATCATTAATAGTAAATTATTCTCTCATGTAAAATAAATAATGATAAATTATAGTCAGTAGTTTTGATTTTCATTTTCTGGTTGACTACCCACTTAAAGTAATATCCCTAATACTGTAGTATTTGAGAATTAAATTAACAAATTATCTAAAAATGTAATTCACAAGAAAAAATGCCATAAAAAATTATATTTTTTAAGTAAACAGTAGACTACAGTGCTTAAAATGCTCAATAAATAAATAAAAACTTTACGGAACTCGCAACGGTCTATAAGTTACGAAGAGCCGATGCACATTTCTTACATACTCACTGGCTAAGTTTGTATAATCTTTGTACTTGTTGAGGTATTTAACCAAATATCCAGCATTTCTTTTTTAAGATAAACTTCTTGTATTTTTAGACGTGGAAACCCGTTTTAATAATCTAAATTTTGTGCTCATTCAGACGTCACAGTGGTGAAAACAAAAGAAAAGCTCTGCTCCGCTTTCAAAAATAGTTACTTATATTTCACAATTACAGCGTTGGTTTATGATCATGATTTATGAGCGCATGCATGAGTCAACTTCCGACTCATACGTATACTTCTTAACAATAATTAAAGAGATTTAAAATACTAAACCACTTTAGGTATTTAAGTCAATATATTCGAGAATTTATTTTTTATCTCTGATGATTCTATAAAATAGAAGGATAGACGATCGGTGTTTATTATTATTATTATTATAGAATTCATATTGTGCATACTTATGTAATTCCACTACAGATGATTATAAAATTTGTACGGTTTATAGAAGAGGTAGACCATCACAACATACTTTTGTTAGCCGAATGAAATAACGTTTTCTACCGGTATATTTATATTAATTATCATATAAAGTGATGAATTTTTATGGTCTACACTTCATTATGGTTTCACTTTTTCTTCATTCTATGTAATACTAATAACAGCGTAGAACAAAATTATAGTTATTAGAAATAACATGAGGGCAATGCTCTGTAGTTGTGGTTGTTTTTCAAAAATGTTTTTGTAAGTTTCATTTTCATTTATGAAAAAATAAAAACGCTAGTTGTTACTAATATAACTAGCTTATTGCTATAAAATACTCTGGAGTATTAACCTGAGTGTAAAATGGTATGTATTGAACTGTAATGAGTTTCTAACAATTTCATTTTCTCTTGAGGTGTGTTTGAAAATTAATGGTAGCCTATTATATGATACCAGAGAAACATCTGTGCACAAACTTTTTACCACAGTTCAATTACAGTAATAATACATACAACTATAATAACAATTGTTCATAAACCACGAGTACCTACATTTTGATGCGATGTCAGTTAAATGAAAAGTAATTACAGATGTCAGTGTAATGGTGCAAATTGAGAAAAATCGACACTGATAAAATTAATCGAGATCACCATTTAAATTATTTCATCGCTTTCAATCAACTATTTGATAAATTTTGTAGTAGAGCACAGCAAAACAAAACACGATAAGTTAACATAAAATACATTCTACAGAAGAATGTATACTGAGATAAATTTGGGGGATTATACCTACAAAAACACTAAACTAGTAACCACGAAATTCCGAGCTTCTCCGTAAACCAAGCAGTCGTGTACTCCCATCCGTCCGGCCTTACACTGTTGCCAATTCCACCCGCTCTAAATAAGTTTGTAATTTTATAATGTTGATGATAACAATCTAATAATAAAAGATAAAAAGTTCGTTCCCGCTCTGCCAAACACGGCAATACTGCATTACTATCTAACTAGATTCAGGCTCGCAATTTCATGGTTACTAGTATAACCTTTCACTATTTTTGTAGAGAGCATTATTTTGAACGAAATTGTGTATAGTAAAACGGTATAGTTTGTTTAAATAAATAAAAACAGAACGCATTGTCAAAAAATGATTTTTTTTTGTGAAAGTGATGATTTTTGGACTCGTACTAATACTAGTTTTTGAAGAGTTGGCATATTTTACCATTTTCCATAAATCATAATTTTTACCTACGACTCGAAGAATTTTTTCGTACGACCAAGAATTTGTTTATAAAATTACTCAGAATTTTGCCCTCTGGAGCCCTAGGTATGCAAAATGTAGTACTGTTTTCAAAATATTTTTTTACTTTATTAGTGAAATTTACAACTGTTGATAAAAGAATGGATGAATTGAAAAGATGACGATGAATTGCGGTTTAAGACGTAAATAAGATCACCACTCAATATTGGGCTTCAGCTGTAACCGCTCTACAAATGGATTACATTATTTTGTGTACTAACAATACTGCATAATATATACTAGTTTAATACTTTGTAATAAATTACGTTCACAAAATGATGTCCCTCCTCTATCGTCGGCATAAACGCTTTTGGAGATTTCCTATAGAAGATGCGGTAGATATAAATTGCGTACCAATTCGTTGTTATGATGAAGTGATTGCATACGAAATCTTGTGTACATTTGTTGAAAAAATTCGTTTACGTACGGAATTTTGAGGTCACTGTACAGAGTTATTAGTGAAGTAGAAGGATAAGATTTAAGAAGTTTACGAAGAAGAGGTAATATAGATCGTTTTAAAAGTAAAAAGTAAAAATGTTCCGTCAGTCGTCCAGAGTTTTCCGTTTAATCTCTACATAAACTTTCCAAGTGACTGTCCTACCTGTGTGTAAACCTTGATATCGTACTTTTGTGATTTAACAGAGGATGGCCATTTAAGACAATTGAAAAGAAATTCCGACGCCAAAAAGTAAATGTAGTGGGTACAGTTTTTTTCAGTATTTATCTGAATACACTATTACTTAAACCAAGATTCTACTTGTGTCACGTGAAGTTAAAACTTAAGAATAACTTCATTCGGAGGGTCTTCTGTAGATAAAATTAGGAAGTCATCCGTAAATAATGTAGTAAGAGTTTTAGGAATAGCAGGGGTATCAGATACGTAATGGCAAAAAAGATGTGGGGATATGACGAAACTTTGCGGAACTCCTGAAAATTTTAAAAATTATTTTATTCGTTCAATGATTACAAGTTTCGCTACTGTTAGAGGAATTGAAAACAAATAAATACTTAAACGTACATACATGGTGTCCTAAAATGGAATTTATCTTTAATTTGACACAAATTTAATGTAAATTTCCCATAATTCATCCAAATTATGTCTTCAACAACTAGTGACTGCTTTTTAACCCCCATTGATTTTAGGGGAAGAGGGTTCATTTTCGAAATAATTTTTTCCGGATTTACTAAAAAGAATAGCTGCATTTTAGGCACAAAACAGTTGTTTAATAACTTCCAACTCAACGAAAAAACATTTTAAGGTAGATTCTCCCCTTAAAAGGAAAACGTATTTATTCTCATAATAATTACATACTAATTCAGGTTAATACTGCATCTGTATTAGGTCCGTCTTTAATTACATGTTATACCATTGATATTATTAGATTATAATTTGTTTCGATTCTACTTTAACGGTCACATAACTCGTAACCAATCCAATAAATTACACATATCCGTTAACAAACGTTAGATAATTTTACACCGTATTAATTTTAAATTAGTACAAATACCTTACTTTAAAAAAATATATCATAAATTGGTGATTTAACCTTTGTAAGTCATAAATTTATGCCTAACAAGATTAATTAACTCCAATTGGTAGCGTGACTTAAACAAAATGAAATATAAAAGTAAAAAGTTAAATTAAAAGTAAGAAAAATTAATAAATAAAAAATTAAATTATCAATAAAAAATTTAATAGGTTCATTACATCGCTTTTAGATATGCCAATCCATATTCAACAAATATAAAGATTGAAAAAATATTAAACGTAATCATGGTGCGTAAGTATTCGTAAATGTTAAACGTAAACCATTCTGCAGCGAAAAATATATGGAAAGCGGGGACGTGGAAGAACGGTGTCGTGGCTTCGAAATCTGAGAACTTGGTTTGGGAAGAGCACAGAAGACCTTTCCCAGTACAACGAACGAAGATAGAGAGTTTCTATGATGGTCGCCAACATTCGGAACGGATAGGCACCTGAAGAAGAGGAATCATGGTGGAAAGACTACATAGGGGTGCTCATTCCGCTGCTGAATTCGGGCTAATCTACACACTGCAACACTCACATAAACTGCGTACTGCCATCTCCACTTGCCTGCTTTTGTTAATGGTGTTACCAAGTACAGGAAAAGGCAAGCATTTTTAGGTTAGCTTCAGTAACTGATACTGAATACTACGTCACGTGCGGATTGGAATCACAGACAAAATTTTTTTAATACACTGAAAAGTATTCAGGAACACACCAACAACTCAGCTCCATAGAAAAATACACAGCTGCACAATGCGAGAGATAAAAAATCTGATCCTGGGTTATGTTACGGAGAGATAAGGAACGATTTTCCGCAGTGATGTCATAGCAACATGCTTATCGGCTTACCAATTATTTTCCATCATGGAAAGCATTTGAAAAAATTCAATATCTAGGTAATAAAAAATGCAAAAACCATCATATTAAGAAATATCTCTATTTATTATCCGTTTGATTGTTGAGCCATTCGCAGTGGCGTTACTATACCGCTAAAGCCCGTGGCAAATTCATCGGATGGGGCCCTCACTCAATACATAGAAGCTCAACCAACATTGTAAATTTTTTTCAATAAATCACCACGTAAAGTACTAAGTAAAAAACGCTATTATAATTATTGTGTGAATTTTTCGTTGATTTTCTAGTAATTTTTAAAAGACCGTATTGGATTGAAATAATTTAATTTTTCTCAACATTTTAATTATTAAAATTCCTTTTTTCGGGCTTCTGTTCGGCAAAAGTGTTAATGACAAATCATCGCCGTTCAAATTTCAGGCCGCGGAATGTTCGATGGATAAAAGTTGCGTAACCTTTCTTGTCTCATAGAATTTCTTAAATAAGTTTTTATCAATTTCAATTTTGAAAAAGATCGCTCGGTACTAGCCGTTGTCACAGGAATGGTTAATGCAGTGCACACTTCAGGAAAGGTTGAAGACATTGCGTAGTGGTATGTATCAAATGTAAACTGCCTTTTACCACGAAAGAAATTCCGCGGCAAAAATATAAACTATCAAAAAAACATAGACAAAACATTTCTTCAATAGCTTGCAGTGTTACTACAGCGCCACGTCGACAAGTAGCGAGGATATTACTACGTTCCGGACGCGTTACTAAAACTCTGCGATATCGTTTTCTTGCAAATGCGTTAAAATCTTGATACACTTTTCAATTTAAAATGTGTATGTACTTTAGCAAGTAACTTAAATTAATTCAATACTTAAATATTTTTTAATAATAAATGTTTGGATACTCCTGTCCTCGTAACCCTCTCGGGCTGGAGGCCCCAGCATTTCCCCCATTCTGCCGCCTTATTGTTGCGCCACTGGCCCATTGGGTTCACACACTAATAAAAATTGTTTACATATTTAAACTAGTATTCTAAAGATTAACTGCAGGCTGTTTTTGTAAAGAATACTATACTAAATAGGGGTTGGTTTCGGGTTCGATTCCCGGTCAGAAACTGGAAATCACAACAAGGCAAAATATCACCGTTCCACAACTATCTTTGTAGTCTCTAGTGAAGCGACTTCTTTGAAGTTACAGTAGTTTTGATGCGATTTTTAATAAACTAAAAGAAACACTACTATTGGTAGAAAAATAAATGAGATATTATTTGTTTAAAATTGTAATCTGATGTGTAAAAATTTAAGACCATTACAAATATTTTTTAGGGAATATTAATTTTACAAGTACTATGACTCGAAAGTTAAACGAAGAGTACAAGTGGGGCCTTGATACTGACATTGAGAAAAATAAATATATGGTCGCTGGAAGACCAGAAACAATATTCAAACCGACAAGAGAATAATTGAATTGGTACACGAGTGTAAATACCTTGGCACTATTTTAGTGACAGACGGTACACCAGACAATGATATTTTGGAATAGGTTGGCAGTGGTAGGCCCATCACCAGAATGTTTCATCCTTTTTTATGGAGTGAACACATATTTTGTGGCACTACGAAGAGAATTTTCTATTCTTTTGTTGAAAGCTCCTCTATGTATGGCTCAAAGGTTTGGACTCTCCAAAAAAGATTTACTAGCAGATCAACAACTACGGAAATGAGTATCTAAGCAAGAAGTTGTCAGTAGACTGTGATAGATCGAGTTAAAAATGAAGAGAGTTTAAAGAAAGTTGACAAAGAGGTTTTATTAACTGCAAAATTGAAAGAAGACAAATCATCTGGTACAGTCATCTGCGAAGAATGGAGACAGGTTGCCACAGATGATTTGGCTATGGGTTCCAGCTAGACGGAGGAAGTGAGGACAACCCATAAAGGTGTGTACGGATGGTGATATGATAGCTGTGAAGAAAGGGTCTTCGGGATGAAGGCGTCTCAATAGAAATGAATAGCGTTTTGAGGTCCAATAAATGCCATAGTGCTGTAATTTGTCAGCACTAAGCCATTTGACAAGCACTAAGCATTCGATCGAACCCAATTTAGACGACAAATGAGAGAAAACCAGAAAACTCACCGGGTTTTCTGTTTTTCCGTCCATCCGATGGAAGAAAGGAGAAACGTCTACACAAAACGAAAACTAAGAATGTGATTATCGAGGTTTTATAACCTTTAATACGAAAAGTAACCAGTTAGTTACATATGACTGGTATTCAAAAACCACTTTTTTAAGATTCTTTAGTCAAAAAGACCTTCCAGAAATGTGTAAGATTACTTCTTCACGTGGTCTAGAATTAGCCTACAAAAACCACATATGGATAACTAAGCGAATAAAACCATATTTTAATTATTTTGTTTATTTTACTGTCGTGAATTAGGCCTATAACTGGAAGTCCTTAAGTTTAAAATTACTCGCCAGAACATTGTTTCTACATTCACAGGACCATAGTTATTACGAAAAGTAACTTTTTATTTACAAATTTGGTATGCGAAAGCCACTTTCTTACTTAAGATTCCTAAATCATAAAACTAGGAGATAAGTCGAACCAATTATTTTCCTCAACTGCAAGACTTTCTTATACAGTAGTTACAAACGAAACAATTAACAAAATAATTTATACAGTACATCACAAAATATACATTAAATAAGATGATAGTTCTAATACCAAATATAAATTCAAAAAAGTAAATGCCGAACATTAAAATGTCAAATTAGCGGTTTACTTCCTTTTTGAAAAAATAAATTATAAATTAACTATATGAACTTAAAATGAACGAAAAGAAGGTAAATTACAAATAATATTAAGTAAATAATTAAATAAATGAAGTAATATAAACACATCCTTTTTAGTAGACTTCATGAATTTGCAGGAACAATCAAGAATGTAAAACTTACAGGTATAAAACAATTTATAGTAAAAAAAGGATATCAAGGTAATAAATTAAACTTCATTATGATAAAGATTATTTTAATAACTGTAAATGTTTTATGTAGTACTCATAGGCCCAAAGTTATTATTATTATTAGTATTATTATTATAATAAAGTAGATCAAACCAAGGTGTTTGAAGTTTCAACATTTATGACCAATAGAATACATGTAATCAGCAACACGTTATAATGAGTTATAATAATCTTGACCGCAACAGTCACGCTGAAATAAGTTAAATAATAAAAATTAAAAACATCACAAAAACATCATAACATAATTATTTAAATTGTACATGAAATGTACAGACATATTTTATGACTCCTAATAAAACAGGCATGAAATTACGATTAATTAACAAAAATTTAACTAAAATATTATAACTATTAATTAATTAATTTGGAATTACGAGGCAAGGAAAGTTCGGTTGTTTGTAAAAAAAACCTTTTAAAAAGACACCGAACGGATGTTTTGCCAGAATTATTTCTCTGTAAAGTCCAAATTATGTAGGCTAAATAAGGAGAAAATGAAGTCTAAATAATACACTGGTTAAATTACATAATCAAGTAAACTAAAGTTAATTACACCGAATTCGATAAATCTTTTCTAAAGAAAATTAAAATTAAATGAGTGTTATATCACGTTTCCTCACGTCTCAAAATTGGAACTGCAGCTCCACTACACACCCTACTTTTAAATTAGTTACAAAATATCGTTGGTAACCCTTTTAATTTCACCGTCCGACGAATCAGGAGTCGAAGAAAATTCAATTTAAAATGTGTTTAAATCAACTCGTGTTTGAATTTATTTAACCGTTAGTTAACATATCTTCTATTACGGTTATCAATGCTTCATTAATTCTTTCCTTTAAAAGATTTATGTCACGAATATTTTTTGAATAAACTATGTGATGTGTTTGATATACTCCTTCAAGAAACAATCTGATGGTATCAGGTCTGGCTCTTTGGAGGCTAGGGTACAGGTCCTTGCCGGCCTATCCATTGTTGTGAAAATTTTCCATTCAAAGCCTGGGTGACAAATGGACTAAAGTGTGAGGTGCAACATCTTGTTGGAAATGAATTCGTGGTGTTTTCGAGTTCAACTAGCTGAAGAAAGCAATATTTGTTTAACATATCGAGATACGCAGTTCCATTAATAGTCTTTTCAGAAGAAAGGCCCTATTACACGATTTTTCATAGTACCACACCAAACATTAACTTTACGCGATTACAGTCGTTTCTCAAAAAGCATATGTGGGGTTAGAGCCCCCTATATTCGTAAATTGTCCCTGTTATTACGCCCATTCTTATGGAATGAAGCTTTGTCGGTAAAAATGATATCATCTTAACATGTTTCGTTTTCATTAACTTTTCTAGCAAATTAAAAAAAAATCAACAGCAAAATGGAAACGTCTTACTCCATCATCAGGTTCCATTCCTGCAGTAGCTGAACTTTACATGCGGGTAATTTCAATCTTTTGAGTAAAACTTTTTTGAATTATTGTTTTCGGGATACCTAACTCGAAGCTTCTAATTGTAGAATGCCTGATTAGTTCAAACGTTTCGTCGTAGTCTGCCAGTTGATTCTGTTTGATAACTGGTCCAGTTTCTTTAAATTGTTAGAACTAACGTCGTATATTATATTCATGTGGTGGATCTTTCCCATAAACACGTCGAACTGAAATTACAGACTTTATTCAGACAACAACGAAACACACTTTGCCTTTTCTTTATCCGTGAATATAGTCTAAACAGACCAAAACAACAATAAAAACCCTTAAGTTGATATTAGAACTGCTGTTACACAAACTTTTAAGTTAGAAGCTACCACAACTACCAATAAAACAACTTAAAATTTCCCTGCTTTCTTGGTCTGAATTTCTGTAACATTATTCTTTTATAATGACCTTGTATAAAATGAGTTACTACGACTGTTACGTGGTGGTTACCTATAACTAGAAGAAATAAAACCAAACAAATTTAATATTTACAACAATAGTGAGGGATTACGGGGTTATGTATTCACGTTTCTTCAGGCTTATCTACTCTTCCGCAATTGATGATGGAATCCTCAGTACGTCTTGCAAAATCTTCCAGTTGTTACTTTACCTTTCATTAGTAGTTTATACAGTGAATCTAATAGTCGATCAAAACACATGCCATAATACAAAATAAAAAATGTGCAGAAGATGAAATCTCGCCAACAGATGGTTAGAACCAATAATTCTAATAGATAAAATAATTAGAAAAAAATTTTAATCACAAAAAATAATTACGAGTGAGAGATACTAAATAATTTAGAACATAATTTTCAACTTATAAGATCAAATAACTTTAATAATAGCTAAATGCAGGTAACATTTTATAATACATATGAACGACTCCTAAGGTGTAATTATAGAGTAATTCACTCTCGTTACCTGATGGCAGTGCGTGCGGGAGAGCGCGACATCCGTGACAATCTGGCATACCACGTTCAGTGGTAGTCAGTTATACTTTTTTTACGTTGGTTAACGTTTTTATGCATCACTGACAAATTATTCCGAGGATACTAAAAGCCGACACGACGTAACCGCTAAGTTCACCATG
This sequence comes from Catonia carolina, assembly GCA_035578175.1. Lineage (NCBI taxonomy): Eukaryota > Metazoa > Arthropoda > Insecta > Hemiptera > Achilidae > Catonia > Catonia carolina. The sequence continues at coordinate 131,843,747 of JAQMRL010000001.1, read as the reverse complement.
CGTTTATTTTAGTTCTCATGCAAGAATAAAGTAAAAATAATGTAAATAATAAAAGTAATACCTAGATGTATTAAACTTCTACAGTTTGGTCCGTAGACTTTTACATAAATAATTAAAAAATGCATTCTTACTTAAATAATGAATGTACTTAGACAAAAAGGTAATTCTGGCCGGAAGTCACATGCATCAGACTTTAAATTACCAATTCACTAAAATGATCACTTTCATTACTAATTAGAATCGCATTTTTTTGGTTACAGTTTGAAATGACTACTAATGTGTACATAACCTGGATTAATGGCGCCTTCTTAATTTCATAACGATAAGTATTAATACCGTGAATGAAAGGTTAGGATCAATTAATTAATTTTCCATTTTTTATGAAAGTTTAAAATGTAATAAAATATATCTCAATGTGCTTCATTACATAGCTTCATAAATTTATTTCTTATACTGTACGAGATAATTAATCTAGCTCCTTTAAAAATACAAAATTTGAAAAAGCTACAAAATATTAAAATTTATAAATAGGAAATTAGGTATAAATGTCTAGTGACAATCACTGAAGAATCATTAAGCTTAAATGTTAATGACAAAAAACATATCAATTTGTAAATACGCTACCTTCTTTAAAAACTGAACTTTTATAAAAATGTCCGATTATTGAATTAGAACCAGCTGCACAATGAACAATGGGACAAAAGACAATTGATACAATTAATTCGTTAAAAGTACGTATATACAGCATTCGTTGTAATCGTAATTCTTATTTGTGTATTCTACGCATGTAGTAAGGATTATTACCCCATGTACAATTAAAGTAAAAATTAAAGAAAAAGTAGAGTAAAATGTATAAATTAAAGTAAAGCTTATAAAATGAGCTAAGTTTATACATGCAATATTTTTTTAAATAATTATTTTAAAACTCCTTTGTACTCGTATTTGAGTAGGTACATAAAGTAATTTGGTCTGAAAAATAAATTCTTAATTTCACTTTTTCACCAATTTTTTTTAAATATTGAAAATGATACAAAAGCTAATTTATGGAGAATAATAATTACGAAAATAAAGAAAAAAGTTTGCACAGATAGGTGGTTTAGTTTCGGAGATAAAACCGTGCAAGCAGAATACTTACAAGAGCAGTTTGAGTAATCTTTATTACAGTGAGATCAAGCAATTAAACCTAAAGATTTAAATTAAAGATTCAGAAGTCAAATATGGTTAGAACCTCTAAACAACACTAACAGAGTTAAATTTGATCATTCACATTTGACTTAGTTAAAAGGATAAAAAATATGGCTTTGATTTTTCTACGAATCATTCATTGCAGCAAAAAGCTAATAAGAAATTGACAAGACGTTCTCTTAAAATTCGTATTTTATTTAGTCAGATAACTTTTTCCAATAAAATAGTTTCATGTTTTAAAGTCGACAATACAATTTATAAGAATAAAAAAGCAGACAACAATGAATGCAAATAGCTTATTTTATAAAGCTATGTTCCTTACAAAAGAAAATGCGAAATTGGTCTTATTAGGGATTTCCAAAAATGTACTGCAGTAAAAAGTTTATCCTGCCATGTGACTAATGTAGACTACAAGGATTTCCGCCCAAACATTTTTTTTGTTCCTTGTTTTTACTTTACAACAATTATCCAATGCGAAATTATACCAGGTTATGAACAAAAAATATTATAAAACTGAGTTACTTTCATTCGTTCAAATTTGGCAACCATATTAAAATATTCTTTATAGTCGAAATATTACACAATGAAGACAATAATGACAAGATAAAATAGTAATAATTGATCGGAGGTCAATGGCAGGCGTTTCAATTTTTTATAACCTGATTAAGATTCATTTTAAAACTGCCATAAACTCACCAAAACGGTTGGCACGCCAAAGTTTATAATTTAACTACCGTACTTGTTCTGTAATATTTGTTGAAAATTTGTTCACAATTTCATAAAATGAAGGTATGACAGCCCCTAATGTATACACGTAGAGTGAATTACCACGATATAATATTTCTGGAAATAACAATAATTCGAATATTTCAAGGGAAAACAGAATAAGGGTAACAGAATTCGTATGTTTTAAGGGGGTTCACACAACCCTGTATTAACAATGTAGACATGACCAACCCAACGGTACATTTTTCTCAATAACCAGTTCAAATGACTGTTAAGATTTGGTTTACTTTTTCCTCGTGTCTTCACCATGACTTTCAACAGAGCCATGTTATTTTAGAAATAAATTCTGTAGAAATAATTTTGAAACCCTTCGAAAAATGTCAATGATTTATATTAATTTTTAAAAATTTGTTGTTCACTATATTGGCATAATCTTGTGTTAAAATGGAGGTCTTTTCATTACAAAACAAACAAAAAATTGTCGAAATGCCTGAACTGGTTGCTAAGAAAAACGTACCACACAATATTTGAGAAATACATTTCAAGTTACAGTGCCTTGTGTCAGTCCATTCCAGTAGCATCAGAAGGGTTATTTTCATCAGGAAAATACATTCTTAATGGAAAACAAGCTGAAATACTGATGAATTAGTATACATAATTTTAAACCGTAAGATTCGCTATAATTTTGAAAATGCAACACAATAAAAATGTTTTGTTTTTGTTAAAATTACGGGAGTATTGAGATCAAGTCTAGAATAAGTCCACAATCACTAGTTTACAATTATTCATACTTTTCTGATTTGAGTCAAGCAATCATGTTCCTTAGGCTCATAAAAAATCTCTGAAATCGGTAAACTAGATCTTTTAAGTGGTAGAGCATGAAAACACAAGTACAAATTTATTAATGTCTGTCCAAGAGTATTATTAGCAAAGCGGTTCGATTCCAGATTTTCTAGAACGTAAGGAATTGACGAGGTCAACCCACGGTTATACAAAGTAGATGTTAACCAATATATAATTTTGTACTACAAAAATCAAATCATCAGTGAAACTGTACTCCCAATTCCATTCCCATGTTTGCGAAACCTTTCTTTCCTAAATTATATTAATCATTTTCAAAGAGTAAGCCTGTGTACCCGATTACGTTTGCGTGAACACGCATTTTAAATGCACCACAACAAAGTACATGTAAACTTACTTAAATCTATCTTATTTGTAAATGCAGTACATGCTATCACGTTTTACATCGGTCCTTCCCAGAACTAAGAAACAAAGACAATCCAGTATTATTTCTTAGAAAACATTTTAATGAAGAATGTACAAACCACAAACCCAGTATTAGCCTAATTCTAACAACCGTAACAATAAATACAGTGCAAGAATAAAAAGTGAAGCAGAAGAGCAATTTAGCAATTTCGTTAATCAATAACTCATGACAAAATTGGCTACAAGTTTTAGACGAAAGCAATGGTATGAATATTGTTAATAAATCTAGTCAATAAGATAACTATTACGTACTAATCGCACAACGCTTACGCTGTCGGAACTTTTGGTATTCATTTTTTTCTCTCTTTAATTTAAAATATAGGACTACACACTACAGTATAACCAAGCATAATTGATGAAATTCATTACGCGTGAAAAGAGGGGATCACACCTAACAGCGTTTCGTCCAGCAAGATTCAGTCGCACTACGATGGAGGTGAACTTAATGAAAAACAAGGCAGCGTTAACGATGAAGAAGTTTACAAGACATCAAGGTCATAATGAAATAACAACAATACAAATATCGAAAGAGATCCCTACGCGAAAGACGACGACGACCTGCAAAATTTCGAAAATTTTGAATAAAGCTTGGATGATTTTGTAGTTCATTAAGAAATCTTTTATAAAGCCGCCTTGCGACGTCTTTTACGTAGGAAATGCAAAGGTCCAAATGAAGTGCCGTTTCTGACGTACCAAGGTCCTCCAGTGGCGAGTCTTAAGTATCTAGATAACAACTAGGAACAACCGGATTCTGTTCAAATTGGTTAGTGCAACAGCGCCAAATATCTAATCAATCTAAATTGAATATTGCTCTTAATATACAGAATCAGAACAATAAATTGTTTATACACGAAAAATTTTATTAATGTATTATTTTTTAAATGTGAAAAAATTCTTCGAATCGGATCCTGAAACCAACACTGGTTTTATTAAAGAAAGACTTCACACGAACATGTGCATCGTCAATGAAACGGAAAAATATTTGTGAAACCGCATCGAGGCTTCTTCAGTTGCAACGTAGTTTATGGAACGTTGCATTTACGCATTATTAATTCACTGTTGCACGTGGGAGAACGAATTTATAAGATTAAAGTAAAAATTATTAAACAAAAATATGCTCCATTGAGTTTAGAGTTAACCTTTCAGATTAAAAGATTCACTACTATAACGTACATTTAGAATAACATAACTTAAATCACCATTTAACAGCCTTATAGAAATTGTTCAGTAACTGGCGAACTGCAATTAACACCGACAAATCTACACATTCACATTGACTTTACGTGAACAATGTTTTTCTTAAAAAAAAAAACAAAGCTCTCATTCCGACAAAGATCGCTATCTTGGATTACACCTTTAAGTATACAAGCGACTGACATTGAGTGCTTACGTAACTATCAAACTAAAATTATTGGAAGATATATGAAAACAATTAAGTTCCGTACTCTCAAGGGAAACAAAATTATTAATTAACCTAAAATTAACAGCTTATATTTCATTTTTAAAATGTATCCAAATGCATGCCATCCAAGTAAACGGATAAATTATGCGCTGAGTAATAAACAAAATACTAGAATTACAGTCTAAAACATCAAAAAACACTGTAGATGTTCTCTTTTATGAAACTATAGTATATTTTCTTTTAAGCTGAGACCTACAGTAAACAACATTTTACGAAGTAAGGTTGGATCTGTTGTGTCTACGCTACGTGTAACTGGATGGCTGGCGCCCTTCGTTCGTTTTTACTTTTATACCAATTGTAACCTGTATACCTTTGTAACCTGAATCCTATTGAGTTAGTGTGGGAAGGTGAAGGGTTATGTGGCTACAAAATAATAAAACATTTAAGCTCTAAGAAGTAACGAAACTTATAGAAATTGGGGTTTCTAAAGTATCGGTGAATAAGTGGAAAAACCGTATAGCACACGTGGAAAAGGAGATACCAAAGTGGGATTGAGATTCTTTGAGGGAAGTTCAGGTAGAAACTTGTAAATATGGAACGTGATTCAAGTAGTGACAACGAGAATTATGTGTCGCCTGATGAAGTTTTATCAGGTGTAGAAGAAATTACAATAAGGTAACCTCTTACAGTATTTTGTTTACAATTAACAATCTCAAGCCTAGATACAAATAAAAGTTTATAATAATAAGATTATAATTATAGTAATACGAATGTAAATTAATTATTACAAAATTAACAATAGTAAATTTCCTGTAAAACGAAGTAAACTTTTTCGGATGGATCCCGCTACGTAATATTTTTCTACAAAAACTGGTTTGACCAGATCTCAACTTAGCTAACATAGAGTAGCCTATAACAACGTTTTCCATAATTATCAATGAACATCATAGTTGAGAAAAACTTTGTTAAGATTGTACAGACTTTTAAAAAATAAATGATACACTACTGAAACCGGCTGACAAACAACTTGTCATCTTATAATCTGAACCGGCTAATACGCATCTTGTCATCTTGTAATCTAAACCGGCTAATACACAACTTGTCATCTTATAACCTAAACCGGCTAATACACAACTTGTCATCTTATAATCTAAACCGGCTATTACACAACTTGTCATCTTATAATCTTAAGCAGCTAATACACAACTTGTCACCTTATAATCTAAACCGGCTAATACACAACTTGTCATCTTATAACCTTAACCAGCTAATACACAACTTGTCATCTTATAATCAAAACCCGCTTATACACTTAAAATCTATCAAGTAACCCATCTTAACGTTTATGACGTACCTGGAGAAGGGACCTGAAAACGGTAATTTTGTTGGAAAATATAAAATAAATTATATTTTTCCAATGATCATCAATTTTAATTAGCATTTTATTTGTTACATCTCTTCGGAGCACTATTATTGAGTAGTATTCTCCTCCAAACCATAATGTCAATAATTACTACTCATTTTCTTATTCTCAATCATTTGTTGTTAGAATTATACGGTTGTGGATAAAATTAAAAAAATCTGGTGTGAAACAATGACACGACTTTCTCTTGCCAATGTAAATAATGACTAATATAAACTAACATTAGTATTAAAACATTAAAAATAAACAAAAAAATTAATCTCAGAAAACATAACCTCATTTTAATCATGAGTGAATGATGCAAAATTAGAATCAACTTCAGTTTGGCTTAATAATACGAAAAATCATTTTTTCACGCTAATCTAGGCCCTGTAGAGAAAAATGCTTAAAATAAAAAAAGATCTTTTTAATTTTCAATAAATTTTATTATTATATACACTTTTGTCGTAAAATGCATACTAAGGAAATCTTAAAAAATCCATTTTTACAGATTTTCAAGAAAAAAAAACAGAAAATCACAAATTACCGCTAAACTAACCGTTATACAAAAAAAAAAAAAATGTTTAAAAAATAAGTTGTAGATTTTTAAATTGTCAACAACTTTTATTATATACCCTTTTGCCCTAAAATGCATTTTAAGTCAGCAATCTTAAAAAACAACCATTTTTTTTCTACAAGAGAACAGCCTCTGTAAGAATTTCAGCAGACATGGCGCCTACTCTATCTTGCAGAGCATAAAAATGTAGTAAATGAGGCGATTTAAAAAAAATTGTAGGAGCTGTTTTTGATAAAATTTAAAAAAAGTGAAAAATGACACGAATAAACTACTACTTCCGGTTGACCGATTTTGATAAAAATGTTCGTGTAGAATCTTCTAGTGGTATCTAACTTACGTTTCAAGTTTCAACTTCGTACGATACTCCGTTCTTGAGATATTCTGTTCACACACAAACACACACCAATCGCTAAAAACATGATTTTTGGGTTCAGGGGGTCTGAAAACCTGTACATCCGGTGGAAAACGATTTCGAAAAATCGACATGAAAACAATACTTTCTTTCCTATATATTCATATATGCAAACGAAAGTAAAAAGTACTACTTATAGGGAAAATATTTACACTAATAATGGGTAACCATTGGGCTCGAACCCAGAAGGTTACATGAATATTGATACAAAAATAAATGAACTATGAATAGTAGTCGAAATAAGAATCGTGTGCGGTACTGCAATCACGATACAGTACTTGCACATACTCAATTAGAAGTGAATGGTAAAATATTATTACAAAATATATTCTAGAAAAAATCTTGACTATGGTACCGTTATATTAAAATAAATTAATAGAAATAAAATGTACGAAACAATAAAAGTAATTATTATATTATTTACTCTATATAGGTCGAATTATGATTATATAGCAGGCTATAACAGAACTCGATGTTAGCCTACAATACGAGACGTCTATACGAATATCGTATGGTATTTATGAATAAGCGATTCAGGTGAAGGTAACACGTTCTTCTTTCTATTTACATCCTTCTGTATCTCGGAAATTAATGAAGGAATAAAATAATACGCTACATGTGTACTATTACAGTAAACTTCAAATGAAGTTTGATATGATTTATTACAGAAACAGATTAGAATGTTCGGTACTACGTTTTACTAGTACTATCCAAATCACAATAGTACAACCTCAAAATTTTCAGTGGGAATTTCATTCCTAGGTTTTTTGTTTGCTTGCAAAATGGCACAATTAAGAGCACGCACTCAGAAAGGTGACTCAATATTTACTCTTTTCAGACTGATTTTCTCTAAACAATGAACTTCTTTCATTCATTCAGATCTTTTCTTTCTTCTTCAGAATATTTCGCCCAATTTGATTCTCTATATTTGTGCCACCGTAAATGATAAAGATTAAGTTTTCATCAAGTAGTTGTTAACCTTGATAGAGTTTCCAGTTTAGTTTTTCATCCCAACACCGCACTAAAGAGATTGGTACTTTAAAAACATACATCAACATTGATGCGAGGTAATTTTTGGTTGAAAACGGTTTTCGTTATTTGGTTGGGTATAGTTAACTGGTTATTCACAGCCATCCAAAAAGTTTCAAGTTGACCTTTTTACGTTTAATTCAAAATATATATACTGAAGTCACGAGATTGCCTTTTGCGTATAGATGGGCTGTGAGGAAGGGAAGTGAAAATTTAACAGTGCTGCCAACCTCAACAATGAGACACTGCTCGTACATTTCACTACCGTGCAGTTTCTATATACAAGCTGTAGTTTATTCAGAGAAAATGTTTTCTCCATAAATCTTAGAAGAAATAAATGTGATATGTAGTATTGCCTATAGCTTAATTACATGAATAGAAATATTTGATTTACTGTAATTACCAGTTACCTATTCTATAGGAACACAATTTTCTACAAATGAATCGCCTTTTTTACTTTCGCTATCAGTCTCACTGGTATCTACTTAATCGTTTCGTTTTTTTTACCAGGTGTCAACAAAACGTGAAGCTTCTTCACATCTTTAATCACATCTTTAATTTCCTTCTTTATTTTTTGAATTTTGGAGAGAAACATCACAGTAGTTAGCCACTTGCTCACGGCTTTAGTTAATAAGCAGGAAAAGGCATTTTTGTTTAGCTTCAACTTCACAGCATTTTATTACACTGCATATTAGATTTTGTTCAGCACTGTGAATACAGTCTGCCCACGTTTTTGAGAAACTAATATTTCTGTTTACGGTAACAAACAGGTTTATTCAAACAGTTAACTTACAAAAGGTTCCGCTGTATATTGTATATGCTCCGGGTGTAGTATAAGTGTTGCGTTTGTTGTACTGAAATTAAAGCAGTCGTGTGTGCGTACTGATGCTTTTCTCCCTTTACCCCTCGTTGCAAACGAGGGCAAACTCGTGACTCACGTAACTGAAACAGCAATTGCTCTTAAGTCAAAAGAAGGAATTGGGGAGACAGTCAAGTTAAAAATGTTCTTTGAATTTTCCACTATCCATCATGTGAGGAAACCTCTCAATTGTAGATTTTCCACTCCGAAAATAAACTCGAAATAGTTCTCTTATGTTCCGTAAAAAGGAAAATTTCGAGGTTCCTAGCTTTACTAAATAAGAAAAGAAGCAAATACTGTTATACTCGATGAAATACATACATAGTTACACAGACTGCTGGTAAGATACAGCACGCGTATAAAACAACATTAATCGGTAATTTAAGAATTAAAGTAATAATTGAAGTAGAAATGCTGTTTGAAATTATTACATTTACAAGTTTCTTCCGTGTGTAGTTAATTGCTATTTAATTATAATATTTTAAACCCGATTCAGTAACTTACTTATACTGAAAACTTATCATAAAAACAACAAACTGTACTTAAAAGCGCGAAACTAATTTTCAAATGGTTATATTACAAAAGTAAATTATGCAATTATTTTACAGTAAAATCCGTAAGTTTCCCTTTTTTACTGAGTCTATCTAGAAACGTACACGTGCGCAACATCTCAGAAAAACATTCCAGGAGATGGTTGTAGAATTCTACGTAACTTTAAGTACTTTGTATTTTAAAATTCTAATGTGTCAGGATAAACACGTTTCGTATTTTCTTTTCCGTAAACATGTCACAACTAGTTGAATTCTATTCCTTTAAAAATTACACTTAAAGAAAAACCCGTATCAGCTTCTATAAAGACTTCTTATTTATTTTTTATTTGCTCCAAATTTTGAATATACAGAAGGCAGTAAAATCATATTTAAAAGGAACAGACTTTAGCTCACTTTTATTAAAACACAAAACTGAAATTCTACAAAACAAATTAAAGACTAGTTAAAGAAATTCTACAAAACAAATTAAAGACTATTTTAAAGAAATCTTCTTCAAACCATGCATAAAAACATGTTGCACAAACCCCACCTGTTTATGATTATGGCGATTGAGCATATGCACTCCTTTAAATCCTTTTCGTTACTAGAAGAACGGCTGACACACAGATGACATCACACAACCAATACAACATTTTTGTGGTCCGCATTTATGTAACAAAAACGCTTTCTAAAACTTAGCTATACATAATTTTTACCTAAAATAACTGCACGAAAATGGTCCGATGGTAGTTGAAGCATTGTTGCCAGATCACAGCCCGCACATTCATTCGAGTCGGCACGAATTCTTAGACGTCTCCCTAACTAGGCCGTCTATTAGACGTCTAGTAGACCGTCTTTTTTAATCCAAAAAATACTGTGAGTTTCTAATGATGCGCATTTTATTACTACATAAATGTCATTATTGTGTTGTGATCTTTAGGTTAGATGCGCGCGCATAAAGTTAGGCAAATAAATTTTGCGATATTTTTTGCGTTTGACAAAGAATAACTTTTTTTTTTAATCGACGACATATATTTTTTATTATTTCATTATAAATATAAAATTTTAGCTTTAATTTCATATATATTATTTTTGTCATAGGTTACAGAGGACAAAAATTAATTAATTGTCTTTCAAATGTGACAAAAATGTAAAGTTTACTGCGTAACTTATCCATACGGTGATCCATCCGTTCGCGCTCTGTCGGTCTAGAATTGTCACTCCAAAAATCTATTTTTAGAAATGATACGAAAAATTCAAATTACAATACGTTGTTTTTTTTTCGAAAATATCGCTGGAACAGTGTTTTATTTGTTGTTGTTTAGGTTATCAGCCTAAAGGCTGGTTTGAACCCGTAGAGGTTTTACTAAGTAAAACGAGAAGAGAGGTGGTTTACCATTGCCTTCCTCACTTAGTGGAAAAGTACGCTTATCAGCATGCCGGGCCCTCTGAAAAGCACATATTTTCCACTCTGCAAATGACACCTTCACTTCATTCACCACAGGGTCTGGCTGTGTAATGAAATTCATTACTTTCAGAGGAGATAACTCTGATTAGTGTCTTTTACACCTCTACCTCTTCTGTTCTTAAATGATTCAGTTATTTAATTGGCTGACCATGTGATAAGAAACAGAACTATTTATTTTAGCCCTGCAACAAACAGATTGAGTGTAAATAATTTGACACTCCGCCTGTCTGTTATGGGCAGGTGTTTTATTTATTGCCCAGAAACACGAATATGACATTAGACGAGGCAACGTTAGAGGGTGCGTGGGTAGAGGAAGCGCTCCGTCTACGTAGGTAGGTGAGCTACTCTAGTTCATAATGTTTATTAAAGTTACTACTCCAAGAATTGGGACGTCTCAGATTTTAAACTCGTTTCAATTATTACCGGAAATAGTTTTCCTTGGAATGGGGGAACTAAGTTTACCCTGGCCAAATTAAGGCTTTAAATAAATTTTATTAACAGTACAACTTAACTTAAGCATATTTCAAAGTGATAAATAAAACTAATGACAACAAATGAATAGCTCAAAAGTAATAAATTCCTGTTTGAAATTTATTACACTAAGTTAATTTCAGGTTAAGTTTTATTAGACATACATTTAAGTATCGTATCACTTTGGTTGATACATTCTACGTTTTCTTTGCGATATGGTAAACGTCAGCCATAAACTAACGTAACTGTAATAGTTCTACAACAGTTTATGGACCATCGTTGTTAAAATATAATTTGTCAGTTCATAAAATTAAATTGTATTAAATGCATAATTCACAAACGTACATTACCCATTTATGTACCAGCATAATTACGTGTAAGATATAACAAATTCAAACTCTTGTAATAATTACAGGAGTTTAAATTTGTTATATGTTAGATTTAAAAATATTTAATGATCCTTAAATGTAAGTGTATAAAATTATTGTACACTTACATTTAAGGAACAGCGAAAATTTAACGCATATAATCTCAATGTTTTGTAAGATGTACGATTTATTTCAGTACAATCAGAATGGTATTTATGTATGGAAACGGCTTTATGCTGCATATCTGAGAGATACTTTGAGGCCGATAGAAATTTGGTTCAACATAGTTTTAAAAAATCTGCATTATGTTAAATTTTCAATACTTGTCTGCCATCTTGAATCCGCCTTATTCATCAACCTTATTTTTGTTAAATAGGAAAGCAGATACATGACACATGATTTCGATGTGAAATTGTACGCAAAAAAAGGGGAAACTTGTTTTTACGTTAATATCTTTGTAACCAAATCACAAGTATTCAACAAAGTTGGAATGACGGGAAATTCGTGTTAACGAGGTAAAATGCGCTTTACAACAATTAATAAATTATATTAGTTATTTTTTATTATTATAATCAATATTTTACTACCACTGCCAACTACTGTTTAGTTACATAGATTAAAAATTTAGTTAAGATTGTAAAATACAATTGAATTGTTAATGTACCGCGTTTTACTGTTAACACAATTTTTCTATTATTCCAATTCTTATAACTAGATAACGAAGGCGTTAACGGAAAAACGGGGTTCACTGATGTTGTTTTTGTAAAATTTTACCTCGAAATCATGTGACACATGTCTACCTTCCTATTTTTAAAAAAATTATCTAATATGACGGATCCAAAACATTCAAGAACTATTACTGAAACTGAAAGAAGGTTATTTGAGCTAATAAAATAACAAAAAAGAAATTTAAATGACCTAAAATTAAGAAATAAAAATATAAGCACAATAAACATTTATAAGTTAACGTTTGCAATGATTGTTTAATTATGATACGTTAAGATATGTATGTATAATTAAGATATATTAAACATTTCACTATAACAAATTCTGTTTTTTTCCAAAAACATTTAATGCGTAAACTGAAATTAATTAGCCTATTGAGTGTTCAAATGATCAACATAAAATTAAATTAATATAACAAACGCGTGAAACAACAATTTAGCAAAGAACACCATCTAAAATGACCGACGTTGGTGCAGTGGTCAGCGAAACTGAGTTTGATTCGATTCCCGGTCAGTACTGGAATTTTTTCATCACTCATTTTCATCCGTTTCCCTTCACTGTCTGTGATAGTACTAAGTAATATGTCGAGCAATCGCATGTAAAATAAAGTTGAATCGACACACACGTAGCTAACGATGAAACTACTAAAAATATCAGTTTCATATTTTATCAAATGGTCGTGTTTCATTTAACAAAACATCTTGTGACATGTAAAATAAATTATAAAGCAAGGCATCATCAATATAATCTAAGTTAAAAAGCTATGCGAATTGGTATTAGATTTGAATTACGTCTATGTTCTACAAAAATTGTATCCAGCCAAAATATGTTTGATGATAACAGAGATAATAACAGATTTTTTTAACTGCTCAATAACCAAAACATCTTCAAAGTTTTTAGTAGAAGAACCTTGTTTATTTGTTTTTAAATTTAACACAAATAGGAATGTTCACTTACCAAAGACGCTAAGCAAGCTATTAAAACTATAAAATATGTTATACAAATCCGTAATTGCACCGATTGTTACAACTACTTACTCAACATCGACACAATACCAAAAATAGAACAGTAATTAAAATTTCGAATGATCTTATGATTCAATTTTATTGCACCCAAATGAAATAATAGGAAAATCGTACAACCATAATAAATCTCTAATGTACTGCAATTAGAAAAAAGTGACTTAAATTTATTATGTACCGTTAACAGGTAACATAAATCTTTAAGTGTTCAGCAAATTTAACATCATGTATTATATTACACCCCATAATAGTACAAACCATTAAATGACGTTTACATGTCAGAATGCAATTAACTTCCAAAATTTATTAGTGCACCTTTTAAGGATATTTCGCTACAAAAAAAAACAGAGGCAAGAAATTATCAGTACTTAACAGAAATTTGCATAAGAATCTCATCGAGTACTACTGTATGAATTACAGCACTTCACATGGTCTTATTTTGTGTAAGTAACAGAGAGAAAATTTTTACGCAGATTTTTAACTCCACAAAACATTCAAAATTATACTAACGTAACAAAAATCAGTTTCCCCGCCACCACTGTAGAGTATTGGTTCATCCTGTCATCATTACGCAGTCTGTTTACAACCAAAATGAAAATCAACTGATAATGCAGCCATCATTCTTCGGTCTGATTCTGCTCAGGGTGTATCCCGTTTTCAATCTACATAGAGAATCTGCTCTAAATTTTATAACTGTACAAAAACAATTCGGAGAGTGTTAGAAAGGGCTGAAATAATTGCAGGAAGTCCTCGGCCTCAAACACGACGCAGCTGTATGGCTAGTCTACGTGGAAGTTAAGCGAAGAAAGCCAGGTATTGTAAGCAATTTTTACCCGGTAATGCCAAATTGGCACAAAAATTTGCGACTTACCGAACCTAACAGTTGCATTTCTTAATCGATGTGACCTGTAGTAAAGTTAGTTTTGTCAGAGATGTAAAGAATCCATCGACAAATAAATCTGTAACCTACGCCTTTCTAAGTCCAAGAAAATTGTGGCCTCGGCAGAATGGAGATATCTGAGAAGATAGGCGTTGCACAGGGATTCCAGCGAGAGTAAGGGCAGCGATGCTGCGGAATGAGGAGAACTGGAAGATGATCGTTCAGTTTGCGGAGAGGGTGGTTGGGAGGAGACATATGGAGATCAGCGGGATCGCCCTCTCCCACAGTAAATCAATGCTGTCCGGATTCTAGGTAAGGTAGATACACTAATTTCCTGAGCTGGTGATGAAAGAGATGGATGAAAGTGAGAGAGTGAGTGTTGGTCGGTGACAGGGAGAGGGGATTAAGGTTACGGTTCCCTTCCACGCCCCACTGACAGTATGTAAATTTTTTTAACCCGACATTTCCCTTGTAGTATTATACAAACAGTTCCGAGGGAGGTGGAGGGTTGTTTGCTGATGTCGGATCAAGTGGCCAGGTGGCGGGTTTTGGTTGGTAAGGCGGTTGCGGCCTTCTTGGGGCTGGACGAGGACGCCTCAATTGAGTCCAACACACTTCCCCCATCGTGAGGGAGTGCCCATGAATTTTTTTGCCGCCTCGGATAAAAATAAAAAAGTTCAAGAAATCAAGTCATACAGCCACCGATAAGTTGGTGTAAGACCGAGAAATTTTTCCATCGTGATGCATACGTCCCGAGTTAGACATAAACCAATATGATCTAAAATTTTAACTAAGCTACCGAGGGGAATCTCCTATACCTCAGCCAATAAGATATTAGCTTACTCACTAACCTGCTATCAATAATACTTCCAAAAAAATCTTCAGAAAGGAGCAGTGATGAACCTCGACAAGTAAATAAATCGGCAGCTACCATTTATAAGCACAATATAATTAGATATAACAAACGCCAACGAAAACAATATCTCATAAATAACATCAAAAACGATTAGATATTAGACAAATGGAACTGTGGGTTACATCCGATGCTTTTACAGTCCTGCATACAGTTAAATTATAAGAGTGTGATCAAAAACATGAGAAATAAAGAGATGAGAGATTTCCATATCATATAGACAGTGCAGACTTGAGTGAATGTGACGGTTGACTGGGCTAACTGTTTCGGACGTACGTGAGGACAGATCGCAGGAAAAGCGAAAGAAGAGGTAGCAGTTGCTATAGCACTAAAGCAACAGCTCTCCGCTTTTTAACGGTAGCACCGACCACCCCCTGAGTTTTAGTTGACACCTTCTTTCCTTGCATTCCAACACCGGAGAATTTAACTACACTCTGACAGAGATTATGCTAAATTAGGTTACTCAATGTTGCTCACAACATAATACATAATTAATTAAATAAAACAATTTATACTGCTTAATAAAAAATTTAAATAAACTAAAAACAATATGGTTACACAGATATTTAATATAATTATTAGCACATGTATTCTATTAGTAAAGCAACTTATCATTTAATACCAACCAAAAAAATATGAATGAAGTCTTACTTTTTTCGTTCTATCGTTTGCTTTTGCTCGGAAACAATTTAGTCGATTCCATTTAAGGTTTTTCAGATTTTTCTTTCCTTCTTCTTCTTCTGAAAATATCTTTCTTACTTCTGAAACTTTTTAATTTGAAATCTCGTTTGATTCTTGAGAATTTCTAGATTATTTTTATTTTTGAAGTTTCCCAATGTCAATTTGTAATTATTTCACACCGTTTTTCAACTCGTCTATTACGTAATTTGGCACTTTATCCCATAACTTTTCCAAATGTTTTCTCATTATTTTGATTTCAGGGGTACTGACTAAGTGTCCTAGAAATGATATTCCCTTTGTTTCATCGTGCTCGTTATCGCCTTTTATATACGTGTGTTCATTCCAGGCTATCTTAAGACTTCCTTCCTTGTAATTGTTTTTATTGGTTTAAGTTCTAATTATTCTTTGTTCTGCTGTTAATAGTTTATTTACTTCAATGGTGTTTGTTATTTTGCAGATTGTTTTGCTAGCAAACGTTAATGCTGGTCTTACTACCGTATTGTAATGTCTTAATTTTGCTTTGACGAACAAGAATTTTTCTTTTTTTAGGCGTTTTACATTAATTTATCCATGTCTATCAATTTGATCTTCCTTACTGCTCTTCCATAATTATTTTTCTTCTTAGTCATATGTCTATTAAACAGAAATTCTCTTCCTGACTAACATCCGTACAAAAATAAAATTTAGGCTACTTCACTAAAATATTATGTTTATAAACAATTTTGTATTATTTAACTACAATTATTATTAATCCTGTAATATTTAACAATTATTACGTGAAAATAACTGTTATGTCAACTAAATGTGCCACAGCAATTCACTACATGTTAATTTCTGAAAATACAATAACATAATAGTAGTAGTAGTAGTAGTACAAGGAACTTTTAATAACTGAAAACTATATTATACATATGTTTATTAAATTTTTTTGAAAATTAACAGGCTAAACTAAACAATTTTAAATAGATAAAATATTAGTTTTATTATTAGTAACAAAGAAACCGGAGAATAAAAAATATAATTATACCTACAAAATATTGCCATACGTCACAAAAGATATACCTATATTATCTCAACTGTGGTTAAAATATTCGAAACAAGCCAGTATCCAAAACGAGGTTGCTGAAAATTAGGTGATGGTAGCAAGAACACCTAGACTGGCTGTAGCATATTATACTTTCAACACTGTCTTGATTATTCAGGGAAATGTTTTCCACAATGAGACGGCACATTTGCATAATAATTTGAAATGAAAAAATACAGTAAGTACAATAAATAATTAATAATTTTAACAATCAAAATTCAAAATTAAGAAATACAATTATTTGTAACAGGAACAACATAAAATTTAAAATTTCCTTGAATAATTAATGATGTTTTGTTGCTTAGGTCATCAGCTGAAAGGCTGGTTTCAGCCTCTAGAAGCTTTACTAAGTAAAACAAAGAATGAGGTGGTTTACCGTGCCTTCCTCACTGATTAGAAAAGTATACTTGTCAGCACGCTAGGCCCTCTGAAAAGCATCTACTTTCCACCCTGCAAATGACATCTTCACTTCATTTACCACGGGGTCTGGCTGTATAATGAAATTAATTACTCTCAGTGGAGATAACTCTTTCTAGTTTTTTACATCTCTACCTCTTCTGTTCTTGCTTCGGTCATATAACTGGTTGACCATGTGATAAGAAACATAACTAGTTCTGTAGCCCTGGGACTAGCAGATCGAGTGCAAATAATTTAACACTCCACCTGCCTGCTACGGGCAGAATTATGTTTTTATAAAACTGAAATATCACTAACACTTATTTGGTGAGTTAACGTACGTTCCGACTGAGGAATGTGAAATGTGAATTGAAAATGTATTCAGAGCAGTTTAATAAAACAACTAAACTATCGTAAGATACATTAACATTAACTCATTAAAAAGTACTTTTAATTTTAAATAAAATTCCAGGACTACACAACTTAATACGTTGTGATACTACAAAATATTGCTGGTTAATGACATTGTAGTGAAAAAATGAGCTAACACATCAATTGTACAGTTTCAAAAATTTTACATGTCAAAAAAACGTAGCAATACTGTTACTCTAAGTTCATTAAAAGTTAACAAGCATTAGGCTACTGAAATTCGCACAGGAAGCAATTACTAATAAAATTCTTAAAAAATAGCATAAAATCAAGCCACATAAAAATAATCTTGCATTCTTTTCCCATCTTATTTTGTATATTGACTCTTAATTTGGAATATTTAAAAACTAGTGTAACCACCTTTCTTCGTTTGTTCTTTGATATAAAAATACACGTTCTTTGATATATACACGTTCAAACGTGGAAGAACAACAAAAATTAAGTTAAAAAGCTCAAAATTATCTGTGTGAGGTGATGAATTTCATGACAGTTACACTCAATGGTGATTGAAGTTAAGTACCAGTTAGGCAGTGCGGAATAAAATGCTTTTCATAGTGCCTGGCACACATAGGCGTACATTCAACCCAGTGAGACACGCATTGCAACATCGATATGCTCATTTTTACTTGGAAAAACCTCTACACTTTTTAACACGCATCTGAATTGAAAACCTACACAAAAACAGAAACTGTTTAAATGAATTAATTTTAAACCACATGAAACACTAGAATATCTTAAGAAGTTTCGGAAAAAGCTGAAAACGAATCTTTTGAATCTACTTCACGAAATTGACATTATCATAACACTATTTATTTTCTTTTGCCGCTAGAAGAAATGAAGAGTTTGGCAAGATGAATAAATATAATGGTCCGTCAATCCCACAATTAAGACGTTAATTTTGATCAAGACTTCACAGAAAATTTTGCAAAAATATTTTTTTAAACAATTTTATTTTCAAATGAACAGAAAGTTCGACCTGGGATAAACAAAGTGAAAGCAGTTGCCGGCGTAAAGTCAACGAACATAAAACTTGTTTGATGCTCAAGAAACTTAACACTAATAAACCAATACACACATAATAATTATGTAATACAGTTTATATATAAAATAATTCACAGTTTGTACGCCATTAGGCGAAACAAACAAATTATAGCACTTAATAAAAATCACATTCACAAATTGGTTTTTAAAATTACTAGTAACATGAAGAGCGAATACAATTATTACGTAAATTACCTAAAAAAACAGACTATCCATATGCTCAATACGTTACGGAAAGTTGATAAAGCTTAAGTACAAGAACTCCAGCGTGTTTAACATTGAGTAACAAAAACTAGAGTCTGCAATGATCTAAAACACGTTCTGTCAAATGAAATTCTGTTTTGTAATTAGTTAGTTTAATTACTCGTGAGCTGTTTGTAGTGCAAGAATTTATAGCTAACTTAATAGAATAATTATTAGTTAATTTAGCCTAGGTACAACAACAACAACAACCGTTTACAATGGATATGAGTATAACGTATTGAAAGTGAAAATATCTTTCAGCTCGGGGGGAATGAAAATGACAGCATGCGGCAAAGTAAAAGATACGAATAGTAGTTTTGTGAGATATAAATGGTTCAGAACAATAAGCCGTTTGCTGGGAGGAACTAGGGAAGATAGCAAGGGCGAATCAAATTGCTGCCTACATTAAATTATGACAGGGTAATTAAACGTAATCGATACGGAATCACGAAGAAGTAGAGTACTTTACTGGTCGACATATGCCTTCCATCAGCGGCGCTCACAGCATAAATCCTACCTACGAACTGTTTTCCCATACCGCCGCACAGAATAATTGCGAATATTTATTGCGTTAGATTGCAATTCATAATGCCAGCGGGAAAACGGAGCCAGCTAGCGCAGTGGAACAATACATACTTCCACACATAACATTCCCACATGGGTGAATTAAATAGGTTATATAAAATATGGACTCGTCCAAAGTATTAGAAAAAGGATATTGCGCATAATAAAAAAATAAAGAAAAAACTTCATAAGTTAATAGCACTTTCAACTAATTTCATACCTTTATTACTGCACGTTAGAATAGGCTTAAAAGAAAAATTACACTACACAAAACACCAATTACAATATTATTCATATAACACATTTTAATTCGTGTTTCTCGGAAACATTTCACAAAATTTAACATAATAAAACTGTTGAGTATTACATTAAACTAAAAGAAGCGCCTAAGAAGCATGGTATGAATTTTTACCTGTCTCGTTCGCGCTAATCTAGAAACCCTTTAAAATATTTCTCCTATCGAATCATTCATGTGCAAAGAGGACGTCTTCTATTTATCTAAAAACTGGAGAAAAATTATACTTTCATATTGTTCCAAAAGTACAGGGTGTTAGGATTTCAGTCAAAATATTCCTGAACGATACAACGTATTACCGTAATCTCTGAAGTGCCCTTTTTTGTTGTGGAGCCGAATGAATTTTTCTAACTACCAACTTGTAGCCTGGCTTAACAACATCGTTGCCATAAGCTTTCTCATATTAATGATCAAAGAACAATCCTATCGATCGATTACGCTCAACTAAGCTCGTGTTTCAAGAAGATAATAGCGACCTCTTTTATTATTTGACGCACAATACACCTCTTCGGCTGCAGCAAATCATTCTTCCACACTCAGAGGGAATAAAATTAACCGGTTGTACAAGACAGAACTTCTCAGGTCACTATATCATTAGATTGGCGAGAAAAAACCATTTGCTACATACAAGAGCTTTTACAGACTTCAACAGAGTAAACAGCTTGCTGTACAATTCAACTTTCCTACATCAGTAGCTGCAAATAGATCGTTACACTTTTGAATGAAATTTTACTTAATAACACATCAAAAAAGCAGGACTGTCAGGACTTCAGAAGAGGGAAAAGCTGTGTCTACGATTACTATAACTGTACCTTAACATATTCATTGACAGCGTCAATGCTTCGATTACAAAATCAAAAGTCGCTGGTGTGATTTCGAACAACGGTTTGCGAAATTTGTCAAAATTCCGTACAGTTAAAATATTAGCTGCAATCGTTAATTATCTACGATACTGAGCGACTTTTAAGTCACTCCAGTATCAACTCAACCGTAGTTGAGTTTTAATTACTTCTAATACTAATTTATAATTATTTGTGTAGTTAGAATTACACAAGTAAAAAGGATTGTCAAGAAACTAAATACACCTTTCTTATACCCATTCGGTTGTAATCAAAGTTTACTGCTAATAGATTAATACTGATAAAATCACAGAGTAACTAAAATACGATATTCACTGGCTACAGCGACCACTTTTCTCGGATTACACATCGGTTAGTTCCTATTCAAAACAAATTAGTATTTTCTCTCAACTGGTCTCGTTTTACACTGCTGTTGTTGAAGGTTTGCTCCTGGCGTAGTATCTAACGTACTAATCATTCAAATAACATAAATATTTTAACTACTCGACACGCGACAACCAAGTTTCAGTATGTTGGTTCCATTCTCATTAATACTTACGCTATATAGTCTGGACTGATGTCACCAATTACAGTAGTAACTATTTTTGACGCCACGCGCCTCGTCTCTTCTAGCCACCTGTCCATTCAGTCCTCAAGGACAGGGACAAACCTTAAAATATAGTTTAACACACTTATACAAGATACACGTAAACAAGTAAGCTACTGCGAGAAAAAAATACGCCATGATCTCTTCACGGCACATACACTACAGATTAATAACTAATAGAACTAGCATACAAAACCAAGTAAAAGACTTACTAAATTTGTGACAGAAACGAATCACATATTCCGTGTCATAAAAAGAAGTTGACAGCGACTTACCTGCAACATAAAAAAAATACAATAAACGTTTATATTTCGGTCGCGATTCTAACTTTCCCAATTTCAATCACCGTCTCTGTAGTTGAACACCTGATCTGTACGAAAGGTTTTTGCTAAGTGACATATCAGTGGCTAATATGCAAAGAATGTATTTACAACTAAAGTAGCAGCTTAAAAATATGTTTGCGTGTCTTCACAGAAAGAACGCCATTAGGAAGAAAGCGCAGAAGAGACAAGGAATTGAAACGGTGGTCGGGTGAGTTTATAAGGAGGATGGCATCGATTGGATGAGAACGGCAATCGACAAAGAGTATTGCAGAAAAAAAATGTGTAGTATATTTTATATACCCGTGATGATGGATTGACAGAAACAAGTGTGAGTAGATGATAAGGATCAAGGCAACTAAAAACGTTATAGTGAAATTTATAATATTTTTATAACAGAAACAGAGCTGCGGATTTGGAGTAATCAAGCCCAATATAGTTACGGTTGGTCACCGATAAAGACTGCAACTCCCAACAGGAAGGCCTACATAGTTTACACAAGTGGATGTAGTAAAAAATGACAAATTATAAAGTGTACATTATAAGTGTTTAAAGAACTTTAAAATTACAGAAGGAATAATGAATTAATTGCCCATTGGTAATTATTTTGAATATGTAAATAATAAAATATTAGGATGTTAAGGTACAACTATTATATTATTTGATAAATAAAGTTGTACAGTTGTGAAAGTATAACTTAAAACTAGAAATGTTAGAGCAAGGTCGTTAAATTCAAACCCAAACAAAATTAACACCAATCCAAAACAATAGGACGATGAAACCTTCAGCCACCTACTGGTACTAAATGCTGAACGGTCTTCATATAAAAAAAAAAAAAACAAGTTTGTACCTCAGTCAACAAAGCTGTAACTACATAATTCTTACACCGTTAATGTGACAGGATTTTGAATAATTCTGTTCACAAAATAAACAGTATTATTGAATAATACAACTTTAATTCCAAAATCATTCTTCGTAAATATATCATTTATCTGCCCTCTTCAGATATCATGTAACCATTGATGCAACTACACAACTTAGTAGCTGATTAGTGAACGAAGTGCAACTTCAAGACTCCCGTAGTAATATTAGATAATTTTAACAATCGTACAATCAAATTATAAAACATGGTAAAATCAAGTTTCGATTGTTATGAACTTGATTTTAACTAATAGTATTTACACTAAAAGTATTCACACAGTAAGTTTACGAAACTTTTTTTTACACGTACGGATATTCCCGCTATCCACTAGCCGTACTTGAATTATTTCCCCTCATTGGGGCACACATATGCATTTTTATGACACACACCGTTATATTCTGAAAAGACCACTCTGTTGTATGGTTCACATAAATACTGAATAAATAAATAATTTTTTTGCATAAGAAGATGTGCGATAAGGAGATGTACGAAGTCAACAACTAAAATGAGTCATGGGATCGGCAAGGGAGGGTGGTGGTAGGCCTACAATCAGTAGACGTTAATATTTTATCTATTTTTCTACGTACGACTACGGTCTTTTCTGAAACATTGAACTTCGCTATTGACCTAGTGGTTTCCGTTCGTAGTTATAACTTTTCACCTGCGTCACTGATATGAACAATGAATAAATTGATTCATGATCGTAAACAATACTTTCAAAAACCAATAGCAATGTTAATGTAATTTATACATACTGTTAGTTTATATCTTAACGAATTTTACTAAACTTAAAACAACCGGTACTATTGCTTTTGTAGATATAAATTAATTTGTGGTTAATGAAGTAGTGTCTTTTTAAATTTACGTTTTATTAGCATCAATGTTCTTTTGTATTTTTAACAGTAGAATCTAAATTCGCAGTTAAAGATTAAAAAAATCATAGTCAAGCATTGGGATTGTCGAAAATGTGCATAATTTTAAGAAAAAGGAAGCTTTAAAGAAAGCAAAGTTAGCTGACCACAAGAGTGTAATCAGTATGACAGAATTTAAGAGTAGGATCATTATTCTTCCATACACACATAACCAAACTTAACGTTTTCGGTCGAGTAATAAGTTCGTTTATTGGTCCGGCTGAATAAATGCCCAGTTTTGGCAGATATACGTAGGCAACTATACTATTTATTGAAATTAGGGATAACATTTTTAATAAAATATTTTCTGATCCGAAAGTCGCGAGAAAGGAAAAAATGTGATTATTCATTAAAAAACAGTTAAAAAAAATTTGGGAATACAGGGATGATGATTTGACGCAATAGTAAGTGATATTATAATTTACATAGATTTAAAACTACCTATAACACATTTTGATGTCTATAAAAATTACCATCAGGTAGAAAAAAAGACAAAAATTATATTGAGAATGACATAAACGGACTGATTACTTACGAGCGTAAAAATATATTTACTAAGCGTTTTTATTAAGAAATTCAATACAGATTTTTTATAGTGTACAAGTACCGAGAATAAAATATGCGTAAAAATTTTTAATTAATAGAAGAATCAGTCAGCAGACTCTGTTAATAAACTCATAAAAATAGAATCCACTATTTATTAATATTTTATACTCCTGTAAAACGGACACCCAACTGCAGATTAGTACTAATATAGCCTGCAATCCAATGAGAAAAAAATCTGTAATTGATAATTTCAACCAATTAGTACTTAAATAGAAATCCTTAGCATTTTTATATGGTAATTATATTTTATAGCCCATCTCATTAATGAATAAAACTGTGGATTATTTTTTAAATTAAAATATAAATGCTTAGACATAGAATAGTATAAACTCAGTAAAATAATGAGTAGGCACATTACGAATTAGTTTAATGTCAGCAGTGACATTACTGGACTTTTTGATCTACACAATCTACAAAAATGGTGACTAAGGGTAACTCCGCATCAGAAATCTAGCTACGTCTATCAACTGCATTAATGAAAATGATTCATTAGCGTCGTAACCTATAAGGCGAAATCATATGAAAAAGCATTATAAGGATTAAAAAAATTAAGCCACCTTAAAACCATACACACGTGTATCATGTCGCATAAGAAAAAAAGAACGTAATCCTCAGCAAGCAAAAATTCAAGTATATGACGGAAATATACATTATAGCTCCTGTTGAGCTATACGAAGAACATAAAATATTTACAAAGATAAGGAAATATTATGATAAAAATAGAGTGGATCTAATAACTTTACAAAAAATATTTAAGTATGCTTGGTACCTACTTTATGTTGTATCAACAGAGTTCATAATTACTAATTATATGATATAGGATTACCGAGACATGTTTTCGTTTAAAGCAGGTAAATTATTTACAAGCACCTTAAATAAATTTTTAATAAATTCCGGTAAGTGAACAAAAATAAACACTTGGAGGAAGACTATGACAGACGACAATTTCATCTGACATAACACATCAGAAACGAATAAGGCA
This sequence comes from Catonia carolina, assembly GCA_035578175.1. Lineage (NCBI taxonomy): Eukaryota > Metazoa > Arthropoda > Insecta > Hemiptera > Achilidae > Catonia > Catonia carolina. Next base: position 131,818,591 of record JAQMRL010000001.1, on the reverse strand, counting down.
AAGATAAACAATGTTTACTTCACCCGTATGTGCTTGCTGTTAAAGTTGTGAACGTTTGGGTGTGTAGATATAAATAAGCACACGCATTATCCAGACGCACGCCAATGTACGGCCTTGCTTTCTCTTCGCTAATTGCAGTAATGACAGCAACCTCCTCCGGTTGTTGCTCCCTCAAGGCAGCTCAATGGCCTTGGCCATCAGCAGAAGCAGCATCAGTCCAACCTGCTGAACAAACAGGTTCCACGTACTTCAAACAATACCGCATTGGCGCGTGATTAATGGCCGGGCAAAAGCAAACGAGTGCACGCAGAAAACAGACACAGGCAGCCCACGAGTACGGTACCTTTGTATCATCTTCCAAATATGATTTATTGCTTCATAAATACATGAATGATTGGTACTACTGTACGCCAGTGAACGTAATTCAATACAAAACAAAACAAAGGTCAAACTGATTAATCAACGTGCGCTTCGTAATTCTTGTCGTTTTGATTTTAACACTGTTAAATTAATAGTACCTAACAGTAGTTGCAATTTTTATTCCAATAGCTGTGCACGTATTCAGCAGGTTTTTTATTTTTGCAATGGAATATGAAGAAAAAAAAATAAAATCATATTTAAAATTTTACCGTAATACTAACTTACCAAACAATATTCTGTAAATACGGGGTTGTTTACCGACCGACCAGCACAGACACTTCTTCCAAAAGAAGCAATTATTTAAACCATTTCTAAACTATAAGAAGTTTTTTATTTAATAGTACTTACAACCAAAATAGACCGAATATGAAGAAATATATTTGGCACTTCATTGTATTCCGTGGCAATAGGCCTAAGTCAAAAACCTTCGAGGACAACGAAGATGTAGCCTGTAGTTTCCACTGTTCAGTTTTCAGAAAGGATAAAATCCAAATAAAGAACCCGAAAATATCAAGAGCATTATAGCTATTACGTTTCATCTTGGATTTGAGGTTCGCAGTAAACAGTCAACATTGTTAAAATTATTTGAAAGTGCAAATACATAAGCTAATGCTTTCTTGATTTGAACTAAACGTTACTTGTAAAACTTTAAAACAAGTACCGAAGATTTATTATTTTCTTTTCTTGAAATCTGTTGTCTCTTACGAGCAATCACGAGATGCAGACGTTAAATTGGAAAAGTTTCACAGGCTTATATACACTTTAGGGAAAAGGCTGGTCGTAGACCGTTTTAAATTATTATCATCGCTTGGTTCTGCCAGCTATAATGAATGTTTCAGACCGTTGAACCCACGCTACTCAACAAGATATCAACAATAAAAGCTGCTGAGATGAGATTTTTAAGTCCTTAAGCACGGTAGGCTATCGGTTGCTGGACCACAAAAGGAATTAAGATGTTAGGCATGAATTTAATGTGCCACAGCTGATGCTATTCGGAAATACAGGTAAGAATGGTACTGTCATTTGTGACGGATGCTAAATAATCAAATAGCCAAGAGTATTTACCCACGAGCCAACCGAACGACCTCGGAAGAGATGGATATTCCAACTTCTTTAAGTAATGGAATATTACTATGATTGAATATTAAAGTTGGAACAGGCCGGGAGGCTTGTTCCAACTTCATCGTCATACCTCTCAGATGATAATGCGTTCCGTTGGTACAAATTTCACAAATAATAAGAAATTTTAGCAGTACAAAACAGTAGGCTATACTGATCACATAAACTATCATGTCCATGTATTATTCAAACACGATGTAAGACTGAATCAAACCTCTTCCTGAGTTTTTTTTAAATCGAGTTTAAAGCATTTTGCGACATGTATCATACATATAAAAGTCGTCTTACAAGTCGTAGCCGAAATCAGTTACTCGACGTTAAAACATAAAAAAAACAACTGTTTGAATAGAATAAATTTATAGTATACAAGAAAATCCGGAAAAGGGTAATTTAAGATCATTTATCAAATTACGCAATCGCTGAATAAACTTGTCCTGAAATAGCCAATGCATTTAATGATGGAGACGAACAGACTACAAACAACTGGTGGAAGACAAGGAAGAACAAGCGAAGATTATTTGCAACAGCCTGAGGCTGAAATTCATATCCATTAGCAGCATCTCAACAACACTTCAACATTCATTAAAATATTGTATGCAACAAGATTAATAAAACTGATCAAATTGTGGGTATCCGTTACTACTCGAGCCACGTTACATGATAATATGTAAGTAGGCTTATTTCATTCGTTGTACCACGACAATCCAGCGGCAGCACTTAAAATTTTTTTATAGATTTTAATTCGCTTGCAATCTCGATGTGGAACTGTAATTTATTCTTATAAATAGTTACAATCATAGTAAATTAGAATAAAAATTTCTTGGGCTTGTAAAATTAGGAAAGGTTTTCCAATTTCGCTTTTATTAGGAATATTTCTTCAGTTTATTTAAAGTCTCGTCAAAAGCTTGGTTATTTGATACCACAGTAAATTATAGAAAGATAAGTTTTAACGTGTTAAGATTTATAGATCCTGACCAGGAATCAAACGCGGTACCTTCCTCTTTCTAGCTTAGCACGTACCACGACGACAACCAACGAAGATTTGTTATAATACTATGTTGTAATAAGCTGTTATATATTCTACAAAACACAGAAAAATGTCTTTTGATTATTTTTATAATTTATTATGTCATGTATTTCATAAAATACAAAAATAAATAAAACAGTATTTTAGAAAAAATTGTATTATCATAAAATCACAAAAATAAATAAAACAGTATTTTAGAAAAAATTGTATTAAAAAATTGTATTATCATAAAATCACAAAAATAAATAAAACAGTATTTTAGAAAAAATTGCTTGGAATCACAGTTTTGATCGTAGGGAAAAACTTAAGTAAGGGTGTGACATATTTTTATGATTCGTCAACCGATGATGTACCCGAGCATAAACTGTCTAAAATCTACTGATCCTGAAGCGCAGTATAAAAATAATAATGCATAAGCTGCTGTCATTAAAAATGTAATGAAATCTGAAATAGCCAATGAAAAATGAAAAAATTCCCTTGACTGCCTCATTTGAAATGTGTTTCAAATTGGTTACATTAGCAAATATAGTTTCAATAATTTCTTTGAGTAATGTGATTTAGAGTTGAGTTCCCAAGGGAAAGTTTCCGTAACTACTATTTAATATCTGGAACAAATACTTGTAATCTACACCATATTATATCACTTGTATTATATAATAAGCACATCCGTACATATTTATGTATAAATGAAATAAAAAAATGAGGTTAGTTTGTTTATACGGGATAATCTCAAATACTACCCAACCGATTTCAAAAATTCTTTCACTGTTGGCATTAGGTAAATTTTAATAAAAGAATTTGTGAACGATAAAATGATGTCATCTGAATGAAGTATCTTAATTTTTTGGGATAGTTGTTCTTTTAACTATCAGTATTATTACACCTATTTATACAATGGATTGTACAATGCAATCTGGTACAATACTATCAGTTTCAAATACGGTACAATACTGCCATACATATTCTTAACTCTTTCCTTTTTCAAAATACTTGCAAAATATATGAGTGACAGATAGGCCTATTTAAAACAAAACAATGGCACCTCCGATTTCTGCATAGAAAATTACGTAAACCTTCTAAAAATATAAAAAAAATCGTAGCTTTTTTAACAAATGGATTGTATTTACTTTTTTATGAACACATTTATTCAGTAATTTATAAAAAAATCGTAGCTTTTTTAACAAATGGATTGTATTTACTTTTTTATGAACACATTTATTCAGTAATTCTCAGGTCGAATTTCTCCTCTTCCACTGGCGATTGATACTGGTGTCAACAAAATTCCGATTTCCAGTGCTAATTGGTTTTATTTGTATCGTCGTGATCCAGCTTTTAACGTGTAAGCGTGTGTTTTTTTTTTTTAATTGAGTGATGATGCCTACATAAGCCTTGGGCTTGTGCGTAGGTAATGATATGTGGTGATTTACAGATGAAAAAATTACAGACCTGACCGGGAATCGAACCCGGGACCCCAGCATAGTAGCCAGTTGCGCTGACTACTACACCACCAATTGCTTTAAGTTTAGTTTTGCCGCAATGCTTAGCAAGCGGGGAGTTGCTAGTTCAAGTGATGTAGAAAGTATATGAAACGTTTAATGGGCCGTAGAAAACCAGGAAAAGTTGCGCTGTTAAATTAAAAACTGATACTAGTAATACTATCCTTCGAAAGGTTAGTTATACTACACACAACAATTTTTAGGTAAGTTAATACTTCTGTTAAATTTAACAAAAAAAAGAAAACTCCAGAATACCTCGATTACCGTAACATAACCCAAAGGCGGCTACTGATTTAAATAATATACGTCTAACAGAATAAGTCTTTTACAATCGAAACCACAACAAGTTACAAGAAATTTTCCCTTTAACTGACATGCCGAAACAAGCAAGATGCGATGGATGAACATACATGCTCTCCAATATCACATTTTTGAAACACGAGAACCTTAAAAATCTTTGTTGACAAAATAAATGCATCAGTTTTAAATGCCAAATAAAATACGCAATGACAGACAAGTTCCGAAAAGATCAAGGAATATCAGCAACAGCATTCACAAAACAGGATAAAAAAACAATAAAATTTTAACATTCCAAAACATTGGTATATTTTACACGACGAATATATTAAGAACAAACAAACTGAAAAAATGAATTAATAATTTCATTATTCTGAACATGCATCGTTCAAATTGCGTATCTTGTACTGAATCCAATACATTTATCTACAATGTGAAAAAGTTTCCCGCACAGTCGCAAGAGAACGAGTTTTAACTCAAAAGCTAAAATCATTTTAATTTTTGTTAACTCCAATAATGAGACTCAAAAGAGAGTATACGTTTAGAGAGTATATGTCCATGATATGATGAGACTGATATATCTCAATAGTAGCAATACATTATTTATAATAGGCCTACTTACATCGATAAGCATGTCAACTAATAATTTTTACCAAATAATACACAATTTATTTCAGGATTTACTTAGAAATTAAAAAAAAACACAAAAACCATTTAGAAAGGAACTCTTCTTTGAAACGCCAAAAACCACGAAAACCAAAAAAATGCTTGTGCTTGTGTATTTGTTTTTAATTCTTCGGATCCCCATCATAATCATTCTAAATCGACCATTACTGGGGTCTGGCGGATTCTAATAATATCTTCTACGAATAGCTCTTAAGCTATTTTGAGTATGAACTTCTTTACTACCAATCTGAAATTTACAGGATATCTTTTAATTCCTAACTAAAGTGTTATTAACGATGAATTCTTTCACTACAGGTTCTCATGACGATTTCGATGTGATAGGCCTACCGAAGAATGGAACTCCACGAAAACGTTACAAGTTATAGGTATAACGCCAGAATAAAAAGGTGCTAAATATATAAGTACATATATATACTTGGATGAGGAAGTACGCCCAAATGCGAACTATAAATATGTGTTACGGATGTGTTATTTACCGGTTCATACATGTTAATACGTAATTTAAAATGTCATAATGCGGAAATGATCCCGTTTAACCGAGTTTCATAAAAATTAAACAAGCACTTAAGCTAATAAAAATGCTTATGTTAAATGAAGATGCGTGAATGTCTAGAAATTCCAACAGTCCATAAAAACGCAGTAAGTAATAATACAGTCATTCATAATGCATTGTTACTTTCCTTAATTTTTTTACTGTTCATTGTAGTCTTACGGTTTATAGGAATGTTGGATAGAAAAATTTCTTTTGTCTACACAGATAACGTTGCACACTTTGGAAATATATTAAATAACTCGTAAAATGGAATTATTTTTTATAATAATTACATCCTTACGAGGTTATTTGTTTTTGCAAAATTTATTTTCTTATACTACGGTATCAAATAATAACTTACATCGCAGGTGTCGGATATGTCGTTAAAAACGGATCTTAAAAAGTGGAATAAACAGAGAAAAGATAATAGACCAAACCACGTATGTACTACTTACTGATTTCAAGGGAAACTTATCAAAGAAAGGGGGAAAGCCTCCAGTGAAATAATGCTGAATATGAGCTGCGGAAAAGAGATTCCAGAAATGTTTAAAATTACTAAACGTGAACTAATATGTCCCTAACTGGTATATTTCATACTTTACATGATCTCTGTTAAAACTAAATTCGGTTTACATAGCTCACTGAATTTTCTGTAGACCCCAGAAACTCAAATGAAAGACTAAATCAGTCAATGATTTAACAACAGTGTAATTATAAGTACCGGCCTATAAACGTTGGTTATCTTATAAGTGTATTTGTTGGCCACTTGTACCTATTTTGTGAGCAACCTTAGCTTCTGTAAATACATAATATTCTATCAGTTAAATAATATGTTAATCAGACATTTAGGACAGAGAGGAGATAATATTGAACCAACCGTAGCTGTCTTCAAGCAAACAATTGTCGAAGTTCGTACTGTTTTGTTCAGGTCATCACCCGAAAGACTGGTTTGAACTCTCGAGGCTTTAGTAAATAAAACGAGAAGTAAGGTAGTTTACCCCTGCCTTCCTCACTGAGTGGTAAAGTATACTTATCAACGTGCCAGACTCTCTGAAAAGCGTCTACTTTCCACCCCGTAAATTATAACTTCACTTCAGCCTACTTAACCGTAGCCCTACTTAACCGGTATAGATACGGCAGTGTGAGTTGATTCTCCTTGAGCTCTGTAACATTTTGTGCAGTTTCCGGTCGTGTTACGAACAGAATGTCTTTTACCCTAGAACACCATGTTTTCATTATTGAACAATATTTTACTGTGAAATCGTACGCGAGTGTAAAAGGATCATTTAAAATTAAATTCATTGGTGTTACTCCACCAGAAAAAATGTCAATTTCTAGGCTAACACACCGATTTCGAGAGGCAGGTAGAGTTTACGACAGAAAACAAAGTGGTCGACCAACTCTCTTGACAGATAACGTTTTAGAGAAAGTGAAAACAATATTGCTCAATTCTCCACGGAAACGTTTACAAAAACTTTCCTCGCAAGTTCGTTTGTCATATTCGAGTGTTCAGAGAGCTGCTAAAAAATTAAAATTGTATCCATATCGCGTACGATTAGTCCAAGAGCTTCAGCCTCTAGATTTAAACAAGATATTGTTCTAGGATAAAAGATATCCTAGAAAAAGATATCCGGGAAAAGATATCCAGTTCGCACCACCGGTAACGGCAGAAAAATTTACACAGCTCAAGGAGAAACAACTCACACTGCCGTACCTATACCGGTTGAGTAGGGCTACCAACTTCGTGACACAAAACAAAATTTCCATTTCTTACAAAAAAAAATTACCAAACATTAACAATTGGGTAATAGGACTAAAAACATTACTCTGTAGTTGAGTCTAATAATTGGCTGACCATATGACAAGTAATACAACTATTTTTTGTAGCCCTGGAACTAGCAGATCGACTGTAAATAATTTAACACTCCACCAGTATATTATTGGCAAAAGTTCGTATAAGGCCTACTATTAGAATCAGAGAATAAATTGTTGCATTTTTCGTTATTATACTATTTAAGATCTTTGTTTTCATTCATAAATACTTATTTAGTTTCGAAGTTCGAAGCTTTCATAGCAACGATATATAAAACGGCATAAAATGTTGATTAAATCTGCCTTAAGATAACTTTGTATAGGTTAATAATTTTTGAAGAAAAGTTTACGAAATGCTTCGAAATGTGGCTTGACTAACATGAAGAACCCACAATAAAATCGACATCTCAAAAACAGATCTAAATTACTGCTGCCTGCCTTATAAGACTGTCCATCACATCTTTCGATGAGATAAACAAGTATTGCTATACAAATCAATCCAACGTTTTGTTTAGATATACAGACTTCAGGTATGTAAAACAAAAGCAAAGAGAAACCATCTACAAAATTCAGGTCTTTCCATAAGAATTTCTGAGGATCAGAACTGGAGCGATCATTGTCTGAAAGGTTCTTGCGAAGCATACAACCAAAAATACGCATATTATTGGACAAGTTTCACAGGTACTTAAACGAACCCGTTCAAAATTTATAAATACAATTTATTAGCATGTTTTCAAATTTACAATAACTTCAAAAATCGTACTTTAGTGGAAATCTTTACTTTCATAGCTTTAATACAAACTACTTCACATTTTTTTAAAGATTCAATCCCGTCAAGTGTTTCCTGAAGAGGAAACTCTTCAAGAAGAGTTTCCTGAAGTACACCTTCTTCATTAAACAAACAAGTTTAATAATTAAAAAATACCTAAATCAGCCCATAACAGAAAGGTAAAGTGTCAAATTATTTACATTCAATCTGTTCGTTGCAAGGCTAAAATGAATAGTTCTGTTTCTTTAGCCAATTAAATGACTGAATCATTTAATAACAGAAGAGGTAGAGGTGTAAAAGACACTAATCAGAGTTATCTCCTTTAAAAGTAATGAATTTCTTTATACAGCCAGACCCTGTGGTGAATAAAGTGAAGGTGTCATTTGCACAGTGGAAAATATGTGCTTTTCAGAGGGCCTGGCATGCTGATAAGCGTACTTTTCCACTCAGTGATGAAGGCTGGTAAACCATCTCACTCATCGTTCTACTTTGTAAAACCTCTACAGGTTCAAACCAGCCTTTCGGTTGATGACCTAAACAACAAATACCTAAATATGTTATTTAAAATGACGTTTATTTGTTTCTTTTTTAAGATATTACACTACTGTGTTTCAATCAAACATTCCTTATTTTTGAAAAACTTAACAGTACACAAAACGTCGAACATTTATGAATTATTATCTATTGATGTTATTATTTTTGAAGAAATATTATAGAATCCTGTTATTACAAGCCAATATTTACACAAATTATGCATTAACTGGGAACCAAGACGACATGCAAAACACAACATATTACACAAAAAATATTTTTACATTATCATTATTATCATTGCTAAATATAGGAGAGAATATCATTTCGTGTTGAAAAACTAGTTGCAATAAATAAAAAAAGAAGATTGGCCAACTCGTCACGCGATTTGAATTGTAAAATAGAGTTAACAGAATAAAATTCAGTATATTAAACGAATAAACGTTAAAACGCAATGATTAAGCATATCAGGTTGTAATTCAAACAAAATTAAAAGTTGAATATGTACTTGTTTAAAGGCACCAGTATTGCAAAATGATGTAGTGGCATACTACTGAATGATGCGCATGACTGCTTGTTTAATATTTATCTCTAAAAATTATCTAAATTTGTTCACGCGTACAACGTATTCTACGGTGTATAGAAGTAGGGTTGAATGAACGTAACTGCGCGTGCGTACGTAAGTGTTTGCGAGGGAGTTCTGAAAGAGTGAAAAAAGAGAAAATCGTCACACGAACATCTACACAGTTTTGTAATACTGGTAAATAAAAAAATACCCAATCAAATTATTTACATAGGTCCACTTGACAGATAGCTATTGATTTGTAGGTAAATAGATACTACTTTTTAACCGTTTATTATTAGCCCAATAAATTTTAAATTAATAATCAAATAGTCACCTCCAGGGCCTGAACAGACATTTCTAAAACCATTACATAAAAATGAAGCGGAACAATTATATTAACAAAGGCACTTACAGTTGTTTCAAATTATGAATTTAGTAACTTTTCCTCTGAAGGATATTTTAGATATGTTTTAAAACAATTTTCCAGTGAAGCTTAAAATTTCTCTCTACAATTTTTTGATTGTTCTATTACAGATTTTAATTGTGTCTCATTTAACATTCAAGTTGTATTTTTTAACTGTCGGTCATTATTAATTAAATTTTCATAATTTTTACGATTTTTCTCTCAAAGTTATCTGCTTCTATAAGATTATTCTTCACAGTTATTCTAAGGCATTCACTTGCATACAGACACGCACGTTTTATTACAGTATTATAATGTCTGTTCTTGACTTGCCTCAAAAGTGTTTTCCTCTTAAAAAGGTTGTGAGTTTTTCGAAGTGAAGCGGCTAACTTTCTCGCCTGATGTTATTCGCTTCCTTTTTCTAATCTCCAGTTGTATTATTTCAAGTGAAAGAATACTGTTCCAGTGTTCGTAGTATATTTATTTTTTTTCAAATTAACTATGTAGCTCCCATTTTTTTAACACGTTAACAACTGTCATATTAATAACACACAAGAATTATAGGCGAGCAAAGTCAGTCGAGAATCGACTGTGTGCGTCTTGGTAAGGTAACCCTAACAGCTAACCACGAGCTCACTTCACTCAACCACAAAAGTTTCCCTTAAAAATTCAACCCCAGAACACAAACAATAAATAACGGATATTAACAGAGTAAAGATAGGAACCAATAACAAATAACAGCCATAAGAAAAAAATAGTAAAAAAATATTCATAACAAAGTATGTAATATAAACTTCCAAACAATAAACACAATTCGTTGAAAAACTTAGCGCCTTCATATATAATGTTAGGCAAAACGCAAAGCTTTATAAACCCAAGAACAGCGAACAATACATTCTGAACAAAAGGTATAAAAAATATTTCCGAATAAAATATATATAATATATAGTTAATATAATATATAGAAAAATAAATATAAATAAATATAATAAATTATAAATATAATATAATATATAGATTAAATTGATTAATAATTTTATTAATATCCTGGCCAAACTTATAATTACGTGACTAGTTGAATCGCTTCTCAATAGCCCTACATATTCTGTAATGTAGACTACACTTCTTTCAAGTAACCATTAAAACACCATTACACGTACATTAAAAGATGTTTTTATAAGCAGACGGAAAAGGCAGACTACTTTATTTCCAGCTCACCCTATGGAGGAAATTATATTAATAATCCATAACGGCAAAAATTGCATGTTTTTAATTAACCAATTACATTACTTAAGCACCGTACAGATTATTCCATAAAACACCATAATAGAGGCAAGAAGTAAATTTGTGTTAGCGATTATCTCTAAACTCATCTGTAATACAATATGATGCAGATTAACTTGGCTGGAAGGAAATTTAGAAAAAACCCACTGGTAGAGCATTACACTGGTTATGAAAAAAACGAGTGTTCACATTAAAATGATTTTATGTTAACAACCAGAACCATAAATAGCTATTATATAGTACAGTAGGCTATAATAAAAATCAAACACCTGACAAATTTTATGATTGGCTATTCAGTAGCCACTTAAAACAAATTAAGTTCTGTGTTACAAGCAGGATGTTTCCACAAAATGTCTCGCAACATTAACTGAAGTATGTTGCATTAGGCTACAACTGTCCACGCAAGATGCGTTAGGAAAAAAATCATATAAAAACTCCAATTACAATATTAGAACGTACGTTATTTTAAATACTTTTTCAATTTATTTTTTCGATTGAAACAAAATTTACAATCAGGCAGCCTCCGTAGCGTAGTGGTTAGCGCATTGGCATGCCACACGGAGGTCTCGGGTTTGATTCCCGGCCAGGGTCTGGAAATTTTTACGTGTCAAATCCCACTGTTAATGTTACAGAATCTACCGCAGTTACTTATGACCAAGCAGTTGATGAGACTTTAAATAAAAAAATAAACAAATAAAAAAATAAAATACTATCAGTCATGTTTAACTACCAGTAGAGCGGACGCCATTGCCGGTGTAGCTGCGCGAACAGTTCGGATTCAGTCGATAGATTTCGTGTCTTAACACCGAACTGCCTACTAAATCACAGGCGCTGAACGATGTATTGTGCGGTTCCAAACTTCTTGTAGTTGCGGGGTGAAGGGTACGGGTGAGGTATAATGAATGAGTGACGTATGCTGGGAGAACGATTGTTGTATTACTCTCATACAAAACATTCGTTTTCAAACTTTCCGTATCTAACATAATTGTTTGTATTTATTGCATTTATTTATTTACATATTTTAATATAAATTGGTAAGTTAAATATTATGAATCCGACCAAATTAATAACCCGGTAGGTATTTATAAATTAATGCGCCGGATGATAAGAACATTTTTTTAGTCTAGTTAGTACACGCTGCTACTACTACAAATCCATCAGCTGTGAAACACTACTAACTCATTCATTCTCATACTACTATAACAACGCACTGCATTCCTTCCAACTACACGGAGTTGGGTCTCAAGCAATAAATTATCACCTATTAGCGACGTTAAAAACATTCCATTGTAAACAATGTATACAAACAATTAACGCCTACCACATACAACATATTATAGACTAATGTTTTCAGGTCAGCTGATATTTAGCATTGCGAGAGCGACGTGATTCTGATCACAGCTAGTACAGCACTGACCCTCACCACTCGCTGATTCAACCAAAAAAATCTTCTGCGCACTTCAGAAAACCGGCAAGCTCTGTTGGCGTCCGCTCTAAACGGCTTTAATAAAATAACAACGAAGAGAGAAAAGAAATGTCCAGCGACCCTTCTCTACAAATTACATATAAAAAAGACAGTGATAATTGCACAATAAAGTACTAAACTGATATAACACAAAAACATAAAAACACATAAAATAGTAATAGAAAAATACCAGTAAATAATAATTTGATAGCTAACTTACTAGTATTACAGATATTAGTATTTACAAAAATTATTTGTGATAATCGTTACAGTTGATTTTTTTTAACTTATAACTTATGCAGTTATAAACTATATTCTCGTGGATTAGTACCAGGCCACAGGAGAGTAGAGTACAAGCGGCAGAGATCCGATTCCTGCCAAGAACAAAGGGTTACAGTCGTAGGGACCAACCAAGAAATGCGGACATAAAAACGGTACTGGATGTTTAGAACTTGAATGGGAAGATTGCAGAATATCGAAATCGATGGTGGGAGCAAGTAGAGAGAATGCCTGAGGGAAGTACCCCCTCAGTGTTTTGTAATGCAGACCGGTGAGGAGGAGAGATGTTGGGAGGCCACGCAAAAGATGGCAATAATTCAAAAGTTTGTCTTTTGTGAGTCGGAACAGGCGGAAGCAATCCTTGTTTGTGAGAAGAAGATAAACTATATTCAGTTTACCCTGTATCAGAATAAACTTTAGGATAGATCTAACAGTAGCAGAAGAACAGATGAGGAGCTGTCAACTGAACAGATTTTTTTCCCACTTTATTTTATTGAAACTACAACTGTGCAGCTCTGCACAACTAGTAAATAATTTGCGGCTTCGTACAACATTTTACCACTTTTGAGAACAACACTCATTAGCAGAACCCTCACGTTTAAATGCCATGACATTGATGTGTAAAAATTACAGATTAAATTAGTTAAATAATGGTTTTTTATATGTTTACCAAGAAGAAAATAAAAGTCTGATGACTTATAAAATTATCCAAATACTCTGCTCCACCTTCAGCGGAGCTGATGATAGGAGTCAACTGGTAAATGCGGACAGTTTAGAACACGGATTAGTGGGTGTTATTATTTTATAATTTTAATTTAAATTGCTGGTACGTACGGTGAATTGTTTTATCTACGTAAGGGATGTTAAGATCTGTGTGCAGTGTATAAATTAAAATATATCAGGGAGCGTTAACAACTGTCCTAAGCAGTTTTGATTGAAAACGTTGTGGTTTAGCTGAGCCGTAGATCTGGCATCCGTACATCTACATTGGTCTTCTTATTTTTCTCACAATCACAGATTAGGTTTCCGCCTGTTCCGACTCAAAACCGCGATAAACTATTAAAATTTTTGCTACATTTTTGCGTGGACTCCAAACATCTCCTCCCCTCCGGTCTGTATTGCAAAACACTAAGGGGAATCCTTCCCTCAGGTATTCTCTCAACGTGCTCCCTCCGTCGATTTCAATATTCTACAATCTTACGTACGCCTTCTGTCAAAATGGAGACATGTTTTCTTTTATCGGAGTATTTTTCTCCATTTAGTAAACTATTATTCTAAAATAGTAAGATAATTTTGTAAATTAAACGTTCCATCAATAGTAGAAAGAGCTGAAGGAAGTAATACTCCGTCATCGGCAAACGAGGCTAAACGTATGTGATCAGATTAACGAATGTCAGCAGTGGAAACATTCAACAGTAATGGTGAAAGAATATATCTTAGTTGATCTCCAGCCTTTATTAATTTTAAGACTGATCGTTCAGAGCCAAGAGAAATAGAGAAGTACTAGATAGAGTACTAGAAGTACTAAATAGAGAAGTAGTAGGATAGAAAAGTTTTTAAGAACAGGTAATAAGTAGAGGTAAGAAATAGACGCACTTTGAATAAAAGTCCATCAAACTACACACTATCAAAAAATTGGCTGAAGTCAAAAAATATCCCAGCTCCTTACTCCTTCTCCAGAGCAGTCGTAAGAAAATCAACAACACAATGGAATTGGTGTACGGTTGAACGTTCCAAACAGTCCATCTGGGAGAAAAATGCATCCGTAATAAATTACTACTGGTTTTACATGTATTTTTTCTTTTAATATTGTTACATAAATTATTTCTACTACAACTTTAAAGCTTTTCGAAGTACCTCAAGAAGTAGACTAGTATGATTCGAACACAATTTCTCGGAAAATATTTTCTAAGAAAAGTTGTAAATTTAACTGATTTTTCTTCTTTTAACTTTCATTACAAGTGTCCCGAGAAATTAAAAGTCAGAACACTACTCGTATTTTTACAGTTTAAAAGTTATTTAAAAAGTATTTTAAAAGTTAAAAGATCACCAAATTTAATCAATAAAAAAACATCATAAAAATTAACGGTCATCTTTACATTATAATAAAGACAAAGATAGTTTTCAGCTTTCAAATTTGTCTGACTGCTTGTGCCTGCTTTTTTAATCAACCTGGTTCTACTAAGAAAGCCTAAATGCTCAGCGTAGACGATTATGATAAAAACCAGGACACCTGAATCCCATAACCAAAATAAAAAGTAATACATACCTAAATGGACAGGCTAAAAAATATTCCATCAGCCGTCATATATTAAACAGTTAATGTCACATGACACGTTAGTTGTTATTCTCATAAAATTAACGATTTCAGTTTCTTTATGAAATGTCGACCACCAAACATTTTCTTTATCGATTTCCGACTCAGCCTAACTCGTTACGAAAATAAATTAGATATGTCTTTAAGTTCACAGAGACCGTGAACGTTTTTAACCATCAAAAACTTTACGAGTGCACTGAATTATCGAAACCGTTCACATTAACTACATTTTTAATTATATTAACGAGTACACTATAAAATCTAAAAAAAGAATATCAAAAAAATGTAACAATTTTATAACTGTCCGGTTCATTAATACTTTATCTAAGATCAGTAGTAACAATAATGATAACGCATTTAAATTATTTGATTCTCAATAAAAGATGAAATAAGAAGTGAGCATTAAAGTAATGGAAGCTGGAACAGACAATGACAGCCGATGTCTCGTAAATGAAGTAATATGTTGTTAGGCCAATTCAAAGTGGGCTTAGATATGTCAGATCCCCGTAACACTGAATGAGTTAATTGGCAGTTATATTTTACAAACCAGATACAACGTCATAAAATATTAATGACACCATATGTAGCCAATTAACCCAGGTCAGTTTATTTGATTAAGTGAACGATTTTTTCTCTTAAATTTTATGTAACCTACTTTTAGAGATACTGTATCTACACACTGATAATAGTTTTATCATTTGTAAAAATTAATAATACATGTTGAAATTAAAACTTAACGTATTCAAAAACTCTACATTTAATTTTTTTTTATTTCTTTATTTTGTATTCTAACTACCGTATCAATAATTTATTTTATAACACTATGCTAGATTTTCAAAATAAACCGTCCTAGTTTGATACCAATTGTTACGATCTGTATTTCCGAAACTTTCCCGGAAATCTTACCAGACGACTACACCGTCAATCAAGCAGAGATAATGTGCTTCTGATCACCAATGAGGTTTTAAAATTATTCATATTGTAAAACTTTATTCATTAAAAATCTAGCTAAAGGATGTCTCAATAATATTATTTGAATTTTAATTATTCATATATATTTTATTTAAATAAATATATAAGAAGAATATTATTTTAGTAATTTTTTAGTAATTGTTTAGTAATGCAGTTTATATGAACCCGAATATGGAACGATGATAAAAGTATCTCAATTAAATACATTGTAGCACGGTATGTTGTCCTCAACTTACCGTGTCTTATAGTACGTATATAAACTATTAAAGTGTGATTATTATTTAAATGTATATAAAACGGCACGTAACGTTTAAGCAGTGGTTTTCCTCTAGTACTTTCTCTAGTCCTATATGAGTACATACGGAAGAAAAATATTGATTTCATGTCGATTTTTCGAAATCGGGTTTTCACAAAAAGTACATCCTGAACCCACCCAAAAAACATGTTTTTACCAATTGATATGTGTGTGTGAAAAAATCACTCAAGAATACAATATCATACGAAGTTAAAGCTTGGAGTTTAAGTTAGGTACCACCAACATGTACATTTTTATCGAAATCGGTTATCCGAAGGAAGTAGTTTATTCAAGCGATTTTTCACTTTTTTCGATTTTCTCAAAAACGGCTCCAACGATTTTTTTTAAATCGCCTTATTTACTACATTTTTTTATACTCTACAAAATAGGGTAAGCACCTTGTAGTCTATGCTGAAAAGTAAGCACCTTGCTTGGGACTGAGCTCCCGTGGTAAATCTTTTTTTGATTACGGTCTGAATATGCATTTTAGGGCAAAAACGAATATAATCAACGATGTAGAAAATTTAAAAAAACCTACATTTTTCTATTAAACATAATTTAGCAAGTATTAATGAATTTTCGTATACTTTGCTCATTGAAATCGGTAAAAAGTAAATTCCAACTTACTCAATAAAATTAGGTTATATTTTTTATTATTTGCATTTTTGTAATCCCTACTGTGTGACGTTGAGTATGTTCAATTTAAGAATAATAAGCAAACCCATTACCCAACTAGATGAGTATGAAATGTATGATGTGTAAATGAGGTATAGTTTTGTGAAGACTCAGGCCTACCATTCTTGAGAACGTACTGTTCATTGAACCTCTCAACCATTAAAAGTATACCACGAAAAGTAAGTATCTTTACACGGATTTAAACCACGGAACCTTCGTCTCCGAAAAATAGCCGTTAAATAGCTGACTCACGGCAAAGACTTTGCCACTACACCAAACTGGTAGGTGGCAAATACTGGTAGGTGGTGAATGTAAATAATAATTTACATTCGCAAAAGAAAGTCGTGGGAGTGTTTCACACAAAATTTTTGTCTATTGTCAAGTTCTATCAACTGAGTATTTTTTTTTTTTTTTTGTTAACGTCCGACTGTTCTGAAATTACTGCTAATGCAGACGGTGAAGGATGAAATGATTTTTGTAACGTATGAAATATGCCGTACCTGAATGGGATTCGAACCCAAGACCGCATGATGAGAGGCAAGCATGTTACCAACTACGCCAATGCGGCCGACTTGAACTGAGTAAGAGACTTGATACGGTCACAGCCTTTAACAATTATTACCTTTCAACTTGGTCAAAAGAATTCTATAAGTAACAAAACAGCTATAAATTAGGACCCCAATATAAATAAAAAGGTTCTTGGTAACATAAGTGTAACCAGTCGAAGAACACATAAGTTACAGCTAAATAGAATTTAAAAAAAACTTGAACGAGTCAAAGGATAAACAAAATAGAAACGTAGCTCAAATTCAAAAATTAATATTTTTGATTAAATATCGTACAGTTCTTAATTTTGCCTACTTCTATAACGTGATGCAAAACTGAATAAGAATTTGCGGTATTATGACAACTTTCTTTTAAGTATTAGCTTCTAATTGGAACTCACAAGACAAATTTATTTTCAATATTAAGTATTTACGCTAGTGTATGAAATACGGTGCATCCTTAAAACTCAAAAACATGTTTGACACTTTAAGACTGAAATTTTCGAAATCAAATATTTCCATGAAAATTATATCAATTTGTTATATTCAAAACTAATCCACTATTAGTGTAGCACTATTGAGTGGTGGTCTCTTCTTTTGATGGACATTGACACATATGTGACCAATAACACCACAACTTGATATCTTTAAACTACTTTGTCGCCCAATTGCCACATATGTTACCAGAAACCTTTGTCGGTTGCACTGCTCTCTTATTGCATTATCAACTGTTATTCAACCCACAACAGGCTGTTGTACTGCCCACAACAGGCAGGCAGAGTGTTAAACTATTTGCACTCAATTTGTTAGTTCCAGGGCTACAAAAAATAGTTGGGTTTCTTATTACATGGTCAGCCAATTATGACTGAAACATTTAAGAACAGAAGAGGTGGAGGGGTAAAATACACTAGTCAAAGTTATCTCATCTGAGAGTAATGAATTTCATTATACAACCAGACTCTGTGGGAAAGAAGTGAAGGTGTTATTTTCAGGGTGGAAATTAGATGATTTTCAGAGGGCCTGGCATGCTGATAAGCAAACTTTTCCACTCAGTGAGGAAGGCAAATGTAAACCACCTCACTCCTCGTTTTACTTAGTAAAGATTCTAGAGGCTCAACCCAGCCTTTCGGCTGATGACCTAAACAACAACATTTATAAGTAATTGGGTGTTTTTCAAAGACGTTATGGTTAATTTTTGAAATTAACTTATCACTCAAGAGGTTAATGCCATAACGCCAATTTCTTGTAACTGATACCATCACATTAGCAGGTTGTATTTTATACAGTTGTGAGTAAATAAACTTAAGTTAAAAATAAATTCCAATATGCAGTTCATTTAAACAAAATATACTTCCATCAGAATAATTCCAACCTATTAAATAATATTTTAGGCAATCATATACAATCGTCGAATTATTGTATTATATTATTTTATATTTTATTTTTATATTATTATTTTATGCCCACAAACGTTATAAAACGTTATAAAGTTTTTAAGATTTTGGTCCTAACCTCTACCATAATTTACCAACACATCATCCACTATAAATTACACCAATAAATATTTATTGCAACATTTTATTGCTAGCAATTAAATGTAGCCTAATAAAAATTCAATTACCCATAAAATTTTCAGAATGCCTTAACTGTCACAACGAATTTGGAGCAACTATCTGTAATAATAAACGGCTAAAACACTAAGTCAGTTTACGCTGTGAGTTCGTACTATGTGATTATATATGTACGCTATGTGTTACATTGTAGTGAAGATAGTCAGCCTAATACTAATTACATTGTCATTTCAGAGTTTTAATTAATTAGGGAAAATTCTTTACGTGAATAAATAGTGCAACTTAACTTGAGTAAAAATGAAACAAAATGAATACCGTAATATGTAATAAAACACATCGAGATATTATATGATTAAAAATTAAGTAATTTAAGGATCAACAATCCTTTACACATTATTACGCAATCATTCATGCAGATTATTTTTGCTGTTACAATAATGTATCCATATACAAATTGCACCCTCGCTCGACACGATCTTCCTGTATGTTTCAGAGGAGTGCATTAAAATAAAGTGGTCAACTGCTTCTTCGAAATAGGTTCCATACTTTTATATTTTACATTGAAGAGAACTACTTCCAGCTTTCAGACTTGCAGCTTATTAGGAAGGTACAGAAATCAAACAATTTTTAATGTAGAGTTTTTTTACCCTTAGGATATAGTGGTAGAAATTCAAATAAATTAATATTTCTAAGTATCGCTTACAGAATACGTTTACCGAATTTTGGGACTGTAGTTTTTATTAGTCTTTAGGGTGGTTTCCGATTTTTCTATTTAGGCGCAAGTGGTCGAAGTAAGTTTCCTGTTCAACCCCCGTAAAACAAATGTTTCGAATTTCAGCTATCTAGTTGCTTGTATGTACAGTGACTGAATCAGTCATTCAGCCGATCATTGTGGATGTCTTTCGCGATTATACAGCCAAAAAAAATTGCTATAAACACATTTATAGTAAATATCCATTGATTTGATTAAAATCATTGATAAAGGTGGATTTTTCACGGGTAAATTACAGGCTCTAAAATACAATTAGTCAACTTTTATATGTTAGTCCGTTTAATCAGCAAAATTTTCGAAAATGTGCCTTACTAAAGTGTATTCAATCGTTGCTCTATTAAATTTAATAAGATACAAAACGAAGAACTGGTAATATGAAGTTTTGAAAGACAGCTTCAAGTTCTTGTTCCATCATATAATGTAGGCCTGCATTTAATACCAACTTCATCGGCAAGATAATAAATTACATGGTGAAATGAAGACACCCCCAGACTTACATTCAATCGTTTACACAAAAATACTTTCAGACTGCAAAAGGGTGCAAAAAAATATGAAACATGTAATCTACACCTTTTGAACAACATTTATTATTATAAAAACTAAACTTCTTGAACAGTAAAATAACAATAGAGTCGTAATACCGTTAACGGCTATCCGAATAGAACTTTAATTTTATTTAAAAGCGCTTAATTTTTTTTCGTGTAAAGTCACATACCACTACACCAACGGCCGGCTGGGATTTGATTCCCGGTCAATTTTGGCGTTTTGTCGTCGCTTATTCTCATATATCACCTTTCACCGACTGCATTAGCCTTACTGTTCACAACAGTCATATTATATTTATACAACATCTGCACCACTATAATATGTTATACATACGTATGTACAACAATCAGTTTTTTGTTAAACAAAATAGTCATGTGACTTTTTGCTTTAAGTTTCCTGATATTGAGGAATTATTTAAAAATTTCATTCACTATTTAAATCGGAAACCGAAAATTCACGGAGAGAAAACATAATCACCACCCAAAACAGGCTTTTAAAAGAGTAAAAATAAATTACTACTTCATTTTTATTTTACAGTTTTCCTCGTACACATTTCAAGACAATGCAATACAATCTTATCATGGGAACTAAAAGAACATTGGTCTGGAAGTTAAGAGTTGTGGTCATAACTTGCTGTTGTAAAAAAGAAGAAAAAATACAGACCAGTATAATTAAGAAACAACTTAAAATATAGTATGCGACCTATTCTAGCACATGAGAAATAGCCAATTACTTGTTAACACTATTAAGAGTACACTGTAGCTATAAAATCTACTACTTAGTTCTAATAATCAAAGAGGTGAACACATTTCAATCAAACTGTCATCGTATGAAGAAAGGAAAGTACACGCATAAAAAAAAGAAAAAATTATAACAAATTTTACATTTATACACACGTACAAACTGGTTTCAACCGTAATAATATAATAAAACAGCAGTAAGCACTGAACACAAAAAGTATAAGAATACTGATTCACGTATTTGTAATTCTCGCCCTCGAACACTGGAGTAACACTCGCTAACTTTAAATGGATTCCACATTTGCTACTTGTTTGTTGTTAACACAAAACTAAATTAGCGGCATCACATCAAAGAAAAGGAATGAAACGATTTTACCTCTGTGAAAAAAGTGTGTTTGTAAACAAACAACAATATGGTTAATAAAAATTAAGTACATACTTTAAAGTGAAGTACTTTTATTACTACTACTCAGATTGCTAATTTTATATTCTATTAGGTACACGTAACAGTCTACATAACTCAAATTATTATAAGGTAAAAATAACTGAAATTAATGAAGAAATATAAATAATACAATACAAGTTTCGTAACAAATTTTTGTCGCTATGTACAAAATGTCAATTTTACTTTCCTCAAAAAGATTCACTTTTAGCAGCATCTGCCACGGGCTTATATTACCCTAAATCGATTTTTACTTTGGCTTGCCTATATGAACATATAGGAAGGAAAGTATTGTTAACATGTCGATTTTTTGAAATCGATTCACCAGATCTACACGTTTTCAGACCCCCTGAATCCAAAAAACATGTTTTTAGCAATTGGTCTGTGTGGGTGTGTGTGTGAACAAAATATCTCAAAAACAAAACATCGTACGAACTTAAAACTTACGTCAGGTACGACTAGAGGACCCGACATTTTCTCAAAATCGGTCAACCGGAAGTAGTAGTCTAATCGTGTTATTTTTCACTTTTTTGCGATTTTCTCAAAAATAACTCCTACGATTTTTTTTTAATCGCCTCATTTACTACAATTTTTATGCTCTATAATATAGAGTAGGCGCCATGGCTGCTGAAATTCTTGGGGAGGCTGTTCTCTCGTAGAATTTTTTTTAAGATCGTAGTCTTAATATGCATTTTAGCGCAAAATGTAGCCTATATAATAAAAGTTGTAGACAATTTAAAGATCTACAACTTTTATTTCGAAGATTTTTTTGTTTAACGCTTAGTTTAGCGGTAATTAGCGGTTTCCTGTTTTTTTTTTCATGAAAATCTGTAAAAAAAATCGATTTTCTTTAAGATTTTGGATGTAGTAGTTATATAGCTTACGATTCAAATTATTTTACGACAAAAATGCATATAATCAAATTTATTGGAAATTAAAAGATCTACAACTTTTATTGAAGCGTTTTTCTCAACAGCCTAGTTAAGCGGCAAAGAGTGATTTTCCGTATTATTGAGGCAAAATAAGGTTGATTGTCATTTTGCATCATTCACTCATGTTAAAATAAGGTTATGTTTTTTGAGGTTAGTTTTTTTTGTTGATTTCTTATGTTTTATTACTAATGTTAGATTATATTGGTTATTTTATGCATTGGCTTGAGAAAGCCGTGTGAGCGTTTCACACCAGATTTTCCTGGAACCAATGCTGAAAAATAATAGTGAATAAATGTCTAACAGAAAGCGAAAGTTTTTTTAGTACCAAAGTAAAAATTCAATATTGAGTTACAAAAAGTCTGCACAAAGAATACCTATTTACTCAAAATATTAGTTTCTTTACACGGGTTTCACTAGTTACGTGCCTACCTAATCGCACAATAAAGTTAGTTAAAATCAAAAATTGAAAAGTATACTAATACGTAAAACAAAATAAGAAGTGGTTCTCAAACGACACCAAAATCAGATACCATAACACAGGGTTGAAACCTGAAGTCCTTTATGCAGCGGGATGCCTGACAATACAATGTTGAAGAAAGTGGAGAAGCGGATGTAGACTATTTATTCACAATAATACGAGCAGTGGTTCTTAACCTGGGGGGCGCGCCCCCCTGGGAGGGCGCTTTTATTAGGATTTATGGGAAGTAAAATAAAACACTATCGTCGGATCATTATAACACGTTTACAGAAATATTCAGACAGTAACTAACATCTGGAGTAAATACGTAATAAACTCAAATGTATGTGTGTAAAGAAAGCAAGATAGAAGTATATTAGTTACCGGTTTATCGTAAATGAAACTGAAAGACCTGTCCCAAAAACCTGACAGAAAAAACTATAAAATATCTTTCGAATTGAAACACTGAGTGAAACTATTTAGTAACTATTTATCTATTAAGTAAGGTAATTATCAGGGTAATTATTATTGAGTAAATAAAATGAGTATGCCAGAGACTTGAGTACAGAAAAAACTAAGCAACATACAGAACAGTGTAAGTACCATAAACGTATCCGAGGAGTCTCTTCATGTTTTATTACGTTTCTTGTAATCAAGCTACAATTCGAATTTATCTTTTAAAACAATTACTGTATTCCGTTTTTATCGATTAGTTATTTATGATTTACTGCAATATTTTTATAACAGAATGAAGTTTACCTTCGTTAGCTATTTAATTATTTTTGAAAATTATACTCGTATATAACTTCTGACGCTATAAGAAGCGAACCTTTGATTGGTTTACGGTATCAAAAATATTTAACCATTAAATTTATTTAATTTTTGTTTTGTTTTACGTCCAATTGATTTGACCATTAATTCTAATGCCAGACCTAACCGGGAATTGAACCCGGGATACCTAGCGTAGAAGACAGCAGCAATGATCAATACATTAGCCGTCCCGTCAATGCAAATAGTGGTTTTATATAGTGGCTAAGTAAACAAACAGAAATCTACACACGTGACCTTGAAACTTAAAAGATAAACACGTTCACCCCACTGAGTATAGAATAAACTTACTTCTATACTTACTTTTATACTCTGTGCGTTCACCAGTACAAATACATTTCGTAACAATATAATTCCACATTCTGAGAACGTGAGATATCTATTAATCTATCTAACCAGATGATTGACGCGGAGAAACACATATGGACCAAACGAAACTACTTGGACATATATTTGTTTGTTTTGAATATTTTATTGTCTGTTTTGTTTTTAATTTGTACGTGTAATTATATAATAGCATATTTTTTTAATAAAAATGTATCAGTAGTTTAAATAGTATTTAAATAACTAACATGTAGCTATAATTACTAACACACTAATAGATTACCGTAATAGTTGCAGTGGTTCATAAACAAAGAAGCACTGAATTGATCTACCCTTGAACATGGGAAAACACAGTTGGGTGGATTAATTTTCGCACCACGAATTAAAATAAATAGTTTTTAGATTTTCAAAGTATAATTAAGGAAATTAACATTTGTATTGTAATGATATTTTCTAGTAAGCAATGGGAAAATAAATAAATATTATGACAAATGTACTGACTTGGTCGGCCCTCACAGTTGTTCGAAAATAAAGTTATACTGTACAAGGTGATGATAAAATTAGTTTGGAGCCATGGAATCGAACTCTGGGGCACAGCAAATACTTCTAATGTAGAAATATTACAGATTCAAATCGAAGGACTCGTATCCTCGGCTAATACGCTGTGTAAGTTAGACGAATATCTGAACTAATCCTAATTATTTGGCTATAAATCTTCACGACGATAATGTAGAAAATCAGACACAAAAAAGGCGAGAATATTAGATCTTACATTCCGGTTCATCTTAACTAAAATTTCTAACCATCGTTTCAAAATTAAAGAAATAAAATTATATTACGAATGAATAATTTTCAATTCACCATTAAATTAACTCTTATTTCTCAATAAACTTAATTTTAATAAAACTTGCTAATCGAATACGAAATATTCAGTAATCAGTCAAACACATCTTCATTCAATTAATCCATTAATAAGAAAACGAAAACTGCATCTTTCTCCAACTTACCGAAACGTTAGACATCGTCAGAACCCAAGAGGAACTCGTGTCACCTATAACCAGAAGAGTACACGGAAGCAACTTTGCTGAGTCTTCTTCAACATATACTCTAAAAATTTAAACATATTTACTGAAAGTTTTTTTTTAAACAATTCTTAACTGTTATAAAAACAGCATCTATATTTATTTAAAAAGCAAAGTCGCTTCCAATGTATTTTAAATGGGACTTCTACTTAACTCTTAAATACAGATTTCTACCGAACGGATTTTTTAAATTTTTACATGGTTTTAGAGTATTCTTTCCTGATTTGCCCAAAATTTCTTACTTGAAATTCATGCTAATATGAGCTTCATCTAACAAAATGAAAAAGAGTAAATTTTGTTCGCAACGTAGCGGTAATACAGCGTAATGTAATGTGGTTCTCCCACATTTACCCCTTCAATAGCCATATTTCATAAGCATACAGGGTATGTGTCATATCTCTCATCATCTTACAAAATACTCAATCGGTAACAGACATTGTGTTAACGTTGTTTTATTTAGTTTTTGTTCAAAACCGTTTTTTATTCAGGGCGAAACTGTCGCACTACTGTGTTCTAACTACTGTATTCTAACAACATTAAGTTTGCTGTTAACTTCCATCATTTATTTAATGATAGGGGTTTGAAGCCGAAGAACAGTGTGCGAATTTTTTCGCACGGGTCCATTTTGCTAGTACTTTTTTAATTTGGCTATTTATTTTTATTTATTATTTTTACTTTCTCTTGCCTATATGAATATATAGGAAGGAAAGTATTGTTTTCATGTCGATTTTTCGAAATCGAGTTTTCACCGGATCTATACGTTTTCGGACCCCCTGAACCCAAAAAACATGTTTTTAGCGATTGGTCTGTGTGTGTGTCTGTGTATACACAATATCTCAAGAACGGAACATCGTACGAACTTGAAACTTGAAACTTAAGTTACATACCCTTACCGGACCCGACACGAACATTTTCATCAAAATCGGTCAACCGGAAGTAAGTTAGTAGTTTATTCGTATAATTTTTCACTTTTTTGCTATTTTCTCAAAAACTGGTCCTACGATTTTTTTAAAAATCGCCTGGTTTACTCAATTTTTTATTCTCTACAAGATAGGGTAGGCGCCATGTTTGCTGAAATTCTTGGTGAGGGTGTTTTTACGTAAAAAAAGTGTTTTTTTTAAAGATTACGGCTTTTATATATTATATTATAGCGCAAAAATGTATATAATAAAAATTGTAGAGAATTTAAAATTCTACAACTTTTGTTTCAAACATTTTTTTGTATAACGCTTAGTTTAGCGGTAATTAGCGATTTTCTGTTTTTTTCTCACGAAAACTTGTGAAAAATCGATTTTTCTAAGATGTAGGCCTTAGTATGCATTTTACGACAAAAGTGTACATAATTAAATTTATAGGAAATTAAAAAATCTACAACTTTTATTTAGAGAATTTTTCTCTACAGAGCGTAGTTTAGCGTGAAAGAGTGATTTTCTGTATTTTTAAGCCAAACTGAGGTTGATTTTCATTTTGCGTCTTCCAGTCATTATTAAAATAAGGTTATATTTTTAGAGATTAGTTTTTTGTTTATTTCTAATGTTTTATTACTAATGTTAGGATTATTGTTAATTATTAGCATTGGCAAGAGAAAGTTGTGTGAGTGTTTCACACCAGATTTTTATTATTGAATTAATTAATATTAATTAAGAATTGTAATCGATAGATACCTAAATATTAACTTTATAAAAACAATAATTACGAAGCATACCGAATTTTGATATTAAGTGACTAATGTAGGATAGAAAGATTTGGAAGTACATCAAACATTAAACTGCTCACATGACTAAAGTAATTCAAGGAAAAGTTAAGTGGAGATTTGCCTAATTAGTGATGCAGCTACAAAGGCGTTAGTTAACTCTAATTCACTAAAATACATCATACCTTTTTACTTTATCTTGCGTATATGAATATATAGGAAGGAAATTATTGTTTTCATGTCGATTTTTCGAAATCGAGTTGTCACCGGATCTATACGTTTTCAGACCCCCTGAACCCAAAAAACATGTTTTTAGCGATTGCTCTCTCTCTTTCTCTCTCTCTCTCTCTCTCACTCTCTCTCTCACTCTCTCTCTCTCTCTCTCTCTCTCTGTGTGTGTGTGTGTGTGTGCGTGCGCGCGCGCGCGCATGTGTGTGTGTGTACAAAATATCTCAAGAACGGAACATCGTACGAACTTGAAACTTGAAACTTAAGTTGCATACCACTACCGGACCCGACACGAACATTTTCATCAAAATCGGTCAACCGGAAGTAGTAGTTTATTCGTATAATTTTTCACTATTTTGCGATTTTCTTAAAAACTGGTCATACGATTTTTTTTAAAATCGCCTGGTTCACTCAATTTTTTATTCTCTACAAGATAGGGTAGGCGTCATGTTTGCTGAAATTCTTGGTGAGGTTGTTTTCACGTAAAAACATAGTTTTTTTAAGATTACGGCTTTAATATGCAATTTAGCGCAAAAATTTATATAATAAAAGTTGTAGAGAATTAAAAATTCTACAACTTTTATTTCGAACATTTTTTTGTATAACGGTTTTTTTTAGCGGTAATTAGCAATTTTATGTTTTTTTCTCACGAAAACGTGTGAAAAATCTATTTTTTAAAGATTTCGGCCTTAGAATGCATTTTACGACAAAAGTGTATAAAATAAATTTTATAGGAAATAAAAAGATTTACAACTTTTATTTAACGCATTTTTCTCTATAGAGCCTAGTTTAGCTTGAAAGAGTGATTTTCCATATTTTTAAGCCAAACAGGTCGATTTTCATTTTCTGTCTTTCACTCACGATTAAAATAAGGTTATGTTTATTGAGGTTAGTGTTTTGTTAATTTCTAATGTTTTATTGCTAAAATTAGGTTATATTGTTAATTATTTGCATTGGCAAGAGAAATTTGTGTGAGTGTTTCACAGCAGATTTTTCTACTTTCTTTAGCCATAAAAAACTTTAGGAGGTATAAAATTCTAACTGTTCATGAAGAGGGTAGGCCTATTACAGTTTCCCCTAATTTTTTTTAAACTATCTTTTGATTTCGGGAGATATGCATTATTAACAACTGCCCAATTCGATCACTGCTTTTTGGTGTATTTCTGACGTAAGTTAGGTACAGGTTTGAACATGGAAAGCTAGTGGAGTTTGCTCATATGCAGTCATACAAATTCGTTCGACCTATCGATGTTACCGTATGTAGTAAGTAATCTTACGTCTTAGTATACTTACTTAGTACATCAGGTAATGAACAGGGATGGTCCGAAGGAAAACCCCTAAATTTTGTATTATTAACACAAATAAACTTAGAATGACATAAATACGCAAACGGTATCAATATTAGGATAGCGGAACGAATGTGCAGTAAAGACAAGAACAATTGTTTGAGGAATACGGAATGTAAAAAAATATTTTATTGCTCAGAGAAATTTAAATAATAATAAGACGTGAAACTCGTGTGTTAATCTAATTGTTATATTATAACTAACTAGCACCACATAAATTCGTGATTAAATTCAAGCAGAATGGTTTTATGACGATAGCAAACAGGCCTACCTCGAAGTTATAATTCAGATGATATTAGTGTCCTAACCATCAAAGAGTTCATTAAAATTAGTTTATAGAACTGTCCGAAGTGTGGTAAAAACGAATTGTTTCACGTTTGCAACATAAGATAGATTGTAAAACATTCAAGCGGTTTGAGTATTATTTTACAACACAGAAACGAATTATAAAATTCGTTGGTAAAAAACTGTTAGCCTATATTTTATTCGTGGCTATTTTTTTTAAAGTAAAATGAAAAAACAATATTAATTAATATAACATATTTTATAAAGTAATTAATTTTAATATATATAATATAAAAAAGTAATTTTACTTAATATTATTTGACCTGTTAACTATTTATAACTAAATTGTTTCCGCAATAAAAATAAGAACTCCGACTAATCCAATTAAATTTGTAGTTTAATAAATACAGAACGTAATGTTTCCTTAATTCAATGAAATAAAATAAAAGCAAATAGGTCTTAATATTTTTACAGACTAACCGTATAATTTTTGTAAATTTCATCAACACTTTATATAACGTTTTTTAAACAACTCTTGAAATGCAATTGCTGTTAACCTTTACATCAAACAATAGTTCACCTTAAAGTCCTACAATATGAGTGAAAAAGACCGACTCAATCATTTTAAATGCCTCACAAGAGCACTACTTCATTCAGAAACTGAGTACAATGCTGTTTAATGTACAAAGTAATTAGCACATACAAAGTGGTAGTAAAGTAAGTAGCACCCCTTTCATTGTTATTACAGCAGATAGCAAAACGCGGTTTGCGACAATCTTCATTCCTAAGAGGAGCTACTTATGTACCGGACAGTTTTCCCGTTTTGGTCCTTAGGGGTTGTAGGGGATGAGGGTAAGTTAACAATTTTAAATACGACGTATAGGCTTGTGAAAACATATGTTAAAGCCCCTGGTGAAACAAGAAAAATTATACACGAAAAATTTAATTCCAATCATCCGAACCAAAATGGCGGCTATTTTTGTGGTCACTACATTTGCGAGTGATTCACAGCTTAAAATTCCTTTTAAAAATATTTTTAAAAAATCTGGTGTGAAACACTTAAACGACTTTCTCTTTCCAATGCAAATAATTAACAATATAACCTAATATTAGTAATACAACATTAGAAATAAACAAAAAAATTAATCTTAAAAAACATAATTTTATTTTAAAATCGTAAGTGAATGATGCAAAATGAAAATCAACCTTACTTTGTTTTAAAAATACGGAAAATCACTCTTTTACGCTAAACTAGGCTCTGTAGAAAAAATGCGCTAAACAAAAGTTGTAGAGCTTTTAATTTCCTATAAATTTGATTGCATAGATTTTGTCGTAAAATGCATACTAAGGCTGACATTTTTAAAAAATCTATTTTTACACATTTTCGTAAAAAAAAATCACTACTTACCGCTAAACTAAGCGTTATAAAAATATTGTTTGAAATAAACCATGTAGATTTTTAAATACTCTACAATTTTTACTATATACCCTTTTGCCCTAAAATGTATTTTAAGGTCGCAATCGTAAAAAAACTATTTTTATCAACGAGAGAACAGTCTCCCTAAGAATTTCAGCTGACATATCACCTACCCTATCTTATAGAGCATAAAAATGTAAAAAATGCCACGAATAAACTTCTACTTCCGGTTGATCGATTTTGATGAAAATGTTCGTGTCGGGTCCGGTAGTAGTATCTAACTTAAGTTTAAGTTCGTACGATGTTCCGTTCTTGAGATATTCTGTTCATACACACACACACACACACACCAATCGCTAAACACGTGTTTTTTTGGATTCAGGGGGTCTGAAAACGTGCATATCCGGTTAAACTCAATGTCGAAAAATCGACGCAAAAACAATAGTTTCCTTCCTATATTTATATACGCAAGAGAAAGTAATAAATGCCTATAAATATTTTGCCAGCCTTACATTATAAACGCTAAATATTAGAGAATGAATTACGTCTCATTTGCTCTCAAGAATTATCTTATAGATTAGGTCGGGGTCGCAGAATTTTACCGGAGGGAGCGCAGTGGCCGAAGACCGAGAGTTTGTGAGCGAAGCAAGCAGAGAGAAAACTGTGCTGTGTTTAATAGCTGTAAACAAAGGTGTAGTTACAAAGAGTGGTTGTAAAGTAAGTTTCACCCACCTGTAACTTTGTTACTAAAGCAGAAAGTGGTTAAATTAAAATGTTTATGATATTGTTTAAAATTAATAAATTTACAGATTTAAAAAAAATAGAGTTCGTCATTTTTACTTTCTCTTGCCTATATGAATATTTAGGAAGGAAACTATTGTTTTCATTTCCATTTTTTTTAAATCGAGTTTTCACCGGATATACACGTATTCACCCCCTGAACCCAAAAAACATGTTTTAGCGATTGGTGTGTGTGTGTGTGTGTGTGTTTGTGTGTGTGTGTGTGTGTGCGCGCGCGTGCGTGTGTGCGTGTGTGTGTGTGTGTGCGTGCGTGCGTGCGTGCGTATGTGTGTGTGTGTGTGTGCGCGCGCGCGCGAACAGAATACCTCAGACGAAACATCGAACACCTTTAGCTACTAATATTAGTAGCTAAAAGAGTTGTCAACAGATAAGCAAGCGTTCTCAGGTACGCTGGCGCTTCAGCATTTCAGCAGAAGGGCGCACGTTACCGATTCTCCAGCGTGGATATGTTGATTTCAATTTTTATATTTTAGACATTAGTATTGTTATTATTAATTAATAAATGAAATTAAAATATCGACTACGGAAATAGTGTGTTTTGGTAATATCAGGGGAACTATCAGTTTTAGGAAATTGTGTGTTGTTGGAGGGGTAATACCGACGTAGAAAATAATTGTATGAACGAATTGATGTCTTACTAAGATGAGTACGATCGTCAAGCAAAGCGAATTTTTACAAAGTTCATTTGCACAGTTTTATTAGTACAGTTCTATAAATAGAATAGACAAACATCCTAATTTAAATATAATTTTTTCCCAATTATAAAGTACTAATTCAAATAAAACTCGTGTTAACAAACTCTTTTCTTTTGGAGAACTCCTGTTTGTAATTACGCCAATTCAAAAATGGGAAGTACGGTTGCAGTTGGTCTGCGTTCACTTAATTTGTATTATTATTACGTTATTATTTTTAATTAGTAATACGTTCCGAAAAACGAGTAATAAACTTACTCACTCATATTTTAATATAAACAATTTTATTCATTATTCCTCAGTTCTTGTTGACCAAAATAATTTTAATCTACATTTTTAGAATCTACTTTATCCATTGCATCATTGTTTCACTTTTTTAATTTATTTTAAACTCGTGAACTAAATCATTACTTATCTAGACCCCGATTTTCATTTCACTGCTCTACTTTACTTCGTTGTCTTGACAGTTTCCTACTGACCTATCGGTCACCAACAGAGATTGAAAGGACAGACTGATTCAAATCGGTTGAAATTAACCTACTAGTTGGATATCCGAACTCCGATTACAGAATGTCATACAATCAGGAACTTAATCCAATGACCACATTCCTTTCAGACACAGATTCGACAAAGATGATGCAGTAATAGTAAGTAATACAATGTGAAATTTACCGTAACAATACTATATTCATATCCACTTTCATACATACTTGAATTCATCCAACCAGAAATCACTTGATTAAATCCAGTATCACTTTAAAAAGAATAGTTACATTCATTCATGTTCTGTCTCAGGGAAACCTATTAGCGATTTCTTCTTTTCTTTTCGATTTAAATAACTCACAAATGTATTTAATAAAAAAGTAATTCTTTTAAAAGTTTAACTGTAAAAAATGGTTAAAGGAAATGAAACACAGGACATAAATTTTCGTAGGTGTGGTTGATAAGGTAAAGCACGAACTCCTCAGACTTACTGAATTTAAAATTAACTACTGAAATATTACTATACATAATTAGAATAATTAATAATCTCTAGTAAACCTCTACTGCCATATATTGAGGAATCACGAGTCAAAGGAAGCTTTCCCGACAATAGTTCTACGTAGGGGGCACTCAGTTTGGTGGCTATGGAAGTCACCAGTGGCGTACAGCTTCATAAAGAATTTCCGTACAAAGCAATCGACAGCGTCTTACAACATGGAAACGTTGTATTACAACGTATCCCTTGGCAGTTGACAAGCGGTGCGGATCGCTGTTACTATCACTTCAATAATGTAAACTGTGGGCCAACTCTCTCAGTTACCTGACAGATCAGGTAACACAACTTGGGCAGCGAAATTGGTTAGGTGATCAACTAACCACCAGTCAGGTAGGTACTCACACTACTGAGTTACCTCATTCAATCACAACCCTAGAAACCAGCTTTACTTAACGAAGAGCTATCAAAACTGGACAGACAAATAAACGATTAAAAATCATTGTAACTTACGTTCTTCTGGAGGAAAGAAGTTCTAAGGTTATAAATGCTACCGCTCAAGGCTGTAAAATAATTTGTTCAGGTATTCGAGTACTTTCATTGAAAACCGCGTAAAAACCTTGAACAAGAATTTCCTGCGAATAATTTACTCTAGGAGTTTTAAAGCATAATGAGGGTTCATCTGTTATTTTTATCTGAAAATTTCATGGAAGAATAAGAAAGTTTCTGTTGAACTACGGACACAACTGTAACTATTAGCTAACGAAATACACTTTCTGTCTTAATATCCAAACCGAGAAAATAATGAAGATATTTTTTGTCAAAAATTTCTCATAAATTATAAAAATTTATCCTGAGAAATTTTACCAAAATTTGTCGTCTGCTCTTCAGACACAAATAAATAACATGTGTCTCTAATTAAATAGTTAAGATCTAGATAATATAACTCACAAAGTACTTGATTATTTAATTTCATATAATTATATTCTAATTACGGTAATATATTTTTGTAAGAACTAATTTAGTAATTTAATAATCTTTTGTTTTCCCACTTGTCACAACATATATCTTACAATTATTTTCTCACTGCACATAATTTTTACCACTGTTTCTAATTTACCTAATGATTGTTTGTGGTTAACTAACGGTATTACAATATTATGGTTTGAATGATTCGGTTTTAATTGAAATGATAAACCATGAACGTTAAGACCCACGAAGCATCTTATTAGCTTGCACGGTATTACAGAAAGTCATATAAATTAAAATTTAAAATACCCAGCCATTTTTCTCGAATGCCATAACATTTATTTTCTATCTAGCTTAAAAAAGACTTACGGTATGTTCTATTATATTAACTGACTTTTAAAACTAGTATTACGTAATACCATAAAATCAACCGAAATGAAATCCACGACTTTTTTCAAATGTCGCTAATTATGTAATAAATCTTCCCACAAAATTATCAGGTGATATTACCTATAATAGGCTAATAATTTCAACTAACGATTGCCGGTTCGACTACTTTCTAGATGGTTGAAAGTGGGCAAAGATTCCCTGAAGAAGTTACTAACCTAGCTGCGGGTAAGATTGGTGGTGGGGTTGCAATTTTAAGAGTTTCTGGACATGCCGTAGGTTTTCTTTCAAGGTGGGGTTGCAATTTTAAGAGTTTCTGGACATGCCGTAGGTTTTCTTTCAAGGACCCGCGTTCAAGGTTTATCCGCTCACGAAGCCATAGGAAAACTTTCTCGTCTGCCTTCCTGGACATTGATCGGCTTTTACCTGTAACCCCAGGAAGGGGCTCTTACTGGATGCTACCATCCGGGCCAGGTGGACCCAGGTTTTTAACGAAGTTGTTACTCATATCTTTTCTTTCCACTCACAAGAAGTACCCCGTGCTTCCAACCGGCGGTAAAAAAACAACACCTTTGGTTATTGCAGGGTACAGCCCGATGGGAAGGCCAAGGAAAAGATTAAAATATCAATGATCTACGGAGCAGGCTGGCGTAACAGGCCGTGTGCCTAATACTTTAAGATAAAAAGAACCAATGATTGCTTAGTATTATTTATTTTTCTAAAACACACAACAATTTTTTTATCCGAGGCGACGAGAAAAACTCATGTTCACTGTTCACTCCCTCACGATGGGGGAAGTAGTGTTGGACTCAATTGAGGTGTCCTCGTCCAGCCCGAAGGAGGCCGCAACCGCCTACCAACCAAAAACCCGCCACCAGGCCACTTGATTAGACATCAGCAAACAACCCTCTACCTTCCTCGGAACTGTTTATATAATACTACCAGGGAAATGTCGGGTTAAAAAATTTACATACTGTCAGCGGGGCGTGGAAGGAAACCGTAGCCTAATTCCCCCCTCGCTGTCACCGACCAACACTCACTCTCACTTTCATTCATCTCTTTCATCACCAGCTAAGGAAATTAGTGCGCCTACTTTCTGAGATCGGTACAGGATTGATTTACTGTGGAAAAGGGCGATCCGCTGATCTCCAGATATCTCCTCCCTCCGCAGTCTCCCGATCACCCTCTACGCAAACTGAGCGACCAACTTCCAGCTCTCCTCATCCCGCAGCATCAAAACCCCTACTCTCTTTCTGGGATCCACTGTGCAACGCCTATTCTCAGATGTCTCCATTCTGTCGAAACCAAAATAGGGACATAACAATAATTAGCACTGAATTAACTTATTCACGGATTTCATTAAATTTTATTGTTATATAATCAGATAATAACATTATAATTGTTAAATACACAGCCATTTCCAACGTTTGTTGTAAAATATGAGTAAGATCTACGAAAGTTTTCACCAATTAACCTCAAAATGAAAAAAAAACAAAATAAATCCGTGGCTAATTATGAATTTGATAAAAACCCACAATAAAAACACCAAAAATTGATACCATCAATGAATTTATAAACAAAAACAAATTAATACATTTTAAATTTCTTTTAGCTTATTTAAAGTCGCATCAATATCAATGACTTGGTTTTAAGCGGCTAAAGTGGGTTATCTAACTTAATTAGTGGGGTTTGACTTGTGTAATAATTTCCAGATCCTAGCCAGGAATTGAACCGGGGACCTCCAAGTTGTAGACTAGCGTGCTACCACTACGCTACGGAGGCGGCCAAATAAATTAAAATGGTTAAACTTAATTTAATTTATTTTGTTAATTAAATTGATTTCGAACAAAATTTCTTAAAAAAATCGGTGAAAAAAAATTTTATAAGACTGTCAGAACATTGTCAACATAATAAAAAATAATGTCCTTTTATCGTGTGGTTACATCTTAAATTATATTTTTTATTTCACAGTTTTTAGATTTTATAAGTAAAAAATACTACTTATTATAACAACTGATCTCTTACACCATGTGTGTGGTAAGTATGTATTTAAATTTTTAGAGAAAGCAAATTAATATAATCCATGGAAATATGGAGTACAGTCCAAGGAAAGGTCGAGTCAAGTAACAAATTACTCTACTAATAAAGGAGTGGTAATAGAGACAGATACTTTTATTAAAGAAATACAATATTTACACATTTTCGTTATGTATGTTTGTATTGTGTCTAAGGAATAGCAATAAAAAGAAACAGTAGTGATATTTTATGTCTCCGAGTTAATTCCCGTTAAGCTGAAAGGATAGAAACTCACTTACTATCCAACAGATTGCGTTGAAGCGGCTACACGTTTAGGTTAATACTTTCTCAAGTAACCAGTGCCTAACTGAATAGGATCGAATTCAGTACAACGAACAGTAAGTGCTTGTGAATGGATAGGCCTGTTACTATAAGAATCTAGCTGGTGTTATATTGAACAAAAAATGAATAAATTAAATGATGGGACAGTAGTACTCTTTCATCTTCCATACATGACGTTACAAGCGTATTCTTAAACACCTCATCATGTGAAGAGGCCCTTATCTATGCTAATGTACATGAACATACAATTGCTTGAAGCAGTTCAAAGTTCGCACAATGAATTCACAAAACATATTCAACGATGGTGAGCTAACGAATGACTTGTTAAACAGAACAATGCAATAACGTGACTATTACAGTACAATATCAAATTACGCTCTTCAAGTAACTTATAACATGTACAGTAGATGTGGCAGTAGATTTAAGAAGAAATAATTGATATTTTCAGAACCCTCTTCTTAAAAGTAGCTCACTGGTCCCGATACCTAGTGTTACTATTACTTAAACGTTTTATTAACTTTATTTAACTTTCAAGTGACTGTGAATCAAAAATACAGTAAAATAGTTCTATTAGTAAGTAGCCATGACTTTAAATCTACTATTGCTTTCCGAACGGAGACAAACAAAACGTAAAGAAAACAAATAACCTTTAGGTTATTGTCAATCACTCACTAAAAAAGCGATAGAATTTTAACTGAACAAATACAATAAGATGTTACTAAAATCTAAGAGGCTCTCGACTTCAGTCTGCGTATATTCCAAGACTCTCCCAAATATTTTTATTTCTCAAAAACGAACAAATAATTTAATACTGGAATCCGTATTCCCATGCTGAAAGTTTAAAAAATTGAGTTATTCCAGTTTCTTAATTATCGAAAGATTGTTTTTTAGTAAAAAAAAACCATAAGAGGTATTAAAACGGTGACTATTTTGAATCTTCAAAAAATGATTTGCACTTAAAGATGGTACACTTAATTGAACTAAATAACAACCGAAGTATTAGGCCTACACTATTTCCAGAGAAACATTTTAATTTTTTTTGGTACTGTACCATATTATTTTAACGTTGATATTCCATTAAATAAAGAATTTCACAAATTAATTTTGGATTAGTAAACAGTTCAGCATACAAAATCGACTCTACAAAACACAAATAAATAAACACAGCCAAGACTGAAGTTTTTACGTGTATTGGAATTTTTTAAAAAATCGATTTAGATTTTGAACTTTCCTTTAAAATAGATTTTTTCAATGAGACATTTTAAAGTTTCAAAATATCAAAATGTATGGAACCTTTAAACCGTCTAGTTAAAATTAGAGAGATTCTATATAGGTCCTTATCCCTTAAATTTATTAATTTGAAACTAGATTAATACAAAATTATTTCAACTGTAACTAATGTACTACGGTACTAAATGACATCAGTCGTATTAGTTAGCAATCCATTAATCACTATTTTTTCCTAAACTTACTTATGATCTCTCATTCCCTTGGGTAAACTAGAACTTCAAGAAATAGTACGCTACCCACCTTAGGTAAGTAACTGTGCTGTCTACACATCTTACGAGTAAATCGGAACTATTTAAACAAAAGTTCAACACATTTGTGCATATTAAACTTAACACAACAAACTGAGCACGGAACAAAATATTCCACGGGCTAATTTATTTTTGTTTTCACCAACAGTAATGTTTATTCGTCGTATTTTATTATTATTAAGAAAATTATCTTTTTTAACAAAGAATTCTAGAATGTGTACCAGTAATACTTTTCTCCTCCTTTCACTTTTTCTTTGTTCTAATTTTGACTTGATTTAATAAA
Organism: Catonia carolina; assembly: GCA_035578175.1. Classification (NCBI taxonomy): domain Eukaryota; kingdom Metazoa; phylum Arthropoda; class Insecta; order Hemiptera; family Achilidae; genus Catonia; species Catonia carolina. Next base: position 131,780,434 of record JAQMRL010000001.1, on the reverse strand, counting down.
TAATTAATTAAATTATACAAAATTATTAATTACACTTACAAATAATATAACAGCCATATTAAAAAATAAATAAAATAACTTAAGTTTTTTAAATGCATAATTCTTAACTAACTCAGGAGTTTTATACAAAAAAAAGCACTGGCTAAAAAGAAAAGCATTATCACGCATAACACTTTTAAGATAAAAGTCATTAAAACTTCTTGATAGGAATCGAACTTAATCCGAAATTGAAGTTTTAATAAACTGGCGTTTTAATTTTTTGCTGCAAAAGTAATATGACATAGAAATTAAAAATTCACAGTTAAACTATAAAAGCAAGTAGCCAACCATTCAAATATCCACTCTTAGTAGTCCTTTTATCTGATTATCAGATAAATCTGTTGGGGTTAAACGACCCAAGACGAAATGACTTTGATTAAATAATCTAACATGATGGCTTACTTGATTATCTCATAATTTTTTTATAGTTACCAAATTTAGGCCTAATTCAGTACGATGTACTCAAAATGGTAGTATACATTTTGTAAATTTTCCTCAATCCGGTTCTAAAAACCTCTTCGTTTCCATTCAGCCGTAAAGCTGCCTAATGTCTTTTCTGCAAGACCTTAATAACTCGAAATAACGTTTTATTACAATAATAATACATACAGTTAATATTCGAATAATATTTATTTCAAGATAAAATAATATACGAAATAAAGAACCGAGTGGAGGATCCAACTTCTTCTCTGTAGCGAAATTAAAGAAAAAGGTGAAATTAAAGTTGCAATTTTCCCCCTCGTATAGGGCCAATTTTTAGACCGCGTGAGGTGACTAGATATTTCTGGAAGCTCTTTTTGTAGCCTACATTTTCAGCACTCGCTCACTGCAGGTTTTTCTCCTATCTTCTGTCCACCCGGTCTTCTGCTTTTTCCCTTCATGGACGCCCTTAAAGTTCATAATTATTTGTCTGAATTTGGTTCGGATCATTAAGTTTTCTCGGTTTATTCAGATTTTCTCAATATTCTTTTTGACTTCTTTAAACCATTTATCGTGGTATTTTGTTTAATGTCTTAAAAAATTGTTTAGTCAACCGGTTGTCATTACGTAGCAATTTTGTTGAAATAAATTATTTTTAACAGCATAATAATCGAAAGCCTTCATCATTAATTTGTTAAACAGTTTCGTTTAAAAAAATTAAGTTTAGTTTTATAAATCTGCTATTTCACGCAGTGATTTCACTAAACTGAAACGTACATTAACTTGTATGAATAATTTTGCGTTAGAATAACTGATTCGTATCTAAACAAAAAAAAATCGCTGGTGTTTTTTCTAATTTGTATTGGCTTGAAATTGAACAGGGAGGTCATCAGCTGTGTGTGTATGGGACTGTCAGCTGATCATCTTTAAAGTTATAAAACTTATCGGTATTTTAATAGTAGGCTAATTACAAAGCAGCTTTCTACACCGGACCACGCTGGTCTGGAGGCCAGTTTTTAAAATTACAAACATTTTGATTTCTCAATTGTCAAAATTACTCTGGGTAAACAGGTGTAATTAATGACAATCTCCTTTCATCGAAGATGGGTACAGTGCAGTAGTTCTCGAACCGGCGAACGCGCGGAGAGGTTAAAAGAGATTATTAACTGACTTGAAAAATATGGAGCAAAAAATAATCGATTATGGAAATTGAAAGTTATTGTAATGAAGCCAAGAGTAAAGTAATAAAAAATTCAGTCCATCAAAAAGAAAATTATTATGTATTTTTTAGTTTGAAAAAAGTCTTCACTTTTTTAATAACATGTTTTATAAATTAAATTCAACATGAGCTTAGGGTTTATTTGCTTGAAATGAATAGGCCTACCTGTAAACTTATCATTTATAATAACACATATAAAACAGACGCTGTTGTAATTATGAAAATAAGATTTAAATAAAAAATTGCCAGCTAGTCTCACAAATTATGCATATTACAAAGTTTTCCATAAATAGTACACAATATAAATGCATGAACTATTAAAGTATTCCCAAGAATGTAGATTTATAAAAAATGTTTGCAAAGGCAATAAATTAAAAAATCACATGTTTAAGATACATGGGATTAATCTAAAAACAACATGGAACGAATAATTTCGTTCCGGAAGTGAAGACTTGATTTAATAAGAGATAATAATTAGCACGAGATACATCCGTAGGAAGTGTACCTGCAGTTTTTATTGCTTAGTATAGTCTGTTTGCAACGTACTTGCAAACACTTACCTTACCACACGAAAATTTAAAATAATTTAATAACAAAGGCAACATTTTTAAGAAAGCAAAAGTAGAAGCTTACAAAGACATTTTTACACAAAAAAGTTATCAGTAATTCAAGTTAAAGAATAATTTGAATAAACCGAAGGTCCATTGTTTGTTTCTACATCTGATTTGAGATTTAAAATCAGTTAATTTTCTTAAAAACTTATAAATATGAGACGATTATAATAAATAAATATATACTTGTAATTTATTCACAATCCTCACTGGCCACTGACGTTCAAGCCTCCAGAAGTTCCCCAGTTTGAAATATATGTTAATTACACCGGAAACATCAATACTGAGAATCGACTACTCATTGTTTTCAAATTTTATTAGAAATTTGAAAACTGTTTCTCCAGCAGCGCTCGGGAAACGACTTCATTGACTTCAAATTCTTGAAATCCAGTATAAAAAACAAATTTTAAAATGCTGCAAGAAATCAAGCAAATTTTGTGTAAATAACAGAACGGAAACAAAAAACAGTATCTTGAAAACCTGACGCCAAATCAAACCATTGATTTTTCAACTTGAAGTATTACGTAGTGCACTAGTAGCCTATATATCTGTTGTATAATTTATACTGAATAAAATTTTGTAGAAATGACTTTAAAATTCAAATAGTAAAACAAAGATAATGTTTAGATAAGTGAAAATTAATTAAAATTTACAGAACCGTACAAAAGCGAAGGCCTACAGATAAATTCCAGTAGCCTATTTATTACTAGGCTTATATTAATTTTACTCTTGATGAATCAAATAATCTGAACGAGTTTATTTCTTATATTAGCTAAAACTGATCTGTAAAATAACTCTCATTTCTTCAGAGAAAGTGAAAAAATGAAAATTACTTCATCTCCCTAAAAAAACCTTTAAGACAAGTTTACAATTAACTTTAAAAAAAACAAGGACAATTATTTGTGGGTTTACTATTATTAACACTATTAAGTACTAACGATCACTGGGTAACAAGAAATTCTCATTAAAGTAAATATTGTTGCATTTCTGTAATACATACTGACTATAAAGAAAAACTAACTTCAGAGAGCCCACAACAAACAGTTTAGCTTGTAATTATAGATATCAACTGAGTAATAAGAATAGGCCTAAACAAGCAATCTGTGAAGTGAAATGTCAGAGAAAAATACCAAGTAAAATATAAAAATCGAATAGTCACAAAAACGCAGAGTTTTTAGAGGGCGCGGTGTCTTCTGCAACAACTATATCATTACTCATTATTGTGAATCAACGACCTTGTCTTGCGTATAGAACAGACAAGATATAGTACTACACTGCAACACAAAACAAAACATAAGACCACGACATAACTTACACTACATTAAACTCGACTTCAACTCGCGTATTGCATAAAAAAATAATTTACGGTCCAACAAACCAGTTCATGCAGTGTTTTGTTCATCATACGACCTTCAATTAAGCAAAAGTGCAGTTTATCACAAAAATTTATGGAAGATATTCTAGTAATTTTTCAACAAAAACAATACTCCAGTTGTAGTTAAAAAAGAGATTAAAATGTGATTTACTACTAATTTACTTTTACTTATTTATCTGGAAACTGTTCAGATAATCAGTCTAGTGTTTCTTTGTCGTATATAACCGTTAAATGGAACAAGGCGCTGTTTTATTTCATTTAAAAAATTCTAAAACCGAGTAAACTTATTTTAAAAACCAAGGAAATCTATCATAATAAAATCTTACGAGTTATTTCACTACTGTCCAATGACTATAGTGCTCACCACGGAAAAAGTTCGTTGTGAAGACCAGTTGCCCCCCAACCAATTTTATAAAAATTTCTATTTACTCACAAGTTCCATTTCTGTTCTTCTTCTTGTTTTTCTTCTACTTCTACTTCTACCAACGATTAGGCCGCAGCCTGTTCCGAACTCACAAACTATATTATCTATCTCCATCTTGTCCTAGGTCTACTGATATCCCTTTTACCTTCTCGAACACACCAGTGTGCCTACTTAGGTATCCTGTGATCCGACATCCTTGCATGTGCTGTCCTCCAACTTAGGCGAAAATCCTTTACCTTTACGTTCAAGTTGTAAATACCCAATTCTGACCTGATTTACTCATTCTTTATTCTGTCCAAGCGTGTACACCCCTAGTTCTTCGAAGAAATCTCATCTCTGCTGTCTGGATTCTCCGCTCTTGGGTTTTTATTGTTGTCCACGCCTAACTTCCGTACAGAATAACTGGAGCTGCCATTACTTTGTAGAACTTAAGTTTTGTAACCTTTCTCGATCCATTGCCCAAATTTCTGCTTATAGTTCCGCAAATCTTCTGGAATTGGCTTAATTTCTGCTCTACATCCAAATCAGAATCAAATCCCACATTACACCCTAAATAACGAAAGTGAGATACTCTCTCCATACCGGTGTTATCCACAACTTTTTTCGAACGAACAGGATGTTTTCCCTTAAAAGCCATTATTTTGGTTTAATAAATGGAAATTTTTAAGCCAAAATCTGAACACAGTTTGTGTAACACATGGAACGCCCTTTGAAATTTCTGTTTTATTTGTAATTTTAAATACAAAATTCTATACTTGGCGCAATACTTTTGTAAAAATTTATGGTTCAGTCGAAAAATTATTTCCCAATCTTTACGGGAAGCCACAATATCACTTTAAAATGGCTGGAATATTAAAAAGGAAAATGAGATTTTACTTTTTAAATACTCACATTGCAGAAAAAACGGTGGTCTTTAACATACTTAACTCTGATTTTTTTAAAAAGTAACCTGGTAAAAGTAACAGACGTTTATATGGACACGAAGAAAACTGGTATTTTTCATGCATAATTGTATCCCCGACAAATTTTTATTTATTTAGCAACTGTATAAAAACAACCAGCAAAAACGTTCACAACTAAATTAACAAGATATTTTTTAAAAAATCGACTGCGTTAATGGCTTTGAGGAGGACACCACTCAGCTACAGCTCTCCAGAGCACGATAACTGTGTTCATTTTTAAATTATATTTTTGTATACATAATAATGTTAGCGTTGCGTTAATGGATCATGTCTCTACTCCATCGGCGATTCATTCGTCTTTGTGCCATTCCTGGTAGGTCTACAGAATTAATATTGCATATTAAGGGATTGTTATGATTTTGAAGTTTATCTCTGAACCTACGGTACAGTTTTAGATAGGCTATGTGTCGTTGAAGTAACGAACGCGTAAGTAATCGTGTAGTGTACATACTATTGGATACGTAACTGGGGTAATCAGTCATAAGAATTTACTTTGACAACGTTGTATTCGTGAAATTACTGATGGCTTTGCTGCACATTAAATTTGACTACCATACATCCAAATCGGTTGAAGTATCACCTTGTACGTCAAGAGTTTCGAAGCCATGGGTTGTTTTGACCGACAAATCTTTAAATAAAAATATTTCAGTTAAACCACAAAAGGCGGGAACAGGTTTTAATTTCTTGTAGAGTTGAAATTTGTCCGTTCGGTTTTTTTTTTAATAGAGCTCTTCAAACACAACAGACTTCTTTCGTGGCGGGCACTATAGGAGAGTGTATGACTATTAATGCAATAATTTTATTTAAAACTTCTTAAATTATTTAAATTCAGTTGTCAATCAATTACAAAAGTACAAAAAAGTGTATTAATTTTTTAATCACTAAAACTTATGCAATACGTACCATATTATTGTAGTACTATAAACTACTATCTACTATACCAAAATATTGTAGCATAGTATGCTTCTATAGTGAAATTACTCGTAATTGCGACCACACATCTACGGCGAAAGAAGAAATTTGAAGTCGAAGTACAAAGTAGGCCTACATAAAAAAGTTACATATTCATGCTAATCATTTGGCTATAAATTATCTCGACGACACAAGTCATAAAAGACTTAAAAATGCCAGAATATTAGATCTTCTTTACCGGTTCACCTGATTAAAATTTTGGTCATCCTTTAAAAATGATCTTTTACATAGTTTTCACCACTCATAAATGTGTAATTCCTCCTGTTCTCAGATGTAAATTCTGTTCTACGGTCAAATTTTATGACCAGATTGATTATTATAATAAGGCTACAAAAATTATAAAACTAAAATTAAAAAAATTCTTAGGCACTGATACTACCTGTTAAGAACAGTTTAATATTTCGCATTATTATTATTATTTTCAAATGTCTTTAATTAAAACTGGGCAATAAAACCTACTTTTTTATGCAGTTTACTTGATATTTTATTAAAATATTATAATTTCAGCATATTAAGGTTTTTACTGTTCTGCTATTTTCCCTTCCTGATTGGCTTTTCAAACCTGGTGGTTTAATCAGTAGTTTTAAATAGGGGTCCGACACTTCAGGGCCATTCCATGGTTGTGCATAAATGCATTTCATCATCTTCTCCGCAAAGAAAAAACTGAAGAAATAACATTATATTACAAATAAATAAATTTCAATACCCTATTAAAATAGCCATTAAATTAACTTTAATTCTTCAACAACTAAATTAATCTTTAAAATGTTCATCAATCTAAAGACAATATTTAATTGAACTACGTGTCACATCTTAATGTTCAACTCATCGTCAACATAAATTTCACATCATCAGAACCCAAGAAGAAATCCTTTATCATTCGCAAAATTATTTATTTAAAGTTTTTATTGATATGTCTGTAAATAATTGTAAATCTTAAGTTATAAAATTAAAAAATAAGTTAATAGTTCCCACCTATTTTCAGTTCATCAAGTCTCGGGTCTTGGGCTATTACAGGTTTTAAATTACAATAAAACTTTATTAAACTACAACAAACCGCACCACAATGATTCTCTTCACAGTTTTCCTAAAAATATTTTAACTCCTACTAAAAATGTCAAACTGCATTCCCCACAACAGTAGGCTACAGTAGAGTTTCGATTATCCGACATAAACAAGACTGGCAGATGGTCGGATAATCCGGCACCACAAGATAATTTAAATATATATTACATTTGTTAGATTTTTAAAATAAATTTAATGAAATAAAATACTATAAGTTTTGCAAAAATTATGATAAATAATTTTAAGTTGTAAATTCTTTAGGTGAAAATAACAAGTTAAATTAATTAAATTACTATCAACGATTTTAAAAATAATTGGGCCTAATAAGTAAAATACAAAGCATTTTTAACACATTTATCTTAATAGTAATTACAGTAGGGGTACTTAAAATAAAATTTACTACTTTTCGAAAAACTTGGTTATAGACTGTTGCTTACGTGACGTTTATGTTAAAGACATGTGCCTTTTTCTTGGCGGCAATATCACGGCAATGGTGCATCACAATTATGTCAGATGAGGTTGTTTCTTGTTGTTTTTCAACGGAGACTAAATATTATGCCCTTGCTTATCAATTCACAATCACGTCGGATAATCCGAATATTAGATGAGTGAAGGTTAAATAACAGGGATCATACTGTATTTAAAATTCCCAAATATCAACAAGAATAAAATAATAAAAACTAATATTTATTTAACTATAATCAACTAAAGATATATAACATTTCTATTGAGACGATACAACAAAACAGTTAGGCTAACAACAGCGAAATTTTGCAACTATTTATATGACTATTAAAAAAAACCTGCTACTACGGATGTAGAGTCATTACAGTGGTCCAAGTATAACTGCATAAAATACCAAAATATTTGTGGTTGTCTGAGAATACAACCCGGATCCCTTCCCAGTTCACAAGATTATACGTTGCTGATGTTTTGTGGTTCTGGTCATTACATATAACCTATAGATAATACGAACCATTTCCTTTTCTTTTACATTGCGGTTGGTGGGAGGTCTATTGTAGGAAATCGGTTCCCATTCTCACTTAGATTTGTTTATGTAATCGTAAGAAAACCGATCGTTAATACGATATTTTGTTGATTTATGCACGAACATTGTGATCATCACTAACTTTTACCAAATCCATATAATATAGGTACATTATAAACACTTTTTTGTAACTAAATTAAATAGTAAATTACATTTTATTACTTTTAAAAACAGACTGCGAAGTATCTTGAATACGTAATATTAAACAGTATTCATAAATTTATGATGTTTTTTAAATTATAAACTTATTAAGTTAGACAAACCCTCATTTCTTAAATTAATATATATCTCACGAAATGATACGACAGCCTAAACCATTAAAATTCGTTAAGTCACTTTAATAATATCATAATATTGTAATATATAGGCCTACTAAGTGTTACATGAGTAATGCATTAGTCATTTCAATAATATTCTATGCTAAAAATAGATTATATCATTAAAAATACTATGGCTAAAAATAAATTTAAAATACTACTAACATTTTAGACAAAGCAGTGGGTTAGCATACAACGCACTAAACAGGTAAGTTGAACGTTTCGGGCTAAATTCTCGGCAGAAGTTTGAAACATTTACACGTATTTTTATCGTACAGTTTCTTGATATCATACCCGTCATGACCGTTAATAAGCATAACTTTTATGTGACCTTCAAGAGAATTCTCAACCAACAACGAATGCTGATATGTTCAGAAACACTTACTGACTCAGCTTTTTCATCCATTAGGGTGAGGCAACAGATTCAAAAGTCATTTGCTCAATTTATTACTTCGTAATCCCTTTCAACATGAAGGCTACGAACGGTACAACATGAACCTTCCCGGGGTTAAAAATATTTGTCAAAAATAAACAAATAACGTAATAACGAAAGTCACCGCAGCGTCCAGAACATGAAACAAAAACGAAACTCACAACCAGAAACCAAACTTTTTTTATTATTTACTGCTTCATTACAATCTGTTCATTATATTTGAAAAATAAGTAATTAATATGTTAAGGAGGTCGAAAATTAAAGGAAGCCAAACATCAATTATTCTTCACATCTGTGGCTACACGAAAAAATAGATAGCCTACATAAAAAAATAAGTACAATACGAAAAATTTAACGATAAGTTTTGATTAGAGTAAACTATACAGCAAGTCAAAAAATAAATCTTGCACACTATTTCAATAATAATCAACGTTGAATTTCGATTTAAGCTTTTGTCTACTAAATTGACCCGTAATAAATTTTGATGACCTTGTTTTGTATCCAAAAATTTAATTCTGAAATCTAAAATTCCTTGTTTTACTGTCTTTATGTCAAGCTCTCCAGAAACTAATTTGATGCTCATGAACTAGGTACGTTCAATATAATTCAGATAGTTTTTAACTGAAATCATTCTAACATTTCGCTTTGGAATTTGCATAAAAACCTCAAAGTTTTTTGTATCTCATTAGTCCAAATAAGTTTCAGGATTAATAAATTATTTATCTGGGTTGGCAGATAAAGTGCTTAAAATTTAATAATGTAATTATTTACATTCAGTAGATGTTTTTTTATGTTTTATTCTTTTAATAATTTTTATTTTGTTAAGTGTGTTAATTGTTTTACTTCGTTTGAGCGTAAGATTTTGGGTTACATTCATTTCCGAAGGGATTCTAATAAGGTTCGGTAATAGGTTTATTTCAGGCTTTTTCAGATGCTTTAAGGTTGTTTTCTAAATAGTTTTTTTTATTTGATTTGGTAACTATTTTATTTATTATTTAGTTCCTTAACGGGTTTAAAAATTGATTTAATAAGATTTATTTTATTTGATTTTGAAAGGAGAGATTAGTTTCCCAAAAGCCAAAACATTTTACGAAAATGTAGATTTAATTGTTTTCTTTTAGTAGATACGTGCTGCTAGCGTACAAGGCGACGATCTAAGTGTAATCCCAGATGCAGTGTGACAGTGAAACAATATGAAACGATGATACTGCACAACTTCAGAGCTGGACAGTCACATTTTCTTCAACTGAATGTACAGATGGTTTCATTAATTTTTTATTCCAAATAAGTTTGTAACCTACCTAAATGAAAAATCTTAAAATATAAAAACAAAACAAAATCAATGAAATTACATAGATGCACGAATGTGGCAACTTAAAAGGACTAAATGATCATAATGAACAGTGTAACACGTAACAGTAGACTAGACAATAAAAAAATATATGACCAATAATAAAAGGAAATCTCGTTACGAGATAAAAATAATTGTATGTTACGTTAAACAAACAAAACAACAGAAACTGTATAGGTATCTGAACAAAACAAATCTTGTATTTAAAAAGTATATTTTTATTGAATGTTCCATCCTAACTAATCTGTAGACGAAGTAGGCCTACAGATAATTACAAAATATTTTTATAAAACATGGACTTATTAAATTAAGATTTTTATAATTACTAGATAGAACAAGAACCGAGTCTACAATGAATATTTAAAACAATTTTATAATTAAAATAGTCCCACCCCTACGGTATATTATCGTAATAGCGTGCATGAATAACAAGCTGTAGCCTACGACCACACGCATGCGTACTGTAGTATTTCTAACATTTCATAAATAATTTTCTTCCCTTGAATAACTTATTCATCCAGTTAACGGAATAAACCATCCATCTCGTCAATACCATAATGATTAAACGTTAATAATAGTTTTTACTGATACACTATCTAATGCATGAAGTCGGTGTATATACTTTTACAAGCAGTGTACCGTGAGCTGCACTCACCAGTGTAGACTTTATAAAAATAGCCTACTATAAATACACACTTTAAAAATGCTGTAGCTTAAAATTATTTACCAAGTTATAAGACTAACAGTTCAGTTGATAAATGGTGAAAATAACTAAGGCTTCATAATTGTTTTAATAGATCAAAAAAATAACCAATTTAAAAACATACCTCACAAAGACATGAAAATACCAACGGTTCGAGACATTGTAAACGCAACATACAACTCATTACATACATAGACAATTGACCAAATAAATCCAAATATCCTATCTCTTTCAACTAACGATCTCCCTGTTAACAGATGACTGAAAAGAAGGTTGAATAGGGATCCCTCCGACCTCCATAAAAAACATGTCAATTAAACTTGTCATGCCTGTTTCATGTCATAAAAACAAAAAATCATCCATCATAGTTTATAAATCATTATCATTGAAAAATATTGGCACCACATTCCTTGCAAAATTTCACCCCAAAATCGGTCACTGGATCGATTCTCATTCACGTTATATTCCCGCCATTCCTCATTCATTCCATCTCATTTAGGCTACTAGTTGTGCTTTAAAAAATTGTACAGTTGAAATAAAAATAAAGTTGAAGCCAAAAAATAACATACCATGTATTTACATGATCTACAAATAAAAATAGGTAATTATGCATTCCTTTTCATTAAAAAAGTTTTGTACATAAGTTACTTTTGTATTTTAACGACTTTAGAACACCTACTAAAATTCAAATTTTTTTTGGTCATATCAAAGCTTTTTCAGTCATATTTAGCAGTACTAGTGTTAAAAAGTTAAGTTATTGCAATAGAGCTACAACTTTGTAGTCGAAGCGTTAGTAGGCCTGCATTTAAAACTTAACAGAAAACTGCAGCGAAAAAAAATATTTACTACAATTACTAGTTCTCTATTAGTAATTGCGTAGTAATCTAGGAATTGTGGCTATAATCAGAAAGGTTGCGTTAAAATTTGAAAGTCACTGGGTTAATAGAAACTACTGTTGCTGCTGTTGTTCAGGTCATCAGCCAAAGGCTGGTTTGAACCTCTAGAGAAAAACGAGGAGTGAAGAGGTTTTATTGCATTCCTCACTGAGTGAAAAAGTATGCTTATCAGCATGCTAGGAAAAAGCATCTACTTTTCACACTGGAAATGACAACTTCACTTCATTTATCACAGGTTCTGGCTGTATAATGAAATTCATAACTCTCAAAGGAGGTAACTCTGAGTAGTGTCTTTTACACCTGTACCTCTTCTGTACTTAAATGCTTCAGTCATATAATTGGCTCACCATGTGATACGAAACAGAATAATTTTTGTAGCCCTAGAACTAGCAGATCAAGTGCAAATAATTTACCACTCCACCTGCCTGTTATGGGCAAAGCAACTACTATATGAATTAAAATATACAAGCTCAGTTTTAAAACGGTATCTTTTTCGAAAGGTTACCTACATGAATAATATAATATTGCTGTAAGGTTCCACTCATTTTATCCCTTAGGCGCAAATGGTTATTAGGCCTAAAAAGATTTATCTTTCCTACGTGTCAGTTAGATTAGAGAATGGGCACGGAATTTGAAAACTGTAGCTCTTTAGGAAGGTATAAAGATAATAAGTATTGTTTTAAGGTTGTCACTCTCTTTTTACCCTGTAGGCTGACATGATTAAAATATAAATGTTAAATTGTTTTGTTCAGCCCTAAGTGATAAATTTGCAGAATTTAATCTGTATAGGTGTTCCGAAAGTTAGAGAATAAGTAATGATTGAGTGAGTGAGCGACTTTGTATTTATGTATACACAACCCATCACAATATGTTTTGACAAATATTATTTACTTTATAAAGAAGTAGCATGAAACGAATAACATTTGAAATATTATAGAATGTTTTTTTTAAATTTTGTCGGTAAAATTATAGAAAACGTATTAACACGCGAATCGATGGTACAATCTCATAATTCAACTTTATTTGGGATTATTAATAAAAAAATCTTTAATAACCTGTAGTCCGTAGGCGGCCTATACCTTATAAAAAGTAGAAGACAGAATATGATAAACTACAGAAGTACTTTCTTGCACTTTGAGTTTACCACTGTATCTAGGCTGCAACGACAACAGTAAGCCTACTTTTGATACGTTGCATTTCATAGACTAAGTTATAACTATACTATACAGTTTATGTTGCATTAAGTTTGTCCACAAAGCTAGAGTATTTACTTTCTTCGTTAGAAACTGTTTTTACGGAGGTAGGTCTAATGCCATTACTTACTTAAGACACCATTTTTAGGGAAAAAATGTAAAAAATAAAAATTAAAAAAAGTTTAAAACGCTTCAATGTTGGTTAGTTAGTTACACTTTCTTATAGACACCCTTAGTAAAAGATTGCAATAACTATCACAGAAATCGGGCAGTAGAACTCGACCGCGTTCTCAAGCTATCGACTAACCTATCCCAAATCAGATAATATAACTTACTATTGAATAGCAGCAGTTTATCTGAAACATTTTATGAAACTCAGTAAGGCTGCATATTTGAAATAATTTATCAATTTTTTGGGTTATAACACTACCAAATGTCTATTTGATGATGAATTGCTTAAATAAGTTGAATATTTATTCAACTTACCGTCGTACCATATATATAACGTACTATATACAAGCAACGTTCTAATCGTATAGGCTGTATTCTGGGTACAAACAGACTGACATCGTGAAGAAAACTACCATTCTGGACTCAAGGACCTCTAAAAGTATTTTTCAATGATAATAATCCTAACATAAAAATTTGATTGATCACAAAACTTTCTGTAAACTTTACACCAGAGAGAATTAAAATAATAAAATTTATACTTTCAATTAGAATGTCTACATTAATAACGAAAACTATAAATTTTACAGTAATGTAATACTTTACTTTACTTTTATAAGGTTCTTTAGAGTTTAATCTTCCCGCACAGATCCAATGACAGTAGAATTGAACTGTTAGTAAAATAAATACAGAAGTATTGTTTAATACTTTATTAAGCGTAATATTAGTTGAAACATCATAAGGAGTACATAAGTGACAAATAACGTAGGCCTAATGCAATAACTTCTCTTCTACCCCACCTTAAAGTCACCAGATAAGAGACTTCAATGGTGGGTCAGCATTAGAATCTAAGTATTGAAATAGTGAATTTTAAACCTCAGACTTTCTACTGACGTACAATTTGATACCCAATGGTTTTTTTTTCATTTTGTATTGTTTCAAACATTTTTACTAAATGTTTACTGCTCTCGTGGAAAGATGTTACATAAGTATTTTAGGGGACTCATAGAAAAGATAACCCGTATGACCACTAAGCTATCATTATTATCTGCAAAGAAGCAACGTTAAAGATTAGCCAGATCCTAGCTGGGAATTCTTGATGTATGTATGGACTACACATTGGGCAGTTTATGTTGTTAAAATAAAACTATATAAATTATAACAATACGCAAATCTGCAAAGAAGTAACGTTAAACACTTTAAATAAAAGGCTAAATCATCCCTAACTGAATCACTGAAAAATTAGTATCGGAAAATTGTTATGAATTGTAATTAAATCAGTGTACTCTACCAATTCTTTTACCCTAATCTATGTTGTTGCAATCTGTTCAATTTAAAACAATAAGCAACCCCATGACGTAATGAGATGAGAATGATACTTACGTAAGCCTGTTTGAAAATGAGGTATAGTCTTCCACAGATTCAGGCCGACCATTCATGAGAAATCTATTAATTAGTTAACATTTTTTTAAACTAATATCTAATAAATTACCATAATATTATTTTACATGCAGTAATGGTTTAAAAATACTTTCTATAGACCCATATTTTGTCCGTAGGCCCATTTCCACAACAAAAAAAAATACGGAAACGCAATAGCTACTGGTAGCTTAACTAGGTTTCTTTTTACGAAACTTTTACAAGAATTTTCCTTTTTTAAAGAAGCTCGGAAAACGTTCCGTGTACGAATTTTTGTCAAAACACGTGTGGCTAAAGTCAAAAAAAGTCATTAAACTAAAGGCTAAGGGTGGTTTTCTACTTAAACGGAAATGACTCAGATGGTTTTAATAAAATAAGTAGGAACAAAAAGCCTATTAGTGCTTACTTTAAGAACTTCGAATACAATTACTAAATGCTTAATAAGTTATAAATTATTTAATTCATGAAATGCATAATTAACGTAACTTTTAATATTAATTAATATTTACATCAGTGAATGGTTAAAGCAAGAGTAACAACTACGACCTATCCCGTGGAGGGAGTAAAGCAGAGAAGTTATGTTGAACACGGGACAAGATGGTGGGGATGTTAGGAAAACTGTCTGCGGTGGGGTTCGATGCCGCATTAGTCCTTACAGTGCTTGCTTGGGAAGGCCAAGGTTAACAGTCACTCACGTTTCCTTACTGGTGCACTCCTAGACTGAATCACTGGAATCTTACAGGTAAGTGAATCCTTGAGACTAGCCAGTGCTCTTTCAATAACTGCACTTGTGACCACAAACACTCTTCTTACAACAACCGTGTTGTACTATTACAGTACTACTGACTTACCTATTTGTTACCGTAATCACACAACATAAATATTATTTTCTTAAATGTAATCGACAAAAACCGTTGCTTACATTTACGTGATTTTGTAGAATGATTCCTAACACGTAGGAAACGATAAATCATCAATATCAGCATGCATTTATAAGTTAAAACTACATATTAACTAATAAATAAATAAATATTGTAAATCTATAAAAAAAATATTAACACAAGATCGATAAATCGATGTCATAACCATAACACAGAGATTGAATTAGGCCTACTCGTAATCTAAGGCACAATCAAAGCTATACAATTTGAAAAATATAAAATAATTTTTAAATATATCTCAGTCGATCCTGAAAAATAGAAATTTAACGAATTTTTTTAATGACAGATATAAAAAAATTAATATAAAGTAGGCTATTTAAAAAAATTTAAATTAAAACTAAAAACTTATTAAGTAAATCTATTTATCGCAAAAATTACGTAAATAAGTAGGTTATTTGACAGAATATAGTGTATTTTTAAACATGCGTTCTTCTTAACAATCATAATGTTAAAATAATAGTTACATAAATATTTTCTTAAATCATAAATACTTCAAAAATCGTAATAAAAGAATAACGATGTTAATTACTACACTATTTTTTATAATGTGAAAGCGAAAATTGTTATGAATTGTAATTTGTGTAGGCTACAATAAACTTTTATAGGTAACATATAATTATTTTTCTACAAAAATTATCATTAAATATTACAACAAATAACAATTAATTTATGACAAAACAGTTGGTTATACAGTATAATGATAGATGTTCAATATTACTTCAGATTAAAAGTTTCGTAATAAAAGAACTTTGGATAAACTTCAATAGGAAATAAAAAGCAGAAATAATATTTCGGTAAAGAAGATTTAATAAAAATTAGTTGTCAGGTAGATCTAAATAATTAAAGGGCATGATTATTTAAACAGAATAATGAAATAGTAATTTTTTTACATTTCATCACGGGTAAACAAATCCAATAGTCTGGAATGTAGGCCTATATCAAAGCGCGAAACTTGAAAAGATCGATGCTAAAGAGCTAGTTATAATACGTAACAACAACACAGACGATGACGTATCATTTAAATTGGTTATACTTGTGACGAGTCAAAGAAGGTATGAACAGTGACAGAGCTACTTTATTCAATGTTAATTCTAGTATTTAGGCAACAACTGGTATTTTACTAAAATTTAAATTAAAACAAACTTTAAATTCCAACAAGGCGTGGAAAAAATTTATAACATAGGTCTACGTAGTGTAGGCCTACTTAAAAAATGATTAAAACCATTTTATCTTTCAATAAATGAAGAATTTATTTTTATTTCTATAAAAAAATTTAAGTTTAATAATATGACATTGATTTATGACATTTAATCTTAGTTCATATTTTATTGCTTTCTGAAATCAATTTTTAAAAATAAAATAATAAATTTAGTTTTCTCGGTACTATTTAATTTAAGAGTTTATAGTTAAGACTTTTACGTAGGCAACATAAATTTAACGAGGAATAAATATCATTTAACTAGCTCTCTCCCTTTACACACACAATTATATGGAAATAAATAAATATCAAAATAGAACCGCTTTAAACAGTGAATTTATTCAAATCGTAAAACGTTGGTTGTTCGTTGTAGTTGAGTTTGTGTAGCACTACAATTTGTTGGGACGATTGTCCCTGATTTTATTTTCGACCAGGCTGATCAATTTGCAAAATGGTTCTGCGTTAACAACACCTAAGTTTCTAATAACCGGACAGTTGACAACAAGAAAAAACTGATTTCTTAATTAGTTATTAAATGCCATCTGCTTAAGGAAAATTTCCTATGTAGCCTACGTTAGTTACTACACTAAAATAAAAAAAGTATAGCTCAGGAAATTCGGTAAAGTTCACTTTCAGGACGTTTCATAGAAATATCAGAAGTAGACTACCACAACTTATAGGCCTATCGTTAAACCTACACAAAAAAGATGTGCGAGTATGAAGAATAGATTATAGGATTTTAATCATGTTGCAAAAAGGAGAGATTTATACGAAAAGTTGGGATACGCGCATAAATTATCTGTAGCGAGAAAACAAATTTACATCATTAAAACTTTTACTTTACCAGAAAATCCTACCTATTTTTATTATTTTATTTTAACTTTAAAATAAAAAGAACAATCGTTTATTGTCACATGACACACTTTTATCGGTTATAAAACTATTACTTTTCATAATGTTGAATTGATGCCACTCTTCAGTAAATCTAGTAATACAGGTAAACGAGTTAGTTTTATACCCTGATAAATACAAATAAATAAATAAATAATTTATAAATAACTTTTCAAACTTACTGCAAGTCAGCATAAAACAAAATTACTTCAATAAAATATCAAAGTAACAGAAATAAAATGTTGGTGACTTTAATAGTGCGATAGAAATGTAGACGTAAACCGACATCATTTACGGCTTATTTTATAGCAGATACAGCAATATTCAGAAAGTTGTTTTGGTTTCTTTTTAACAAAACAGACTTTAAATGCATAACTTAAAAAATATACATGTAACTAGTTAACAGGATATCAATTTTATAAACTAAATAAGTCAAATTCCATGTCCGTTGCATTCGAACATGTAGATAGCAATAAATTTCAATAAAATCAATTTTTAAACATTCACTCTCCTGTAAATTCACGGGATTAAATAACTACAATAAATTACTACATCTGAACCTATAGATTAATCGCTAGACTTATGGTTAAAAAATTTATCCCGAAAATAGTTACAAAATCGAATTCGATCAAGAACTGTAAAATAAGTGTTAATTAATTATTTCGTTAATTAATAATTAAAACAAATATAATATTAGGTGAATACTATAATTAAAAACAACAATAACGTAACAATAATTTTTTTAACAAACTAAAAATTCAAAACTGTTACAACTTTGACGCAATTTAAATAATGTTCTTTTTCGTTTACCTTAATTTAAATTATAATATCAACATCGTAATAATTAGCCGCTACTGAGGGATATGAAACGGGGGGGTTTCAACGAGTAATAATTTCAGAACCTAGCCAGGAATCAAATCCTGGATCTTCCGCTTTGCAGTCCAACACGCTGACCATTACGCTGCCAGGCCCTTGATGTAGAGGTCAGTGGAACTGGCTTCTATTTGCAGTGTCTCGGGTTCGATTTCCGGTCAGGTCTGGCATTTTTCATTACTCATTTTTATCAATCACCCTTTCAATCGTCTGCATTAGCAATAGATAGCCTAATTACAAAACAGTCGGTCGTAAAAACATAGGCTACGCCACGGAGGCAATTATAACTAATATTCTTATGAAGAATAATTTGATTCTTTTCACAACTTTTTTAACTAATAATTTGTATTCCATACATGTTAATATTTTTATTATAAATAATTTGTCTTATAGACAAATCCTTGCACGAGCATGGAAAAATGCAACGAGTTCAACAACGATAAAAATCAATTTATATTATAAAGGATACAAAATAAATTATTCATTCAAGTTTTAATTAGAGTAAGCAGGTTATTAAAAATATTTTTCTTAATTCATTATGATGCAAAGTTCATAGAGTAATAAAGTTTGTGAAATATTTAGGCTACTGACAGTTACGGCTGATTTTACAACAGCAATAATATTTAATGTTTATTAATTTATACGTGCAATTCTGAAATACTTGGTGTTCACAAAGCAGTTAATACTAATAATGTATAACCTTCGTTTATTATGTTCAACAAATTGAGAAAAAAGTTGAAACTATTTTAGAAAGAAACGTTGAACCTACATTAAGCCCGCGTTCGGATTTACACCAATGGATCAAGATTTTCAAACATTACATTGCTTATTTAAAATCTGTAAATCTAAATAAGTAATCTAACAAGAAACCTAGTAAATTTCTGACATGTTTCCAAAACTTGATTTACTTTGAATTTACAATCATCTCTGCAGTCCTATAATTGGTCCCCCTTCAAGAAGAATTCTAGGCTAGAGGCACTGTAAACGCGCCTCTATACTCTTACAAGAAAATAAAAAATGAATGCACGTGAATTCCGTTACAGGTCTTATTCTTAGCGTGATCCGCAGAAGCCATTACATTTTGTTAGCAAAATACCTTTACATGACCACACGAAAAATGTAATATAATCGGCTATAGGCCTATTTAAAAAAATTAACAGTAGCTGTATATAAATATGAATTAAAATGTTTACATATTATATAGAATGGTATTCTTTTATTTAGTTCACGTCTTGACAATTCTTCTATCCCGGGCTTTTTATTCATCACACGACGAATCACTTTCACAATTGTTTATAATTAGTTTTTCTACCAAAACTTCACTGACGGAATCAACCCAGCACATTTCACTCTCTTCATTTTCTTAGTGATTTATACATGTTTGCCAAATTTCTGCAGTTACGTTGTTTATCCCTATTTCTAAAAGTTTCTTTACTTCATATAACGTGAATTTTTTGTTGTGTATCGCCATCAACGATTGTGTATCGTTTATTTCATAATTAGACGTTGAAAACGATTCGTTGAGATTAGTCATAGTAATGTACTGCGGACATAGGCATAAATTACTTCCAAAACGCACGTTCTACATTTGTAACGAATGAATGAGTCATATTCGTATTGCTACAAGTAAGTGGTCTAACAGAACGAGCGGTTTAATTGTTTACGTTCATCAATCATTATATAAAATTACCGTAGTAGCTACGGAATGCATTATCATAGGTGTAAATGCCGTATTTCTAAAAAGAAGTATTCGGAGTAAGGCTGGACAGCACGGGCTCTCCGTAATTTCACAAATGTTGTTTACGTTCACTCTTAACTCTAGTGAAATACAGTATAGAAAAGATTCGTCCCTCTCTGTTTTTGATTGTTTAGTTACTCAGTTTTGGCATATAGGCTACATGTTAATATTTACTCATAATAATATCAAAAATTAATTTTTAAACATTCATTCACCTGTAAATTTACGGGATTAAATAACTACAATTAAACGCATATACCCAAAATAGTTACAAAAATTAATTTGATCAAAAACTGTAATATAAGGGGTAATTAATTATTTTCTTAATTAATAATTAAAACAAATATAGTATCAGGTGACCACTATTAATAAAAACAACAGTAACACAGCAATACATTTTTAAAAAACTTTACCAAAAATAATAACTTGTTATTATTTTTGTTCTGTAAAGAAGTTCTGAAAAGAATAATTTATCGGGTATGAGAGGAGGATTCGTATGTGATTTAAATTTATCGTGCATCATACTGCACAGTTGTCTCGTGGTGTCAGTTACATATGGTATTCTTTAAGTTACTGTGTAACTTTACGTTTCAGACGTTAAAAGGGCACAGCGTTATGGCACATAAAATCTTGTTTTGTATCGCTTGCACGCGATTCATGTGTGAAGGTTTAGCAGTTCCACAAATCCTATTACGTATAACGCAAGAACGTTCAAAATGTTATTTAAATTTACTAAAACATTTCATTTTTATCTTTGAATTGGGGAGCAGGACAGCTTAAATCAGCCCTAATATGTCACAACAGTATTAACATTATTAAATATATTTTTTTAAAACTCAGAAAACGTAAAATTCATCATAATTTATCACAATTTGTACATTCAACATAAGACTTTGAAACGGTTCAATAGAATCTTTTTAGAAAGTCTAATTTAGAAGGCAGTGTCTAAACCTTCCATTCGACATGGAATTTGGCTAATTTAGTTAATAAAATTGATATCCGGTTAACTAGTTATTTATTAATTTTTTTAATTTTCTTTTACTTTTAAATTGTGCATTTTATTTCTTTGTTTTGTAAAAAGAAACTAAAACAACTTATGTGCGTGTGTAACGTAGATTATATAAACCACATACTTACACACAATTTGTCATTTTTCCAATCCAAGATACATTTATACGTAACATACTGAATATCAATAATACCCGTATAATTATAATCCTACTTTATTATTAAGTGTTGTTGAAGTATAATTAAAATTCGGATCGAAAACTTTTAAAAGTATTAAATTACTTATCAAACTATCACCCGTAAACTAGTATCCTAAAAGCTTATTTACAAAAATAACTATAAAACTAAAAAATTTATTAAATTTTTTAGTTAATATACATGTTAAAGCCGACAGCAAGTACTTCTTAAAAGGTCAATTCGTAGTACTCGTATATATACATATATGTATGCAAATATCCTTTCTTTAAAACAGATGTAATTGTTTTCCAAGCCGTTAAACACGATAAATTCGTCTAAATAAACAACGGAAATACTTTTCATAACTCAAGAAGAAGTATAAAAAATAGTCTACTAAACAACAAACAAATGTTTTAAGTTCACTATCAAGTCATGCTACCATAACCTGTGTCAGCACATCTATGTTCATATTACTTTCCCTCTCAACGAACATTCTTTTAAAGTAAGAATGACAAAGCTAGTTTAGAACTTACGAATAAATTGGACCTATTTTAACACTTTAAAGTGATCGTTATATTAGACAGTAATTTGTGATTTTCTATCGAGTCGGTGACAATATCATTCAAACAACGAATCTGTTCTTTTTATTTAGAAGTAAATAATCCAGTGATTTTTATGTTAAAATATATCGTGTAATTTGAAAGAATTATATATTTAAGCGGTAAGTTAAGTGAAACGTGACAAATGACAAACATTTTGTGGTTGACATAATAATCAAATAAATAGCCTTACCTAACAAGATATTACTCCAGTTCGGTTAAATAGCTCCGAATGTTACAAAAACACATTTGCTACTCTCGTTTCATAAGCTCAGTGCTGTAAATCTATTTTTTTTAAATCCTTACCTTCCGTCTAATCTAAAACTCTTTTCCGCCCGTTTTTTTTTTATTCTGTATTAATAAAAACTGTTGTACACTCAATTACCGAAATATAATTAGTTTTACGAAACCCAAAATTAATACGTAAAACGTAAGAAAAATAATAAATTATCGAAAAATGAATAGGAAATAATGTAAATTAAAATTTACAATTACATACTATTTAAATTTAAATTTTCGGGTAAAACGGCTTACTTACAGGGTTATCAGTAGTAAAAATTATACAAGTTCGTATTTTTATTTTTATTTTCATATAATGTAAGCTCTCTGTACCGATTAAGCAAAATAAAAACGAAAAAATAATTTCATATGAATAATAATAAGGGACATAGGGATAATTTCATAGGTTAGATTTACTCCTGTGAATCTAATAAGGCTTTTCTGGAATTACGAATTAGGTGAATAAAATTTGTGAGGTAACATTTTCTTTTATTACCTTATTAACGATATTGTTACACCTTCTTACGCAGCATATAGGCTACTGTTTTAAGTGAACGGTTTTACATTTTAGGACCACAATTTCGCTGTTTTTTATTTAAATGCTGACCTCACAGTACCTATCAGGATCAGCAGTACCGTAAATAGATAAATAAATATATAACTATTTCATCGTAAATAGTATCTATTGTTTTACCGGATTTGTAAAGTAAGCAATATTTATTACTTTCTCTTGCCTATATGAATATGTAGGAAGGAAAATATTGTTTTCATGTCGATTTTTCAAAATCGAATTTCACCGGATCTACACGTTTTCAGACCCCCTGAACCCAAAAAACATTTTTTAGCGGTTGGTCTGTGTGTGTGTGTGTGAACAAAATATCTCAAGAACGGAACATCGTAAAAAGTTTAAACTTAAAACTTAAGTTAGGTACCACTAGAGAACCCGATACGAACATTTTCACCGAAATCGGTCAACCGGAATTAGTAGTTAATTCGTGTATTTTTTCACTTTTTTGCGATTTTCTCAAAAACGGCTCAACGATTTTTTTTAAATCGCCTCATTTATAAAAATTTTTTATTCTCTACAAGATAAAGTAGGCGCCATGTCTGCTGAAAGTCTTGGGGAGGCTGTTCTCTCGTAGAAAAAAATGTTTTTTTAAGATTACAGCTTTAATATGCAGTTTAGGACAAAAGTGTATATAATAAAAGTTGTACACAATTTAATATCATGCAACTTTTATGTCAATATTATTTTGTATAACGCTTAGTTTAGCGGTAATTAGTGATTTTCGGGTTTTTTTATGAAAATCTGTAAACATTAATCGATTTTTAAGATTTCGGCCGTAGTATCCATTTTACGACAAAATGTATATTAGTTATAAGAAATTAAAAGATCTACAACTTTTGCTTCAAGAATTTTTCTCTACAGAGCCTAGTTCAGAGTGAAAGAGTGATTTCTCGTATTATTAAGCCTAACTAAGGTTGGTTTTCATTTTGCATCATTCATTCATGATTAAAATTAGGTTATGTTTCTTGAGGTTAGTTTTTTTGTTTATTTGTAATGTTTTATTACTAATGTAGGGTATAATGTTAATCAATTGCATAGGCAAGAGAAAGTTGTGTGAGTGTTTCACACCAGATTTTTTAAAATAATTTCTAAAAGCCTAACTTAAGTTTAATACGCACAAAAGGCTTAAAGGTCAAATATATGAAATGCCTAGAGGTAAACAAAGAGGGTCAGAGGGTTATCTTATTAGAATGTTGTAAAATACACATAAGGCTTCATAAAAATCTAGAGAACTTGACGTGCCGATAAAAAATACAAATAAAGTGTAGATACGGACAATGTAGATACAATCCTGGCTGCGAACACATGTTGAGCCTATACGAAACTGGTGTTCAATAATTGGGATAGGCCTCATAAGAATTTTGTAATATCTGAAGTCGATGAATCATTAGGCACAAAACAGCCAAACGGTAATATTATCTACACCACTATCGGTGAACAGATTACGATCGGTGCTAATAAACCTACTCATTTTTGAACACGTTCTTAGTAGGTGTTTAAAATAAGCTCTGTAATAAACCTAATTCAATTTTCGGCCGGAGAAATGGTGATCTAATTTTTAACTTATCTTTTAAATTTAGATTTTGTTTAGAATAATTTGGTTTTTACGTGCTCCAGCCGTGGGAGAATAGTCTTGTTCACGATCCGAACATGTGAGCCCATCTGGATTCGCACAACAGCTACAGGCATTTAGGTAGATTACCAGTAAGACTGGTTAAGCAGGCTATAAACGGCAATTGATCCCGCAAGTCGTTAAGATTAACATTTACGAGGTTGATGCTTACTGCAGTCAAGTAAGAGAGAAAAAAAGATAAAACAAAAGCGCGCGCACAAATGTTTTTTTATAAATTTTATACATATATAGGCTACATATTGTCGTATCGTAATATAGCAATCATAGATGTTCTCGTAGATATTATCCGAGAGCGTCAATGGTTTTGTAAGTCACTTATATTAATGGAATACATATTAAAAGTTAACAAAATTAATTCGGTTCTAATCAATATTTTTACGTAAAAACAAAGATCGTCAAAGATATATTCGCTCATAATTCTACTTAACTAGATAAAACCGATTCTATGAATAGTTTATTGTTAATATATTACGAAGTTATGCAGATAATTTATGGCACTAATTTTGATATTGATAATAATAAAGGCTATTCATAAGAAGGTTAATCAGCCGTGAAAAACAGCCGGAGCACTTCAGTATAATTTTATAAAAATTAACTACAAGCATTACTAATTAACGAACGGTAAAACTACAATAATTGACTATAAGTAGCAAAATAAACTGTGCGTACTATCCCCCAATTAATACAGTTTGATTTTATATCATTTAATTTGATTTCGATCAAAAAATAAAAAATCTTTTTAATTAAAGTTAACAGAAATATTGGAATAATATATAAAAATCAAATCTGGGGCGTAGTAATAATATAATAACACGTTCTTAGTAGGTGTATAAAATAAGCTAAGTAATAAATAACACGTTCTTAGTAGGTGTATAAAATAAGCTAAGTAATAAACCTAACTCAATTTTCTTTCAGAGAAATGGTGATATAACTTTTAAGTTATCTTTTAAATTTAGTTTTTCATATTATTATTTTTATCAAATTTATTAAAATTGAATTTAATTACACAAATCGCCGCCAAACATTTTACTGTAATTACTATAAATACAAGAAAGGTATTTTCATCAATTTAATCAAATCACCATTACTCTTAGATTAGGAGCTTTCTTAAGAATCTGTATTTGTTTTTAAATTCAACTTATATCTGCAATCCCCGGTCAAATATTAGAACATGTAGCATAGCAGCATTATGTAATGTTATTACAAAATCTCGAGACTATGAACAGTAGATGCCGACTGACTTCAGTAACAAGAAGTAATTAATTAATTACTGGATACATTATGTTTATCGTAGGATATATATTAATTAATAATATTGAGGTACCACGACAGAGTTTTAATCCATACAATATTATGTATAATTGTTTATTACGACAATCGACTAAATTATTCACAGAAAACAATCATATTTAACATTGCGTAAAATTATTTTAACAAATTTATTACAACTGAATTTAATTATACAAATCGCCATCAAATATTTTACCGTAATTACTAAATACAAGAAAGTAAGGTGAAATTATTGCTGCAGACTATATCTATGCATACACAGCTTAACTGTAAATAATATATTTTCTAAGTTAATTATTTTTTTAGTTTTTTTAACTTTAATAAACGTTTCGAACCTTACTTAACAATCTCTGTTTTTATAATATACCGTTTAACAATAAAATTACTACAACCACCGAACATCAGAAATATACAGATATACATTTTTAGGTTGCACACAAGAAAACGTTCCGTACAATATTGTAAACCCATTCTTAAAAATAAATACTAGTTTATTTTAAATCGCATTAACTTGTTTGTTAGCGACTACTAAAAGTTTTGAAACTCGTTTTAACTACACAAAATATTAAGATCCTAATTAGTGATTCATCCCAGGACCTTCCATGTTGCAGTCCCTAGCATGCCAACAACTAACCTACAGAGGTGGTCTTTGTCATTTCATTATGTTTACACCGGTATGGAAAAAACAATTAGTAACAACTGAATTAGATGAGAAAGAAAAATGAATAATAAGATGAAGTTACAGAACAACCAAATCTGATGTTACGAATGAACTCTTATTTCTCAATAAACTTTCTTAATAACACTCTTTATATTCCAATTTCCTGTATTCCTAATTTTTAATACCACTCATTAATCTAAAAACTCAATCATCAAATTAATATTTAACCAGTTAAACACACCTTCATTTTTTGTACTTATCACATCTTCATTCTCTACTTTTCACACCTTCACTTACCTCATCCATTAAAATTTTAAAATGAGCACTACGTCTTTCTCTGTAATAATGAAAATTTGTACATCGTCAGGACCCAAGAAGAAACCCTTTATCACTTATAACCAAACGATTACACGGAAACAACACTGCTGAGTGCTGTCTTATTCAAGATATATTCTAACATTTTTAACACATTTACTGAAAGTTTTTGTTAAATTATTAGTAATTCTTAACTGGTAAAACAAAACGAAAACTAGTTATAAATTTATTATTTTCTACATAGATTTAACAAACATTTTAAAGCTTAAACTCTTTCTTTTTATGTTCAATTCAGTCTGTTTTGAACGTCGTTACCAATATACGCTAAGTTAATTTGTCTAATTCACTGCGGTTAACTTCCGACGGAAACGTTCACAATCTGATGTAGTCCTATGTAGGAGACTTACCTTACCACATTTTGCATTTACGTGCTACGAGCATAAGAACGGATCAAAAGATTTATTTAAATCTTAGGTTGTTGTTTAGCGCTGCACTAACGACGTTAGACTGAAAAACGTGTGAGAAGTGATTACGATATTATGTAATATAAAATAGTACAGTATTAATATACGGATGAAGGTTACAATGTCCGTATTGCGTGATCCAGCTTACCGCGGTGAAGACATTACCCTTATGCTTCCCATATAGTTCCAACCATATCCTCACATAATATTTACAATACCTTATATTACCTGTTTTTCATCTAATATTATGGACTATATTATAGTGCATAAATCGATATTAAATTACAAAACTTCTTCTAGAAAATACCACCTAGACTAAAAAGAGCGGTTAAATTATGCACGATTAACAAAACTACTCTCAGCCTACTTTAGTTATTATTACCTTACGCTCAGAAACTCCTTGAAAATATATTAATTCGCATGATCATCATAAAGTACTGCAGACAAATTATCGTTAACACGAATCGTATAGGAATTATTTACGAAGATAAAGGATACAAGCAAGCTAAGGGATGTAAACACTGGGCAGGTCTATCATAAAATTCGTTTTATTGTTCAAAAACGTGATTAAAATGCAAAAGGTTAGATATATGGAACACAAACCATTAGATACTTCAGCGAGTAAACAGTTGCACAAAGTAGCCGACAGGACGTAGTTTTCTGAACATAAAACTACTAGAATAGTTTTAAAAGGCAAGTAAAAATATTTAAGCACCACTACTTCGTTTGTCTCTGTTTAGTTTTTAACTTTGTTATAAAAATAGACATACGTACATTTTTTCTTAAAAGGGTTATACATTATTTCATTACAGTAGACTTCAACTTAACGTATATATTTTTTCACCGATAGAAGAAAAACTCACATTATTTTTGCTACAGAACCATGGAACGTTTAATGACACAAACTACAATTTTAACTTACGAAATGGCCTTATGACCACCAACACACTGTCAGCTGATAGAAAGTCGCTGTTCATTGTTAAGCAGCACATATTAGGCTAACGACTTGGAACTATAATCATCTGACAGCCACACAAAAACAAAATTCCACTGCAATTCACTGCTGAAATTCATGTCTATTCAAAAGTCAAATATAGGCCAACGGAAAAGCACCGATCGAATAAGGTGATTGCCAGTGTTGTACACTTCCTGATAACAAATAGGATAAGCGATAAAAAAAACTACTAAAACAGCAAATTAATATGTATTTTACAGTATAAATAAAATTTATCACTTTACCTTTGGTTGCTTTTAAGTTTAAAACATCTACCCGGGTTTCGGTGGTTCCACCTTTTTAATAGTAATGTTGTTTAGGTCAACAGCCAAAAGGCTGGTTTGAACTTTTAGAAGTTTTACAAAGTAAAAACGAGGAGTGAGGTGGTTCACTATTGCCTCCCACACTGAGTTGAAAAAGTATGCTTATCAGCATGCCAGGCTCTCTGAAAAGCACCCACTTTCCGCTCTGCAAATGACACCTTCACTTCATTCGCCATAGGGTCTGGCTGTATAGTGAAATTCATTACTCTCAGAGGAGATAACTCTGACTAGTGTCTTTTACACCTCTACCTCTTCTGTTCTTAAATAGTTCAGTCATATAATTGGCTGACTATGTGGTAAGAAACAGAAATATTTTTTGTAGCCCTGGAACCAACAGATCGAGTGCAATTAATTAAACACCCCATCTGCCCGTTATGGGCATTTAAGAGCATTATTATGAAAATTAAAAATTAACATTTAGAACGGTGTTTCCATTCAGTCATTTAGATTCAATTTATTTGTGAATAATATGTATTTTTTTAAATGTTTCAAAAAATATTGATGGTGAAGGTACTGGCTTACGATTACCAAGTTTAACCTAATTTGTAGTAGGCCTACTACCAGAAAAAACAAACAATAAACCATATACAACACAAAATTAAATAAATAAAGTTGCAAAAAAAATTAAGATAGTTTCAACCATTCGTTTAGTAGTGGAAGTTATATTTAAAGTCTCATCAATTGTTTGTTTATTAACAACTACTATTGGGAATTTGGACGTTATAATTTTCTCGATTTAAGCCAGGAATCGAATTCGGGATTTCCACCTTTTTCGAATTCTTGACACAGGTGCCTAGCATACTAACCTCTGCATCACAGCCACGGTGTCTGGTTGATACAGTACAAGGTTTTGAAATGTACCTTTTAGATTACAGTACTGTTGATTTTCTTACAAGTAGGTACTGATTACTAAAGATTAGTTAATAACTACAATAATTAAAATAAATTGTAGAATAATTTACCCAGCGTATTGTAACGTTTGTTTGCGAGTAGTAAGAAAGTATTCAATTACGTATCAGCCTAACTGTACATTGTATACGTTTAAAAATTTTTAAGAAAAATTAAATGTATACTACTCGTTCGTATTGTACTATACACCACGCAACATACTTCTAAGACAAAATTAGTTTTATACGTCACCAGACTAGTCCTAATTTGTTTTTACCTCACATTACTATCTGTTCACATTTAATTGAACTATTAGTAGTACAATTATAATCAATGTTCATTTGAGTGCTTATAATTTCATCTGTTGATGAAAATATTACTGTTATCCTTTAGAAAGGAGTCAGTTTTTAAAACAATAACAATTTTCATTAAAACCTGTAATTTAAATCTAACACACTTTTCTTTTCTATATTGTAATATCATTATCAGTATTGTAAAGCTGATTTAAAGCCAATATATTCCGATGATAGTTGAGTCTTTCTCCATATTTACAACTGTATTTTGATATTACTGGTTTGACATATAAGTGTTTTTTTATATACACCGGAATCTGTAGGGCTCGCTTCAAAAAGTTTTATTGGAAATGTTCGAATATGTTTATCGTCATAAGAAGTGCTAGAAGTACCGCATGATTGAATTACATATATGTCCAGATAGGTTTTAAAAGTGATTTGTATAAAATGATTTTTGATTCGCTTGACAAAATGTGAATGTTGTTTAACTAACCAATGTTATTTACATAACTTACTGTCAGCCCAAGCTATTTATTTTTTGTAATGTGATTTGTACGTAAGATGACGATTTAGGTGGGGTCCTGAGTATTTTATTTTTGTGGCTGTAGTAGGGTGGAATTATTTAAAGTTACTGATAGACAGTCATTTTCCGGAATGTCAATGCGACGTTTGTCGATTAGTTTTAATTAACTTTTTGTTTTCCATTTCATAAGCCATTTTTCAAAAAAAATTACAGAATTCTTGTAAAAATTGTGACGCAATTTTTGGGTCCTAATGGGTAGCAAGAATACCCGTGAATAACATAAAAATACGGTTCTTAAAATAAAAAGCGAATTAATTATTTTAAATAATAAAGTGAAATAGTGAAGGTCAGGTAACACAGGCAATTATTTAAGCTCCACCTTAAACAATAATTAGTAAAGAAATAATAAATCAAATGGAATTCTTTAATGATTCGTTTCAATAGAGCATTAGGTAATGATATGATTTAAATCAGTGAAAATTGAAACCAACTAACCAAAACGAATAAATATTAAATAGAATGAATAAATATTCTGGTGACTGGAGTTATCAATGATCATAAAGGTCTAGGTTGGGTAAGTCTTGAAGCCTTGAAGCTGCAAAATCCAGTCTCAGCCAAGCTACAGAGCTGAACCTACTCATTTCTCATCAGCGAATAAATGAATAACAACGAATATACCACTAGTTCGCGTGATTCATGTGTGAGCAAACCTATCTCATAATTATATATGCAATTCTACACAAGATACATTTTGTTCTCATACATAAACAATACTATGTATACGAATATAAATTTAAATCACAATCTGTTCCACAAAAATAATGCCGAAAGGAATTAATATATGACAGAATTTGCTAGTTAGAGAAAGAAAATTTATTATAAACAAATCATAAAATACATCACACGTACTTGCAGTACAGCAAAAATTCATTTTGAAAATTTGCAAGCCTCGTGTTTCTATATTCTTAAATGATTTAAATCATCAATTTTCTACAAAGACCTAATAGCCTTTTAACCTTTTAGCCTCTTGTGTTACTGTCGCATTTTCATGTAGAGAAAAACATCGTGGACAATAGAAACAGAATTCATACAGCATTCGGGAAGCGGTTTTTATTTTTTAATATGTCATGTTTCTTTTACGATCGCATATTCGTGAAAATGTTTCCTCTTTACCACAAATGATCACGTACAATTAAAATCTCCAAAATAGTTTTTACAAACTTCATTGTTACGATTAATTCACAGGTTTTCTAAATTATCATCGTTACGGCTCAAATGAAATGTTTTTCAGTGTGAAACAATGCAGGCTCAATAAAAACGAATGATTCATACTGCACAAGTAAAAAAATCTTAGCAGAAGTAGGTCTACCGGTATATATCTAGTTAGATTTCTGAATACGTTGACCGATTCAGTAATACTGTAGATGATACAACTTAAATCTGCGAGGTACTCACCAGCCGTTCTTTCAAGAAATAACGTCACTGCAGCCAAAACTTGCCAACGATTATAACATATCAGAAGCAAATCAAAAAGTGTAGGTACGTTAACAAACCAAACAATAGAATCGTTAATCATTAAATAATAGGGATTGAAAATTTTTGAAAAAAATGAAAACGTTAAGAGAAAACAAACAAAATATGTTAGTAAACTTTCGGTAATGATTTCGATTTCGCACAGTAATATCACAAGAAAACTTTGTCGTAAACAATAAGTTTTATATACTTCTAGTAGACAAATTCACTGATGATCTTTAATCTTCGACAAAACTTAACAAAAAATGTATTTTAATTAAAACAATAGTGAACAGGACTAATATGGATATAGTAATCGTCCCTGGAAAAATTAAACTTTGTTGCAGCAACAAGATCAATGATTTTGTTGATGAAAAGTTGTAAGGCACCGTTTCTTAACACTGCAATATTATTCATATAAAAAAACAATAGGCTGATTTTGTAATTTTGGCGAATAACCTGATACCACTATGTATTTTCTTTAGTTTATTAAAAGACTAACAACTGCTTTGATTATCACCTATTAAAATGGGTTACGTACAAAATCAGCGGGTTTTAACGTGTAACAATTGCAGACCCTCGGAGGGAACCCGGACCTTCATTTTTAGTGTGACTCATTTTTAGTCCGAGAAAGAAAATTTATAATAAACAAATCATAAAATACATCACACGTACTTGCAGTACAGCAAAAATTCATTTTGAAAATTTGCAAGCCTCGTGTTTCTATATTCTTAATGATTTAAATCATCAATTTCTAACCACTGAGCCACGGAGGCGGCCGATTACGATATTATAATCAAAGCCCACCCTCAACGCAAAGAACTTCAAACTAGATGACATTAAAAGCAGGGTTTTTAAAATAAATTTCTCGTATAATTTATTAGTGACTACAAAATACCGCAAGAATTGTGAATCCGATGATGAAAGCATTTTTATTCGACGTAAAAGAAAATAACAATGTCGAAATTTAGAACTTGAAAAAATTCCAAAGAAAGTAAACTTGCAAAGTAAATATCAATACTACTGTAAACAGAAATTCAGACCAGTATTTATTCGATACCATGATAGAGAATCTTTCTCATACAACACGATTAAAATGTTATGATTACGTTGTATTCCACTTTAAGATTAAAGTGAACATAGGCCTACCATAGTAAGTGTTCATTGCATATATACAATATTACTATATATACAATGCAACAGGACTAGGGTGAGGGACCTCTAAGTGGCCTTCAATGGCCTTCCGCCCTGAGGCCTTCGGTAATCAACACTACCGGATTTCTTTTCCGCCATAGTGTTCAACACCTACAGATTGAATTACATTCAACTAGACGCATCGTTGCACCGGTTTATGAAATGTCTTATTTAGTCTTTAATGCAATGGAAATTTATGCACGTGATTTAAATTATTTAACTACAATACAAAAGTAACTAATTAAAAAATCTAATTAATAAATAATAAAAATAGTAAAAAACTATAGACCGAAATAAAAAACCAAAGAATAGATATAACACTTTTTTTAGAGTTATTTGGGTTTAAAAATAAAATATTTTTGTTTTACCAGCGCAGTTGGTATAGAGCAACTGACAGCCAAACCAAAATTCCAGACGTTGATTCATATTTAAGATCTGTAAATTAGTAACATCATTCCTCCGGCTGTTTGATTTCCGGCCATCATATATTTTATTAAAAATTTCTAAAGGATTCAATAAGTCATATTACAGTAAAAAAATCACAATAAATTATGTTTTTAATCTAATTATGTTTTTTAGTCTATAAAATAATTTAATTTATATTTAGATCATTATTTCACAATAAATTATTTGTGATTACTACCCGACTTAAAGCTCTACGAGAAGTTTTCATTTTTAAAATTTTGTATGTAAATCGAGCAAGATAATTAAAGCCTTGCGGCAAAACATATCACCACACCACGGAGGCGTTGGCCCCATCGTTTCTTTCGTTAAAATTTTGTTTTAACTAAACATCACAAAAAAACCACTTCAATTTAACTTATCATGCCTGTGTCATTTCATAAAACAAAAAATTATCTCATATAAAAAAATCATCCATCATAGTTTATAAATTATTATCATTGAAAAATATTGACAACACATTCCTTGGAAAATATCACGCCGAAATCGGTCACTGGATCGATTCTCATTCACGTCACATTCCCGCCATTCCTCATTAATTCCATCTCATTTACTAGTTGTGCTTTAAAAAAATGTTCAGTTGTAAATAAAAATAAAGTTGAAGCCAAACAAAACTAAACATCGCCAAGATATAATGTGCCACAAAAGTGGTCATTTTCAGTAATCAATCAGATTTTTTTATGTTGAGATAGTTTCTCTAGAACAAAAAAAATCATGATATAGATAAAGTGCTTATACCTCTCTACCTTTGTTCAGATTAATTATCTAAACCCAAAAATGTGTTCTGTATTAATAATTAGTCAAGAGAAATATAAAGAACGATTAATTTTCATTTCAATTTTATAATTAGACTGTTATTTTTATAAATAACCAAAGAAAATATTAGTAAATTATCCTAGTTCGAAAATGATATTTATCTTTAAAATGATTAAGTAGGCCAGTAAAAGAAAAAGACTAGACAAGTTTTACTTTGAAATATGAACTAACGGCTTTCATTAATATGAACTCATATGGACTGTTCCAGTCCTACACTAATGCGAAAACACTAGGGCAGTCTAAAATTAACAAGAAAAGCATCAACAAAAAAATATATGTATCGTGAAGCGCGCCCTTCGGGAAGAATCGTCAAGATGAACAGTAATTTAAAATAATCACTACCAATATTCCGTTTAAAAAGAAAAATAACATTTATCTGTAGACAACGTAATCATAATTATTTTAAGTCTCTCAATAGATTCCAATAAAATTACTAAGAAATATATTGCACTACTGAAACATCAAATAAGAGAACTGAAAAGTATCAGTCTTTGGAACAGAGCTATTAACAATGACTGTAAAAATGAAGATTAAATGTAAGGAACTAAAGCAACTACCATTTTTATAATCGTTTAAAATTAATTAATTTATAACCGTTAATTTAAACTGCCCAATTAAAATTAAAAAATTAATTATGCTATAAAACTATAATAAAATTTAATGAATGAATTAAAATTAGCACCCAATTACGAATTTAGATACACAGAAAAACAATTAAATTTGTTAATGCCTGTTTGCTGACTAAATACAGAATAAGATAACTTAATGACGGAATATTATTTAACAACGGCAATGAAAATGAAACAATCTACAGAAGATGAAACAGCGGTGCTGGAACATATAACGGGGCGTCGCCGATAACCGTGCGGCCGGCGGTGCATGTGCCTTATTTACTGTCTCTCTCGCACATCATATTTTCTTCGGCTTTTTTCCAGCAAAATGGACACATTTTTTTATTAAATATACCTTGTATTTCTCTAACTTGTATTTTATATCCAATAAAAACCTGAATAACTTTTTATATTTTCTTTCTTTTTTGTTACTGTTACTTTAAAAAAAACGTATCCACTTCTTTCTAAATTACAGTCACTGTTCCTCCTCCCAAAGCAAAAAAGCATCGTTGGCTAAAAGCATCGTTCCTTGGCAGACTGCTTCATTATCAAGTTTTTATAACGGCGCTTAGATAAGATCTACAAGTTCAGACAACAAATACAAATGAAAATGAATAATGAATAAATGAAAAATGTTTCAATAAAAGTGAAATTAAATTAACCCAAACGTAGAAGACCTAGTGAAAATATATATTTACAATACCAGCAAAAGATTACAGCGTTATCAAGATACTGGTTTATGCAATATGAAACTGCTAATTCTTATAACCGAATAAACAGGCAAAAACATTATTTGTTCTATGGATTTCACAGTCGTAAGAAATTGCTAATGTTTTAAAATTAGTGGATACATTGAATTTAGAACATTTTAAGATCATAATAAGTTCGGAAATTTACGATGACCAATTAAATGACTGTATCATATAAGAACAGAAGAAGTAGAGGTGTAAAAGACACTTGTAAGAGTTATCTCCTCTGAAAGTAATGAATTTCATTATACAGCCAGACCCGGTGGTGAATGAAGTGAAGGTGTCATTTGCAGAGTGGAAAATATGTGCTTTTCAGAAGGCCTGGGATGCTGATAAGCATAATTTTTAACTCAGTGAGGAAGGCACTGGTAAACCACTTTATTACCTGTTTTACTTAGTAAACCCTCTACAGGTTCAAACCAGCCTTTCGGCTGAACACCTAAAAACCAATTTACAAACAGGCAGAAATCGAACACCTTAGCTGTGGAATTACGCACCCCTACGCCTTAAAGGCGATTAACAAAAACTTTACTTCTAAGTTTTAATAATGTTACATGATGAGCGATATACAAAATTTCTTTATTTTATCATATTCTTTATGTTTTTATTTTATTCAGTATTAATTAACCTTTGCTAGGTATACTACTTTGCTTAGATATATTATTACTGCTGTAACTCAACCTAAAATTAAGAAAAGTAGGATAATAATAAAAATATACAATTTTATATCGGAAGAGAAATAAATTCCAACTTCTTAGATCTCAGATGTTAACAAGGAGGCTCACATCGCTGTCAATTCTTCGAACTTAAACAGAAACCGTGTTAATACCGAAAATTGGCCGTAATTTCAATTTTAACCAAATTTAAACAATGGAAATTCCCTGTAATGGGAAACTATACAAATTTTTTATTGTAATCACATAATTTTGATTTATTTCTGTAAACAATACACTGCGTATGATAATGTTACAATAACTCACAAGCAATCACGTAAATGACCGTAGCAACTAGACGGTAGGGTCCCTCTCAGTTTTATTTATTTACTACAAAAATAATAGAAATACAACTAATATTACGAAATAAATAGAAAAACAAATAAATTGTTGTATTTTGTTTAATTTTTCATTCGGCCTAAAATTGGTGAAAATATAGCTGGTTAAACGTTTAGGTGGGTTGTCTAGTGATATGTTGTAAAACGTAGTCGTTTGATTAAATCGTTTTTATGTAGTCCTAATTTGTCGTGAAACAGTTTATAGTGATTTTAAACGTATCTGCAAATTATGGCATTTAATTTTACAGTAGAGAAAAGATATCACGAAACTAACCGTTACGGCCAATGTATTAATTACTACATTTAACTTAGCAAGGTCATAATCTTCTCCTTATGGATAATATTGCAACAGATACATGTATTAATGAACTAATCGAAGTGATTACTAACTTTTATACTAATAGTAATAATCGAGTGGTTTCTGTAGTTATAAATCGTATGAATGTAGTATATTGTAGGGACGTAATTTTCACAAAGTTCAAATAATCTTTACTTAGAGCAGGTCTGAGCACTAGTTGTAAATAGATGTAATAGACAATAGAATGTGGATTCGCTATACTACAACTTTCTTATCTAGGATAATAATTTTAATGTGAATAACTTACCTAGCCACAATACGACTTACTCGGATACTACCTTATAACATACCGGTAATAATTCAAAATGTGAACAAAAAGAACTAATTTCACAGAGTAATTATTTCACAATTTCCTGCATTATTAAACATGGTTCAGGAACGTAATTAAAAAAAAACCGTTATTCTTAATACATTAAAATTTACATAGAAAGCAAACAAAAATATAATAAACAAAAAATGTATTTACGTGAAAACTTTTGTTTTCTCCTTAATCTGTAAAACAAATCTGTCAAGTAAATGTCACTTGTCCAGTAATAATATTGTCCTCTAAAGTCCTATTCATAATTTCTCTTGCTTAAATTGTAATCAGTTATTACAATTATTCTTATATTACACAATCGATTACGTTTAATTTTGTAATAGTATAATTTGTAACATTACAATTTATTCTTCATAATGAATAGTAACCCACCGGGTTGGTCTAGAGGTAAAGTCGTCGCCGTGAGTCAGCTGTTTAACAGCTGATTTTCGGAGACGAAGGTTCCTGGTTCAAATCCTAGTAAAGGTAGTTATTTTTATACGGATTTGAATAATAGACAGTGGTTCTGCCCATAACAGACAGGTAGAGAGTCAAATTATTTACTCTCAATCTACTCATTGCTGGGCTAAAATAAATAGTTCTCTTTCTTATCATATGGTCAGCCAATTAAATGACTGAATCATTTAAGAACAGAAGAGGTAGAGGTGTACTGTGACACTAATCAGAGTTATCTCCTCTGAAAGTAATGGATTTCATTATACAGCCAGACCCTGTGGTGAATGAAGTGAAGGTGTCATTTGCAGAGTGGAAAATATGTGCTTTTCAGAGGGCCCGGCATGCTGATAAGCGTACTTTTCTATTCAGTGAGGAAGGCATTGGTAAACCACCTCACTCCTTGGTTTACTTAGTAAAACCTCTAGAGGTTCAAACCAGCTTTTCGGCTGATGACCTAAACAACAACAACAGACAGTGGTTACCGGTGTACTTTGATGGTTAGGGTTTAATTAACCATACTCTCTCAGGAATGGTCGGCCTGAGTCTGTACAAGACCACACCTCATTTACACGTCATACATATCATCCTCATCTCATTGGGTCATGGGGTTGCTTATTGTTCTCAATTGAACAGATTGCAACGTACACATATTAAGGAATAAAAAAAAATAAAAAAAAATAATGAATAATAAGTAACTTCTTTAACAAAAGGGACGCGAATAAGTTATTATGTTCATTGACAGACAACTTTTTGTTAACAGAAATATAAAAGAAATATCAATTAACATAAATTAAATTAGCAATAAATAATTGTAAAACAAATAAAAAGACTAAATGTAAGCAGAGAAAAAAATAGGTAGGCTACTTGATTTTTAAATTATAAACAATCATGCTAATTTTAGAAATACGTAAATTTTGAATACAAGCTTAATTTTCGTGACTACAACAAAATGGTAAGTCCAGAATATTTTGTCTTTTAATAAATTCAGAAGTAGCGCTGACCAACAGATTTACCGCTAAATAATTTGGATGTTCTTCGAGATGATTTAGAAAATGTTATCTAATCTTTCATACATATTATTTAACTGTAGGCTAGTTAAATTAAAATCATGAAATAACATTTTCTTATCAATGTACCTGGGAATATGCAGATTGTCTTTCTCTGGAACTGTTCCAGAATCTAAATATTCCAGTTACTCGACGAGTCCAATAGTTGAAAAGCATACGTGCACACTTGGTTTTAAGTGTAACTTTAACTGTAACTGAACAAAGATAATGTTTTTATTGAATTTATTTTCTACAATTATTCATTTTTATTCTTCAGTTTTCTTAATTAAAACTAAAAAGGCAACGATAAATCCGATTAATTTAAATTTGAGATACAAATTAAGTACTGTACTAATTAGAGAACTGATAGTTTAATAACGGTTTTCAGAATGTCAAGCTTTATTTAAGAATCAATTCTCTAATAAAAAAATGCGCAACTAGTTACCAGTTATTACCAGTACAATGTTATTGAACAACAATAAACATACAATAACTGTAGTCTTTATTTCTTACTATAGCTCACATGTTTCAAATGTCGTATTATAAATTCAACGTAATGAATTTTAAATACATAATTGCAGTTTGCTTTTGCGTACCATATAGTCTATGTAATATCAATAAGCGAGTGATCATTTTGAAACTGCTTCGTAAATCAATAAAAAAACAACTACCAAGCGAATTTAGTTTCTGGAAAGCATTTTTGTGATAAAATCATACGTAATTACAAAAAGTTCAAATAATGATGGAATAATGTGCCAAACAGAGGCAGTTAACCCTTTCAGTGCTGAAACAATATTTAAAAGTTGACTAAAGCCATTTAATTTGTAAAGGGTGTAAAACAAGTGCGAGCCCTTATTTCGAAAACTTGCAGGCGTAAGCCTGCCATTGTCAACCAAAATTTCAATGTTACAGAAAAATAAAATTTCCTGTTAAACATTTTTTTCTTTGTTTATTTAACGTCGCATCAACTATAGTGGTCAGTAGCGACGACGTTGGGTTGTAACTGTGAAGGATTAAATGATTTTTTTTGTAACGTATGAAAATATGCCGTGCCTGAGTAAGATTGGAACCCAAGACCGCATCATGAGAGGCGAGCACGTTACCAATTACGCCAATGCGGCCGGCAAAATTAATTTTTATTATGTTCATAAAAAAAGAAATCGGTCTAACTCTAAAAATATTCAAAATAGTTTGTTTTAGTTTATCTGAAGTCGCATCGACAAATTGGTCGTTAGCAACTACTGTGGGTTTTGGAACCTTGACAGTGTTAAGGTACCAAAGGTTTTAACGCGTTAAAATTTCCAGACCGTAGCCGCGAATCGAACCCGGGAGCTTTAGCTTTGTAGACTAGCGTCACGACCCCACGGAGGCCGTTCAAAATACATTATTCCATTAATTTTTGTTTAGAAATGTTCGGTTATCAGGACGCTGGCACTTTATGCATATTTTATGGACGTCCGGTAAACCGGATGTTATCTCTACGTAAAATATATCATCGTCCTGTTTTCCAGACGTTAGTGCTAAAAGGGTTAAATACATAATTGCAGTTTACATTTGCATACCATATAGCCTATGTAATATCAATAAGCGAGTGACCATTTCGAAACTGCTACATAAATCAATAAAAAAACAACTACCAAGCGAATTTAGTTTGTGGAAAGCATTATTTTTGTGATAAATCATAGTACGTAATTACAAAAAGTTCGAATAATGATGGGGAATAGAGTGTCAAACAGAGGCAGTTAACCATACGGTCACCACCTATTGGTTTTAGATGGACTATACCATGGCGACTGTAAGGCAGAAACGTTAATAAAACAATTACTATATTGCAAACAGAATTCTGAATAACCACACGATACATGATACTGTTTTATTAGTTAATTATAATGTGACTCAATATCGTAGTCTACTATGTAACCAAAGCGTAACACCTACACAATATCTAATTACAAAACATTGGATCACGTGAAGCCGATTAGTCAGTACATTTTCACAACCAAACTTTAAAAACGTGCCAGTCTTAAGGATTCTGTAACCTCTTCTTGTGCCGAAGTAAATATTGCGTCAAGAAGTATAATGCTGGTTTTGAAACTATCTTAGATTTAAATTTACGATTAAGAAATATTTCGTATAAACGATCTAGTTCATAAAACTTCTGCGTCATTCTAACTAAACACTGTATTTAGCTTCCAAACGACTATAAACTACGTTGGGCCAATTAAAAATTATGTATTTAATCTAGATACACTATTCAGTACACTGTAGTTAATATGGCCAATAGAAAATTATCACATCTGATGCACCAGATAATTTTCTGAGTTAGTTCTCATCCGATAGTCTATCAATTCCAGAGTTCGTTACTATAACGGAAATACATTTTCACCGGTCCATTAGGTAATGTTTAAGTCCCCGGATCTAAACTCCTACTTCGATTAGATCTCATTTTTACTTTACAAATCTCCTATAATATGTTATATCAACTTCGTAGACGGACTACTCAAAAAATTAGCAGCCTATTACATTTTCTACAATTTTGACAGCAAGAATTGCTTCCTTATATAAAATAAATATACAGATAAGAACAATATTTCGTATAATATTAAAAACAATTTCAACTCATAACTGTTCGAAATTCTTTGCTATGAACGTAGTTATACGAACACTAATTTGTACTTTCTTGAATTATAATGGATCAATTTGCATAAAACAAGGAGACAGAATGTAATGACCATGATTTAAAAACCTTCGGCACCAATTTTATGATTTAATCAACGACTACAGTAAAGCAACAAAATTACAAAGCACAGAATTTACCAAACAATTTTTACGCAGACGTTAAAGAGAAAAAAACAAGTAGGAGGACAAAATTTAGATAACAAAAATATAGGACAAATACCTACGCAAATAACTAAACCGATGTACTTCACAGAGGTATTAAACCAAACCTTGGAAGAGACCCAAAAAGTACATGCGGTACTATCGTGGGCGCGACTACTTGTTCTCATGCATTCCTATCTATAAACCGTTATTGATGATTTCAGAACTTAATATGAGTACATTTAAAACCGCGAACTTAAGGTCTACTTTAGTGTTTAAAAATTACATAATTCTTAGCAATATCACGAGAGCACTTATTAAAAAAAAAGTAATGGCATTTAAATTTCTACAGGTACCCAGATAACTACTTTTATAAGATCCGCAATTATTAACGGCAAACTATTATTTTAAATTTAAATTACGCATTCAAAATTCACAAAAAAATTGGCTTAGTTCTTTTAAATATGGATAAAAAAACAATAATAAAAATACAGGAAAAATTACTTTACAGTTAAAAATCAAGGTCGTTTATCCCGAAACTATTAAAAATACGTACGTCGATTTTTTAGGTAAGAAGTTCAAGGCACCACATACTCGTATGTTTGTGGGACCTCAATCTTCTTACACTCTTTAGTTCTGTGGTATTGCGCTTCATTTTAATTGATTCCCAATTATCATTGTTATTCGTTATTATTGTCCCAATGATAACAAATATCATCAAACAACATATAAAACAAATATATTATCTCATTCATATTCATATCTTCGCTTATTTTTGAAGAATTTCCGCTGAATGTTATATAATGATTTATAAATAAATACTTTAGAAATATGTATCATGTTAATTTAGTATAGTTTCAAGTAAAAATTTTAATTTTAAAGTTTATCTTCAAGCACGTAAAATTTTATGTTATTTTCGTCGCATAGTTTTGTATACATTTTGGTACTAATTTCTATAGATTTTCTATGGATGTTTCTATGGAAACAATAATAGTTATTTTTATTTTACATTTACCGACGGTTATTTGGGACAGCAGGAGTTAAAGCAGAAGCAAGACTACTCGGTAGTTCCCAGAAACGCCAACATATTATACACATATTATTTTATTAAGCATTATTTCGTTAGTTTGCATGTACTAAATAATAATATGAACAGCCTAACAAAAATTATACATAAAACTCACCTCAGAGTATTACATCAAGACATCTTTCGTCTCACACGGAGACATCATCAGAACGAACATCACACGTATCACACAAAAAACATGATAAAAATAAAACACACAATATCGAAGACCACGACAATAAATTTAATGTAACGTTGCAACTATATTACGCACGACTATCCGGCCGAAATTCGCGAGATTTGCCCGGATAATAGTCGTGCGTAATATAGTTTTATGCAAAGTTACATTAAATTTATTGACGTGGTCTTCGATCTTGTATTTATTTTTATTATGTTTTTAGTGTGATACGTTTGATGTTCGTCCTGATCTCTCCGTGCGAGACGAAAGATGTTTTGATGATTTAATACTCTGAGGTGAGTATTATTTATAATTTTTATTTTGCTGTTCATTCTATTTAATTTGTATGTATATAATTAATAATAGT
The DNA here is from genome assembly GCA_035578175.1 of Catonia carolina. NCBI lineage: Eukaryota > Metazoa > Arthropoda > Insecta > Hemiptera > Achilidae > Catonia > Catonia carolina. The sequence continues at coordinate 131,737,179 of JAQMRL010000001.1, read as the reverse complement.
ATATGAATAATTTGAAAATAAGCGAAAATTGTTGTTAATGCAGAAAATAGATCGTTATCACAATCAATTGGAACATTTCAATGGTTAACAACACATTCACGCAAGTGGAAAGGATCCAACAAATTTCAGAGAAAAATAAAAACTCCATTGATAAACTAGGTTGCAATTAAACTTTCAAACCAACTCTAAAAATGCACTACAGTTCTAAAAAAAGTAACCACCAGCCTATTTAACGGATGTATTTTAAAAACTTTTGTACAATACTGTTAACATTAAACAGTATTTCCTTTTAAAACTAGTGTTTTCATTGTTCACTAGTAAAAGAAAATAAACGGCTAAAAATGTAAAAGCACGAACATCATTCATCAGCCCGTTTATTAGCATATTGAAAGCTAAGGGTAGCGTATTATAGTTAAACACACAAAATGTTTTGTAAGAGTGAGCTAATTAAAAAAAGAACATAAGTATTATTTACAGACTATATTAAAAATTGTTAACAATATGTACCGAATTCGAGAAATTTACGACTAAGACAAAAACATAAATTTATGTACACCATTTTATAATTATACTAGAGTTGTCATTACTGTCAAAAACATTTCATCTGTTAATTTTATGCTACAAAACTTATATGTACGTACATTTTTAAATAAAAAAAAATCATTTCAGACGTGTGCAGAAAAATTAATATATAACATTTATTATAAAGACGATACATAACTTAACCAGTTAACTTATAAAAAAGGAAGGAAGAAAATAAATGGAAATACTAGAACCTTCTGAAATAGCTTCTGTTGTTAATCATTAACGCTTCTGACATTTGACGAGGAAACTTATAGCAGCTACTCTATAAAATCGCAAGCAAAATTACGACGCTTATAACAGTTGAATTTTACACGAAACAATTCTTTGTTTTCCAGTAAACACAAACGAATCATTTGCCACATTCTATTGAAAAATTATAGTAACTATTGCTAACGTCACTTATCTACTTTTTTTAAATTCATTGCTCTTTTCTTTTTACCAGCGATTTTAATTCAGCCTCATCAACAATTCCATCACGTCTAAATGAATGGATTCCATAAATGGAAATTATCATGAAATTTAATCTGTACAGATTATCAATTACACATTAATTACTTAATACATACAGTACTACAATAAAAAGAAATTAAAAAGGAAACGATTGAGTATAATATCATATTACTTAAATTCATTAACATAAATAAATTAATGCAAAATTACTGTGATTTCTGAATAGTTGACTGATCAAATAAATCGTCACTTTTTATATCGTGGCCTACCGACAATAATAGCTACGGTAAAAGGGTTTGAAGTTAGAGTTCAATCCAGTATCTCAAAACAACCTGAGCAGTTTTAAATGTTGAACTGTATTATTATACGAAAATGTTTAAATTTTTTTAATGTAACACACTAATAATATAATTAATTGTAGTGCAATAAGTAAAAATAGACCGATAACCGCTATTAAAATTATTTAAAAAATATATTAAAAAAGTGTATACGGACAATTAAAATAAAATGAAGTTTGTAATGATTGAACTATCAATCATTAACTATATGTTTTTAAATTGAAGTTTTTACACTTTTTATATAAAATTCACAATATTTTTAACAATAGTAAAATAAGCCGTGAATTCGAATACACAAACGTTGTTAAATTTGATGAAGCCATCAGTCATTACCTCAGCATTGATTTCCTATAAGATGTCGTGGCCATTACCGTTTAAGTTTCTCAGTGTCACCCGCTGAAACTGATACACAGTATTTAAAAAATCTATTGGTTTTTTTGTTACTTTCATTTGTTTGCGACGCAATATTTGTTAAACAAATATTGTGAAATATTGTTAAAAATATTGTAAATTTTATATAAAAAGTGTAAAAACTTCAATTTAAAAACATATGCGGTTGTAGCAACTTAAGATTACTAATTACTTTGATAGTTCAATCATTCTTCTCTTCTTGTAGTGCATCTCCTATCGGAGGTTTGCTGTCATCACAGCAATCCGGACCTTGTCGACTGCAGCTCTGAACAGTTGAACACTGCCACAGTTAAACCAATCCCTCAGGTTCTTTAGCCAGGACACACGGCGTCTTCCGATGCTCCGCCCTCCACTAATCTTTCCCTGGACTATCAGTTGAAGAAGCTTGTATTTCTGTCCTCTCATTATATGACCCAGATATTGAAGCTTTCTTCTTTTTATGGTGTTAATGATTTCGCATTTCTTCTGCATCCGGATCAGCACTTCGGCATTACTAACTTTATCCGTCCAGGGAATACGCCACATTCTACGGTAACACCACATCTCGAATGCTTGTAGTTCGTCGATGTGGTTCTTCTTGAGGGTCCATGCTTCAACCCCATACAAGAGCGTGGAAAAAACGTAACAACGCAGCATCCTCATCTTAAGTTCCATGTTGATATCCCGACTTGCAAAGAACTTCTTCATCCTTACCAATGTTGATCTGGCTATCTCTATCCTCGTTCTTATTTCCCTTGTTTGGTCACCCGATTGTTCTATCCATGTTCCCAAATATCTATATGCCGATACATTCTCTATTGGGGTGCCTGCCACTGTCAGGTTCACATGGTTCAGATCTTGAGGGAATTTTGTAATTACCATTAACTTGGTCTTCTTAAAGTTAATTTTTAGCCCATATTCATTACATCGATCATTTAATTTTTCTAATAGGTGTTGTGTGTCTTCAAGGTTGCTCGTTAACAAGACGGTATCATCAGCATACCTCATATTATTAATTACTTCTCCATTTATTACTATTCCCACCAACTCATCTTCTAGGGTTTCCCTAAAAATAGCTTCACTATAGAGGTTAAATAGAAGCGGTGATAGGATGCAACCCTGTCTCACACCACGACGAATCTCCATTTCTTCTGTTGGTTGGTTTTCTACCATTGTTTTGGCTTTTTGTCCCCAATATAGGTTATTAATTATTCTAACGTCGTCGGAGTCGATGTTTTTGCTGACGAGCAGCTGATGTAACCTGTTATGTTTCACCTTGTCAAAGGCTTTCTCGAAATCGATGTAACATGCATACACCTCTTGGTTTATATCCAGACAGCGCTGAAAAAGAACGTTAATCCCGAACAGCGCCTCTCGTGTACCAAGTCCTTCGCGGAACCCAAATTGTGTGTTGCTTATGTCTTCCTCCAGTCTTCTGTAAATTCTTTTGTGAATGATCCATAAGAACAACTTCAAGGTGTGGCTCATAAGTGCGATGGTCCTGTAATCTGAGCATTCTCTTGGATTTGGTTTCTTAGGTATGAGCACAAATGTGGATGACAGCCATTGTTTAGGAATTTCTCCCTTTTCATAAATGCGGTTAAAGAGGCCCAGAAGAATATCAATCACATCATCGTCAAAGAGTTTGATAAGCTCTATGGGTATCCGATCCGGACCTACAGCCTTACCGGGTTTCATAGTTTCCAAGGCATATACTATTTCCGATCTTAATATTTTCAAGTGCACATTACTTGATTCTAAGATCGGTTTTGGAGGTCTTTCGTCATCGAACAGTTCTGACAGGTATGTTTTCCACCTTTCAAGTTTGTCCCCCACGTCAGTTATTATACACCTATTATATTATTCACCTATTATACACCTATTATATTATATTATTGTTATTTATATCCTTGATAGTATTACCAGCTGCCTTGATCCTGTTACATCCAGCCATTTCCTTTATCCTTTTGTGCATGTGAAAGCTGTCAAATTTCTTTTCTAGTACCTCTATTTCCCCACATTCAGCTGCTAGGTATTCCTCTTTTGCCTCCCTTATTTTTCTCCGTACTGCCCCATTCAGTGTCCCGTACTCATCTTTGTTGCCTTTGCTCTTTCTCCTTTCTTCCATAAGATCCAGAATTTCCGATGCCATCCAGGGCTTTTTCTTGGCTCTTTTGCTTCTTAGATGTTTTTCAGCTATTGTTTCTAACTCTGTTTGCACTTGGTTCCACCTTACATCCACATTAACTTCATCAGATGCACCAATATCTCTCATATATTTGTTAACCTCTTTCAATCATTACAAACTCCATTTTCTTTTAATTGTCCGTATACACTATTTTAAAACATTTTTTAAATAATTTTAATAGCGGTTATCCTGGCGAAGCTTCCTGGTTCAAATCCTAGTAAAGGTAAGAGCTAGTAAAAAAATACTAGACAGTGGTTACTGGTGTACTTTGATGGTTGGGGTTCAATTAACCATACTCTCTAAGGAATGGTCGGTCTGAGTCTGTACAAGACTACACCTCATTTACACGTCATACATATATCATCCTCATCTCATTGGGTCATGAGGTTGCTTATTGTTGTGAATTGAACAGATTGCAACTTACACACATTAGGGATTTTAAAAAAAATGGATGTTGAATTAGCGTGGTGTATTTTTTTTTATTTTAGTTTAACATCCGACAGTTTTGCAATTACTGCTAATAGCGTGGTATAACATAAAAGGTTAAAAGGTTTATTTCAGATTAATTGTCAGTTAACCTAAACATCAATATTACCTGAATTTTTAAACTTAACGTTTATTATAATACAAATTAAAGTAAACAATGAAATGGGTTTTAAACAATTAATAAATAAACTACAATAAATTTATATTTTATTCCAGTCGTAAATTTTAACCATGAATATTGGTTATTCATTATTCAGACTTGAAGTGTTCTTGATATTTCAAATGGAATCACATGTTTCAGTGTACCAGAGTGTAATCAACAACAAATTTTCGGATACGCGGTAAAATTGACATTGATTGATGTAGTTATGGTGTATTTTGACGCACGATTATGAATATGATAGTCGAAAACGAACGTAAACAAACTATTCTTTCATAACTACAGTAAATAGAGGTGTAGACCAATCATTGTCTGTAATCTATCACTGTGTGTATTTACAATCAAATAAAACACAATCGTAAAGACCAACAATCGTTATAAAATAACTTAAGTTGCAGTACACTTTACTCCAACTTATGCAACATACGATAGATAAAAGGACATAAAATATTCGTGTAATTTAGCATAAAGCATTAAAATAAACTTTGGGATGAGCAGAAAAATGTATATTATGAGATTACAAAGGATGTAATAATATGTAAGTTTAAAATTTAGTGTCAAGTAAGCTGGGTATTTCTTAAAGCGACAACGAACAAGTTTATAAACGATTTAAATCCGATAAGATAAGTATCCCTGATAATTAGACCACACTACAAGAAACGCCTTAAGAGAGCATAAAGTAATGATAATTGATAATTACAAACACTATAAGGTCTTTCAGATCTACAGCATTGCAATGTGCATTGTTTGTAACGTAAGCACTAGTATTGTCATACTGAGACTTAAGATCTAGGTATACACTAAAACATGTGTATGAATAGACAATTCTTTTCAGAAGACCACAAAAAATAGTTATAAATCAAAATCCCAACATATAATTATGTTTTGACTTCTTCGTGTCGATTGGAAGCATCTGATTATTACGCCAGCAAAAATTGGTCTGAAGATGTAGAGACTATTTTTTTCCATTTCCTTTCTTCGCGGCACAGGTGTGAAAATTACAGGGACAAGAGTCCCCGTGTTCTCGTCGTGGCAAACCGGTGTAGTAGTGACGTACACCAGTAAATTCTTTCCATAATTATTAATGTCCATTATATTATTTTGGCGCAATCAAAATGTCACCATTATTAATGTGTATTTTTAAAATATAGATTATCCGAATCGAAAATAAATAAATTTAAAAATACTGCATAATTAAATTATAAAGAATTAATTATATAACAAAATAATTATGATACTTTGAATCGTTGTAACTTTGTTTCAATTTAAAAATACATTTTTACTAATCTAAAAGAATACAATTCTTAATGAAAGTTTTCATATTTATGTATATACTTTATGATCAAGATTGGAATTATTTTGAAAAGTAATTAAAATATTAATTAGTTAAGTAAAAAAAACCGGTGGGTACTCTGTTCATTATAATCCACCGGATAGATAAAAATACGAAAACAAGAAAGTATAGATCATCGACTCTTAGATTATACATAACGACTTAATAAATTCAACTTAAAAGCTTGTAAACAGGAACAATGAATTGTCTAAATTTGCTATATATAATTATAATCTATTATACGTATTAAAATTTGCATACAATTGGAATTACTCATCCAATTTTGCATATATAATTAACAATACGATGAATAATAACAGAATACATGAAAAAATGTATTTGTATTATTACGTACGCCTAATTTATATAGTTCTAAAAAGGAATGTTCATTGATTACTTACAAGTACTGAAGTTCAATGACACTGATAAATACAAGTGACAATGATAACACTATTGATTTTTGTACTCCAAAAGTTTCAAGCTATTTGATAAAACACTAACCTTGCATTTTTCATCCACCAATTATTTTACTTAGAAAATTTATTTGATTTAATTTTCTTCCGAACTCATCCGGATTGTTTACATATTAAATGGATTGTTGTTTAGGTCAACAGCCGAAAGACTGGTTTGAACCTCTAGAGGTTTTACTAAGTAAAAACGAGTAGTGAGGTGGTTTACTATTGCCTTTTTTAATTAGTTAAAAGAGTATGCTTATCAGCATACCAGGCTCTCTGAAAAACATCTACTTTCCACCCTGCAAATGACATCTTCACTTCGTTCACCACAGGGTCTCGCTGTATGGTGAAATTCATTACTCGCAGAAGAGATAACTCTGATTAGTGTCTTTTACAACTGTACCTCTACTGTTTTTAAATAGTTAAAGTCATATAATTGGCTGACTATGTAATAAGAAACAGAACTGTTTTTGTAGCCCTGGAACCAACATATCCAGTCCAATTAATTAAACACTCCACCTGCTGATTAAGGGCATATTTAATAGATACTAAATATTTCTTTGTAGCCTAATGATACAACGAATTTCGGGTACCGCATACGGAATTAATCCCACATAATATTGACAATTAAATTAAAATTTATTATAAGTATTATTTTGTTTATAATAGTAGAATTAAGTTTTGCTGCCTTTTAATGTATTTTTATTGAATTGTGATAATAAACACCTCTAATAATATAATTATTCGCTACAGAATATCATGAGAATCCTCTCGTCTCATTGGTCATAATACCAGTTTTAAATGTAACTTAAGCCTGCAATTTCGATATAAATAAACACCATTGTGATATACATAAACAGGATTTATGTAAATGTATTTCGTAAAATTTGAACTTTGAATACAGTAAAATCCCTCTATTGCGGAAATCTTTCTTTAAGGGCATTATTTGCCGACCCCGACCCTTTCGTATATTACGGTAATGTATTTAACTCTCTTTAAACCGGCGCAAACAATTCTTTACAGCGGCTAAACAATATCTTCAGGATATGGATTTAGACGCCTACGTAGAGGCAGACAATGACTTAGCCACTTCAGCAGATGTTGGCCATGATGCAATATCGAAAATGTCTTAGCCCAAAACAACGAGGAAGAAAGTGAAGATGACAATGAAATGGAAACAGAAATAGCGCCCCTTCAAGTAAACAGGCTAGACGCTATTCGTATTGTTTCCACGTACTTTCATTGCAACAGTGTAGATGAAAATTTACAACAGCAAGTTTCAAATATTGAAAATAAGATTGAAGACATATTTTACGAATGAAAACCAAACAACCAAAAATTACAACTTATTGTATGAAATGAAGTGTACTTTACAGTCATTGTTTCCTTAATAACGAAAAAATATATACTGTATTTTTTTGTGTTTGTATAGCCTATGTTTTATGCGATTTTAATTTTATGTATGTCTATTACTGTTCAGTGAAAAACGAGTTTCAGTGCTAATTAATTTTAGGCTGTCTATTATGTTATGTACTGTATGAATCATTTTTGAAAAAAGTACTAAATTAAAAGTGAAATTCTATTGTTCGAAATTAGTGACACAATATCTACTAAAACCAGCTGTTTGTATCATAATTTCTTGTTACCTTAATAAGCTACATTTTAGGTAAGTAATTTAAATATCATACTGTATTAAAGTAATCTACTGTATTAAACATTCGTCATAAAATGATCTTTTCAGTACTTTTTCAAATTAAACTTAATGCATGCACCATTCACATACGTATATGAGTTTTTAGTACAGAAAACTTAGTAATCAAACTACCCTCCCACCATTAATTACTCGCTCTCTCTAAAAAGGAACTCTCTATATAGCGGCGGTACCTCATAGTCCCTTCAATTCCGCTATAGAGAGATTTTACTGTATAAGAGCAAACATCTATATCTCGTACTAATTTCACTCATAATTAGAAAATCATTAAATCCAGAGATATAAACATTATCACAATCATAGTTACTACAAAATAAATAGGACATAATTTTATCACAGATACCTACTAAAATACAGACTCGATTAAACATACTGGTTGCTATTACGATTCTGTGGTTCGGTTTACATTCATCAATTTTCCAATACAATAAACACCCTCATAAAAACATTTATATAATACATCATTTTTGCCAAAACAACTAAAATAATAAATGTCGAATAAGAAGGTCGGTCAGTGAACCAAGAAATGTTGGGAGCTATGGTGCGGCGCTGTTAGACGCCCAGTAGTTGTAGTGTAACTGTAACGGTCGACGAGCAACGGAAGTCCGCGCTATGCGATGGTCAACAATGTTCCACCAGTTTAAAAAAGGAAAAAACAAAACAAACTGGAATATCTAAAACTACGGCAATCCCGTTCCCTCAGCAATCAAGTCATTAGGCTCGTGGGCGAGTGAGCAATCACAACAAATATATTCATTTCTTTGTACAACTGTTTTGTTTATACCTTCGACAGGATGACCTGTATTTCAATAAATATCTGCAATCAATGTATAGTAAAATATTGTGCAATATCAAACGAAAGCGGCCAAAAAAATTAATCACTTTTTTCTTACAACGTAACGAATTAGGCGTGGTAAATTTACAGAAAATTACACATTGCTTTGCATACGTATTAAGAGTAGCCTATTCATAACATTTTTAGCGTAGTTTTGCAGAATTGGTCAATTTTTTTTTACTAAGTAGGCCTACTTCTGATACGATTTTTACTATTTTCTTTCTCTTGCCTATATGAATATATAGGAGGGAAAGTATTGTTTTCATGTCGATTTTTCGAAATCGTGTTTTCACCGGATCTACACGTTTTCAGACCCCTGAACACTAAATACATATTTTTAGCGATGAACCCGGGATTTTAGAGTGGTCTGTGTGTGAGTGTGTGTGAACAGAATATCTCAAGAACGGAACATCGTACGAACTTGAAACTTAACCCATTCATTCACCTTGGCCATATACATGTACATAAAATTTTACCAATTCTTATTCACTAAACTGGGCACATAACGCTTTGCGTAAAATTGGCCACATACACGAACAAATTCTTTAAGAGTCCAAAAAGTGCTGCAATCTATTGGGACTTTTGAAAAGTTTTAATAATAAAAAAATAGTACTTTCAGAATATATATATATATTTTTTGATTCCTAATATGTGTACGTTGCAATCTGTTCAATTGAGAACAATAAGCAACCCCATGACCCAATCAGATGAGGATGATATGTATGTCATGTAAATGAGGTGTAGTCTTGTACAGAATCAGGCCGACAATTCCTGAGAGAGTATGGTTAATTGAACTTCAACCATCAAAGTACACCGGTAACCACTGTCCAGCATTCAAACCCGTATAAAAGTAACTAACTTTACTAGGATTTGAACCAGGAACCCTCGTCTCCGAAAATCAGCTGTTAAACAGCTGATTTTGGCGACGACTTTACCTCTAGACCAACCCGATGGGTAAGGATATAATATTTTTTTTTTAAATTCTAAGATAAAAATTCGTGACTGAACGGGTTAAGTTACATACCACTAGAGGACCCGACACGAACATTTTCATCAAAATCGGTCAACCGAAAATAGTAATTTATTCGTGTCATTTTTTTACTTTTTTTGCGATTTTACTAAATTTTTTATGCTCTACAAAATACGGTAGGTGGCATGTCTGCTGAAATTCCTGGGCGTTGTTTTCTCGTAAAAAATGGGTTTTTTAAGATTGCGACTTTAATATGCATTTTAGCGCAAAAATGTACATAATAAAAGTTGTAAAAAATTTACAATTTTTATTATACACATTCTTTTGTATAACGCTTAGTTTAGCGGTAATAAGTGATTTTTTTTCTCACGAAAACGTGTAAAAAATCGAATTTTTAAGATTTCGGCCTTATTATGCATTTTACGACAAAAGTGTATGCCTACGTAATTAAATTATAGGAAATTAAAAGATCTACAAATTTTATATTGTGCAGTTTTCTCTACAGAGCCTAGTTTAGCGTGAAAGAGTGATTTTTCGTATTTTTAAGCCTAACTGAGGTTGATGTTCATTTTGCGTCTTTCACTCGATTAAAATAAGGTTACGTTTTTTGAGGTTAGTTTTTTGTTTATTTCTAATGTTAGGGTTATATTGTTCATTATTTTCATTGGCAAGAGAAAGTCGTGTGAGTGTTTCACACCAGATTTTCATGATTACGGTCGTTTCAACATCCCAGTTTTTGATGACCTTGTTAGGTTCTGACTGTAACTGTGGGTTTTAATTTGTATAGGTTTTCAAGTTCATAGCTATAATTCGAACCCGGGACCTTTGGATTCCCATTTAAATACGTTTTCTCCAAAATACTCGCTTTTTCCCATCGTAGCTTACACAGACATAAATATAATGCTTCCATCAATCATAGTCTTTATTACACAAACAAATTCGTTCGGCAGAAATCACATTTTGATTGAAGATAAACATTGCGTGCTTAAAGTAAATCAAATTAACTTACTAAGCTTCTAAAAACATCTGAAATTTCGATATTGGTTTAGGAAAATTTTCTACAAAAATGATGATAAATTTTAATACAATACTTTCCAAAACCAATTTGGCTGAATAAAGTATACTGGGTCTGTTCAGTATAGGGCCTTTAGTGTAATGCTAAGGTGTTAGTCACTCCACTAAGAAATACACGTTGTAACGAACTTGGTAAACAATTTGGTTTTTCTTTAGAACAGGTAAACTGAAATTCGTATTCACATAAACATACGTTGGTTACGTAGATGGTTTAAATACAACACACTTAAACTAAATTTAATAAACGAGGACAGCGGCCTCACCGACAAGCCCGCATAGTTTCCCCTAGAGAAAACCCGCCAAGTTCTGTAACCTACCAAAATAAATGTCACATACCATTTGATTTACAACTAAACTGAGTATTCAAGCCAACTTTTAACGTTAATTTTACATAATTTTAATTTGTTTAAAAAATAGTAGCCTAAAGAAACTAGAACAAAATTGAAGAAATATTGTAACAGTACTTTCTAAATGGTTAGAAAATTAGTTCAACCTGTAATGTCCTATTTTATACATATTTTTAATAAGAAATGTCAAATTTTGAAAAATTATCTTCCATTTCAACGGTCAAGCTTAAGAAAAATATTGTACGGCACTGACAAATATGTTATGTATGGGGACAACGATAATGGACTTTCGTTTTTATTGGCATAATAGGATGAATCTGTTCCACAGACAAGACTTACCTTAAGTTTTTCATACAATTAAAACTAATGGCTAATATCTAAAAATGGAAACTCACAACGAAACATAAGATAATCCTGTAGAAATTCACCGACCAAAAACAACAGAATAAAATTTACATTTTTATAAGATGTGATAAAAATAAAATAACGGTCGTACTATTAAAAGTAATTGACCTTTGCATTTCGTGACTGATAATAATTGGTACAAAAGTTCCACCTCTACTTTTAGTCTAATTAATTGTTAAATAACACAGAAGCATGAATAAGTGAAATTCCCACAATGTTTTGTCCCAGTATATCTTAAAGGAAGTAACAGGAGAAGCAAAGTAAAGTGAGGAGGGAATTAAGGAATTAAGGAAGGAAGTAAGTTCAGTTACCTTATAGAAAAGGTAAAGCGCAAAGACAATGCAGATCCACCCGTCTGCGTTACGAACTGCAATGGATGTTGCATCGACGATAAAATGCATTAGCCGTACCAAGAAGTTACTTTTCTAGCGTCGTTATCAATTGTAATAGTAACCATTATGTCATTAATTCAGACTGAACACCACACGACTACTAATCAAAACTAGCATGACTTCTGTAAAATTTGCACATATTCGGATCACTTTTTATTGCAAGTGTAAATGAAACAATAAAATAGATAAAATAATTTCAATCTACATGTTTTTAAAACGTTTCTTATAAATAAGGCTCATTTATTTTTGTACAATTATCAACGCGAATTGAGTGTTGGTTTCCTTACAACAATAGATCTTCCTTTGGTTAAATAAGTTAAAAAAAACTCTTAATAAGAGTTATGCTACTAGGAACGCTGGAAAGTTAAGACTTGAAAACTAAATTTTACATTTTTTCAGAAGTCATTTCTCTATCTTGAGGAGCGGTTCGTTAAAGTACTTCCATCAAATATACACAGTACTATGTCACCACATCTATTAAAATATAAACTTAAATACCATATTCTATCGATATACAAGCAAGCACTTGAGAAACGTTTCCAAGTTTTAAAATAACTGTTCTCTGATTAGTTTTTACTTTTCTCTTTGCCGATATTTACCTGTTTTTATGCTCATTTATTGAATCAATTCCCATAAAGTAAAAATATCACATTGTGTTAGAATATATTGTAAAGTAGTTATAGTTATAAAATAAACGTTTTTTTATTTTTCTCTATACGTAGATAATCTTAAAGTATTTTTTTAATTTCTATTGTTATTAAAATTATATTATTGATATTTATGTAAATGTAATCGAAGTTATAATTTATTTTCTGCTTCATTAAAAAATCTGTTTAACGTAATCCTTGTATCCTATTTATAAATAATTTATTTATAATAACTTAGTAAATTTTATAGCAGTTATAAGTACCTATTTAAGTAATTAATTGTTTTCTGTATACTCCTATACGCGGACAGAACTCTCTGTGAAGAAGAGTTTTTCCGTAAAAGTATATTCAGTTAAAAATATCGTATACTTGTACAGGATAATTTAGTTCAGTAATAAATCGTACTATATATTTAACTAAATAAAATAAATAAAGTTTAGCACCTTTCCGACTCACTAATACACATTCCTACAATTTAAAAAGAAATTAATACATTTAGTACAAAATACCAAAGAATACTCGAATTACTTACAAGTCATCCTAACATTTCACTCTATACAAATTAAACAATACTTGGGGTCTGAAACGAAGACACCCTAGACTTATTTTAGTAAATATACGAAGTTGCTGAATTGGGAGTTTTTCTTCGGTACTATTGACATTTAAAAAGGAAACCTACCTACTTATCATAATTATATACATAAGAATAGGTAGTAAATTTTGCTCTAATATAAAAAAGATTCCATAATATTGTTGTCAAAGATGAAACGTAATTTTTGAGTGAAAATCGAGAAACAGAAGCGTTATAACTAATCATTAGACAAACTTTGAAGTTATTATCACAAAAATTAGTTTTACAATATTATTATTTAAAAATATAATCTATAAGCGTATTAAGAAGATTCATTCAGCAATCTGGATTCCATAACACATCTTTATTTTAGAAAACAGATAAAAAATAGAAAAATTATTGAATCTTTAAAAGAACGGAAGAATAGAAAATAATAAAAGACCCGAGAGGATTTGGCTATTGTGTAATCCAAAAGGTACATACATACTGTGCATTTATAATTACTTCTGAGAATCACATGTAATGAAAAATACAATACCGACTAAAAGAATACAAACTATTTTCTACTTTTGTAAAAACGGAAATCATAAATGACCTGTTGATAAAGTTACAGAGGAAACCGAATAATAAAATCAAAGGAGGCGCCTTCCTGCGAACCTATTAACACTCAAAAAGATAAAGACGCATCAAAACATATTATAGTAAAAAAACAGATAATAATCAACCAATAATTTCACTACGTAAATGACCGATTTACACTTTGAGACCTAATTAAAATAGAACTAAACTAAAAACTACTAGGACAACGCTAAACAACTAAGTTAACTATTTCAGAAGTAACAGTTCTAAGTAATTAAGTTATCAATTAATTAATTTATTAATTAACGTTTAAATGTCCTAAATATAACTGTCTTTTTAATTAAAATAATAATTTATGGATAAGACTATCACGGGATAACAGGTTTTCTTTAAGATAATCATATCAGGACAGGAAAAATTTCAAGACGTCATCACAATCTGTAAAAAAATAATAAATTTTTTTTAATAAACTATAATCATTAAACATTCTTTTTCACACCAACTAAATGTATTACTTAATTTAGTTCCTTATTTACTATTATTACATCATAAGAACTTATCAACTGGTATAATAAATATTATCGCAGGGAATATTAAAAATTCCTCAGTAATTTCTGAAAAAAAAAACAATCACTTTACAGGTGATTTTAATAATTTTTAAATGGAAAAAGAAGAAGCGATAAGAAATCTTTATTACGTTATATTGTAATAACTAAAACTAAAAGTTAAGTCTAGAAATATATTTTTCAATTAATTATATTTAATGAATGGACGCTGAATAAGTTTCAAAATAAAATACATTTTAAAATGAAAAATTTTATTTTATTTGTACTCAACGAACACAATTAAATTGCATTATTATGAATGCAGACAAGAGAAAACAATTTTCTACCTCTTTACCCACCCATTTCCACAAACCATACCATAATCAAACACAATTGTTAAATTTTAATCAGTGTTGTTAATCAGCATGTTTCAATTTCTTCAGTAATAAACTTTAGTAATTTAGGACTATTACTAGACAAAATATACTTTTGTCTTCCAATTAAGTTTTTATTAGTTACTGTAATTGCTATTAAATATTTTGCACGCTCACGGCTAAAAATCGTAATTATAAAGTCATTGCCCGGAATACTACAATAGATGTATGTACCAGTTACACATGAACATACAAAATTGGTTACGTTTAAGACAACCTAACTTAGTATAGTCCACACAAACATCCTAGTATCCGACATAAAATCAATTCTCAATACCAAGGATAATCCTTCATTTATTAATTAATTTTGGTTGGACGTCCGATTTTTTTACATTAATGCAGACGATGAAGAGAGATGGATGAAAATTATTAACAAAAAAATGCAAGACCTAACAGGGACTCGAACAAGGGACACCTGGCGTAAAAGCCAGTGGCGTTGACCACCACACCACGGGTCGGCTACCTCGGATAATCTTGATTCTTTATTAGTAAAAGAATATTAATTTTTAACTACTTAGTTTAAGAAATATAAGAAACGAATCCTGAAGTAAACCAAAATATGTAAAGGCCAAGCCAATTAATTGCTGTGAACGCTGGATTACGCATGTGTATTCATAACTTCTACCCCACATACCCCTCCGACCAACAGTAAGATGTAGTCAGAGTGTTGTTTAAAATTGACAACACCCATTGTATTTTGTAGGCATGCTGTTCCATTGTTGACTACATACGCTGCACTATTGCAGTACATACAAGACTATACTAATGCAGACACACGTTTTGCCCAGCGCTCTCCTTACGAAAATCAGGCTGAACTTTTTTGTCCGTGATTAAAACGGTAATCTGCACAAAAATGAAGTGATTATTATTAAGGGCTTGCCGGTTAAACGAAGAATCTATTTGGTCAATGTAACTGTTCTATAAATAAACACAAATGTTAACTGTTCTGTAAATAAATACCAAGTCGTACTGTAAAAAGCTGGAATTAGTTTTCATATTTCCGTAACCATCAAAATTAAATGCATTGGATTTATGTTAAGGCAATATTTTGTGTAATTAAATGGCCGCTCAACTGAACAGAGGCAAGGAAGTAGCTGGCGTTAGATCGTAGTCAATTAAAATATTACATGAAAGCAATTTCTTTTTATGACCGGCACCAACTTGTGCATATTTCAATAAAATACAAACGAATAATACAGAAATATATTTTGGTGATTAGTAGTGATTAGGGAGGTATTACAAGCATTTTATAAAGTATGATGTGTAATAAAGTTAATTAGGAGAAACGGTTCAAAACACTCATAAAAATAATTCTTCTTTTATTACTTCAAGATAACAAAAGTCCACTCTTCACTGCAGGCTAGCTACATAATACATTCCTAGAATATATTTACATTTTACATAAACTAGCACGCGCGCATTCCCATGTATTTAAACAGGAAGTTGTACTATTTAATGACCGAAGAAAAACATTTTACAATTTCAAATGTATTTTTTTAAAATTTGGAATTAAATTATTTAAATTAATAAACTGCCTGTTGTAATTTTTTATTTCTAATGACATAATAGAACACGAAAAATTGCAGATATAGACTTAATATTTCATAAAAAATGTTCTAAAACGTATTTTTTTAAAATTACTTAATTAACATCAAAAATAATTTTTTCTGAATTTTTCAGAAACTTTATAGATGTTTGATAAATATCACCAAAAAGAAATTTTAAATTAAGTTATTACTTTTAGCTACTAGTTGCAAAGATAGAGTATACAGTATAACAGTTGTTAATGCAAAAATATAAATCACACACATTCCTCTGCGTTAAAATCTATCTTTCTGTGTTATTTTAAAGAAATATTTACAATCGATCTGAACGACAAGTTAATTTTATGAGCTAAATAAAGTAGTGACCTTAAGTCACTCAGAAATGACAAACCAGTAATAATTTCACGCAGACACTAGGACAGCTTTTCTCCTTAAGATTATTTTTTTAACTTTTAACTGAAAATTTAGTATCTGTTATTATAATAATACAACAATTTCTAAATATGAAGCTAAGGTTCCAAAACTTGATTTACTTGCCCGAGCTTGCAGTCAATGCCACAGTCCTACAGTTGGCCAAGAAGATCCTTTGGCCAGATGGGTTTTAAACGTCTGTGCTGAGTACCTGGTATCGTCATGGATCGTCTTGTATAGTTGTTTCGCGACATCAATTACGTATGGGATGTGTAAGTCTTTGTGCAACATTGAGTTTGTGACGTAAAAGGAGCATTGCGTTATCGTTCGTAGTTTTTATCTTATTTTAAATCGCTTGTATACGTTTCGTTTGTGAGATTCATTTTAATGTTTAGATTAATTTGATTTGTAATTTAATGTTGATTTGAAGGATAATTTAATTTACGGTTTACTGAATTTTACTTAAACGTGACAACAGTTTGAATATCCTGGTTCAAAGAATTTTGATTAACTGCTAGTTATAAAATATCTCTTCTCTTTAAAAGTATATGAATACTTGTCCTACACTTAGGTTGTTAAGTGCACAGGCTACTTAATTAAGCTACATCCATATATTTATGGAATACGTTACGCTTGTATCTATTTCTGAGGAAGTAAAATAAAATCAAATGTTTAGCAGAACGCTGAAAATAATCAACACTGAGTTAAAGTGCATAAAACACATATTACATTAACAAGTTCAAACAGTAAAGGTCGCAAGCATGTGACTTGAAAAATATAAGTCTGTTCATTGCCATCCATGCGAATCGGAATTAACAGTACATTCTTTATTTATAAACCTCATTTAATTTACTAAACTTCACCACCAATGAACAGGTTTTCAACAGTACGTTTCGGTTACGATGAACAGTAAAATAACTCACCACATCGTATAAAACAAACGAACTGACTGATTTTTTTAAAATAAAAGATATTGAAAGGGAAGTATTCCGCAATCTATAAAATGATTTCTTCTGTTCCTTTTCTTCTTCTTCATCAGCCTGATAGTTGGATAAAAACCTCCCCTGTTTCGTTCTACTATTTCCTAATCTTCACCTTTCCTCCCCAGTTAAACCCTACCACCAAACTTGTCATATCTCCACCGTGTTAGTAGACGACATCTACCTCTCTTTCCCAGCCAAGGCCTCCACTGCTGAATCTCCTTGTTTTCCATTGCCTAACTTATTGCGTCCACGGCCATCGCTATTTTCGTGATACCAGGTGCTGTTCTTCATCTATTAAATTAGTTTTCTGGCGAAAATTCTCATTTCTTATTCATTCTTTCAACTGAAAGCTCTGCATCAGTCTCTCTGAGAATCGTTGTCTTGGCCAGGCTTTCCATTAGAACTTTTATAAAGAACCATGTTAGTGCAGCGTATGATATTAAAAGAAGTACACACTGACTGAACGTTGTTGTTACATAATTACTTAGTACGAAAATATTGATTAATTTAACATGAAACGCTAACGAAATATAGATTATTCATTTGCAATGGTTCTTTTCAAGCATAAATACAGATTTCATAATTTATATATTTACCTCAGAATAGTTCAAGATTTTCTTTCAGAAAAACCTTTGAAAACATTATGATAATAGCCTATGATTAACAGAGAATCAATTAAAATATTACTACACCGTAACTAGTTGAAAGATGAGAGAAAACCCTTAAAAATTACATATGAATGTAGATTTTATTAGTCTATTACAGAAATGTTACAAAACTTACCATTACATATGGAGTCTTGGTGAAAAAACTAACGGAAACTCACCTGAAACACACCAAATAACATTATTATTACCAAATGTACAGAACCAATTGAATTCTTATTCTTAAAATACATTTAATTACAGATAAACACTGAGTCGTTCAACAGTCATCCAATCAAAACGGTAATATGTATTTTTAACACTGATTTTATAACATTATAATAAATCAATCAACGGTTTTTACTCAAATTCATCGCTCACGAAAAATTATAATAAGAAGTTAATTATTATCATAGTCCATATGTACAGTCCACAGGGCACCGGCTCATGGACTATAATGTGAAAACTCCAAAATTTCCCCTGGCGAGATGTGTTCGCGTTATGAATATTGTTGATGATTGCGGGGTTGATATATACAACAGGAATATTTCAACGTTTAAAAGAAATATTTTATTGTTGGATAGATTGATCCACTTGGTACAACCATATGACAAGTAGTTAGGTGAACTGAGTGGTCTGCCAGCGTTATTAAGTCATATTGGACTCCTGTTTTGATAATTGTTATTCTACTTGTCTATTAACTCGGTGGTTTTTCTTGTTGTTAGTGTTTTTATTCTTTCTCTTTTGAGTTTCCCTAAGTTATCTTTCCACGCTGTAGGCATGGTATCATTGACAATTCGTGAACAAGTTTACTTTCTTATATGTAGTTATTTTAGTTTTTTGACGTCCCTTATGATTTACGTCCCGATAGGTAAGTGCAGTGTTTTCAATCAATTGCTGCACTTTTGCAACTCAAGTAGATCGTCCCAACTTTCCTGTTAGTTCGTTTCATGGAGGTTGGGATGGCTGTAAGGGGTGAGTGGAGGCCATACAAAGAAGTATGTCAATTATTGTATTGTTCTAACTATAAAAATTATTTTCACACCCATAACTGAGTAATAATCAAGTTCAGGTGGATTGTAATCAGAAGAACTCGATTCGATTACTGGCTAGAGTTAGGTAAATTTCACAACATACCTACAACTTTTTTAAAGTTTTAAAAACTGTAGTTGCAATAACAAAGCAGTTGGCGCGACTTAAAAAAATAAAATCGCCTATACCTTAGGAGTATTCAAATTAATTTAAACGTTTAATTAAGTAATAATATAACGTATGCACAGTATAATAACATTTGTATTGATTTAATCTTTATGTATATCTGACTTTAACATCTACAACCACAAGTGATATTTAATAATAATGAAAGTAGAATAATTATTTGCAAAATAAGATTCTTAATCATCTTAATTAAGAAATAATTTTAGTTTTAAAATACGAATAGACAAAGAATGAGGAAGTGAAGATACGACAAACGGTTTGTCAAACCAACACGTGAAGCGGTTATACTAGTTTCTTTTAGCTACTGGTTGAATTTAAAGATTATAAAACGTAAGACAAAAAATCGGACACAGTTATAAATCGTTGAATGAATTACCATATTGTAGTACTAGTTTTGTACTGAAAAAATATTGCGAATTCCAACATAAACAACTGTTTACATTTGCCTTATCTTATTATATTCCTAATTTACATTAAAAATCAATAAAATTTTATTAAACGCTATTCATTACCGCTGTATCTACCTCTCCAGTGAAATACATCAGAGATTATATTATTTTAAGCATTACAATATTCTTAATTCATACCACTGCAGTACATAAAGGAAATCTGTAAACATAAACGCGTACTTTGAATTCAACTCACTATCCTCCCAATCCATCTACAAATATGTCACTGATGTTTACAAAGAAATATTTTGATTTATAAGCGCAAGTAAAACATATTTTATCCTTAATCATCAATGTACCATAACTTGTAAATAATAAAGAGAAATATTGATCATAAAGCCGAGAATATGTTGTAAAAATAAGCAATTAAGAGATTGATTAACCAGTAGAGATAATACGGTAACTTAGCGTATCTATCAATTGCAACTTACTTAAGGTTCATAGAACAGTTCATATAGAATACAGCAATTAAAAAATCTTTCTCGAGTTCGAGTCCCAACTACAGTCTGGAAACTTATAACACGTACAACCCACCACTCATTAACAAAAAGTAGTCGCTAATGAGAGATACTGTTGTAGTAAACACAAAAATAAAATTTAAAAACCTTAATGGCCACCTCCGTGGTATAGTGATTAGTGTTCTAGACTACAAAGTGGAAGTTCTCTGGATTCCCGGTTAGAGTCCTGAAATAATTGCACATTAAAACCTACTGTCTCAATACTTAAGTAGTCACCAATAATCAAGCTGTTGATGCGACGTTAATTAATTAAACTAAAAAAAGATTTTTAGACATTACGCTATATTAGAATGCAAACAACCAAAAAGATCTATGATTGTATGTACACCGATTTTTGAACAGTAATTTAATTTGTAACAAATTAAGATTTAATTCTAAATTTTACAACACAATACGTTTTAAACTGGTTAAATTAAATTATACAGCACTACACTCAGAAATTAATTATTGTATTACTTAGATACGCAAGAATAAACAATCTAAATAAAAAATAAAATAAAAATAATATTTACGTAAGAGTACTGATCACATTAAAGAAGAACACTAGAAATTAAAAACCAGCGAATAGGGATCAGCACTTTAGTACTTCAAACTTTAAAGAATAATTAAGTAATTCAAATTTTGGTCTGATATTGTAGTTAAAAAGTGTGTGATGTATAGAGAAATAATTCGCACAGGAAAAGGATTATAAGTTTACAGATTCGTGAAGAGAATTTTATACATTTTTAGATGTGGTTACATTGTAATCGCTTTTTTTTATTTTAGATGTCTTATTTTTGTTTATTACTGTCGTCTAACTTAACAGATACGAGTTTTAAAATTTATTAATTAAATTTATTTTATTAATTTTACTACGTTCGTGTTTCTACATCGCAACATTTATCTTATCTATATTACATTATTGGGATTCACAATGTAGTTACCACAAATCCTCTACAGTAATACATAGCCTGCAGTCAAGTAGCTTATACAAGGAAACTGTACAAATTTTCATGTCCAACTGTAATGACTTTGGCTAGAAGCCATGTCAGATGATGGATTCAAAACGTAGTTTAAAAATGATATACAACCTGTAAAACAATTTCTTTAATTCATCATACAGATTACATTGTATGTTATTTTATCTGTGTATACACACAAGTGTACTAAAATTACACAGATACTTGTTGTTGTGATTTATGGCAAAATAAATTTTGTGTAGTAAATTATTATTATTTTTTCTACAGCCACAGGAAAGAGATGGTTTCCTTGCAAAGACGTTACAACATTAGATCCAGTGATTATTTTACACCTTATAAAAATATGAATAAATATTTAAAAAGCTATTCTATTACACTAATAAATCAATCATTTTCATCAATTTTTATTTTTAGCCAACGATAGTAAAGATTTTAATAGTCGGGAGTCCATAAAATACGTAAACAGCTAAATTTCAGAAAAATTAGAGTGATTTAGAAATACCTAATAGTTTAATTGATGGTCACTGCACCAAAAAAACTATAATGGACTGCTTTGAGATTTTCGTCCGTCAGATTGAATTTAATAGTTTTATTTAAAATTGGATTTATTTTATTATTGGATTATTAAAACAAAAGAAAAATTGTATTATCGTTATACGATAATGCGATACGAAGGTAATACGACTTCCATGTCAATTTTAACGAAAATAACAATAGCGAAAATTGCGTAATGGTATCATGGTATAATGGTAAACGTCAATTCCCAACTTCTATTTTAAAACAATATTTACGGGAGCAAAAGAAAGTGGAATTTCTTTAACATTTCATTCAACATTGCACATTTATGGTAAAAATGTATCCATTTATTGTACTCAAATATCTTTTCTCGTTACTAAATATAGGTACCACAAGATCTTTCACCGATATAGGCTTACTCAAAAATCTATAATAGCCGTACAGTCCATTTACTAATTTTTCTTTAATTAATAACACAATAGTAATTAATTTACTTTAGAAAAATATTTTAAAAGAAATTTCTTATGAAAAAAGTGATCTAATAAATAAAATAAATATAGATAAAATAAATAAAATACGTGTAAATCACACCGGGTGTTTAAAATAGCCTTTTAATTTCTCTTGACAAAAAACTGTCCTTGCATAAATATCAGGTACAAAATTTTGATATTCACTTGAGATTCTATTTTTGTATCAGGAACTGTTGTGTGATGTGACGAGTAACATAAAAACAACTCACTGGAAATTTTATTTTATTTTTTAAAATGGATTTGTACAGAGCCGGTTATCAAAAGTCTCTCATCCAACAGACAACTCTTTTATTAATGAGGTCATTTACTGATTCACAGTCTGTACGAACCCAAAGACTTTACTGGCCAATAAAATCATTAAAACAATAAATTTAACCTACTATCACAAAATACAAATAATGGTTTATTTTAAACCAATTAATGGCTCGTAATGTAAGAATTAAAACAAAAAAATTACGTCAAATCTTAGTTGTTGTAACCATCAAAACAACAGCGTGATCAGTTTAAAAATCGATCCAAGTTCTTTCTTTATACTATACTGTATATACCTAGAAAGCAAACACATTGATTTGAACACTATTCGGTATCCGAGTGGCATTACGTTTAAACGGATATTACGAGTCAAAAACCGCATCTTTAATATAAATTCCAGAACTTTATCATTTCTTAAAATTACTTATAAAATAAATAACGAAAAATTAAGACTTACAAGTAAATTAAATGTAATAAAGTTCCTTATAAGTATTAGGTTTTGAATTATTTAAGAATTTTTAATAGACGCATAAACTATTTAAGAGTCTTCTTAATAATAAGTGATATTACAGGTGAATGAATTTTACAAACAGGTTTCGTGCAATTATATATTTTTATGAACCTTCTTAATTACATTATTCACGCAACAGTAATGCGAATGTTGGTAAACATTACCTTATACTAATATAGAAATAAAAGCTATTTTCTAGATGCAAAAGCTACAAGTAACGTTGAAAACGTACGAAATTTACTTATTAAATAAGTACAGAGTATCTCGATGTTTCATAAATACAAAACGCCGACTGTTATTAAATTCATGCAAAATGTATGTGATTATTGGTTTCAGTAAGAACAAGTTTTCGCGAAGAAGGTATATAGTTGTTACAGACAAAGTGAAACCAAAGTAATGTATCTCCACTGGAAATTACATTCTAGCTGTGGAAATAATCTAACCATCACTCAGCACCGGAAACAATAACAGAAAAAATAAAACTTATTAACTTAGCAAATACATTCATTAGTAAACACAATTTTATTCATAATGGCTTCTCACTGACTGAAATTTAAAGTAAATTAATAGCACTAACACGCACAATAATACTTGACAAAAATGTCTTGTATAAACCTTTAAAATATAATAATGTAGTAAATACGTTTTTAGTCGATTATTTTGCTCTATAAACCACCTTGAATTGTCTGGTCATTTCGACTAAAATGGGTTACGGAACAGAATCGGTGGGATTTGAATGTGTAAAACCTTTTTGAACGTAATCAGGAACTAAATCCGGCACCTTGCGGTCTGTAGTTCATCGTACTTTAAACGTTTGTACCAAATAATTTTTTTTTTTGAGGGGCTCCCAAACTTCCCTACACCCTCCGTCTTCACCCACAACTATGGCTGCTCGCAAGGATCCGAGGAGGTACAGTATAACAGCAACATATTGTTGCCTTGGTAAACTGCACCATTATATTCTTATAATTGCCATTTATTTTTCTTTCACTAAAAAACATTCAGCCGCCGAGCCCAACACATACCACACAGACACGAAGAATATGTTCTTCGTCACCTAAATCACCTAAAATAACACAAACATCACGCAATGTTCACAGCCTTCTTTCAAAATATTTTGTATAATAAATTTTTCGTTAATTTTGGTACCTCTGCGAAACAAACCTACCTCTCCATTTATATCATTTACTGTAGCGATACACCTATGAATTGGAGCTATTTTACTTCTTGTGGCTCCAGCAAACAATCTGAAACAATCTTAAAGTAGTGCAAGGCACGCTCAGAAATATATTCGAGGTAGCTGAAAAATCAACCAGTGAATGTAGAATGTTGTAAATGTACAGAACTTCCAACACTACGCCGCGCGCTCAGACTTTGAAGCCCATATAATGAGAGCGCATCCTCATAACTATCAAAATTTCTACCAGATCTACATCCCAACTTATAAATTAGTCTTTTCTGCACACCTTTCAGTTCCGTATCTGTGAAGCCTCTTCTATAATTCCATACCGTCGAACAATATTCGAGGACAGGACGCACAAGGCTATTTTACAGTCGAAGTACTGACTTTTCAATAAATACAATTAAAAACAGAAAAAATAGTACTAATAATAATTATGGCGTTGCTAGCAAAAGTCGAGGCTGGAGCGCCAGCAATGAGGCAAGACAATGCACACGTGAAAGTGGACATTGAGCTAGAGCGTCAGAAGTTACAAATCAGAATATAAGACAAATTACAGAGTAATGAATATGAATACTATATTTTATTTTATTTATTTATTTATTTATTTATTATTAATAACAGAGTTAATAATAAAATTATTTATTAAAATATTATTATTTTATTTTTACTTCAAAATATCCTTACAAACATTACTGGTTTTGATCCATTCATCCAGATCTTTAAGTAATTTCTGTGTGAACAAACTTATAGTAAAATGATTTGGTAGTTCGTTTATTAAGTGGTTACCTATATAAGCAAACTGTCTCTTACAAACATTAAGATTTATATTGATAACTGAAATGGAACAATAGGACGAAGATTTATAGGTAGTTAGTTACACGAGTGGTGAAAGTATTTCTATGTTTATTTAAGTATATTACTTTTTTTACAAATAACTGTCTGAGAGTAAGCAAATCAAGTTCATCAAACAAATTTCTACTCGGATAAAATTTAGGCTTACCCAATGCTGCAGTACATAAGCTACCGATTCAATATGGAAAAGTATTCTATTTTGCACGTTTGTAAGTCAGTGTAATCAATTCTACAAAAAATATTCTAGCTAAACGTAAACAATAATAATAATACATTGTAGAAAGTGCAAATAGTGCTAGAATTTGACTAAACATTTAACTGACGTCTACAATAACTAAAAAAGTAAGAATAACAAAGCTAAACAAAGTACTTAACTTGTAATAAAATAATATTTCTGATAAAACTGATTTAGATTTATACATGAAAATACTGGTGAGCAAATTTAAATGAAAAATAGCATAAAAGTTTGCCTTCAGAATTTGAAATTTCCCTTTAAAACTGAATTAACCTATTTCAATATTAACTAGGCCTAAAAGCAGTTTAATATAAATGAATCATATTTTTCTAGATAGAGCATCATCGACCGATTCAACATTTTTTTACAATTTACAATGTTCTCAAAGGACAACAATCTCCCCTAAAGAATTAGATTAAATTAAAATTATAATAATAATAATAATAATAATGGCCAAAAACT
Source organism: Catonia carolina (assembly GCA_035578175.1). Classification (NCBI taxonomy): domain Eukaryota; kingdom Metazoa; phylum Arthropoda; class Insecta; order Hemiptera; family Achilidae; genus Catonia; species Catonia carolina. Next base: position 131,711,017 of record JAQMRL010000001.1, on the reverse strand, counting down.
GTTAGACCATCAATTCACCTCGCAACTCCATAAAATGCATTTCAAAACACAACAGACCAGTTGAAAATTCACTTTATGAAAATAATTTATTGTTGTCGATATTGCACGGCTAATATTTATAAGGCTTGAGAGCTATTGTGTATGTCACACATGAACGTGTGTATAATAAAATGTAGTCAATATCCTTGAGTGGATCACGCCCGAGTATACGGGGCGTAGTACGTGCATCTATGACGCGTACAGGGCAATTTGCATACTGGCCGAGCCGCTAATGATCTAAGGAGTTCGGACGAAGAGTAGCAAACATGATCATTATGATATTTGTAACGGGAAGCCACCACCATCATCTGATTCTTGAGTGCAATAACACAGCACCTTCAGATTAGTCATACTTACTGCCGGTTCGGGTTCACTAAAACAAACCACAAGGAACCGGTTCCAAATTGTTGATAATGTAGCTAAACAATCTATTTTGAGATTTGGATTTAGTGACTGTATGCATTATAAAGCTACTATTATCTTTCAACTTTCAACTAAACCAGTAATCACTTTAAGGCCTCAAGTATTGAAATACACGATAACTTCTCTGAGCAAACGAACTGGATTACCAAATGGAAAACTACACTACTTAATAAATTTTTAAACAAAAGCTAGCCATTAGTTCTTCTCTCCCCAAGTTTGCGAATCAATGATACAAGTCCATAAACATCCTCAATGCCAAAACATAGCAATTCACTAAATTAGAACTTCAATTACCAGAACGAATTAGGATGGGTTTGATTTTCATAAAGAAAATACGTTAGCATTCTAATTAGTAGTACATATTTTCATTGACTTGTTTGTAAATGTCGAGGTTACAATTCTCTTTTAGATTAACCAAAAAGTAAAATAATTGTACTAATAGTTTGTTATAATTTTATCATTAACAATTTAAAATTCAACTCAACTATTAGACTCCGCGCATTTCTCATTACAAAAAATTTATTTAAAGTACTATAGAAAAATTTATGACAGATTTAAAGATCAGATTAATAATATCACTTTGATAAAACTATTACCTAATTTAAAATACTAAGAACGAAATACGTTCGTTTACTTATGATGCCAATAAAAAATGTATGTTTAAGCTCTTTTTAACGACATAAGCAGGGTAATTTAAAATAATAATATCACATAGTATTATAAGTCCCTATCGTAAGATTAACTTAAAAGAGCAGCGCGAATTCCGGGATTACAGTAGACGTTCGTTCACTCTAGCAGGTCGAGTCCCTGAAAAGGCATCTACAGAAAACCTGACACGGTTCGACGACCTGATAGAATCTTACCCAAATAACATCCAATTAATAGCGACTCGTTAGTATAAAATGTAAAATCTTAGATCAAACGGATTTAATTTCATTAATAATAACATTTATTCAGATCATATATGTTAAAATTCCTAAAGTAATGTTGTTGACATACATAAAATGGTTCAGGATTCTGTTTAAAGTTGTTGAAAATATAAATTACACAATTCGTAATAGCTAATAAAAAAAATCGCAGAAAACTTGAGATTTTTGAATCTTAGTTTTGATTTTTTTTTTTTTGGTTTAACGTCCGACTGTTCTGCATCTTAGTATTGAAATATAATTTTTACGTAAAATAATATTTTATTCTTACAAATCAACACAGTAAATTAAGAACTGACGGCACAAAATACGAGTATTCTAGTATTTTTAGAACACAATAAATCACATAACCTTAGTAATGAAATAAAAACAACGGTGAATAATAAATATGCTATTTTTAGATTGTTTCCTTACTAGTTTTCATATTAACCGTTAATGAGCGAGTAAATAAGCACAAATAAATAGTATACCATAACAGTTGCGTGCTTGAAGAGCGCATCTGATTACTATGGGAGAATACATAATGTTATTGTGGTTAACGCAATGTATGTTCCGCTTATTTCTTTAATTCAAGACCTACATTGTGTTTAAGAACCAAGGGATTGATGTAAGATTACAGATTAATGTAAAAGATAGACAAATTAGAGTGAATCCTGGCAATATCTATAACACTGCTTTACGTTATTTACATAATTAATTTAGTTTCAAATTTCGATTCTACAGTATCTTGTTTAGCTGAAACAAAACAGAATCTACTACTTGAAATAGTAAAATAGTAATTAAAATATTTTCAATAGAAAACCACTAGTAAAAGTGACAACACAGAAAGATTTTCGATAGTATAAACTTATCTAGATAGTATCAACTTTTCTAGAAAATAAAGTAGCTCCAAAAAATAATACAGTAACCATCAGGTTACCTATACAAAACCATTGAAAAACTGTTATCTTGATGCTTAAGTAAATGGCAAATAAAATAAATGCATTTATCACTTATAAAAATATATTCTGTAACGTAAAGACTATGAACGGATGGCGAAAATAACAAAAAGCCTTTTTAAACATTATTATCATAATTAAAGCCTGAAAAGAGCCACAAAACATTTTTTGTTGGGCGCAGCAGGCCAGTGTGGCCTGAGAGTAACCATAGAGCGCTTGGCTGCGGCTGTTGGTGATTAAAGGGTCTCGTCGGAGTCCGGGAGCCGTAACATTTTCTTCCGTCTGATGGTTGGATTGAGCTACCAGCAGTACAGTTATAAAATACAAGGGTTGGTGGTAACAAAAAATAACATATTATAGGACTAGTACTTAGTGTATATAAATGGTAGGGAAAAATTCAAAATGAAATTTCCATTTTTACATTTGAAATAATGGTCATTTTTTAAATTTAAGTCACTTAACATAATTTATTTTCTGGACTACGTTTTGCTTCTTCGTCGTCGTCGTCTCCTAATACGGTTTAGACGTACCGGTTCCGGTCTCAAGGAAATCATTGCCATCTTTACCTAGGCCTCCCCACACATCTTTTTCTCTTAGTGTTCACGTAACAGCTGCGCTTGATTTAATGATCCATTTTTCCGACATGTTGTTTCCAGTTGTCTTTATATTACCATATTCGGTCCTTAACGGCTTTCACGTTCAATCCTTGTCTAATATCGACATTACGAATTCTATCGGCTCTTCTGAGCACATAACGTAAAAACCTCATTTCCGTAGCTTGTTTTCTACTATTGTCTCTTACCGATGGAACCCAAGTTTTGGATCAAAATATTAAAGTTGACACTGCCATCACATTGTAAGCTTCAACTTTGTTCCGGCCGTGTTTTCTTCTACAAGGATCTCTTTATGTACCGCAATCGTATTTTATATTTTGCTTCTTATTAATAATAATAATAATAATAAAATTTTATTATTATTATTATTATTACTCAAAACCCGGAGTATCCGAATTAGCAGTATCTCATTATTTCGGATAACCTACAATATTTAGTTATTTGGTTTACTGTATTTTGATTTCCTTAAAAATTTGAATAACCTATTTTCAATTACATTCCATTACATTATAAAAAAACTATAGTTTACGACAACCATACAGCATATGAGTTCTAGTTTGAAAGAATTCAAACATTCTTGCTTTACCTAATTAAATACAGTTACTGGTATTAACGAAGACTGACCGCATTTCCGTTTAAGTTGGTTTACAATTAAATAAAATACCAAGATTTTCAATCAAGCCCCGTTAAAATATTTAAAACGGTAGGCACAATAAAGTTAAGGTTTGTAATTTATTTTTAGAATCAGAGTTGCAATAACCAGTCATTACAATCCGACTTCTGTATTTTTTTTCGAAACAGATAATCTTTAAATTTAACTAATTTTTATTCATACTATTTTAGTTTTATTTATTTTATTTAATAATTATAGACCGTATCGTTGTGAATCAAAACAGCCATTTAAAACATGTCTAGTTTTTGACAGTATTTAATTCTACGAATGCTCTACGGTTTTGATTCAATTTGATAACTTTTCTTTTATTAATATTTTGATATAATAGCCACTACGCTAAGAAGGCCTAGTTAATAAAGTGAATGACTACATAATAACATTACAGTTATGATGTGTCAAGACATAATACAATATAAAACCTAACATAAAATTACATTATTCAATATATTATACAAGCGTCTAAGCGGTATGCTTACAACATTCCAGATCAATTATACCCTTAATCATAAAATGAAAGCCTATTGAATTTATTTTTTCAAATATAGTCAAAGCTTCATTAATTATTTTTGTTACTACGATCACAATAAAAGACTAGATAACATGTGAATTTAAATTTCAGATCTATCCACCATTGTAGCCGTAATATTTTCAAAATAATTAATAAGTTTTTGTTAATTCGTTTACATGGTGTTAAATAAATATTTCCTATAAATAGATCAGTAATTTACTGTCAAACAGATGAGTGCATTCTAGTTTCCAAGGTAGTCTTAATAGTAAACCAATTTATTTATGAAAATATATAATTAAAGTAAAATAATTTTTTTCCGATTGCGTTTAAAATGTACTAAAACAAAAATCCATCCGATAATTATGAATATTTGCATAAAAAAATTTATTCTCGTTCGATTTGTCTCCTTCAGAGTTTAATGATTCCATTTTCACATTTGCATTCTAATTAAATTATGAAAACATAACCAACATCCACGCAGAAGAGTTTCCTTATTTAGAAATTACATTAAGTAATTTATAACTGTAAAAATTCCACTTCAAAAAAAAGGTACGATCATATATATTTTATATGCGATAAACTTGACATGCCGATTTTTTAAAATTATTTATACTTAATTATTTATAACTCCAACGGTCATGAGCGACTACGTTGGGGTGTAACTGTTTACAATGGAGAATGAAATGCTTTATTGTAACGTATAAAAATACGCCGTGCCTGAGTGGGATTCGAACCCACGACCGCATGAAAAGAGGCAAGCACGTTACCAACTACGCCAATGCGGCCGGCCGATTTTTATTTCATCAGTTATTCTCAACGAATTCACATCCACTACTCGCTTCTTCTTTAAAGTTAAAGAGAAGTACAAACGGTAGTAGGGCCCTACATAATTTTCTCTAAATAAACAGAATAGTTCTTTTGTAAACAACGAAAGTTTGTTAAATGAGTAATAGGTTTTTGGAATTCAAATAAAACTAATATGATCATTTTTGATAGTTGTCTGTTATTTTGATGCGTCTATTTTCATTAAAATATTTTGTTTCATAAATTATTGTGACTTACAGGTAATTTGTGCGATGTGTGTGAGTCTTTAATGTTTGTAAGTAATAATTTCTTATTCGGTAGACATTGTTATTTTTGTGTATTGTTTTTTTCTACGTGTTGTTAATTTGTTATTAGGATAACCTTATTTTCCATTGTAAAGGGAAAACTTTGGTTCTTCTTCATTTTATTCGACTAATGGCGTTACCTGTTCATTCAAATTCATTTCCCTCCAGAGAAGAACAAGAAGAAAGTATCGATAGGCTAACAGCTGATATTTCTCATCCAACGTTAGATTGGAATAATGTTGTTTCCAAAAGGAAGCGCCAAACAGAAAACGCAATTAGTAACGTTAGTTCCGCTAAACGATTTACAAGAGATCCGAGACTTACAATTGGTAGTCTCTACACTGCCAATAAATTTAGCGTATTAACGGATATGGAAACAACTGCGACAGACAACACTAATAATGAATCTCCAATAAAAACAAGACCGCCTCCTATACACTTACATGCTGATGTGCAATTTTCAAAACTCATTGATTTCCTTCAAGGCATAACTGAAAAAGATTCCTTTCATTGTGGGAGTACAAAAGCAGGAGTCACCATATATCCACACACACCGGATGCTTATAGGAAAATAGTAAAATGTTTAAGAAAAAACCATGCGGAATTCCACACGTACCAACTTGCCGAAGACAAGGCGTACCGCGTAGTAATACGTGGATTGCATTGGTCAATCGGAGAAGAGACCATTCAGAACGAAATTTCTAATTTAGGTTATCAAGTTAGAAGTGTTACAAACGTCATTTCTCGGGACAAAGTGAAGCTCCCGTTATTCTACGTAGATCTTGAACCCAATAAAGATAATAATAAGATATTTGATATTAGATATTTGTGTTATTCAAGGATATGGGTAGAAGAACCAAGACAGAGGAGGCAGCCCGTGCAGTGCGTGCGCTGCCAGAGATACGGCCATACGAAAAGTTATTGTAGTTTACTGCCTCGATGTGTAAAGTGTGGCGCAGGTCATGAATCTAACTCATGTTCAAAATTAAAAGAGGAGCCGGCCGTATGTTGCCTGTGTTCGGGACCACATCCCTCTTCCTACAAGGGGTGTTCAGTCTTTCGGGATCTGCAAAATCGCCGTTCACCAGCCACTGCAGCACGCCCTCAAGAGAGCTCGCAACAATCTCCATCTGTTACAGAAAAATCATTCCCCTCCCTTCCGAAAAGCGCAGTAGCAGGAAGAGAAACTTTTTCACAACAAAACCAAACTCGTAATCTCCAATTCATCAACCCTCATAAACAGTCAACCATCACCTACTCACAAATCGCCGCCGATAATTTTGGAGAGCAAGAACGCCAGTCACAATTCAGTATTCAATCGCAGCTAACAACTTTCATGACCGACCTAAAAGCCCTCTTCACACCATTGATCACCCTCATGAGTCAATTAATACAATCACTCACTTTCGCATTTAATGGCAAATAACATGTCTAATTCTATATCGGTGCTATTGTGGAATGCGAATGGGATCATCCAACGTTTGGCGGAATTTGAATATTTAATAAATGAAAAACGTATCGATATTGTTTTACTAAGCGAAACACATTTAACAAAAGACTCAAAATTTTACATAAAAGGTTATAAAGTTTATAGAGCTGATCGCCCTGATGGAAGAGCTTTTGGTGGTACAGCGGTGCTAGTTAGGAACAATATCAAACATCATATGTGCACAGTAATCGAACCATCGGAAAGTATTCAATCAGTGGGTGTGGCACTGGAGATAGATCAAGAGGAAGTCTCATTCGTCTCGGTTTACTGTCCCCCGAGACACCGGATTACAGTAGACAAGTTTACAGAGTTGTTTTCAAGTTTCGGTCCTCGGTTTTTAGCAGGAGGCGATTTCAACGCGAAACATGCTCAATGGGGATCGCGTCTGATAAATCCACGTGGCAGAATGATGATTCAAGCTATTTTAAACCTCGGACTGGAATTTCATTCAACTGGATCACCAACGTATTGGCCGTCAGCTCTGACTAAACATCCCGATCTTCTAGACTTTTTCGTATCCAAGGGCCTCTCGAGATTCTACAAAAAAACGGAATCACTTGACGATCTTTCATCCGACCATTCGCCAGTTCTCTGCACCCTGTCGGGCACAGTTTTGGAAGCACCGGTGAGACAGTGTTTGATAGATGGAACAGTTAACTGGGACTTGTTCAGCAGTAACATAGAGAACAATATACGGTTGGACTTGCCTCTTCGAACGGCAAGAGAGGTGGAAGAAGCAGTGGAACATTTGACAGTAACAATACAGTATGCAGCTTGGAACTCTACACAACCCCGTAGACCAACTCCAAAAAAGGAACACTGTTATCCGAACTATATAAAAGAACTTGTCAGGGAAAAAAGGAGAGCAAGACGCATTTGGCAGCGTACCAGACTTCCTTCGGACAAGAGAAACTTGAATTACATGACTAACGAATTGAAGACAGCTATATGGAACATCAAGACGGAAAGGTTCAATGAAAATGTCGCCAACCTGACAGAAAGAGATGGAAGCCTCTGGACTGCAACGCAGCGTCTTTTGCGTTACCAAATGCAGTCGCACCCACTTAAACACCCCGATGGATCTTGGGCTAAATCAGACAAAGAGAAGGCCGACATGTTTTCCGATCATCTAGCGCGCGTATTTCAGCCCAATGACAATTCTTTACCTGGTTTCACCTCAGATATAGAAAATTTCTTGTCTTCACCATTGAATTTGTCATTGCCTCCGGAAAACTTCACAAGAAGGGAAGTGCAGGCGGCTGTCCAACAACTACCATCAAGAAAGAGTCCGGGGTACGATTTAATAACGGCGGAGATTCTTCAGAACTTACCATTATGTGGATATACCCTTATAACTCAAATATTCAATTCCATCCTCAGAACGACGCACTTCCCGATTCAGTGGAAACTGTCTCACGTCGTCCTATTTCTGAAGCCAAATAAACCACCAAGTACTCCATCTTCGTATCGGCCAATAAGCTTACTCCCAACTTTATCCAAATTATTCGAAAAATTATTACTAGCCCGCTTATTGCCGATTTGCAACGAAAATAACATAATACCACACCATCAGTTTGGTTTCAGAAGCAGGCACTCAACGATTCATCAGTTACATCGATTGACGGACCAGCTAGCTGTTGCGCTGGAGGAGAAGAAATTTACCACCGCTGTCTTCCTAGATGTTCAAGCAGCCTTTGACAAAGTTTGGCATCCAGGTCTGTTATATAAATTGAAAAGATTCCTCCCGGATACGTATTATCACGTACTGAAAAGCTTCCTAGAAGATCGTTTCTTTGTAGTGAGGCAAGGATCATCAGTTTCTGACTACCAAAATGTAGGTGCAGGAGTTCCACAAGGTTCTATACTCTCACCACTACTGTATACAATTTACACTGCGGACTTACCATCTGATCCAAGAATAACGGTAGCAACATACGCTGACGATACTGCTATCTTGACTTCATCCCACGATTTAACGCAGGCCAGTACCAACTTACAACGCTTTCTCAACACAATTGAAATTTGGCTGAAAAAGTGGAGATTAAAAATAAACACTAATAAGTCAGTACATATAAGTTTCTCATTATGTAAAGGAGAAAGTCCTACGGTATTCCTCAACAACGAACCCATTCCACAAAAGAACACAGTAAAATACCTAGGCATCACGATGGACAGACGACTAACCTGGCAAACACACATCCACAATACGCGACTGACTTTGGATAAAAAAGTAAAACAATTATACCACCTCATAGGACGCCATTCCCGATTACCGTTACGTTCAAAATTACTCATTTATAAATCATTCATTCGGCCAATTTGGACTTATGGAATTGAAATCTACGGAACAGCAAAGCCAAGTAATATCAGAAAACTACAGGCATTTCAATCAAAATTATTACGACTCATCACCAATGCTCCATTCTACATTAACAACAGAATACTACATGACGACCTCAAAATAACACACATAAAAGATATGACATACAGCTGCTACAGAAGATTCTTCGGAAAACTTCAAAACCATCAAAATCCATACATCAAAAACTTATCATCTCGTACTCTTCCTGGAAATCCTCGCCGGCGACTTCGCCGTTCATGGAATAGAGACCTGCTCTTATAAGACAATGACTCGTGGCACCTACAAAGATTAGCCACTGGGTCTAATCTTTGTTATTGTAAATTTTCCTATGTTAAAACCAGCTCATTTGCTTATTGTAAAATTTTACAGTTGCAAATAAATAATTAAAGAGAAAAAAAAATGAGTAATAAAGTAGAACTATTCTGCGCTCAAAAATAAATATACCTGTAAAAATCTCCTGAACAACAAAAGCTGACTTTTTTCTGAGTTATAACTTATAACCATTTAAACTTAATTTTTAAAAATTTTCTTAACATAGAGTATAAAAAACATAAAAAATAATTATAATATTTCAATGTTGAACTTTATAATCGGCAGATAATTACTGTAATAGTGTAATAACAATAATGATAGATAGTTAAAAATATTAAGAAGTGTAAACACCGGGAAAAGGAAGCCATAATTATGAAGTTCAATCGTCCATCAAACAGCGTAACACCATCTCCGGGACCACAATTTTACCGCCACATTACAGCTACAACTGCCGCACTGCTGATCGATGTGGATGGGTGATTCAATTCATAAGTTTCATTCAGCTAGTTCAACTTTCATTTAAATATAGTTTGTTAAAAATGCAGATACTTTGTTACTTCCGAACCGTGTTTCTATACGTAAAATAGCACTTTCAATTTTATAAGAATAAATTTATACAGTAATTTTAATAGACTAAATATTACTAACAATATAATAAATAAATACATTTACTTATTTAAAATATACTTAAAATCAACTAAAGACAGTGAGTATGAGTTAAAGAACTTGTGAGATTTAGTCGTTTGGTAGACAAGGTTGACTAAATTCCTACTAGTAATTATTCAGTAATAATTCCATTTAAGCCATAACTACCTTTTGTCTTTAGATTGAATTGACTTTTAATGTAATATGAGTTGTACATTAATTTGAATTTCTATTAATTGAATTTCACTTTAATTTTGTATTAATCCGAATATACCGATTGCAAGAATTTTGATTACTTTTGTAGATCTAAAATATACCTTCTTTGTGAACGCCTCACGTGTTCACTATTATGTAGCGATTGCATAATAATAATTTTTCCGGCGACCCTTTGCGGGAATGGCTATCGTCGAAATACAATGTACAATACACAGTAATAATAAAAAACACATGATTATTTTAACATTTACAATTAAAAAAACAACTCATTGATATTACTTTTATAAATCCTGGTTGCAAATCATTTAAAAAAATATAATACAAATACTATTTTGTAAACCGTAGATTACTATTTGCCTCAATATTACTTGTTTTAACATAATCCGATCTGGGTATACAAAAAACGTACACTCGAATATACACATTATATCAAATTTACTTTGCTGTAAATTTCACTAAGTGAATTTAAGGATCCGTTTTCGGAATAGAAAGATGGTAGTAATAATAATTTTTACTTCCGGTTATATTCCACAAAGGAAGTAAAAAACGTACATAGGCCTCCTTCCTGACTCAGTGGTTAGCGTACTAAGATGCACAGCGGAGGTCCCAGGTTCAATTCCTCGCTAGGGCCTTCAGAATTATTACGCGTTCAAACCCACCGTTCCTGAACTAAAAGTAGTAGTTAACGACCAATATATTGATGCTACTTTAAATAAATGTAAAAAATGTGTATTGTTCGTTATCTTTGAGTTAGTCTTATTTGAATATTTGTTTTTTTAGACAATAATTATAGTAAATTGAATGATTATAGTAAATTGACACTACATTTTAAAGATACAACCCAGAGATCATGTTACTACATGATCTCTGTAGTAACATTACTATAGTAACATTGTAGTAACTTAACTCCTACTAAATCAAACAATTAATAGTTTATCGAAGTCATTAGTTTCACTTAATTATTACTTTTTATTTGCCATCTTTTCTTATGTTTATTTTTTTTGTGTGTTACAGGTAAATGGAAAAAATTGGATATGGGCAAGAACTGTAAGCTTATTATTACTATATGATTAAACAACAAATCCGCTAATCCGAAATTTTTAACGCGCTTCTTTCTTATAAAATGGTTTTTAAAATAAAAAGTACACAATCTTACAATGAAAATATATTTTGAATAGGCTCCGAAACATACTTAAGTTCTCAAGACAAGATGTACTTACAATATAACTCGCTTCCTGGTAAAACATTTATTCTAGCTCATTAACAATATAAGAAATTATCCATTGTTACTTCAGGGTGGCTGCAAAAAAATCACTTTTTTGGTGTTGAAATGCCAAATATCTAGATGACGCAATATTTCGCCAACATGATGTAAGCGTGCGTAACGTTGTTATGCTGCTTTAAGTACAGGAGTGATATTTCCACGGCTTTAGCTGCTTCTGAATGTGACATAAGCCGTTCCGTGTTACATATTTTATCAGTTTTTTCTAGATCTTCAGGGGAGCTGGTATAACTACGGAAACTATTACACAGTTGGGTCAACACTATTCCGATAATGTTTGCTTATAAATTCAGACATTTTTGGATTATGTTTCATTGTTAGAAACACTTTTTTCAGATAATCCGAACAGGTACTGATCCTAATTACTTCGGACTAGCGGTGATGTTGTGTTTTATTAATTGGTACTAAGAAATTAATTGTATAATTTTACTTGTAAACTATTGGGTCAAAGTAATAAAGATCAAATATTTATAAACTTTAATAATAACTATCTATGTAATGAAGCATGTTATATTTTAATTACTATAATTACTTTGGCTTCTACATACCATATTTAATACATAAATAACTATGTAGATAGTCCTGTGATTAATATTTACTTAAAGTAGGAGATTTAAAAATTTAGTGTATATACGTATAAATGACCCAAATGGATTGAATACACTACAACAGAAATAGGTCAAAACAGAACAGCTTGCTTGAATAGTAAAGTAATTTAAAACAATACATTTTTAAATATTTTTAATATTAAACACAACTAAGTAATGTTAGCAGAGGATACTCCTAAAAAGAGAAAGTTTTTAGCAACACAAAAACGTAAATACACGTCTTAAAAGCTAACCGAAACTAAATTAAAACGAGTGCTTGTTTTACAAACATTTTGACATTATACTATTATTCAAAAATAGTATATTTGTTAACGTCAAAACCCAATTATCTTTGACGCGATTGTATTTAGCAACTGAATGGTAAATAAGCTAGGACGAAAGAAAAATAATAAGTTTGCATAAATAAAAAATGACTCCGTAGAAGTTAGGCTACTTGTTCAATTTTACATATTCTATTCACTAAGAGCAAGTTATAAATATTAGCATTTATGTATTGAGTAAAATAAATGGAATTCATTAATTTTGTACTTTTAAACAGGTGTGAAGATCACTTTTGTCGGATGATTATTTTTTAAAAATTACAAACATATTTAAATTATAAAAAACAAAACAATTTATCATAAATTTTAATATTTTAGACAGTAAGTAAATAATGTTTTAAACGCTATAAAAAAACCAGTATAATTAAATTTTCAAGTGTACTATCAGTAACAGAGCTAAGCGGAGACTTACATGGGTAATGAATGATTATAATTGGTAAAATGTTATGAAAATATACGAAAAACATACCATGGAATACACTGACCTATCATAGATTAATCTACACCTATTTATTATCTCTATAAGCAGTTGATATACACAAAAAGTCACCTGCATAATAATTCAACATTACTTGAATTTCAATGCAAAGACCGGGCAAATAATAACATTTTGTTATAGGTATACGATGTGCGGCTATTAAATAACGAGACTGACGTTGTAAAATATTTTATTTTAATGTTATACATAATCACTTATTGTCACCTTCAATATACACTCTTTCTCAATCCCTACAACGCTCCATGCGAATTTTTCATTGTTGGAAACAGTGCTGGAAGTCATCTTCTGTCAGCTCCTTTTTTACAGTTTCCACAGACTCAAATCTTATCCCTTTTAATGCTGATTTCACCTTAGGTTTTAAGTCACATGGTGCAAGATGGGGTGAATAAGGCGGATGTTCTAACACTAAGATGCTGTACTTGGCTAGGAACCTCTTGACAGATAACGCGGAATGAGCTGGCGCATTGTTTTGGTGGAGAACCCATGATTTGTTCTTCCACATTTCGGGGCGTTTTTTCCTTACTCTTTGACGTAGTTTAGAAAGTACCTCAAGGTAGTCATATTGATTAATTGTTTCACCTTCAGGAACCCAGTGAAGGTACACAATCCCATGGATATCAAAAAAAAAACAATCACCATTGCTTTAAATTTTGACTTGCTCATTCGAGCTTTTTTGGCTCTCGGTGAAGTTTGGCTCTTCCAGTGTATGGATTGGCGCTTCGTTTCCGGATCACAAGTAAAAAAACACGTTTCATAACATGTTATTGTTTTCTACCTGTTCCCTAAGGTGAAATCTGCATTAAAAGGGACAAGATTTGAGTCTGTGGAAGCTGGAAAAGAGAGAGCGGCACCTGTCCTGAAGGAGCCGACAGAAGATGACTTCCAGTACAGTTTCCAACTATGGAAAATTCGCATGGAGCGTTGTAGGGATAGAGAAGGACTGTATATTAAAGGTGACAATAAGTGATTATGTATAAAATAAAAATAAAATTTTTATAACGTCAGTCTCGTTATTTAATAGCCACACCTCGTATACCACATGATCTTAACCTCTTTGTGAATGCACATACTAAATCTACATAAACTAGTCGGCGTGTCATGTCAGGAAATGAAGTAGAACAATTTATAATTATACTTATACAAAAATAGGAAACTTAATAAACTATTAAAAAACCATAATTATAATAATTTTCCAAAAGCAAAGCCATATAACACATACGAGAGACTTTTATAACATTGATCTTTAAGAAAACAGTCTATACCAGTTAAATTTCTAAGATATTAAGGAAAGAAAATCGGTGAATATCGTTTAGTGCACATAATGTTGTTATTAGGATCCCCTTAGTAACAGGAACAAACAGTAATAAATTTTCGAGCAGGTAAATTTAAAAAGATGTAAGATAGGACATCCTATAATCCGGGTCTACGGCTAACTTTCATTTTGATAAGAAACCTGAGGGCAAAACTCGGATAGAGCTCTGCCTGTTGGTCGTGCTTTTTTATCGTTATTACAGTATTAGTGTTTTGTCCTTGAATTTGAAAAGTTACTTCGTGAGACATCGCGATCAAGATTATTCCACGAATATGATGATAATGGTTATGCATGGAACATATCAGTAATGTAAAAAACCTACCTTTTTACTTCCAATATTGTCTCCTCTACGAGAAACGTATTACAACGTTTTAGAGTAATGTTAGTTATTAAAATTTAAAAAATTTACTATCCTTTCATATCATGTTCCATTTTTTGTTACATCCAACTAAATGTATAATTATTTATACACATAAAATAATTAGTCCCATAATAAAACGATTATTATTAAAGTATATTAAAATTACTGTATTAAATAATTAGACCATCTCCTCCAAAGGCTAGATGTAGCCTAACGGTTAACTGCACCCACTTACAACTTGAATGGTCTCATACCATCTAGGATGTTTCAGGAAGTAGCAGACATACATATTAATGGCCGAGTACTAACTTTGGGGAAAGGTCTGATGTCAAGTTGGTGTCTACCAGAAGAAAAATCAGGTAATGTTTACGTAACATTTTATCCGTCATGCCTCCGTAAATTCTTCTGGAAAAAGGAGATTGAGGGCTACAATCAGAGTGCCTTAAAACTGGGTCGTATCGGCTATATTAACCCTAACAAAACAACCCCTGGAACTGCAGGTTAGGGGTTGCATGTCATCTTGGCAATGGTAAAAAAATCTTAATCGTAGTCCACAACAAAGCCTTAAAAATCAGACCGAAAATACTAATGGTAATTAAAGTCGGAAATGTCTAAAGCGAAAAAATGGCCAAGTAATAAACATTATTTAAATAGATATAAAACCTGTAACGCTGGGTATTTATTTATTTATTAAACATTTCAATACAGAACAGGTTAAACTTGCTTAATATGTATTTAAAAATACGTTAAGCAATACAATTTTTTCTATTGTAGTTCTTCGCATTAATGCTAATGCGTACGGTAAAGGGTGACAAATTGAAATATGTGATGAAAAATTTCAGAGCTGATGTGGAATCGAACCCCTGGCATTTGCATTTGCGCTGGCCACTACACGAACAGGCCGGCCTCGGTTAATAGGTGCTCTACCATAAAACACCACCACATTTATTGTATAGCATACACCGCGCAGCTACGCACGCGAAACGTGTAAACATTTTTTTTTAAATAAATTTGTACCAGATATTGAGTAGCTGCTAGATCGCATATACTCCGACGTATACACACACACAATGTTTTGATAAATTCCCCGCGTACGTCTCTCGCTAGATTTTATATGTATGCTGTCTTCAACAATAGTACACACACACAAAACGACGATTCATAATTTTCCCCGCGTACGTCTCTCATCTATAATTAACCCCTTCATCTACTTCAACAGCAATACGTAGTCACATGTACACACACACACACACACACACACACACACACACACACACACACACACACACACACACACATTTATGAAAATCATCATTAGGGCCCTTAGAGTTATCATTTTTTTTTAATTTAAAAATAAAATGTTGCTGTCAATATAAATACGAATATTCTGTCAAAATTTCATGAAAATCCGTTCAGTGTTTTGGAAATGAGCCTGCACAAAAAAAGCACGCTTTGTCTTTATAATATCAGTATATATTATGCTAATAACATAAGAATTCACTATTCGGCCATAATTTAGATAATTTATTGTTTTGATACTACTAAGAAGAAATACTTAAAATCTTAAATCTTTATGACGATTAAATAATAATTAATGTAATTAAACAACACAAAAATATAAACCTATTTTAGTACGTAAAATGTTAGTGTTCATGCGTGTATCGGGTTAATGTAATTAAAAATGCCAATAAAATTATTTTTGTAGCTTGAGGAAAGTACAGCAATTCGACTTATTGCCCATTGTGTAAGCCTGTCCTCCCAGTGATCTAAGTATTTATGCGAACAGTACAAAACAGCGAGCGAATAAGCATACAATGTGATATTTAAGACTAATACCTATTTTATTATTACTTATACTACGTCCGAAATACATAACCAGATTCATAGAGCCTGAGGGGAATAGAATAAGTTAAGTAACAAGCCCGAACTCTTATTATTATTCATCGGTCCTCGATTACAACGCAAAAACATTCATTCCACATAATATGAGTAATATATCTATAAAAACAGCACTGACAAGTGTCATCTAGAGTTTTCAATTTATCTTAAGACTTAATATACAAGTTGAAATCAAAAAGCTAAATGTAATGTATTAGAAAATTAGTTGAACCTATCTTATAAATTTTTGTTGTGTTAAATGTTTGTAGGCAATTTCTAAAATCATTTATCTGACTATCATTGACTGAACAACAACCCTGATATCTTTATAAACCCATTACAAAGTTGTTGATAAATGTAAAGGAATACAGTTCGTTCGGGTTAATTTTAGCTATTACAATAATTAAAATCTAAAAGTTGTAATACATAATTTTTTAGTCTAGCTTAAAAGGGAAGCTAAACATCTGTTTAAAATAATCTATAATGCTTTTCACGGTTAATGAGCTCTGGCGTTTCATGCGTTTAGACCAATCAGAACGTTTGCCAGCGTTGTCAGATTGTACGAATGTTTCAACCTGACAAACATTACGCGCGTATGGGTATAGGAGCCGCAGTAGTTTACTCGTGTCTTCCATCTCGTACTGAACACATCGGTTATAAAGCGCGTTAACATTAGGCCGTTGCATAAGGGATCCCTATTCAACGGCCCTGCGTTAACATGCAATACTTTATAATATAATCAGTGATTGTATGTTCGTAAGTTGTAATATTGTTATTGGAAGACAAAAAAAAAATGGCGGACGAAATATGTAACAGAGCTACGAGAGGCAAGTATTGGCAACGTAACTGGCAAATGATTGGCTAGCTATGAAGTGGATAGGGGACGATGCGTACATTCAGAGCTCATCAGCCCTGAAAAATAGTATAGTATTAATATTATTGAATATTGTAATTTCATGTAATTTAACTGCTGTATTTATTTGTAAATTTACAACATTATATCCTAGACATTATCTCGTACATCATACTATTATCAATTTAGTTCTATTATATTTACTTTGTTTTAACCTTTCAACATGAACTGCCAATTAATGTTGAAAATACACAAGCCAGCAACTGAAAAATACATGTGCGAGTGTCTACTTTATTGATGCGTAAAATGAGGCACGAAGCTATTAATTCTTACTCCAGTATCATTCGTTATACTTCAATATAACTGTAATAAATTTGGGTAACGTTTTTTCATTAGTACCTAAATAAAAACGTGTTGTTTATTTCTAGTCTGTTCAAGCTAAAGCACAAAATAATTTACGCGAATAAAATTTATTTGCAGACCGATTCGTGAAAAAAAAGAATAAAATGAAAATATAGAAACAAAATTAAATTCATGAATTACAGGGTTTCTGAAGACGAATAGTTTCCTTACAAGATTCATTATCCTAGTTAACTTATTTAAAAGTAACCCAACTGTACAGGAAAAATTACAAACTACATTGATTTACAATATTTCGTTTTTGAATATAATTTATTGAACAACTTATACAACCAATTAAAAAAAATGAAAATTTTAACATTTACCTTTTACGGCTTTCATCGTCCCGGGAAAATAAAAAATATAACGTTTTTACCTTATAACTATTACGAGAACGTACGACATAGAATTAGTATTGTAATCAGGAGGAGCTAGTGTAAACGTACTTAATAACTTTTTTTTTGTTTTACGTCTGACTGTTTTGCAATTGCTGCTAATGCAGACGGTGAGAAGGATGATAAATGAAGATGAGTAATGAAAAAATGCCAGACCTGACCGGTAATCGACCCGGGATCCCGGCGTAGAAGCCAGGGGTCCCGAACTTATTATATTGATTATGACTTAACTGTTAAAAATTTGACATAACAAGAAACAATACAATATTTTGCAACTCTTTAGGCTTTCATGTTCAAAAAATCTTCTTGAAAGACCTTCTCGACTCTTTTTCTCTCTTCACGAACTTTCAAGTTTTACTGCAGCTGTTCTTTTAGTGATCATGAGATTACCATGCATGTCATTTTCTAGTCATTCTAACCCTTAGGAGCTTCGTCTAAAATTGACTTCTTCAGGTTCGATGAGAAAAAAAAGCTAGTTGTAAATGTAGAGAGACTTACAAAACGCTTTACCATTCAACATTAAACCGCCGAGTAAAGTCGTCGTCGCAAGTCAGCTGTTAAACAGCTGATTTTAGTAACAAAGGTTCCATGGTTCACAAATCATGGTAAAGGTAGTTACTTTTATATGAATTTGGACAATAGAGAGTGGTTACCGATGTCTTTTGATGGTTGTGGTTCAATTAACTATCTCAGAAAGGGTCGACTTGAGACTATGCAAGACTAAACCTCATTAATATGAGTACGTCATTCATATCATCCTCATATTATTGGGTCACGGGCTGCTCATGTTCTCAATTGAACAGATTGCAATGGACGCACATTAGCAATTAAAAGAAAATAAATAATTTAAAAAAGATTTATGATAAATATAATATTAATAAAAACTACAAAAAACGCTCAAATAATGAGTAAGAACACTTACTGATTAAGTTTTTATGTTTTTTACAATTTTTACAACATTAAATTTTAATAAAAAAAATGCTGCAATGATATTAACAATTTGAAATCACGCAGAGCGTAATTTTAAAATGGATTGAAATATTATGTTCATCTTCGTAACAGTAAACCTCTAAATCCCCTAGCGTTTTATCAAAATTCAACTCAATACACAAAACAATTCTTGAAATAAAAACTTCTGTGTTGAAAAAAAAAACGGATAGCCGGTAAACTAAGTGTTTCGAACATAATATGTTAATATAAAATTTTTTATTTTTGTTTTGATGAGACTATCTCCTGAATTCTTGAAACTTAATTTAAGTTAGGTCACACAGCAAAAAGCAATATTATGTCATCCTTACTTTTTTTTCTCCTAAAATAAATAGGCGATATTCATTAAAAAAAAGGTTGTAAAAAAAGTTAAAGATATTTTAAACTTGTTGATTCCTAAGCGGTTTTGATTTGAAAAATTGCGTACATCATTAAAATACATTGCGATTCCGCAAAACAACGTAATAAATTACCATAACTTATGTGATATGAATAATTGTAGCCTAATTTTATCTTAAACTGGAAAAATAATTGAGAACGTCTCTGGTTGTTATCATTTTTATCTCTTAAAGTCATTTAGCAATAAATGTAATAAAATTTAATAAATAATTACTTCACAAAACTTTTCAAGTTGTTCAATGCAAATATCTCTATTTAACTTTTCTTTTAAACAAATTAAAAATAAAACAAGAGAAGTTGCTATAAGACAATTCAAGGAATGTTGAAAGAATTCTTAACAGACTTGTGTCCCTTCGACTTTAAGATAACTGTGTAAAACGTAACGGTGGATTCATGCAACTTTCTGAACGTAAGATCATTGTCGTTAATAAATCTGTACTCAAAACTAAAGCTACTTAGTAGTCTGTACCATGAGTGAAACGCATTTTACTTAAAAAGAATTTTTATTAATTTGGTTCGGTTTAGGACAACTTTATTTAAAACAGAGTTAAATTAATAAAGATCGACTGTTATTCTGGCCTAAAATATCCGTCGTTACTATAATTAACTTAAAGTTTACGGATTCACTGAATGGCAAAACAGCTTGCACAATTTTTCTAATATAAGAAAGCTACGCACAGCTAGTACCGTTGCACTGCTAACAGCAAACAATATTCTCTTAATTAATACTGGCACCTACTGTCCAACGTCATTAAACCGTGCGAAGAAACTAGCGCGTACAACATTAAAATGACCTACTGTTTCCATGGGTAATGATAACATTATTACAAGCTAACTTTTTGTTTTAAGGAAGCAAGTATACGAATAATAAACAAACTATGTAATTGTAATAGTAAATTACAAATTATGAACACTACATTAAACTACCAACATATAATTTACTTTACTGTAAATTAATGTAGTAAACAAGAAACATTTTTTGTAAAATCGTAATTTGTTTTTTAACAGATAATTTGAAGATTAAATGTTATAAATGCCAAAAATATCATGTTACTGAAGGTAGGGCTATTAAATCAGTCTGCACGAAATTTATTTATATATTCTCGTAATATTAAGGATTTTACTTAAATAACTAAAGAAATGTCCTATAAATTTGCCAAATTTTTCCTTGAAGATATTAAATGTAATAAAGATGCATTTTAATAGTTTACCATGATTACTTTGAAAGCATTTCAAGGTATGATATATAATTATTAAACTGTTCTTCCCGGATCACAAGAATGTCTCGTTGACAAAAGTGAACGGTACATACAGTATAATTTTTGAATTAAATGACAAAAGTTTAGGAACTAACTTTTTGTCACAGATAAAAATACTAATTGCCTCATCAATTTAAATCCAAACCGTAATATTTCTCTAACTCGAATAAAATTTACATTAGGTTCTAACACACTTTTAATGTCCTATTAAAAATATGAATTTTAACAATGAAATTGTTTCCCATTCTCAAAAGGCCGCTATAGCATAGTTGTTTTTAAAGATTCTTTAGAATACTTCATATGCAGCATGCTAAACCATTTTAATTCGATTGTAGTTTACTTAACACACACCCAAGTCATCAAACTGTCTGCTCATGACAAAGTATTCTTTAGAATTTAGTACCAATTTTGTAAAATTAAGATATCATTGCCTTCAAAAATACTTAAAAATCCGTTGTCAATACCTTTTTATTAAAATTTATTAATTTAAAAAAAACTTGGGGTCTTTTCTGTTATTAACAGCATGCTTTGTCACATTTTGTACATATCTCGTATGTAATCTACAAAATTTTTAACGATAAAAACGGGAAAAATATTTTAACAAATCCTACACCAATATTATTTAAGTTAAGGTTATATATAGGTAGGGTAAATACATTGTTTTTTCTCAACTGTTACTGTAAGTAATAATGATATATAAACTTATTGAGTACATGACATCATTAAATAAATTAACATAATAAATTAAATATTATGAAATATTTAATAACTTTCAATAAATGGTTTAACGTTAACTTGAAAAATATTGACGTATGATTTATTTAAACATTTTTCCAGTTTTTATCGTTAAAAAACGAATAACTTACAGTAATGGTAATCTTACAGTATTTTTAACGATATAAATTGGAAATTTTTTTTAAATTCATATACTAATATTATTCAAGTTAACGTTAAACTATTTATAGAAAAATATTAAATTTAATTATGTTAAATTAATTTAATGATTAATTTATTTAAATTACCTACATAGGAAATATGCACAAAATATGCCAAATTATGCTAGGGGGGATAACAGAAAAGACCCAAAACTTGTGTACTTAACACGCCGATAATTATCTTACGATAATATTTTGTGGTGTCATCCGTTGTCTAGTTTTTCTTCAAGATCTGATTCAATTGTTTAATATAAAAATAACAAGGATTAAACATGAATGTAGGTGGTTACATTGTTTCTTTTTTTATAAATTTTAATGCTAATTAAAGAAAATAATAATTATTAACGGTATTATGTTCTTATTTTATAATAATAAAACTAATTTTATAACATTAATAAATCATTTAATATCAAAGTACGAATCTTGCAGAAGGCAAGACAACAGTAACAATAATGATGCTAAACAAACAGTAAGGGTGACCTTCCAACGCCACAAGTTACTCATAGCGCGCGACTACAACTTCACCTACCTACCTACCTACTACTACTTGAACGGCACTGTAATAATACCATGTGCGACCCGAGGTCAAGGTGATAAGAACCAAACACATGGTGACCTCAATGCTGGCTCTAAGTTACTCTATGGTCTATCATTTAGACGGACAATCCTCTAACCTGACACTTCAACAATAACACTGTTTTAAAGTTACATTATAAAATCTCAAAACAACATTTTAACAGTTTATATCTTATGTGTTATCTGATGTTATTTTAGGACTATTTCCATATGGATAATTCCCATGTTTTTGAATCATAGTTAAGTGGATTTTATTCTCACAAGAATGAACGAATACAATTAGTCAGCTACAGAAAATTTCTAGTTATTTTTATATAATTATTGTTGTTATTGTTTAGGTCATCAGCCGAAAGGTTGTTTTGAGCCTCTAGAAGCATTACTAAGTAAAACGAGGAGTAAGGTAGTTTACAATTTCCTTCCTCACTGAGTGGAAAAGTATGCTTATCACCATCCCTCAGAAAAACATCTACTTTCCATCCTTCAAATGACATCTTCACTTCACTCACCAAAGGGTCTGGCTGTTTAATGAAATGAAATTGATATTACTCTCAGAGGAGATAACACTGATTAGTGTCTTTTATACCTGTACCTCATCTGTTCTTCAACACTTCAGTCACACAATTGTAGCTGACCATGGAATTAGCAGATCAAGTGAAAATAATTTAACACTCCACCTGCCTGTTATGAGCATAATAATTATATTATGTTTGTCTAAAAGTTTCCGGAAACAATTTCCTGGGTTTCTATATTGTTTTAACAGAATATTAAACGATGTCATTATGATTGTTACTACTATATTTATTAGGTAATATGAGACACAATGAATCTTCACATTAATACAAACCATTTTAAGAATATCTAATCTAGAACAGTGAACAATATAAAAATATTCTAATTAAAAAATAAACACTTTTGTTTTTTATATCCGGATAGGACCACTTTAATCAATCGTGTTTTAGTTTTTCCAGAATTCTTCTGACTTTTCAACCAATACTCTTTTATACTAACCGATCTTCTTTTCCTTTCTTCGTCTGAAAATATCTTTTTTGTTTCTATTCATTGCTTTATGCATAGAGTAATTTTTGTAAATTCTTTAATTTGGTTTTGTTTCTTAGGTCTTTTAATGTGATATTTAGCAATTTCGTGTTTCTTTTAATTTGTCAATAATAAGTGATTACAACTCCATTATCTAAGACTTTTCTATGACTTTCTTTCTATGCTTTTTCTTTTCTGTGTTCTGATTCTGATCAGAAACACAGTGATATCGTGGAAAGGATATACTCGTTTTCTTAAATATGCTGATTATGTTTTATAAACTTGTTCTTTCGATGCTATTTTATAAACCTCATCCCTACAAATATTTTTATTTAAGCATGTTCTTATAATTAATTTTTCTTTCCAATTCGATAAGTTTATTAATTCCTGCTGTGTAGGTAGTTCTAAACATTGTTTCAATTGCGTATGTTATAACAAGTCTAACTAGTGTTTCGACGCCTAATTTTAGCAGCCATTGATAAACTTCTTTTGTATGTATCTTTGACCAACTAATATAAAGTTATTTATGGAGTAACGCATAAGCTACTAACGAAACAAAAAAAGTAACTAGAAACTAGGCACGGTTTCCTGACAAACCATCGTACGATCTACATAAACAGCCATAAAATGATATGAAACCGAAAGTTTAACGGGGAATAATGTGCTATTTAAAAATACTTTTATGAAGTATGCATATCTGGGAAGTGTTACGGAAGGAAGTACAATATAATAACATATAAAACATCCGACAATATTTTACATTGTAAAACGACCGTCCTTTATTTTAAGAATTATATTTAATATTAGTACAACCTACATAATACATTATAAAGTAATGTATATTATGGATTACTTTAATTTGCGTTCACCGTGAAATATAGTTCATGTTACTTCAACCACGTTCATCTGATTCGAAAACTATTTAAAGTAAGAAATAAAAAAATACATGACCGAAACACATCAATTAAAAAACATGTAGGAGAATTAAATAGGTAATAAATCACAGCATAGAATAGGTTAGGAGAGACCAAGTAACAATCAGTTGGAATGCACACATGCTATGCAAGCGAAAAACTGCAATACGACTAAAACGAGGGAATATCTCAGTTGAATGGAGTGTCCTCATTTAATGTACCGTTCGAATCTCCTTTTACTCAGTGAATGAGCGAAGGTGAGGTGTGTCAACGGAAAAATTAAGTGAAATTCAATACGTAATGTCGGATACCTGTCACGTTGAATCAGAGCAATAAGTATTTTTCTTTTTTATAATAATATATAGGCTGACTATAAATTATTTTGCCGACTTTTGTCACACTTACTAAAAAAAAAAAAAATAAAACCGATGATCTAATACAGAATAAGTAAATATTGTAACCAAACACAAATTTACCCGACGGTAAATAGATATCTTCAGAATTATGCGTTACATAAAATAACAGAACTGATAAACCTTTATTATATAAAATGAATTTAACCTGAAAGCTTTTATGTTAATCACTGTATGCAGTAAAGAAAATAATAATTAGGTAAATCTACATATTATTTCATTCAATCTTGTATTTACTTTACTGCAGAAACTGCTCAACCTAGGTTCGTCTATAAATTCATCTTTATGTTATGCATACACAATCATACTTCTTATCTTCATCACGTGAAAGTCATATATAGAAGTTGATAGTAATCACTGTAAGAAAAGTAAATATTATGGTAGTTGTAATGGATCGTAATCATAATTATACAGTTCAAAAATCTCATTTGCTATTTGAATATATCAGTTAAAATATTGTATCCTATTAGCAATATGTATTGTCTACTTTACCAATAAATAACAAAGAATTACAATAACCCAACACAGGTAATAAAATAAATATAAACTTTAAATTCAATGTAAGCTACTGCACTGTACAAAAATCTCATGTTTCTCCCATACTTTACTGCAAGAACATAAATACAAATTGTTTATTGAATGTGTTAATTAAGAAACAATTTAATAATTTTTCCAATTATTATTATTACATACACATACCCGTCTTGGTACGAAAGTAATTAATTAATAACAAATTCGTTTTTAGAGATCTCAACTTAAAAAAAACAAAAGATTTCAGATTCAGAGTTAAACGGTTGTATTAATTAAATCCATGCAATTAAAGAGTAAAAGAAGCAGTGATTTATTTCACGATTAAAATTTAAACACAGAAAAGTAATAGTCAGATAATTTTGAAATAAACTACAGTACACATATATATAAAAATATGAAGTGTCACTTGGGTGATCATCTTCTTCAAGTCATTCATGTCACAAATCTCATTTGGAGTTGTTTTAAGCAACAGGAACAAACAAAAAATATGTTTATAAAATGTTCGGACATAATATACAAACATAAACATTTTCTAGCAATCAGTTTATAGGACAATATTGAAACTAAAAACTGAAAGTTGAAACAATTAAACTTTTTGGACTCTCCTTATAAACAAATTTAGCGAGTAACATTCTTTGCTGTTTACTTACTTCTGTTTTATTATAATTTTTTTCGTAAATATCACAGAGGTCAACGGTAGATAAATGTTTGACTCGCTTCCTTTGCTGTGTTAGTTGCTTATTGTTCAAACACGATGAACCGATTGTAATGTAGCAGTAAAAACGTACTTCTAAAAGCTCTCGGATTAAGGATTCTGAATTAGAACGTAATAATTCAGTTTTTCTTCGACAGTAGAATATTAAAGAACTATTCTTGTCTACTGGGAACTCCCAGCAATTCGAACTTGAGCGATTCCAGTTAAAAATCATCAGGCATTTTTTAAAGCTCCCTAGTGCATCAGGAATGTGTCTATTACATCAGTAATAACGGCTATGCTGACATACCAGTGAAAACAGTGAAGCAGAAAATAACAATTCAACACAAACAATATCAAAGAAGGCTTCATGACCACCCACATTAGCTCTAAATCTTTTAAACAACAATAACATCAGTTTTGGTCGACTGAAGCGATTAAACAACATTCTTGAATGTGAGTGTGAGATTTTTAACTTTCAGTAAAAACTAATAACATCATTACTTGTACTCGTTACTTGTAATTGTTCTGAATTAAAGAACAGATTGTAATTTTGCAGTATCGTAATTAAAATAAAATAAAAAGGTATTGTTCAGCTGACATGTTTATCATATTTAGTCTATTATTAAAAAAGTTCAAATATTTCCAAATTTAATTAGGTCTGTATAAAATTGAAACAAAAGCAATTGTTAGCAGATTCCAATCTTATGTCCGTGGCCCTCATGATATTTACTTGATGATTAGGCTTTAGTGGTCATGAAATTTCAACAGGTTTAAACTAAAAAATGTTTATCTTTTCTTGACTAAATCAATCGTACTAAACGCAAAATTAAAAACTTACATAATTTTGCTCAATGTGATAACAATAATTTGTTTACTATATAATAGTACAAACATGACTCTGTACTTAACGTTCAACGTTGATTGTGTTCTTATTTACATAAAACCGTCCTATCAGGTTTTCTTTAACAGTATACATGAAATACCATGACACGTTCACTGAAGCAAACGATTCCGGCTCTTACAATATTTATACGGTTTAAATTATAAAAGAAGTAATTCTTTTAATTTTTAAGATGCATAGGTCCAGTACTGATTTTAGTAAAAGTTGTTTTACGTTTCAGAAACCACCCTTTCAAACAAAAACACTGTGGTAATATTCGAAGTAATAATAAAGAAATAAATAAAATAGATGTCTAGAGAATAAATCTGTGTAGTCATAATCTATGATTTATAATCATCCAGCATAACTTATTACGAAGTAACTAAATCCTGATGTAATATATTTAAAACAAACAAGGGTAACAACTGACTTATCTTTTTTGTAGTAACAGTCACGTAGTAAAACGTGCGCCAAGTACCATAAATATATAGTCACACGTAATAATAAACACGTGCGATCCGAACTTACTGTCCCGTCAACTCACACACGGCCATACAGCATCCATAGAGGTAAAAGGAATTCTTAAATCAGGCAGACTTCGCAAAGTCTAGATTTTGTTCCCAATCCTCTGATCACGACAGGCAAGTTTTTTTCTTCTATTGACGTTTACTAAATAGGCAGTCATTTTTCTAGGTCACTCTTTGCTGACTTTAAACGGCATTTCCAAATTGTAATGATGAAAACTTCAATAGCACATTTAATATTACTTTGCATCAATATGTATTCCCGTGATTCTAATTTATGACGTTTTGGGCTAGAATATCTACTGCATATTTCTACATAAGATTTTTTTCAATCAGAACTTTCTGGAATGTACTGTATTCTTAAATATCCACTATTAACCCTTGTGTGGTTTAATAAATGTTAACGCGCACAGTAAGACTCACAAAACAATTAATACAGTTAAATGATTAACATACAAATTCAGCATCCTTAATTAAATGCCACTGTAATAAACTTATTATGTTACGTACCTAGATTGGAATTCCCTTAAATTTAATTTTAAAAAAGTATATATATTTCATTTTTTTAAATTATTGTAACTAATATCCTTTAACACGAAGGTTATAAATCTTATAGGCAATATAAATTATAACCTACATTACAAAGAAACCCCATGAGTTGTTAATGCTTCCAATTTGTAATTTACAAGGAGCCTCAGTTTAAATTATTTTTTGGCCACACATGTTATAGACTAAAACGTTGCTCCAGTGAAATCTGATAGTGTGAATACAGCTTAAGAATAGCACGATATTTTTATAAAACCAGCACGAAACCTTGTAGTTAATTTTCGCTGTAGGCAATTTATTTTAGATACACAGACATATTTCACAGCAGTGTAAATTTATTTAAAAAATAATAATAAACTACAAAGTCTGAAATTTGATTGACATCAGTAATATTTACGATTATATAAACAGGTTGAATTTATTAAACAAGTATGTAAAACAAACATAACCTGTAAACGAGACCATATATGTCTAAGGAATAGTGATTTAATACTAAAACAATACTTTATGTATCTTTGTACGCGTTGCAATATAATACGTACATTGGAACAGCTGTGAGTAATATGAGGGTACCGCTAGTAATATGGAACCTGTAATTTCAATGTATTTACCTTATCGTACTACACCAACGAGAAAGTTAAATACAAAATATATATTGTGGAAAAATAATACATATCATAAAGATAGAAAAATCAATAACGTCGATTAATTTTTAGAATAAACTAATTGAAAAGAAAGGTGTAAAATTCTGACCGATAGAATGAAATAATCACCTTACATAATATTCAATTCAATAATTCAATTAATAAAGTAGATTATTTTTAGAAAACTTAATATAACTTAAATAAAGGAAGAAATAAGAACTTTATAGAGCAGTAAAAAAGAATATTATGAACGAATTATTAATAAACATTAATAGATTAGGAATGTAATTTTAAAAGAAGTTTTAAAGGTTTTTTCTTTGAAAAAAGAAGCTATTCTGTCAGT
Source organism: Catonia carolina (assembly GCA_035578175.1). Lineage (NCBI taxonomy): Eukaryota > Metazoa > Arthropoda > Insecta > Hemiptera > Achilidae > Catonia > Catonia carolina. The sequence continues at coordinate 131,682,173 of JAQMRL010000001.1, read as the reverse complement.
TCAATTTAATGAAAGAAGTTCTTGATTTGTCTCCACTTATGAAACCCAAACCATTCAAAATATAACGAAAAAATTTAAATTACATTTCAATAAAACTGAATTTAAACTAAAAAAATAAAGACAAATTCTTTTCAGCCAGAATGAAATCATGTAGTACAGAGGAAAGTTCGTGGATGATTACAAAATTAGTTGGTTTTAAATATGCTTGTTAATTATCATCTTTAACTTCCGGCTTACGACTGAGATGCCTTCAACTGCCAGATCGTATTACGTTGTTTGTCAAAAAATATGTACGCATGAAACAACAAAATAAAAAGGATTTATAGTCAAAAAATAATTTTTAATTTAATTTTGTTGTTTAACCACCCGAAAGGTTGGTTTAAACCTCCAGCGGTTTAACAAAGTCAAAAACAGGAGTGACGTGGTTTGCAATTGCCTTCTTCACTGAGTGGAAAAGTATGCTTACTAGCACCCCAAACCTTCTGAAAAGCATCTACTTTTCACCCTGTAAATTGACACTTTCACTTCATTTACCTCATGGTCTGGCTGTATAATGATATTTATAATTCTCAGAGGGGATAGCTCTGACAAGTGAATTTTACATCTCTACCTGTTCTGTTCTTAAAAGCTTCAGTCATGGCTGACCATGCGATAAAAACAGAACTATTTTTTGTAGCCCTGGAATTACCAGATGGAGTGCAAATAATTTAACACTCCACCTGTCTGTTATGAGCAAGATAATTTTTGATATTGAACTGATAAAATTTTTACATAATTATCGTAATTTTTGGGGAAATCTTATTATTCGCTACTAATTCATTTATTTTCTATTTGCAAATTTAAAACTCGGAGGAAATTGGTGCACACATTCCAAACCGTAATTAATAAACAAAACATAAGGATTCTTTTCGCAATACTTCTGACGCGTCATGATATTTCTACTTCAGGATCATTTTAATACTATAATAGGGTAATTTGGTAAATGTAGTAAATCTCAATGATTAGCTGGTTGTGATTATGGTATAACTTATTTTTAAACCGTGAGATTACGTGATTGAACACATCGTTGATATATGGAACATGTAAATCTTAATGTAGTGTGTCATTTATTACGTAAATAAAAGAGAGTATATGTCTTAGTGCTCAGGACTGGCAGCGTTGGATTATCGAACTAACTGATAGTTTGGCACAACTTATAATATTTAAATTGAAAATAAAAAAAGGAAGACCACCTTAATTTTATGGACCTACTTTCCAGAACAAATACTTACGGAACATTGTCCTTACATATTACGTGGGACAGGAAATAGTAAAATGAGACAAAAATAGTAATATGGTACCCGAGAATGCGTAGCAATAGTTATAGCACACGCGATCAGACGTGAACTCGTTTTACTTGTGTACTTAACAAAACGAACTCTGCAGTAGTAGTGCATACAAAAAACTAATCGAAATATGATTGTGTATTTTTAACTAGAACAAAACTATTACTAACTACCGCATATTAAGATTTAAGTAGTAAGTAAATTTTATTTTACTACGACCATTTCTTTATTTATTCAATTGCATACAGTTTGGTTATTACGAGTAAATCGTCACTTATTTCATGAAACCTCATAAATAGTTATTCTTGAGATATCTGCAATAAAGTGTTAATGAAAACAGCGCAACATTAAAAATGTATCGTAAATATTCGTTTTCACCTATTTTAGTATATTATACGACGAATAGTTACACATTAGACACTGAAATAATAGGAGTCTACTTCCTGTGAGTAAGTACGCCCGCGTATCTTTGCAAATTTATCCATGTGAAATGGCTCAGCATCTGAGTGGGAATATGATAATGATCCCATTTCTTTGTTATAAAGATGTACGTATTTTAACAGTTATTAAAAAAAGACAATTGAACAAGCTTGTAGAGTGTAATTTGATTTTAAAATAACATTTTAATCTGATGTACCGTTATATTTATTTCATAGCCCTACAGTCTAATAATAATAACTTATTCCATTTTTTCATAAACATTTCTAAATTAAAATTTAATCTACTCTACATCTACCGAAAAACTACTAACATCTGTTCCACAGTAGTTTCCTAATTCTGAGTTCCAATATAGTATTAAACAAATCTTTGGTTGCAGAATTCATGAAAATCTGAAATTAGTAAACATAGTTATTTTTCAACAATAAGATGGTCGGTAGACTCAGTTTTAAATTCCTCACTTCTTTCTCATGTACTTTTTTAATTGTTTTTATAACTATACGTGAGACAATTGGTGCAGCTCAGTGTCTTACGTAAACTACCGTGTCATTGTTGACAAAATCTGACAACTGTCATCCTGTTAGTATGTAAAAAAACTGCACAACATATACAAAAATACAATATTGTGACTTATCCTTATGGTTCTAAAGTATGATTTCCTATAATTGGTTAAAATTACAACATACTAAAATACTTGCCGAACAAATTAATATCGTTGGTTAAAGAATATAACTTCACTTCCTAAAACTTTACAGGAGAAAAACTTTAGGGGAGAGGTTTGTCCTATACTACACCATGTTAATGAAAAGGCACTTTTCTCAAGAACCACTGAAGATATTTTACTTCTCTTTCTTTTATATAAACTATGAAATTGACTCTAAATTTTAACATAATTATAATTTTATTTTATATGCATAATTTTAATAGTTATAATTTTTTTTAAATGGTTGTTTTTCAACGGTTAAAAAAATTCTTTTTCATCTTCTGTACAATATTTTTACATCTGGACATGTAAAAACAGACATCTTCCTGTAAGAAACACACGGTAAAAATTTCACACAGATATCTTAAGTAGGATCTGAGAAAAAACAATATTATGTCACAAAATTATATTTACGGCAATTCCACTTTAAAGATAAGAATAACTAAGAAATTGCCTCTTACTACTTGTATTAATGTACTTGTATTAATATTTACCAGATGAGTACTGCAGAAAAAGTACAATATAAAAATTATATCCGTCTGATTGTTATAAGAATACCACTGTTTTAAAGAGGGAATTTTAATTTATCGATGAATGTAAAATAAAACAAATTGATATCTTTCAGTTTCTCGGTGAACCACTCCCCTTTATTAAACCTACTTAGTTCCCACAGACATAGCAGAAAAGATTATCACAACAAACGCGTCAATATTCATTTGAGTTGGTCGTTTTTCTAGTAGATGATTTAACTTTCATTTTTCCAGTGATACAAAAATTCACATTTTGGCTAAAAAATGGAGTTATCAAGTTAACTCTTTGCCAAGTTATAATATGTATGTAATACATTACACCTAAAAGAAACTTGCTAACAAATAACAACCATTAATTTGTCAGAATTTCGTTCCTCGGAGTGGCCTTCTACCCACTCAAAAGGTACTGATAGATAATGCTGATGTTGTTGGCTAACAAACGATTGTAATTTAGAAAATTTTATACGGCTGTCATCTGATAATATTTCATTTATCTATAACAAATTGTTTAAAAAAAAACTCTAAAATGCTATCTAGCCTATCCAATTAAATTCCTTATACATTGTTTTACGGATTTTAATTGCTGAAATTTTCATTAAGTTAACAGTTTAAAATATACACTAATTAAACACAAAAAGTACTGAAGAATATTTTAACACATTCAATTTTAAACCACAGGAATCAATTTAAATCCTCATCCGGAATATCTATAAACGGTAGTGAAATACAACGAAACTTAAATAGGTAATTTATGTGATGTTCCACCTTTGGCGGATATCAGAATCACATAAAATATTAATACACGTCTGAAACTTATAAAAGATAAAAAAAAATGGTTAATAAATAAATCAGGGTTATGTTACTTAGCCTTTCTTTAATTCCAGACGAATAAATGATATAACAATTCTTGATTACACTTTGTACGTAACTGAGTTGTAATTCACGTTTATTACTTATATAAATTAAACTAGGCCTTTGGTCGTTCTTAATGAACCAAAACACAACTTAACTGTTCGACCTCTAGCATATAATGTCAAATAAAAAAAGTTATTCTTTTACAATAAAGATTTTAAACAATGCCCATTCGAAGTATACAAATCGATATTACATCAACCAATTATACATGAAAAATTATTAAAATAAAAAAAAATTAATGACAAACTATTACTAAATAATATGTAATTTGGTTAAATTATAAATGAAATTTTAAAAAAATCATTAAATTAGATCACTTATGTACCACTACAAAACCCGCACAAGCTGAGTTAACCATTAATAACGCAAAAGTGAAATAACACAGTAGTAGTACAATATAACTAGGTAACTTACTACCAAGTTATGTGCACATTTGTATAGTCTGTAACTAAACCACTGAAAGTAACTTCCGACGTACTCATAATATTAAGGAAGCCCTTTTTAATAATATCCTGTCTCAACAAAAAATACCTTAAAAAACTGAGCTAAACCTACTAACACTATTAAATTCATACTTTAAAAGGAAAATGTACGTTTTTAATTAGGTGTAGGCTTAAGAAATATAGCAATAGGAATAAGTTAACTATTTCAATACCATCTGCATGTTACTTTAACATACTTGCAATTTACTTAACTATATATGCACTACTGCTTTACCTATTTAATTTAGAAATGTTACTACATCGGTACGACACAGAATACAAAACCGGAATATCCAGTAAATTTGTTCAAATCTCTGTTGTTAGTAGTCGCTTAAAATAATGTAAATCGACTTAGTTGTTAACTATATTGTAGAAATACGACTTCCAAAATTTTCTAGGTACCAAAATAATAAACACAATATAAATATGTTCAAATATCAATATTTATCGAAGACCGTAGTTCTCCCTTAAGAATTAATATACGAGGTGTGGCTATTAAATAACGATACTGACGATGTAAGAAATTTTATTTTTATTTTACACATAATCATTTATTGTCACCTTCAATATACAGTCCTTCTCTATCCCTACAACGCTCCATGCGAAATTTCCATAGTTGGAAACAGTGCTGGAAGTCATCTTCTGTCAGCTCCTTCAAAATAGGTGCCGCTCTCTCTTTTACAGCTTCCACAGACTCAAATCGTGTCCCTTTTAATGCAGATTTCACCTTAGGGAACAGTTAGAAGATAATAACATGTTATGAAACGTGGTTTTTTATTTGTGATCCGGAAACGAAGCGCCAATCCATGGTCTGGAAGAGCCGAACTTCACCGAGAGCCAAAAAAGCTCGAATGAGCAAGTCAAAATTTAAAGCAATGATGATTGTTTTTTTTTATATCCATGGGATTGTGTACCTTCACTGGGTTTCTGAAGGTGAAACAATTAATCAATATTACTACCTTGAGGTATTTTATTACTAAACTAATATTAGTAATAATATTACTAAACTACATCAAAAGAGTAAGGAAAAACGCCCCGAAATGTGAAAGGACAAATCATGGGTTTTCCACCAAGACAATGCGGCAGCTCATTCCGCATTATCTGTCAAGAGGTTCCAAGCCAAGTACAGAATCTCAGTGTCAAAACATCCACCTTACACACCAGATTTTGCACCATGTGACTTCCACCTGTTCCCTAAGGTGAAATCTGCATTAAAAGGGACAAGATTTGAGTCTGTGGAAGCTGTAAAAGAGAAAGCGGCACCTGTTCTGAAGGAGCTGACAGAAGATGACTTCCAGCACTGTTTCCAACTATAGAAAATTCGTATAGAGCGTTGTAGGGATAGAGAAGGAGTGTATATTGAAGATGACAATAAGTGATTATATATAAAATTAAAATTAAATGTTTACGTCAGTCTCGTTATTTAATAGCCACACCTCGTATATGCTCATTTATCTACGAGTACACAATATAATAAAGAAGTAACGTTTGTCTGTACGAGGTAATATAGTAACTCCCCAACCGATTTCAAAACTTCTTTTAGTGGTGGACATTTTAGAGTTTTCTGAGGAATTAAGATATGAAATTACGTTTTAATTTTTTAATTTTGAAAAAGTTGTGACAGGCTAAATGTAGTAATTTTTCATTTTATTTGTCGTTTGTAAAGTATAATTCTCCCATTTATTTATTTTATACAAATCCATTTTATTTACCATCTATTGAACACTGTATAATGTATTGTGCCATCACGTATCAGGTATGGAACAGTACCGCTCTACAATATATCATCCTTTATTCTTTCCTTTAATCAAACATTTTGAAAATTATTTATGGAACAGTTATCCAGAAAATAATGCATTGAAAGTAGTAACATACTTTCAAAAAATTAAACAGAACTATTCTTTTTAAGAAATATATTTTATCTACTTATTCTTATAATTCACAATCAGTAGTTCTCACGTAGTATTTCTCTCCTTGCAACGGTGACTCAACATAATGTTAATAAAATTCCTTTTTGTACTAATTAATTTTAATCAGACCCCTAAGTTTCCTTTTAACGTGTAAGGTTGTGTGAGAAGTTAAACGCTTTAAGTTTAGTTTTCCTTGAAGAGCACTAGCGAGCGAGGAGGGAGTTTGCTAATGTATATAATAAACAAGGCAGTTAGTTTTATTTCGACAACTTCTACAAAAAGATATAAATTACTAACTGAGATAGAAGAAGCTTAAAGGAATTTTAAGTTTTAATTTTGTACTCCCATACAGTACTTTTAGTTTTAATTCATTTCGTATCATTCGTTCAGACGAAAAGAAATTTTCATGATGTATTTCAGCCGAACATGCACATTAATGCTGTCTAGTAGCCGACCCGTAGAAAAGCAGAGTCGAAGCACATCATCTTTTTATAATCCTACCATACTCATCATGCCCTTGTTTAGAAGAGTAACTGTAACAATGAGGAAGGAAAACAATGACGATGGGAGGGGCGAAGAGGTAAGAAAGAAAGCCAGTGTAATTAAAGCAGTGTAATGTCCAGTGCTCACTGAATTTCAACTAGCAAGTGAGTGAGTATAATAAACAGTATAGAGCGTGCCGTGTGCGTAGTGGCGGGAATGTGCAAATGAGGTAACAATTAGCAGCGAGTTAAATAACGGTTTGCTGACCCCAGGTTACCCCATCCGAAGGACACAACAGTGAAACCTGACTGATTCATCGTATAAAATATGATACCTTACCGTACCACACCATAATGAAATTAATTCCTTGAATGAGTCACTTACACAGCATATAATTCACAGAATAAAACATTGTAGTTCGTTAGAAGATAAACTTCTTCTGCATGAGACATCATTATTTACCGAACTCGTTTAACATTTTAATTGAAGTATAATTTTTTGCATTACAAAAAAGTTAAATATAGCTTACTATTAAAATAACGACTAATTAAACATTTTACTAATTAAAAAATTCTTACCGTAATTTTCAAATTATATTAAAACACTAAATCATTACATTAAACTTTACGGATTGACTGTACGTCTTTAAGTAGTAAATGTTTAACTTGGATGCATGTTGAAGCAACACGAACGAGAGATTGAATAATAAATGTACAAAAGATTTCGTGTAAATAATTATCTAACTATCGTCAAGTAAAGATCTCTTTATTCAATTAAGATTGAATTCCTAAACCTTTATTCTTTTGGAAATAACGTAAATAATACAGAAGTAACAAGATCATAGTTTACTTTCTATAGGAGAACGTATAATATTGCAGCTCTAAAATACTAAATGTTATTAACAATACAAACATTTACGGAACGGTCGTGAGCACAACCTGCTGTATATTTTATAAATAAATCAAAAAAGCTACAGACGGATAGCGTTTGTGTAATTTAGGAACAACAAAGAGATTTTAAAAACGTAAGGAAGGATTTATGATGATTCTATAGAACCGGTAGGTAGTGACTTAACAAATGCAGGCCTAATCATTTACAGTTTACAGCCAGAGGCAGCCTCTTCTCTTCCAGATACTACATGGCGATGTTGAAAGGATTACCAAAGCAAAGAATGAGAAGCGTGAAATTAACAAAAGAACGATTCCGCCCACAGGATGCAAATTCACGATAACGGGAGCCGAGGCTGGTAAAACTCGATTCAAGTGCCACTACTTTTATTAACAGAAAAGCTGTTATCAAGAGATAACCCAACAACACTACAAAAACACAAAAGTAGTCCTGACAATACTCCGTGAATCATAAAGAAAGAGAGACGGTAATATGTATATTTAAAAAAATAATTACAGTAAATTTTTCCCCCAGTATTTAAGAATCTAAGTGTCTTTCCCTAAATCAACTGATAAAAACCGTTAAGTAGTAATACAGTAAACTCACGATTATCCGAAACGTCAAAAAAATACTAAGAATTTTATAAGTATTTTTTCCAGAAATAACTATCAAATATAAATAATTTTTTTTCTTTCTGGGTTTTACGTCTGACTGTTTTGCAATTACTGCTATTGCAAACAACGAGTAGGATTGTAGATAAACATGAGTGATAAAAAATGCCAGACTTGACCGGGAATCGAACCCACGACCCCGGATTAGAAGTCCGTTGCGCTAACCACTAAATAGTAAATTGTATTTCTGTAACAAACTACTGTTTCAGCAGGTTGTACTGTAATTTATAGCACATAAAGTAGGCCTACGTGACGTGGAGCACTGCAGACAGGATTTTTACCGATAACATGAGTAGTTTCCTTGCTGCATACAGTTCAATTAGTAGGTATTATACTGTATTTTTGTTGAATGGGTACGGTAGTGTCTTGATGGGATTAAAGCATATTTCATTTTGTGGGTAATTAGTGTACCGGTAGTGGAACTAAATTAATATTTAACAATGTCCTGTAAACGTGAACGCGTCGTCATAACCATTAAATCGACGCTTGTTGATTTACTTTTAGTTAAACGTTGGCGAGACATTGCGGCAAAAAAACAAATGGAAAATAAAACCCAGAAAAAAATTTCCGATTTTTTCGAAAAAATAATATTAAAATGTACGGAAAATATTTTACAATTAAATAGTATCAATAAAAGTTTTTAGAACACAGCCATATATTTTTTTATTATAAAAGACCTTTTTATGGATGCGGAAGAATTGGGAATAACGTTGGAAGCTCTAAAGAATAAGACAGAAAAATTAAAAGTACTAAAAGATAGATACATCAGATTCAAATCAAGGATAGACAATAGAGGAGCGAGTAGAGCAATTATTTCAGATGAAGAAAGACGAGCACGATCAGTCAGAATGAAGAGATATTGGAAAAAATCAAAGAAAAGAACCGGAGAAGAACTTGCAGTAAACTGACTTAAGTGATCCATTGCAGTCTCAATAGATGAAAAAAGACCTTTTTACTTGTTATTTAGAAAACCAGGCTTAATCAGCTCGCCCCAATTATTCCGGATAACCAGGAGTTTACTGTATAAGGATGTCTCCTTTCCACAAACCAGACTATTAATAATTTTTTAATTTTGATTTTTCATGTCATTAATGATAACTCTACTACAGTGCGATAATTACAATACAATCTAGTTCTGGTCACAGATATAATTACAGCGGATGGAGATAACCTCAAATAGACAGTTTAAAGTAAATAATAGGTTTCTTTACAGTACGTTCAACTAGCATTCCTTTACAAATGTAATGATTTAAAGGAAATGGAGAAAAATAAACAATCAATTAACGGTCAAACCACACCCGAATACAAAACACTACCGTTACATTAAAAATAACTAAGAGAAAGAATTTTTTTTAAATATTAAAATAACCATAAAATTAATTACAGATCATAGTTTGAAAAAGAAAACTAAGTAATTTAAAGTAGTAGTATTTATTAGTATAAATCAACGAAATAAATTTAATAAAAAAAGAGACAGAAGCTAATAAACGGATAACAGTAAAGTTAGTATCCTCGTTTTGCGGTTAAATTCACTCGTTTCATTCGAATTTTGTTAACGGAAAATATTTTACAAGTAATCTGATTAAAAAGAAAGACGATTATGAGAAAACTAAAAATTCGTATCTATAAAAAGTAAACATTTACATGAAGACGCAAGCACATAACTTCCAAGAAAACCGAGATAAAAAGGATGTAACAAAGTTTATAATGGAGGGGCTAAGGGACCGAATGGAAAATCACTAATGTAAGAATGTTCAGAATTAGCGTACCATATACATAAATGGTTTAACCAATTTATATTAAATTAACTGCCAAAACAGTCAGGTGGAGTGTTAAATTATTTACACTCGATCTGCTAGTTCCAGGGCTAAACAAAATAGTTCTGTTTCTTATCACACGGTTAAACAATTATATGACTGAAGCATATAGGTGTAAAAGACACTAATCAAAGTTATCTCCTCTGAGAGTAATGAATTTCATTAAACAGCCCTGCGGTGAATGAAGTGAAGATGTCGTTTGCAGGGTGGAAAGTAGATGCTTTTCAGAGGAACTGGCATCCTGATAAGCATACTTTTCCACTCAGTGAGGAAGGCAAGATAAACCACCTCACTCCTCGTTTTACTTAGTAAAGCCTCTAAAGGTTTTAACCAGCCTTTCAACTGACGACCAAAAGAACATTAAATTAACAAAGTCTACACCACTGTAGACATCCTCCCAATAGATATCCATATTTTTTTAGCTTGAGTAATTACTAGAATTGATTTTCAATAAAACTTTTTTACGCCTTTTAAGCAAAAAAGTCTTGAATAAATAAATTCCACTCATTATTATATTACAGTCCAATTAGAAACAATAGCTGAAATTAATCTGCAAAAAATCTTGAATTAACAATAACGAACTTGTAGTTTTACTTTCAAAATCTTTAGTTTTAACAAAACATAACAGTATAATTATTTAATACACTATTTAATATTATCATAAGCGGAATAAACTTGAAAAAATCTGGTGTGAAATACTTACACGACTTTCTCTTGCCAATGTAAATAATGAAAACTATAACTTAGGTCAATGTTTTTTCAAACTACATTGCCATCAGTTTTTTGGTTCCGCGAATAACACCAAAAAGTAAAAATTTACAGAGGCAAAACTAGTAAACAATGTAAAATGAAAAACACAACCTAATTTTTCATAAGTGAATGACGCAGAATGAAAATCAACCTCTGTTCGACTTAAAAATACAGAAAATCACTATTGTTGTCGCTAAACTCTGTATAAAAAACCCTTAAAATAAAAGTTGTGAATTTCTTAATTTTCTTTAGCTGAAATTATATAGGCCTATATATATATATATATATATATATATATATATATATATATATATATATATATATATATATAAGTGCGTCGTAAAATGCATACTAAGATCGCTGTATTAAAAAAATTCCATATTTACCGACTTTGATAAAAAAAAAGTACAGAATATCACTAAGCGATGTACAACGAAAACTTGATTAAAGTTGTAAAGTTTTAAATGCTCTACAACTTTGATTTAAACTTTTGCCCTAGAATGTTTATTAAGACATCAATTTAAAAACTTTTTTTCTAAGAGAGCACAGCCTCCCTATAAATTTCAGCAGATATTCCGCTTACCCTAACTTGTAGAGCATAAATTTTTTTAAAAAAACTCGTAGGAACCGGTTTTGAGAAAATTGCAAAAAAGTGGAAAATCACACGATTAAACTGCTAATTACGGTTGACCTATTTTGACGAAAATCTTCGTATCTGGTCCTCTTTTGGTACCTAACTTAAGTTTTAATTACGTACAATATTCCGTTCTTGAGATATGTTGTTCACTCACACACTGAACAAACGCTAAAAACATGTTTTTTCGGGTTCAGGCGGCCTGAAAACAAGTATATCCGGTGAAAACTCGATTTCAAAAAATCGACATAACAACAATACTTTCCTTCCGTGAATATAGGTATTCATATAGGGCAAGAGAAAGTAAAAACATTCAGAAAATAATCATTGCTTCAGATATAGAATTCAAAACTATCACAGAAACATAATCTTATTAATTTTGACCCATAAAATATTAATAGATGTAATAATTTTAACTGAAAGTAAACAAAAAACAAGGCCAGTACTGTTTTTTGAATGATTTCCATCAATAAATCTAGTCTCAAGAGTAAAGAGAATGTGAATCAGTTTTTGATTATTATCAGCAATGTCATTGTTTTTTAATGTAATAAAAACACCATATTGTTTTAAGCCAAGTTCTGTTTTGGAAATTTTCCAACAAATTACCCATTCTATTCTTGTTCTATCTTGCGCAAGTCGTTTTTATAACTGCATACCTCCAAAATCGTACATATCTTTCGTAATTCCCTAAAAATATTCTAATCTTTGCCTTCCCCTGCAACTCACTCCCTAAATATAGCCCTCCATTGTTGATAGAACTAAAAAAACTGATACCTTGATACCTGGATGTCTTGAGATATGCTCTATAACCTATCCCTTCTTCTAGTAAGATGTTTCCATATACTCCTTTCATCCACTCGTCCAAGAACCTCTAAAAAATTACTTATTTTGTCCACCCACCTAATCTTTAACATTTTCCGATACCGCTACATTTCAAAAGCTCCTATCCTCTTTCTTTTTACAGCCCTATCCTCCACGTTTCAATCCCGTATACACACCAAACATAGTGTTTCAAGAAATCTCTCCTAATCTGTAAAAATCAATAATTGTAGTCCATAAGCTGTTTTTCATTTCACAGGTCCTTCTAGCTTCAGCATTTCTCCTTTTGATATCACTTGTGCTTTAAATCCAGTTATCAGTTAATTACAGTAATAATCAAAAATTACATTCTTTTATAAATAGTCAACCCTATCCCTTCATACCCTGCATAATACCATCCTTTGTTATTTTACTCCCTAGATAGCAAAATTTTCCAACTTTCGGTATGTTTTAGTCACCTACTTTTAAATTTCCCATCTCTTCTAAACCACTCTTGCTACTGTACAACACGTTAGTTTTGTTCTTATTAATATTCATGAAGTAATCCTTTCTCATGATCGCATCTATTCCATTTAAGATATCCTCTAGTTCTTTCTTTGTCTTGACTAATACTACGATATCTTCAGCGAATCTCATAATATAATAAGAGATTATATAATATTTTTGTTTAGGTCAACAGCCGCAAGGCTGGTTTGAACCTCTAGAGGTTTTATTAAGTATAACGAGGAGTGAGGTGGTTTATTATTACCTTCTCACTGAGTACAAAAATAACCTATGCTTATCAGCATGCCAGGCCCTCCGAAAAGCATCTACTCTGCAACCTGCAAATGACACTTTCACTTCATTCACCACAGGGTCTGGCTGTATAATGAATTTCATTACTTTCAGAGGAGATAACTCTGGCTAGTGTCCTTTACACCTCTACCTCTTCTATTCTTAAACAGTTCAGTCATATAATTGGCTGACCACATGATAAGAAACAGATTTATTTTTTGTAACCCTGGAACTAGCAAATCGAGTGCAAATAATTTAACACTCCACCTGTTTGTTATGGGGGAAATATAATATTACCTCTTATTATTCACTAAGCACAAATCAAAGTTTATTCGGTCATCATTACCCAATAAAAATGAAAAAAATTAAAATAATTTTTGTACCTTTTACTATTAACCATTACAATAATTTTCAATTTTCGCGTACACTACAGGAATATAAACTAAATCGTCTTATCTTATTCATTGCGTAACTGCACAGTTTACCCTACAGCACAGGCTACGTCGGATAGTAGACATCACTACTGGGTAATGAGTGCTACAAGCATCCTTATTTATTCTCGAGCCCTTTCGGACACCTAAAACGGATGTCTTGCACTACAACGTACAAAAATAATTTCTTAGATGCAACACAAAAACATAATCAAAGAAAGAACTCACCTCATTCTCTATTAACAAAAGTATTATCAACAAGAAATAGTTGAGTCTACTTTCGTGATTACGATTACTATATCATTTTTGTGTATTTATTTTAAGTTATCTTCGTATGAGTGAACGTGTGCGTGCATATAATCTTTCAGTCAGTTGGTCACTGGACAGTTAACCTGCGATGACACGTGAATAAAAACGTCGTGCAAAAAATGAACAGGCTGGATTTTGAAATATCACGGATGGTTGGTAGGCCGATATAAATAATGTTATTTGGTTTTAAATTACAGATCTTTATCGGATAACGGAGGAGAAATGACCATCAAATGTAGATAACAGTCTATTACGAACCGCGGTGAAGAAGCACGCTAAGGACGGCGGGACCAGCGTGGCGTTCGGTTTCGAATGAAGTACTGTTAACCTATCTTTCTCCCCATTATTACCAGCGTTGTTATTAGTCTACGTATTTCATTCATTATTATATAGCGTCTAAAACAAACTTGGCCATTGTACGGCCACGTATTATTTGTTTATTATTGTTTTCAATTCCGTTTTTTGTTTTACACACCTCCATTTATACATAATGATAATAATCATAAAGCAAGTCGTTTAACAAAAACAACAAAAGTATCAAAAACACACTGAAAAAGACGTGATTTATACAACACAGTATTTTAGTTGAAACTGTAGCCTGTGTAATAGCGCAAACGATACGATCATTATTCCTACCAAGAATGAGTTTACATTTAGATTTAAAATAGCTAGGTTAAATATCAAACGGTTCCGTCGGTTAGAGTTTCTATTATTATAAAAAAGTTGCTATTTTTAATACATTCCACGAAAAGTTTCCACAATTCAGACATAATTCATAAAAAAATAAGCATAAATTATCATAAACGTAAAAATCTGGTGTGAACACTCACACAACTTTCTCTTGCCAATGAAAATGATGAATAATATATCCGAACATTAGTAATAAAACATTAAAAATAAACAAAAAAGTTAACCTCAATAAACATACCCTAATTTTAATCATCAGTGGAAGACGCAAAATTAAAATCAACCACAGTTTGGCTTAAAAATACGGAAAATTACTCTTTCACGCTAAACTAGGCTCTGCAAAGAAAAATGCTATAAATAAAAGTTGTAGATCTTTTAGTTTACTATAAATTTGATTATATACACTTTTGTCGTAAAATGCATACTAAGGCTTAAATCGTAAAAAATCGATTTTTTACACGTTTTCGTGAGAAAAAACAAGAAAATCGCTAATTACCGCATTATTAACTAAGCATTATAACAAAAATTACAATTTTCATTATTTATTAACAAAGCATTATACAAAAAAATTGTTGAAATAAAAGTTGTAGGATTTTCAATTCTCTCAACTTTATTATATAGGCCTACATTTTTGCGCTAAAATGCATATTAAAGCCGCAATCTGAAAAAACCATTTTCTCTACGAGAGCACAGCCTCACCAAGAATTTCAGCAGATATGGCGCCTACCCTACCTTGTAGAATGAAAAAAACATACTAAATGAGGCGATTTTTAAAAAAATCGTAGGTGTAATTTTTGAGAACATCGCAATACAGGGAAAGATGACACGAATAAACTACTACTTTTGGTTGACCGATTTTGATGAAAATGTTCGTGACAAGTCCTCTAGTGGTATCTAATTTAAGTTTTAAGAGTCAACGTCGTACGATTTTCCGTTCGCGAGATATTTTGTTCACACACCAATCGCTAAAAACATGTTTTTTTGGGTTCAGGGGGTCTGAAAACGTATAGATTCGGTGAAAACTCGATTTCAAAAAATCGACATGAAAACAATACTTTTCTTTCTATTATATTCATATAGGCAAGAGAAAGTAAAAAAGTGATGTTCTCACTGTTAGCTGATATTTTTTTTAATAAACCTAACAGAGTTTAAAAACTGAAACCAGTTTAATATGTCAATTACAAAACAGTAATGAACTTAAGATCTAATATTATACTTGATCTTATTATACTTCAAAAACAAAACTAATGTAAGTATTAATAGAAATGAAAATATTGCAGACACATAAAGTATAAAAACCAATTAAGAAGTATGTTGAATTCTTTTACTATTTACACAAGGTTTAATTACAGAAATACTTAAGACTATTAATTGTACAAATACTACGGCAAAATACAGATAAAAATGCTGGTATATAAGATTGGAACTAATTTTAACTACAGGTTTAAGAAATTCGTTCGCGGGAAGAAACCATTGGCATAGAAATAAAGTTTTGTAACCTTCAAGGAAATGTTACAATAAAAATACTGATGTAGGAACAATAAAAATTAATAACATTTAGGACCGTAAATACAGTAAGTCGTATCACTACGTAAACAATATTTCTGTAATAAAATTTAAAAACTCATTAGAAATTTATGCATTAAACCAAATTACTTCATTACGTGTTTTATATAATAATTTGTAATTATTAAATAAAAATATAATTATTATAATTTCTATTACTTATAGAAAGTAATATTGATTTATTGTTATAGAGTACTGTAAATTGTCGAATATTCCGTTTACGAATGCAGAACTCGATTTTGATATAATTAATACTCAACTTTGATTTAACGGACTAGGCTCCTAAATAAATAAAACGGTTTGAAAATTACAAAAATCAAAGGAATGTCAATTTTGCGAAGAAAAATTACCAATAGTAGTTTCTGATATTCGTAACGAATATTATTATATACGCACGATAGATATTGTTTGTTGAAGTGTTGGCATCACTGCAATCATTGTAAATATCTGAATTTTTCCCGCCCAAAAAAGCTTTTCCCGTAAGGTAAGTTCTTCCTGAAAGGTACAGTTTTTGAAAGTTATAAAAAGAATATACGCCGGCCGCATTGGCGAAGTTGGTAACGTCCTCGCCTCTCATCATGCGGTCGTGGGTTCGAATCCCACTCAGGCAAGGCATATTTTCATACGTTACAAAAAATCATTTCATCCTCCATCGTAAAAAGTTACACCCCAACGTCGTCGCTAATGACCTTTAAAGTTGAAGCGATGTTAAATAAATGAATTAAAAAACAGAATATGTTATTACTAATAAATCCAATGTTTATTTCAACACATTACAGAAAAGTACGTGACCGATTGTGTTATAACTGAATAACTTTCAATTTAACGGACTTTCACAACAACGGACATATGTATATATATATATATAAATAAATAAATAAGTCCGTTAAATCGAACACTAGATGAACTGGATTTGAAAAAAATACAACTTAAGCTCTCATTGTAATTTAAAATACGTAAAGCATTATCATTTACTATTTATTTTATGTCTGTTATGTATTTAAAAGATTGTAATGCATGTTCTTGTTTCGTCACACACACACACATTCACAGCCTTCCATCTGTAGATAAATTATTGTATAAAATAGGTGTAAAATAAATAATTACACGTTTTAATTTTAACATACAGATAGGGGTACTTCACTTACTACTTCCGATTGTAGTATTAATGAAAGATGTCAATAGTGATTATCAAGTACTGATAAAAATGACAGTACAGCCAATAATAACATATTCAGCATGTATTCTTTAAGATTTGTAAGGCCTTAAGTCATAGCATTTAATAAGAAAGTGTAGTTCAGAGTAAAGCAGTTCATTTGCGTTGCTGCAATATAGTTAATGTAAGGAGAGGTGAAGATGAAACGCCACGCAGTTTTGTTCCCACACGGCCAGTATAATACTGTGCGTACTATCATTGTAGCATAGTCTCACGCACAGGCCAGCCGACACCTGACTTACGAGTGCACGCACTTTTTGCCCAAATTACACCCTTCCTTGTGACAGTTGACATGACAGCCGAAACCGGTTGATCTAAAGATAGATTGACGCAAGATCGCACACACAGAACCTTTATCATTACAATTTAAAATGAACAATGAATAAAATAAATGAACAAAACATGGATCGCTAATACCTTGTGAAAAGTCACACTAGTACCTCAAAAACTTTGAGCACAACAAATAGTACGGTTCACTCACACACAAAATAACACGGATCTAGAATTATTCGGTAGAAATAGGTTCTTAAATAAGAAAATATCAGCGATCACCAAGGTACTAGATTACTTAATAAACACAATTTATTCGACAACCTATAACTTCACAGTTCAAGAAACTTATCGGAATTCGTCTGATCCAACCACTTTTACTAAGCACTTAAAATATAATTAGTTATAAATATACATTGGCTGTATTACTTGGATTACTCCAATAATTTATATTTCTTAAACTGAACAATTTTGTGTGTTTATAAATAATTTAATGATGGAATCACTTCTGTCGTACGATTGCAACAGGCGATAATCTTTTGTCTTATAATTCATACCGACACTGATTATTTTACAAATACAACTGAAGAGGAATACAGTTAATGATTTTATTATTATGCTAAAAAATAAAACTAATTTAAAATAAATAAGTGTTTTAATTTAGCAGGAACTTTGTTTAGTACATAGTTTAAAACAATACAACTCATGTTCTTCGCTCTAACTCAGACGTGATTTTTTTTTAATTATGAAACTGTAACATTACAATCTGTTCTTAAATTCAGAACACTAAGTAATCATGTTACTCGTGTTTACTGAAAGTTAAAAACCTCACAATCACATTCAAGAATGCTTGATTTACAGATATTCCACGGCCTTCTTACACAAATCTGTACATTAGTAGTAAGTAGTAGTGTTTTTACCGTGTACTTATTATGAAAAATACATTAGAGAAAATAATTTTGAATTTATTATTTTTTGCTTTTTATTATTTGTACACAAATTTTCGTTTCTTACAGAAGTTGCGAACAAAAAACTACACTTTCTTCAAACAGCTGACGTCACCCAAACGTTTATTACCTTGTTAAATAAGTGTGATTTTCCAGAACGTAGCAGGATCATGAAAGCGACAGAATTACAATAAAACAAGATAATTTATGTAATGCTTTCACGATAGCAATTACATAATATCAGAGAATTATTTAATTTGAACTTTTATAGTAACACGCGATGTAAACATTTATAGTTTGCTGAACTAAATTTCTTCTGAATGGTACACAGATAGGCCCAGTATTTTGTACACATTTAAGTCGTCGGGAACGGGGTTTCCGAAACGAATCTATTTTGTAAGAGAAGCAACCTTTCTTTCAAAATTTAAATTCTTCATGTTTTTATTTTATTAAATACAGTCAGGCCCAATATATATGATAGGATCCCAAAAAAATGATCGAAACAAACCTACTAGATAAGGGGTTCGATCACAGGCAATACCTTAATCATTTCTTAGCTCTTATGGGGTTTGATGCGATTTGACGCCTGGGGCTATTAAGCCGTACGCATTATATAGCTGTTTCAACACGGCCAACCTACTAGAGGGTTAATGTAGAAAGAAGCTCGTCCTCTGCTTCCAGGCAAATGAGCTAAGCCTAGCCATAGCCGAGCCGTTAAATAGTGATCAGCGCAATTGGCTTCTACCCCAAAGATCCGGGTTCGATTACCGGTAAGGTCTGGCATTTTTTCTTCACTCATTTTCATTTACTGCTCTTCATTGGCTGCAACAGTAATGTTAAAAATAGTCGGAAGCAAACTAAAATAAATAAAGAAAAAATCATCCCCTTTTTACCCCTTAAGGGGCGATAATGATTGGGGCGTCGTGCAAATGCTGCTGGTTTAACCCCTAAGGAACAAATGTACCGAATTTCAGCTCTCTAGTTGATCAGGAAGTTACAGAATTAGTGACTGATGAACAAGGGCTTTCGCAATTACACAAACAAATTAAACGCACTATAAGTGTTAATTCAAATATCATAAATCGTAATCAAAGATGTTTAAAAAACGAAAGTACCGAAATATTCGATTCACAATAAGCATATTACATGTACATAAAAATTAAAATGTTTCGTATATACTACCCACGTACAAAATTATTACAGTACATACTTCAATTACATTGCAAACAAGTGTACTTCATACCGGGTGGGCGAAGTTAACAGTTAAAATATTCTCATCCAATTAAATATTTATTAAAGTAATTGTAAGCTGGACATCCGCTGGGCCTCATTTGGAGACCAATCAAGAGATAACATAGTTATTGTGTATACTGGTATCTCAAACAAACTTACTTCCTCGATCGAATACACAACAAACCTTAATAGTCTTGATTTGGTGCCTTCCTCATTAGCGATCGGCAAATTTGACCAACCTGTTTGTTCTTCATGGGAAAAAAGAACAACGAAGTAAACGGTTTTAAAAGCGATAGCTAAAAAAATAAATAAAAAGAACTGCAAACATAATAAATAACAATCATGCCGGTATGAGGTTGCCATTTCGTTATAAAAGCTGGCTAGAAGATCAATCTTAATTGCAAAAAACCTGTAGTACTTTTTGAAAGAAATTTGTTCTTAAATTAACGAATTAATAATTACATCAATATATTCCATTCACAAATAATTTATTCATAAATCCATACTATCACTATATTTTGTAATCGAAAGCAAACAATTCATTATAATTTTTTTTAACTAAATTGACTGCATTATTCTCACCTGACACGATACAGGATGAGCGGTATCCTACAACCGAGTTATATAATTCTTTAATTTTATTCACAATTATCAATTATTGAGCATTAGTCGTATCAAACGTTAAATGATGATAATCTACTAAATAATTGTCCACTTTGTTTACGGTGTAGAAGATGAAGCACTCAACAAAAATCCACGTTTCCGTTCATTTTTTTACCTACACGATACTGATCAAATTATCTCCTCAATGCATTAGTTAATATTCTAGAAGTAATTATAGTTTTAAAATGACATTTTTATTTTATCATAAAATTCCTTTACAACTAGCAATTGCGGGCACGGGCTCAGACGAGTGCATTAAAAAACTGGTTGATGGCTTTTCCCTTTTTCACTACGGACTTTATTTTTTTTAGATACTACTTAAAACTAAGAACGTATCCCATTTGACAGGAATTTAATTTTCCACACCTTCCAAACGACGTTCGCTATTTAAAGCCTTCTGTCATGATCATTTATACTTCCAGTTTTTCAATATTTATAATGAACGTTAGTTAATAGCCACAAATACTGTCACTGACTTTTATGTCGAATTATTTGAGGTGAACAATCTTATCACACATTATTTTTACTTAAAGCTACGTAGCATACGTCAAGAAACTTTCCCAGCGACTGTTTGTTCAATATGTGTATCGCCATAAATCGGATAAGTTACATATAAAACAATAACTAATTATGTACCTAAATCCAGGACTCAATCTATCCATTGGTGAAAACCGTTACGAAATATTATCGTCAGCTACTGAGGTTAGCCTGCACAGAAGTATAGTTATTCTCGCGGAGAGGCTTTGTTTTATTTGATGTTTGATGCAGAAAAGGTTCATAAAAAAGGAGTCACTTTCTACTTCTCAATTAAATGATTATTTTACTCGTAATTATTAGTTAACTTAATAATTTATACTCTACCACATTTTTTTATACAGCTGAGACCAAAGAATTAAATAAGTAGTTTTGCCTATTGTATTAATTTGGTGACACACTTAGTACATACAGATATTGACAGATTGGCGAAGGGCACGTGTCCCCTCCTCGACGCTACCCCTGTTTCTAACAACAGTACTTTGACATCGTCTAGCCCAGCCATGGTTTGTACTCGGTACGTGATTGTATGCACTAGACATTCAATTGATTGTACATTGTCGAGGATTGTATCCAAAACCAATTATTCCAAGAAAGCATATTTTCATTTAAACATGTTGCCATTCTGGTAAGAAGGTATTACAAATAGAAAAAAACATCAATGTGTCTGTCAAGCCACATTTAATTTATAGCGCAAGCTAACTAAAACAGGCGTTCAGTGTTCAACAGGAATTACTAATTCAGAGTCCATCAATGAAATAATTTTAAATTAATATCTGTAAAAAAGCAAACAACAGTTATTATAATTTCATAGCATCCATAATATAATCCTAAATTAGGAGGACCGTTTCCATTTCTACAAAAATCAAATTAAAAATAAAATATCCGCGTAATCTTGTCTATATAACAGTAATATTTGATTTTTTATATCATCAAAATCTAAATTTAAACGAAATAGAATTCTTAAATAACCAGTAGAGTGAGTCCCACAATCACATTTCTTTTTCTTAAATGTAGTTATAAACTACTAGTTAAATTGATACTAAAATACATTAGTGATCAGTTATTTTCATTATATGGCTACAATCACAAAAAAAAGATTCGATGATAATTACAAAATTAGAATCAAATCGCGGTATAATTTTGTTTCCTCATTTCCACTATACTTATATTTACGTAGTTGAATATAAAAATCAAGTTTGAACAAAATATAATTGGTTAAAAACCGGCTTCTTTTTATAGTAAAATATATTACATAAATAAAATTAATTTCAGACATGCTTAATTAATTGAAGTGATCAATTAGATTACTTAAATATAAAAACATAACACCGAATTGACAAACACAAATAAAATTATAGCATTTAATGTCCATAAAAAATGCAACCGTAATATATAGGCTACTGATAAATAAACAATTAAATGTGAATTCATATTAAATAAAATATGTGTACAGATTTTTAATATTTTACATTGATAATAAAAAACAATATTCTCACTTAATCTTGTAGTTTGTTCAAGGTGATTGACCCTAGATTGAATTAGTTACTTATATTTTCTGGTTCGTAGTCATTTATTTTTCTTACTTTGTAACACATCAATTTCTAAACGCTCAAGTAATTCGAAAAACTATAATTTACAACAATTTTCTTCTGACAGCTAAAAGTAAATTTTAATACACTAATTATGATTTTATACAATTACAGAGTTTGGAGGTGTTAAGATGAATAGGCAGGAACTCATTAAATTAATTGTGGTACGATTTCAAAGGCGTTTAGCTTCACTATTCAAATGTTTTTTTTATAAGAAAAGTGAATGACGTAATAGTAGATTTGCCACTTGAATAAGACATTCCAACTGAAAAAATAAATCACTTCTTCACTTGAGTAGGGCCTACCAATTATCAATTTTTTACATCATCTGCATTATTGACTGATAAACGAAGCAAGCAACCAAGACAATCGTCAGGGTGTTTTACATTACAATTATTTATTTACCATAAACGAGAAAGGCCTACTATTAAAATTTGTGCGGTAATTTAATTATATAAAAATTAGCAACAAAAAAAAACAATACTGAAACTATACTAACGTTACTTATTTTATATATTATTATATATTTATACATTGTACTACGTAAATATGCACACTGCATTAAAGGAGAATAAATTGTGGGTAGAATTGCAATAATCTGAATATATACATACATACATACATACATACACATAAGAATATTTATCACTTTGAGTTAAAATATACAGCCTGAGTATTTGAATGGTTACGAAAAAAATAAATACGAATTGAACAGAAAGGAAATGACACGGAAAGATTTGCTCGCGGTACATTTTTAAATGTGCCGCGAGTCAGCTGTTAACAGTTGTTTTAAAGCTGATTTTTGGAGACGATAGTTCTTGGTTCAAATCCTATTATAGGTAGTTACTTTAATAGTAGTTACTTTAATACGTTAAGGTAGTTATTTTTATACGGATCTGAATACTAGACAATGGTTACCGGTGTACTTTGATGGCTGGGGTTTAATTAACCATACTCTCTCAAGAATGATCGGCTTGGGTCTGTACAAGAATACACTTTATTTACACGTTATAAATATCATCCTTATATCCCCACCTCAATGGATCATGAGGTTGCTTTACGTTCTGAATTGAACAGATTGCAACGTACACACATAGCGACTTAAAAATAAAAATAAAACCAGCAAAATTTAAAAATAACAACAAAACATGTAAGTTAAGAAACATACATAAATTCATAACCTTCAGATTAGAACACTTTAATCTTAACATATTACTGAAAGAAGCTTCCATTGAAGTATCCCAAATTCCCAGACGTACAAATTTAGTTGAAGGAAATACAATTTGGTTTTGATGAGACCCTAGGATTTTAAATAAGTAAAGCAGATGATGCTGAATCCGCTAAAAGTAAATAAATAATTTTCTGTACGATCCTCGAGGTTGCAGTCAATTTGATAACTGTCCTGTAGATAAATGTTTAAGTTCGTATGGGAGTTTGTAAAACTTTTTTTATCTTTTTAATTATACTTAGAACTTTTTTCTATAGCGTAATCGATTATCTATATAAGTTAAACTTGGCTCTGTCCTTATTAAAAGATAAAGAGATCTTTAGATTACGATAATGTTTTACAATATTGGCACACAGAATGGCTAATTCTCTAAAACTCCCATGGAAAAAGTTCGTACATGCTGTTACAAATTTTTGAATACCGTAGTTCTAAACTGGATGTACCATTGATTTGCAAAGCAAAGGTTTTTAAATAAGAATCTGGTATATTTATTTCATTTTACAACACTGAAGTTGTGCGAAATCAGTAAAGGTTACTGCTAATGTTTCTGTACGTCGTGTAGTAACCATTTTTGAAAAAAAAAATACTTTATAATATCCAACGTTAATTAAAATGTGAGTTAATAAAAAGATTTATTCCGAGGTTTTGGTTTACTTTCTGAAAAGCATACGATAAGTAACCGTGTTAATATGGCAGTTTAAAACACGGACCAAAAGACTCCTGGCGTAAATAAATTTTCATAAAACGTCTGATTTGATGAGCACGTATTCTATATAGTCAATTTCACGTTCAGAATGCAGTACGAAAAGTTCATGAGCAATGTATTAAAGTGGGAGTTTGAGCGCTACTACTCGTACATTAAGTAAAAATATCGACTCCCCGCCACAACACGTTCTCATTTACAAACTTCTATTAAATAACGTAATACGGAAACATACTTAATATTTGTATTGTTTTAAAGATCAGGTACCGACAATTATTATACTAATGTAATTGTTTATCAATTTAATTGCCTTTTTTATTATTTTAAAGTAAATAATAGTTATTATTTAAATCTTCCTAGACAATTACGAAAAATGCAATTATTTCTTCTTTGACCCCCCTTTTTTTCGTCGAGGTTAAATATAGACTGTATTATTTGGTATAAGTTCACAGGTGTCAAAATGATTCAGAGATTCTTGAGATACGAAACACGACCCATTATCTATCGTCTTTTACCTGGTTTCGAATCAGTGATTTTTTCGAACTCGTTTATTATTTTTGTTGCCGTCCAACATATGACTTCATATTTCAAATTACAGATAAAAGTTTTTATATTTTATATAAAAAATAACAAAACACGTATATGTCATCGAAAGGAAAAAGTTTTTTGATGTGAAAAACGTGAAGAAATTTAAATTTTCAACTTTGTAAGAGCGTATCTTATCTAAATACCAGAGTAGGCCTATTATAATAATAACATTTACAGCCTAATAAAATAAAATTCACTGGGAAGCGAAAGTAATTTTTTCATAAGTTTTTGATTGAAAATGAGATAGTTAGAGCGTGGTAAGCGAAACTAAATATTTTTACCCAAAACCTTGGATGTTGCCAGTAGAGGAAAGTTATTCTATTGGTTTTACCTGATGTTTTCCGTACGCCTGATAACACAAAGGGTTCTCATAAGAGCTGTACTGCATTCTGAACGTGAAATAGAGTATAGTGAATGTTAATTTGAGAGGCCTGCACACTAAAAATAGTTAAAGAACGTAAGTAGCAGTTTTGATTGGAATTGTTGAAGGTTACCTAAAACTGAATCTACATTTAAAATTAGTAAGAATCTGATTATAATGAAAATGTAAAAGTAAAGTATGTTATAATAAAAGACGTCTAAAAATAAAACAATGAACACAAAAAAGGAAACTGCGATAATCCGGTCTAAAGTAACGGCTGACAGCAAATAAATCTAATAACAGTAATAATATCAGTGAACTTGTGCTGGTATGCAGCTCGCTGCATTGGTTAGCTGGATGATAGATACTATTATACAGCTATTCACTCACTACTTATATAGTAGCTGCAAGTACGAATTCGTAACGAAAAAACTAAATAAAAACAACACACAGTAACGGATTATATCCTTTAATTAACCTGACAAAACAGTAAACTAATGATGACCGGTAGAAACTAAAATCACATCACAAAATAACAGATACACTATAATAACACTGATGAGCTTCCATTTAAGATAAAATATTATTCAAGGTTGAACTCAAAATTGTAGCTCTTAATATTTAATTATATAAAAAGGTTGCATTTCTGTAATATATAACTTGTGTATCAATCTCAGCGATATACAATGTGAGACCTAAATTTAGAACAATTTTCTTCATTATAAACTTTAAAAAAATCTCCAGTTCTAAATCGGTAATAAGCACCTCTTACAGAAGTCAAATTTAAAAGATATAGTCGTCACTGAAATAGGAGTTGTTTGGAATAATAAGCTTAAAAATATTAAAAAGCTCCAAAGTTTTGAGAGGACCAATAGAATTAAAATTTGGAAGAAAAGAACAAAGTCAAATAAAAACTATTTGGAATATAATGACGTATGTTGTGATAAAATGCTAACTATTATTCTCACAAATAATAATTACAATGTAATCTTACTTTACTCATATAACTTAATATGAGGTCTAAATTAATAAAAAACACCGATATAAATAAAAACTACCGTCAAAATTTCACACGAGAATACACTTAATACTATTTCTAAGAAATGTTTTGTATAATCACAATTACTTCCATAGATTTAATTAAGAAACAAAATGGCATTTACAACACAACCATAAAAAACCCAATACGTTACACCAAATTTTTTACTTCCTCTTGCCTATATGAATAGGAAGGAAAGTATTGTTTTCATGTCGATTTTTTGAAATCAAAATTTCACCGGATCCACACGTTTTCAGACCCCCTGAACCCAAAAAAACATGTTTTTAGCGATTGGTCTGTGTGTATGTGTGTGTGTGTGTGTGTGTATACAGAATATCTCAAGAACGGAACATAGTACGAACTTGAAACTTAGGTTATATACCACTACTGGACCCGACAGGAATTTTTTCATCAAAATCGGCCAACCGGAAGTAGTAGTTTATTCGTGTAATTTTTCACTTTCTTGCGATTTTCTGAAAAACTGGTCCTACGATTTTTTTGTAAAATCGCCTGGTTTACTAAATTTTTTATGCTCTAAAAGATAAGGTAGACGCCATGTTTGCTGAAATTGTTGGCGAGGCTGTTTTCACGTAAAAAAATTGTTTTTTTTAAGATTGCGGCTTTAATATGCATTTTAGCGCAAAAATGTACTATATAATAAAAGTTGTAGAGAATTTAAAAATCTTACAACTTTTATTTTGAACATTTTTTGTATAACGCTTAGTTTAGCGGTAATTAGCGTTTTTCTGTTTTTTTCTCACGAAAACGTGTGAAAAATCTTCTTTTTTTTAGATTTTGGCCTTAGTAGGCCTATGCATTTTACGACAAAAGTGTATGTAATCAAATTTATAGGAAATTAAAAGATCTACAACTTTTATTTAAAGCATTTTTCTCTACAGAGCCTAGTTTAGGGTGAAAGAGTGATTTTTCGTTTTTTAAGCCAAACTGTGGTTGATTTTCATTTTGCGTCTTTCACTCATGATTAAAACTAGGTTATGTTTATTGAGGGTTTTTTTGTTTATTTCTAATGTTTTATTACCAATACTGGTTATATTTTTCATTATTTGCATCGGCAAGAGAAAGTCGTGTGAGTGTTTCACACCCGTTTTTTTTTTTTTTTTCTTTTTTTTTTTTTTTTTTTTTAGTAACAGATGTCAATTTTTTTGAAAGTACAGGTAGGCCTACAATACGCCTACAACATGATAGGGATTAATTTGATAAAGAATAAGATTAAGCAATCTAAGTGAAAATTCTTCTTTTACAAACAATCTTGTTACAAGGAATAATAATTAAGTTGATGCAACGTGAAGATTATTCCGAGTAATTTAATGCCTCATTGGTGGCAAATTTTTTAAATTGTCATCTATCAAGTTATTACGTCCGTCCGTCACACCCAGATATCAGAAACTACAAGTGATAGCAACAAACGGTTTCGGGATTCGTAATCTACAAAAAAAGGTAGCGGGCCTAAATAGGATTTAAAGTTCCGGTTTTGACCAAACGTGGACCAAAACCGGAAGTCAAGAAATCAAAGTCAGACTTTACAAGAGATAGCAATAAACGGTTTTCGGATTCGTAATATACCTACATAGTTAGGAGACCCGGATTGGGTTTGAAGTTTTGGTTTCGACCGGAAGTCAAGAAATCAACGTCGGAATTTTGAAACAAAAATATTGTTATTCGATTCCTCTTAAAAAGTAGATACAAAAATCATTGGGTTTGAACTTTTGGTTTTGACCGGAAGTGGCCCAAAACCGTAAGTCAAGAAATGAAAGTCGGAATTTGGAAACAAAAATAGTGTCATTCGATTCCTATTAAAGAGTAGAAATAGAACTAATGGTTTTTGCCATAAGTCAAAGGTAATCCTTTTTTAAATTGCCACCAGGCACGAGACGCATCGTCTCACGAAAGGGATTTTTTAATAATAATTTAATTTATAATACTTCGCTGTATATTAATTAAAAAGAAAAAATATTATATTAAACCGTTCATACAGTCACTGCAATAAATTCATAAAACTCTGTACCGTAAGATGGCCAACTCGTCGTACAAATAAGGCAGGCGTCAAATAAAGCTACTTTTACGGCTACTATAAACAAATAATAACTCAATAAAACGAACAAAAAACCAACACAAAAATTCTAACATAGATCAGGTTACATCACTAATGAGCTTTAAGAGAAACTTCAAAAAAACCTTACAGTTATCACCAACGGTGCAGTTTCATCCATTTTGTGATGACATAAAATGTTACAAGGGAATTCATTACAATTAAAATTCTGATTTAATTACGACGGTTAGCTACGCGATAATAACTAACAAAAGGAAATCAGTTCTTAAGCGATGCCAATTTGAGTAAAAACAAGATTTTTTACACTTTAGAATCCAAAATAAATTAATTCGGTAATTATCAAACTCATTACAATTTAAATATCTAACAGTTAGGATGAACGCTTCAAAAGAAATGTAAAAATATTTGAGCATAATATGAAATACTACCATGGGTGAAGGAAATAAAAAGTCATAATTCAAAAGAGAATAAAAAGTGGTTACAAGTCATAAATGCAAGTTAGAGTTTTATTTAATACTCTTTGTCTTGGTGTAAAGCCTATGGGCATTAAATATTCTAATGCGTATAACTTAATTAGAGTGAGGAGTAACTCTTCGGACTGAAATCTGTATAAGTTTGATGACATTATCAGCTGAAAGATATCAATTTCAATCGATTATTGTAGACAATGATGATTATAGAAAAGATAACATCGTTTAACGTCGAAAGTATTATTCCATTTCCTCATACAGAATTAGGAAAAGACTATTCCTCCGCTACAGCCGAAGAAAAGGAAGGCAGGAGAGGTGGTATAGTAGCATCAGCAGCTCGTTGGTAGGCTGCAGGGTACTGTTGCGCGACCTCCAACCTGTTTGGCATCCCAGTCTGCATGTACATAAATACATACATATACACAGACACAAACACACACACACACACAATATATATATACATATAAGCACATTTCATTGCATGATGTCGGCATATTTCATAATGCGAAATTGGATAAATTAGTTTAAAACAATCATAAAAGAGTAATAGAACGTACCAACTATACTGGACGAGTATAACATGGATCATCTACGTATAACACAATATATAACAACAATTTACCTGAAATTGGTCAGCTGTGCTATATATATATCGATGTATGTAATAAAATTACAGTAATAAAACTAGAAAAACTATATATCCACGAAGTATTCTTGTGTCAGTTCATATATGGCAAGAAATAGATCGGCAAAGTTCTACGTCACTCTAACCTAGAACATAGTTCTCTATCATAAAACGACAAAACTAAATTCAAATTTCACGGGCTTCGGAAAACAATACAGTGTACATCAAGTATAAAAAGAAACATACCAATATAAATGCAAGTTACTCTTTATTTATCATGTGATTACAAAAACATCTGGTTTGAAACACTTACACGACTTTCTCTTTTCAATGTGAATAATGAAAAATGTAACCTTTTTAATCATTAGTAAACAATGTAAAATGAAAAATATAACCTAATTTTAATAATGACTGAATGACGCAAAATAAAAATCACCCTCTGTTCGACTTAAAAATACGGAAAATCACTAATTGACGCTAACTAGGCGTAGAAGAAAATACTTTAAATAAAAATTTTAGATTTTAAAATTTTCTATAACTTTAATTAGTATACAAAATTTTGTCGTTTTTTTTGTTTTACGTCTGACTGTTTTGCAATTGCTGCTAATGCAGACGGTGAGAATGATGATAGATAAAGATGAGTGATAAAAAAAATGCCAGACCTGACCGGAAATCGAACCCGATGAAATTTTGTCGTGAAATGCATATACTAAGGCCGCAATATTTAAAACTCCCATTTTTTGGTGATTTTGATGAAAAAATACAGAAAATTACTAATTGACACTTAACGAAGCATTGTACAAACAAATATTGGGAATAAAAGTAGTCGATTTTTAAACGCCCAACACGTTGATTTTATACACTTTTGCTCTAGAATGCATATTAAGGCTACATACAATCTTATCAAAACCATTTTTTAGCACGATAGCACAGGCCAAGAATTTCAGCGGACATGGCACTTACCCTATCTTGTACAGCAAAAAAATTGTAGTAAATGCAGTAAAAAATGTAGGCGATTTTTAAAATATCGCACGAATAAACTACTTCTTTTGGTGGACCGATTTTGACAAAAATGTTCGTGTTGGGTTCTGTAGTGGTACCTAACTTAAGTTTCAAGTTTCAACTTCGTACGCTATTCCGTTCGAAATATTTTGTTCACACACACACACACAAACTGAGAAAGAGAGAGGAGGAAGAGAGAGAGAGAGAGAGAGAGAGAGAATCACACTACGAAACTGGTGTTTTTTCTTTATTTTAATGTTATGGTTGGAAAAAAGATGACATGAATGACTTATGGGAAAACAGTAGGCCTACTGAGTATTAAGACTCGCTTGTAATTTTTTTGATTTTTACAAATGTCTCTACTATCTTCCATGAAGGCTGCCTGGGGGAGGGTTACCGGATAAATGTAGAAAGTGGAGGTTTCGTATGAATCAGTTTTAGTTTTCAGGTAGTTTCCGTTTCAAACGTCTGTAAAATTGATGAATGATATAAGGTAATGTAAAGTTTCGTTACTTACGCACCAGGGTGCATTCGCAATAAACCGTATCCACTTTGAATGGAAACGTTGTAACTAACTTCATGATTACTGAGGGCATAGCGGACCCAAATACCTGACACCCGTTAAGTCCAAATAGGTCGAAATAGAGATTTGAACGATGACAATTAATTGTACATTATACTAAATTATTGTGATTATATAATATATATGACTTGTGTCTAATGCAATTAATTTCATTAGCTGATCAGCTGGTTCTGTTAATGTTATTGTTGGGACTGTTTTGTTTACAGTTTGTTTTAGAATAAAGCATTATGGAAGTATAATTCAATTTGTGCAGTATTTATTAGTTAGCGACGAGGATGGGATAACTAATAAATACTGCACAAATTGAAATATACTTCCATAATGCTTTATTTTAAACAAACTGTAAACAAAACAGTCCCAACAATAACATTAACAGAACCAGCTGATCAGCTGATGAAATAAGTTGCATTAGACACATGTCAACTCTCCCCCTTTAAAGTCTTGACCGTAGCATCTGATCGACGTGTCGTCTGCAAACTTGACCACTGTCTAGCTTGATATAGTAGTTTAAATTACCATCTCTAGATTGAACTTGCCCAAGACTCCATTTCCCTTGGCCGTTGTAATTTCTTACTTGCACACGATCCCCAACCATAAATTGGCGTACTATGCCACTTGGGCGTTGCTTTATCAGTTCTCCTTGAGGTGGCATTAGTAAACTGATGTAAGTTCTTACTTTCCTATTAAACATGAGGAAGTATGCCGTGTTTCCAGTTGAGTTTGGAACTTGACGGAGTTGCATGAGTATTCGATGGAGCTTTGTTTCAAGAGATCCTGATTCTTCTAGTATGTTTTTCAAAGACTTTGTAACAGTCTGGACAAACCGTTCTGCTTGACCATTAAATGACGGATGGAATGGAGCTGTAGTTTTGTGTTCTGTTCCACATTTACTTAGGAACTCTTGAAATGTAGTAGATGTGAAATTTCTTCCATTGTCAGATATCAGGAGATTAGGCAGACCAAAAGTACTAAACAGTACTTAAACTACAAAGTAGTATTAAAGTACTAAAAGTACTAACAGTACTGATGAAATTAATTACATTAGACACATGTCAATATTATATATTATTAGTACAATAATAGTGTATTAGTAATAAACAGAAATACCGTATTAAAATATCAATTTTGAAAATACAATTATAAAAGTTTGATAAAACTTCAGTAAAGGTAATTTATTTTAGTATACTGGTGAATTCAAACAGTGCAAAGATACTTCATACATTTATATTGATACAAAAATTAACGACCTAACAAATAAATTTACATTATTTAATGTTCTGTAACATTTAACCGAATCAATTATAAAGATAATCCGTGACGAGGGTTATAATAGTTAAACAATTCAGAGTAAATTAGTTTTTCTTCCCAAACCATTTTGAGAATTTAATAATCTGTGCTCTGTTCTTAATAGTTTTATTCATACCACAATTCACTATCAAAAATAATAAAATTACTGTACAGTGGAGTACTACAAGTTTCATTATGCGGTATAAAATAAAGGAACAGTTTTCAACTTTGATTATTATTATTATTTAAATAACAACGAATAAAAGTCAGCCGTTCATAAATTTAGCGCAGCTCTAGGCAGAGTAAATCAATATTTTATTGTTCCCTCTTCAAAGGTCCAATTTAATGAGAAAATCCTAATATTTCATACACCATAACACCTCTGCTCTTAATGAACGTTGAAGGTGAAGTGAAGTAAAGTCCGATCTCATTCTCAAGGCCACATCATTAACAATGAAAGAAGTAAAGTGTAAAAGAGTACGTCGTGTGCAATTACGGGTGGTTAAGAGGGAGAGTGTGGACAAAGAGAGAGAGAGAACAAAAAAAGACCGAGAGAAATGACACCATACAATACCGGTGATGATGCAAAGAGTACTTATAGTTTGTATGATACATCAGTTATAGCTCTGAACACTGGTAATAAGAGGACTCGGTAGAAGAAATGTACGCTAGCAAGAAGGCAGACAGGAGAAGAAGGATGACGCGTGAAAAGCAAATCTGCGTAGTACTGGAATGACTACGCCAGAATTCATCACGTTAGTTTTTCATCTCACGAATTCGTTTGTCGGGTGCAACAGGTCATCAATCAGAACGCCAAGTGCGGTATCTAAAATGTAGGCAGATAGGCATATTGTATGTTCCAGATAACAAGTACAAACCACAAAAATATAGGAATTGGATTAAGAAATTTTTTCATAACTGCAATAATTTTTGAAAATTTGCTCGTTTTTTACAATAATTTAATTACTTGATAGTTCTGTTGCAGAAGTAGCATAATTTTTATTTTAATAACGTAACAGCTAAAATTTGAAATTTCTACAATCAATATTTCACTACTAATAATCAAAGTAATTCAACTAACTTTGATTTATAACAAAACTTTTCCGACTTAGAAGGTCGATTTTATAAGCTAATCAGTAAAATAAAAATCGTAGTAAAAAAATTCATAGTATAAAATCATAGTAAAAATAAAATAAAAAATCGTACATGCATTTCCTTCTACCTGAATCAAAGCGTATGCCAGTGTTTAAATAGCGATAGTGCTAAAAAACTTTTAAGACGTTTCTAAAAGTTCGTAAAATTAATCGATAAGATATACCTAATCTTATTTTATGTATTGCAAATAAAAATGTTAAAAACCACAAGTACGGTCAAAGAATATGAAAGAACACTTACCGATTGAGAAGCGTTTCTTAAAAGTCCTGGTAGCTTTCTTAATATTTTTATTTACAATACATTTCTTTCTTTTTTTTAGCTTTTATTTGTTATTGGGAACTGTACATTGTTGACAACTACCCAATTTGATCGCTGCTTTTTGCTGTATTTTATTTTGACGTGGATTAGACATGAGTTTTAACACGGACCCCCAGTATAGTTTGTTCATGGATGGCTGTCAACTGGTCACCATACAAAGTCGCTTGCCCAATCAGTGTTACTCAACAAATAATAGCGACTTTCTACCAACTGACTGACTGGGCTGGCCATACATAAAATTTAAAAAAAAATTAACAATGAATATTATACTACTGTATAATGTTAAATAAACTAATCTTTATGTTGTTGTTTAGGTCATCAGCCGAAAGGCTGCTTTGAACCTGTAGAGGTTCAAAGAAGGTGGAATAAGATGGTTTACAATTGCCTTCCTCACTGAGTGGAAAAGTACGCTTATCAGCATGCCGGGCCCTCTGAAAAGCACATATTTTCCACTCTGCAAATAACACCTTCACTTGATTCACCACAGGGTCTGGCTGTATAATAAAACATTACTTTCAGAGGAGATAACTCTGATTAGTGACTTTTACACCTCTACCTCTTCTGTTCTTAAATGATTGTCATTTAATTGGCTGACCATGTGATAAGAA
Source organism: Catonia carolina (assembly GCA_035578175.1). Taxonomy (NCBI): domain Eukaryota; kingdom Metazoa; phylum Arthropoda; class Insecta; order Hemiptera; family Achilidae; genus Catonia; species Catonia carolina. The sequence continues at coordinate 131,647,548 of JAQMRL010000001.1, read as the reverse complement.
ACAAAACTATTTATTTTAGCCCTGCAACGAACAGATTGAGTGTAAATAATTTGATACTCCACCTGTCTGTTATGAGCAGAATCTTTATGTTACTATTGTTAATTTTTGAAATTAGTTAATTTTTTGATTTCTCTCATTTATGTGTTTACTGTCCTATATAAAAACAATTTTTTTTTTTTACTCATTCATGTTGGTCTGTTTAATTTAACAGACAACAATACCAACAGTCTGTATATATTTTTAGTTTTCTTTTAATGTTTATTACGCTGCTTTTCTCTTATTTTCTTAGTTAATTTATTTAATATTGAATTTGCCGTCGCTTATTAGTTCTGAGTTGACTTATAAAATTTAATGGTAAGCCACCTCACTCCTCGTTTTACTTAGTAAAGCCTCTAGAGATCCAAACCAGCCTTTCGGCTGATGACCTAAACAACAACATACTATTTTTGCAAGAAGATAACAAAGAAGACTTTTCAAAAGCTAACGTACAGTAATAACTACAAATAAAATAACTAGCTACAGTTATAGTAATTAACAAAAATAATAATCTTACAAAACTAATGCAATAAAATTAAGACAGCCTGATAGGTTAACGCTGCTTTAGTAATTACATTTCCATCTCATGAACAATTCAACATCCGCAAAACAACTTTATCTCACACAGTACAGGTATTTCATTTGTTTTCTTTTTATTTGTATGTCAGTTTTTTAATTGAGTTAAAAAGGATAGTACCTCCTACATAGGGTTTCTCGGGAGTAGCTAGTTTGTTTCCAAAATATAATATTCGTATTGTAGAAAGTGAGAGTAAAGTAAAGCACCGGAACCTTAATTTTTGAAGAAGAACTGAGTTTTATAATAAAGAATGTGATTGCAATAAATAGGAAGTTGAAAAATGACATGTTAATTACATTAAAATTGTAAATTTTTTCTCAAAACTACAAAGAGGTTATAAATACACATTTTATTTATAAAATATGTTGGATACAAATAATATCGACTGACAAAGCCTTAGAGCACGCATCTTTTAAGAAAATACATGCATTAGACTTCTTGGTAATTAAAAATATTATTAGTCAAAAAATCGTAAATGGAAATGCATAACATAAAATTTCATTTAATCAAATTAAACATTTGGTCTAAACACAGTTTTTTAAATTTATTTATTTAATTACATTTAAACGACACACTCCCGTGGTAATTAACTGAACTAAGCACATTAAACTAATCGATTAGATAACCGAGGTCACTTCAAAAAATGAATAACCAATCTAATTTATTCAACTTTCCAAACATAAGGATTAATAAATAATCCGTAGAAAACATATTTTTAAGACTTTATACAACATAAAAGTGTGCTCCACAAAATGTTCATTTAGGAATAACATGTCATATTTTATACGCGTGTTAGCTTATAACTAGCTTTAAAATTATGAAAAATTATATTTATATTAAGCTACCTGTTGGTACGTCTCTCAACCAGTTTCAGGGCAGACAATCGCCTATGACAACTAGACTTAACCACGATATATAAACGATCAGACACGTTCTTTCTCGAATATAAAACTAGAAAAGAATAGAATTTCACAAGTTCATACAATATTAAATACGCTAATTAATAAAATATAAAACGTGTCAACCCGGGCACAAGGTAACTTTTTTTAGTGAAAGAAAAACAGACACGGATTTAAAGACACGGATCAACCAGTTGGATATCAATTAGTTAAATAGTAGGCCTACAATTTATTAATAATTATCAAAACTGTTATTCGGTTCCTGAGAATGCCCTGGTCCCCAAAGCCATAACACTTTCATTTATACGTAATACGCATGTCCATAAATTTAACTTTGATTTAGCTAAATGCAGGACAAAACAGGCTACTTGAAAACTCTCTCTAAAGAAAAGTGTTCTTATGTTACGTAGAACTTGGCAGTTATATAAATTTAACGTGTTACACTGATAATGAAGTTGCATTATAAGACCCAATAATATATTAGCTTCAAATTTAGTTTTAGAAATACATTTTACTTCAATATAACTTGCTTTATGCAAAACATAATGCATTATTCACATTCTTACGGCTTCTTTTTAGATTGTTTAATTTAAATTTATGTTTTAACTTAAATTCTGAACACAATTAGATGCGTCTAAATTTTGTTTACAATAATAAAAATCAAGTGTTAACGTCCCTATGGTATAGTGGTATTATTGTAAACTACAAAGTGGAAGGTTTCGATTCATGGTAGGGTCTGGAAATTTTAACACACTGAAATTCACCTAAGTTGCCAACGACCAAGCTTTTGAACTAAGTACAGAATAAACTATAAAAAGCGTTATAAAAAGTAATTTTATTGTTCAAAAACTTGTTACTTTTATATAATGTATTTTTAAATACATAGTAATTAGATAGGTTAATTTCATGTATGTAGGCATATTAAAAAGTAATAGACATATCGGGTGACTTTATCACCATTTCCCACGTTTAAAATAACCACAGAACTCTAACCTCCGTACACATATCAGAAGACCTTTAAAAATAAAAACATTATACAGTAAAAACATTTTTTACTCGATTTTATAACAATGATATTAAAAACCAATTAAAAATACTTTATAATTACAATCCGCGATGCATTCAACTGTCATGAAAAAAACTATCAAAACCACTGTAAACAGGAAATGCAGAGAAAAGTAAATAATACCAGGAGCTTCCGGATAATTTTTTTGTATTGAATGATTGGTATTAAAAAGTTTTTACGGTTTTATAGTAATCAATGAACCAAATCAACGAGTAAAACTGAAAGCAATGGAAATTATAAGAAATGAAAGAAAATTTAAGTAGTCACAATACATTTAAACCAGACATAACCTTTATACTCGTATTTTAAATAAAATCAACTGCTGTATTAGGTGAAGGTATGAAAGTACAATCAACTTTAACGAGAAGAAACGTATTTTTAAACATACCTACTCGAGATAAAGTAATTCAAATTTGTTACAACGTAGGTAACTTCAACAGACTGCAATCTTATATAGTAGGCTCCTTTAAGAAATATTAGTACTTAACTACAAAAATGAAACGGTCAGAATAGAAACGATCTTATTTGAATAAATACAACGCGGTGATTTAAAATATCCAACAGATGCTACTAACCTATGACCCAAACTGATGTCGTGACTGTTATTTATATGATCATCCCATCCGTTGTTCGTATTTTATTGTAACTCACAATAGCTTTTTGAGGACACATTACAGTACTATTTTATAAATAAGTGTCATAAAGTAATTACTAGGTAATGTCATAAAATTTAAAACACAATAAACATATAATCTTTTAATCATCTTATGTTGTAAATACATTCACTTTAAAATGCATAGGTCAAACAATACAGAAAGGTAAATAATTCATGGGTAGATTAACTCGATTAAAATACACGCTATTGAAAAGCTTACAGGATTAAAATTCCAGAAAAATTATCGTTAACCAAGAAATATGTTTAAAAAATTTTATCATTGATTTCTGTTTATATTAATGAACGAAAACCTGTAATAACAAATAAAAAACCTTCTTTGTAATAATTGGAACAATTATTTACAGTCGAAAAATTTAGATGACCTAACCAAGCATCGAACCCACGATTTTCTGTTCCTTTAGCGTTAGAGTTTTATTTTCATTTTTCTGTTGCTATAACGTCAAGTCCGCAAGCAGAATGTTTAAATCTAAATTAAATATCAGAATTTAATTCTATTCTTCTGTTCCTTTAACGTTAGAGTTTTATTTTCATTTTTCTGTTGCTATAACGTCAAGTCCGTAAGCAGAATGTTTAAATTTAAATTAAATATCAGAATTTAACTCTATTCAAACACTTAGAACGGTAAAAGAATTTTTTTAATATACCAGAACGTTGTCAGGTGCTACACACTAGGTGACATGTGAATATTATAATTATCTCGGTGCGAACACGAATACTACACTGTTAAAACTTTTTTTTTAATTATTAATACACACATTCAGTACTCTTTCCGAAAATCACAATTAATTTCTAAAAGTAAAGGGATTTATTAAACTGTAGATTATATTGTTAGAAGAGTTACAATTTTACGGTTACCAGTCAATTAGGCGCTTTACGTTAATGAATTAACGTAACCAAGCTGTAAGCCTAGTAGAAACCTCAAGAACTTACAACAAAATGGCTTGCTATTGACCTATATAAGTTAAGTACATATTGCAGTCACTTAGACGTTCCACAAGATGATAAGAATGCAACAGAATTATCATACACAGATTGTACAACAAAAAGCCACAAAAAGTAAAACCACTTACGATAGATCAATAAAATGTAGTATTTTATTAAAGGAAGACGGTACGGATGACTGTAAACTCAAGTAACCCTATCTAGCATAACTGTAAATATCGCATGCTTTAATAAAAATATGAGCGAGCTTAATTCAACAACAAAATAAACCCATTAACCTAGAGTGCGTGCTCTCCGACCAACCTTTTCGAAAATCTCAGAACATATTGTATACATAGGCGTCTCGTTAAGACCGAGTATGAGCTTTATCAATGCGACCTGTTCAGTCCGTAACCGAGAACAATAGCCTTCCTCGTAGTATATTGTATGAAGATCAGATAAATAACACACCACTACAAAAACACTACACGTACAAGAACAATATTATTAAAATATTTATTTAAAAAGACAATACTTGGAAGAAATATCAGCAGATAAGACCCACGTTTATCCTATTAATTTAGTCGCTACTTATAATTTTAATACAATCTCAGTAGATGAAAATAAAAACGTTCGTAGTTTATCTACGACTTATGGTTTACTATTTAAATAAAGATTTGTACGAGCTGATACGAATAATCGTACAGCAACTGTTCGAAAAGAAAACAGAAAATGTAATAAGCTGAATGGTTCCCAAATTCAGAAATAATAATGATTACAAAAATCACACAAGCAACTACACAACAACAAAACAATATTACGTAACTCAGCAACATAAAAATCAAATGTTCATTTGAACATAACATCTGTATTTATAAATGCGGAAGTCCTCACTGACTGATTCATTTACTCGTCGCTATTTCTCTAACTTCTTAATCAGCTAGAGTGCTGAAATACGGGTCATTTATTCTTTAGAGGTTAAACAGAAAAACCAAAGCATTAGCAATTCGACCAGTTAAGAGATAAAAATATAATGACTGCCCCAAAGATACTTAAATATACTATACCATATATTATTTCTAGACATTCCCGAAGAGCTACCTACAGTTTTAAAAATCCACATGCAGATTCTCTATCCATCTGCGCATCTGATATACGTAAGACAAGTAAAACATCTGAATTTCTACCACTTGATCCCAAGGGGCAGGAAAAGCATAACTACCCTAAAGCAGTAACTATTATTTTTTTACCTCTTTAACTCTTTCAGTGCTGAAACAATATTTAAAAGTTTGATCTAAAGCCATTTAATTTGAATAAGGGTGTACAAAACGTGCCAGCCCTTATTTCGAAAACTTGCAGGCGTAAGCCTGCCATTCCCAACCAAAATTTCAACGTTACAGAAAAATAAATCGTTCTAATACTAAATATATTCAAAATAGTTTTTTTTTTAGTTTATTTAAAGTCGTATCGACAGCTTGGTCATCAGCAATTACTGTGGGCTTTGGTACCTTAACGGTGGTTTAAACGTGTTAAAATTTCCAGATCCTATTTAGGACCTATCGTTTTGCAGGTTAGTGCGCTAGTCACTACGCCACGAAGGCGGTTTTAAAATACATATTCCGTAAATTTTTGTTTAAAAGTTTTTTTTGTAAATGTTCGGTTATCCGAATATTGGCACTTTATGCATAACTTCGTTACTTTCGGTAAACCGGATGTTGTCAATACGTACAATATATTGACGTCCTGTTTTCCGGACGTTGGTACTGAAATGGTTAAAATACTAAATTCTGAAAATCGGCTATAGTATTCTTAAACTTATATCCAAAACAAAATAAACTGTGAAGTGAAATCCAAAAAAAACAAAAATAAATAACCTCGTTCATTTAATGTACCCCACTGAGGCTAACAATAAAAGTCTAGGCTTAATAGCTCAAAATCAATTTCGACATTAAACCTTTACATGGCCAATGAGTAAATTAATATTATTATCGAAAATTGATTAGAAGTACAATACGATAATAAATAAACTAATTTTATTTGTTTAATAATAATCATTAATATAATATTAGTTATATTTATTTATTCATAAATGCGAAATATGAATTAACTTAAGTATAACCTACATTATAGTCAACCTGAATAACATAAAGATACATAAGTAAGGTGTAGGTATTTAAACATGGGAATAACTTCTGTTGCTACCGAGGTAATAACTTCTTTTACGACATACAGATCAGAAACCACAAATCTGACTGAGACGTCCAGAAATTAAGAGCAGTACGATAATAATAAACGATTTATATTGTTCCTCAAGGGTAGACTACTGACAACACGTAATTCGTCAACGTGGGAAACCAGTGCTATCAGAGGCAATAAATGTTTAAGTACGTGCAAAGTTTTTTTCAGCGTAACTTTACGATTAAAAAAACACTAAATTTTAATAGACCTTTCTTTTTTTAAGAATATTAATTAAATTCGAAAAAAGTGCTAATTTAGATGCATTATATTATTCTACAGTTAGCATTCCAAACAATAAAGATTGTTGCAGCATCTGTTTATTATACACTCCAGAAGAATTAACTGCACACGACATAAACGCCGCTATTCAAAAACATCTTGCTACCAGTTCTCTGATTTTAACATTCCCTCCATAGGTCTAATATGCCTACCGCACACACACTCCAGCTTTCTCTGTCACACACATTGCAGTAATAAAATCCATTCTCCTAAAACAATAATCTCGTCTCTACAATACAATAACGGAATTTATTAAAACACGAAAACCGTTATCTTTTCATATCTCTTAATGAGAGAATTTAACGAAAAATCCTGGTAGTTTAACACTTAAGTTTAGCACAGGTCATCATTAGTTTAATTTTTATGGAAAAATATAAAAAAGCTAAGCAATTATTTAAAATTGTTGCCACAAAAAACAAACAATAAAATTAAGTTTCGATAAACTTAGGTGCAAAAAATTAGCACAAAAACGACCAACTAGTGTTTTGTATCTGCAATTAAATAGTAGGTTTTTAAAAATATTTATAAATCTACTTTGTTTTACGTACGCAGCGACTACAGAGTGAATTTCCTGTTGGCAGATGTTTCTGATTTGAGATCATCATCGTCTCTCAGCGATTATGATAAATATTATTTAATAAAATTTTTTGGTACCCTCCTTATTTATTTCGCTCCTACTTCAGTATGATTTTAATTGGTTAAAATTAGATATACGCTTTTAACAAACCCTACAAAATTAATCAAAGACGCTTATTCTGCAGCTGCTTAATATTTGTAAATATAATCTGAAGATGTGAATTTTTTAATACCTAATGTTAAGTTAACGGTAATATTGCAATCTGTTCAATTAAGAACAATAAGTAATCCTATGATTTAATGAGATTACAACATATATCCCGCGTAAATAAGATGTAGTGTTGTACAGACTCAGCCCGACCATTCCTGAGAGAGTGTAGTTAATTGAACCCAAACTAACAAAGTATTAGTAACTACTGTCTAGTATTCAAATTCGTAATAAAATAACTACTTTTACCAGAATTTTTGAACCACGGAACCTTCGTCTCCGAAGATCAGCTGTTAAACAGCTGACTCGCGGCGAAGACTTTACCGCTAGACCAACTCGGATGGTCAAAATGTGTAAATGACCTTCCAAACGTAACAATAATTTAAAAAATACAAAGAAATTGACACTTCAAAACTATTACTGAGAATCCTCTTGTTATTTAAACGGTAACAAAATAACGTAAATATTTCAACATTCAATTCAATGACCGAGTCTAGACAACATTAACATAGTTCAAGTACAATAAATACAAACAACGATGAAATAATTTCGGAATTTTTAACAAAAAAATATGTTTCAAATTTTTTTTTATCGTTGACAATTAAAAAGTCAGTATTTGTATAAAATTCAACAAGCGTAGAATTTATACACTTAAACCCTTTACACTGAAGTACACTATAAAAAGAAACAACTTTCCCGAACAAACTATTATCTAAAAAATTCTATACACATATACAAAGACCAAGAGCAGAAATATTATGTGGAAAATACAACGAAAAAGTTCAGGAAATAAAGCCAAAACATCTTAATAATAAGAATTTTATTTATGTCCCTGTAAGCGGGATGTGTTCTGGAAGCTATAAAAAAAACAATAGATTACAAATTATTATCATTTTTACAAGTCGCCCTACATAAGGGAAAAATTAACAAGTCGAAAAGTAAAACAACCCAAATGAACATGATGGAATTCACTTAAATAAATGCTGCTGAAAAAATTCAAAAAACAAGAATCTACGACTCTAGACTCACCTTTGTCATCAATACGTACTTTGAGATGCCACACGAAACAAAATACTGAGAAAATAGGCCCACAACAAAATATTTCAACCTGTTTTACTTTTGATCATATCTTATTACTTGATTATATTGTCTTAAGATATTAAATAATTTTTTATACACAAAAAAATATTAAGTTCAAAAAACTCTAATAAGGGTTTTCAAAACCTAATGTTCTGTTCTGTTCCTAATACAAAACATTACATCAAGAAATTTAAAATCCGGCCGTCTTTGTAGAGTTTCCATAATGTTGTTTAGGTTATAGCCAAAAGGCTGGTTTAAAACCTTACAGGCTTCACTAAGTAAAACGAGGAATGTAGTGGTTTACAATTGCCTTCCTGACTGAGAGGAAAAACATGTTTACCAGCGTGCCAGGCCCTCAGAAAATCATCTACTTTCCACCCTGCAAATGATACCTTCACTTCAATCCCACAGGGTCTGACTGTATAATGATGAAATGCATTACTCTCAGAGGAGATAACTCTAACTAGTGTATTTTACATCTCTATTCCTTCTGATCTTCAATGCTTCAGTCATATAATTGGCTCACCATGTGATAAAAAAACTATTTCTAGTAGTCCTGGAACTAATAGATTGAGTGCAAATAATTTAACACTCCAATCGCCTGTTATGGGCATGTTTTCATTGTAGGATGTATTAATCAGAAAGCCCCGGGTTCGATTACCGGCTAGTCTAGAAAATAAACCTATAAAGCCTACAGTTCCTTGTTTTCAGCAACCGACGTTGGTAAAAAGTAAGTAGATGAAAATACATCAAATGATAGAAAAATTAAATAACTAAAAGACAATAAAAATACCTACCGTTCAAGTTATAAGACAAGTCAGCACCAGAAACTGGATTACCACCAATTCAAATGAAGTAGTGTAAGTGGTTATAAAAGTAACAATATAATAAATAGAACAAAAATATAAATAACGGATTTAAAAAACCGAACATGTCAATCAAATAAACCGTTCACAAAAAAATACAAGACATTCGTATTAAAATTCAATATTTCTCACATTATTAAATAATGACACATTCATCTCACACAACAGATCGAGTGTCTGAAAAAGGAGAATAGATCTGAACAATTATATTAATAACTCATGATTTAAAAATGTAACAGTTTAATCTAAATGAAAAGAATAGGAGAGTATAGAATCATTTAAATGATACTTTTACCTGTAACAGTAATTGAAATTATTTTTTCATACTGGTGCGTGTGGGTATTTATGCATCAGAACGTGGCTAAGATTTTCAAACGGTATATTGATTGTATAAAGCTGTTACTGATGTTTTAGAACATCCTAGTTATGAAATGAAAAAAACTTTTGCAAAAACTAGAACCTGACCTATTTTAATTCACTAATATAAAGAATTCAATGTAAAATATTTAATTTATAAAAATAAAAATATTTACTTTAAATCACAGATACTGGAATTATGTAAGAAAAATGTTCGTATAAATGACTAGAGATTGTAAAAAAGTGGAGTATAGTAGACTATTACATAAATATTTTAGAAGGATATTAAAGTTATTTTTATTCTATTTGCTTATTTCAAATCAATTTATTTATATTAAACTCTTAATTATTTGTGATTACGGAAGGTTTAAAGTTTTAAGTGGTTTACTATTCTGGTACGTCAAGTTAATTTTGCAGACATTATTTGTTATCGCTATGCCATGGAACTCGTAAATTTTTACAGTATTTTTTACCAGTATAATTAATTAAAACAATGTTTTGTCAGTTCTTTAATAGGTAAACATTTGGGAGGAGATTATTAGACGAATCATTTAGGTTCATTTGATGTGTTTTCAAAACTATCAGAGATCGCTCTATTCTGCTACATATTTGTAATCACAATCGTTTCTAGGTAATTAATGAAGTTAACACAAAAAATATCTAAATTAACACAGTTAATATACTCCAATTTCGTATTTACATTTCCAATCGGAATCGTATTGAACCTGATCACCATACAGATATTTCTACAAACACGCTTTACAGTGTCGTTGGTTTTTACACTTGTGATATACCCTACTTAAAATCCATAACATTACATACAAATTTATGTACGTTCATAGATACACTTGTAAACAGTAAACAAGAATACGGTTATCAACAAAAACATGACAATAGTTTAAAACATATAAATATTACACATATCTTTGTAAGTATTTATAAAGTTCCAAAAGAAAATAATCAGAAGCCGCGTACATAATAAATGCACTAATGGAGTATTCAAATTATTAAAACGTTCAGTTACATACAACAATAGTTTACATTCCATGTAAAGTAATAAAAGTCTGTAAAAACGAAATTAAGGAATAATGAAAGTAAGCACAAGGAAAGAAGTTTCTGTTCTGAATAATACACAAACAGAGTAATAGTTTTAAAAGTTAGAAGCTAGTACAGTTAGATAAGATGTCTACTATTCTCCAATAAATTCAAGCTTTTTAAATCGTAAGCAGATTAAAAGCTCTTAACCTACAAAGGAGAGCAAGGTTGTGATGCAATTAACCTAAAAACGAAACTTCCGTAGATGAATACGCACCTCTGTAATATTATCTTAAAAATGCAAACATTTCACGTATTTCACTTACCCCAGATAATTTTTATACATTTTAAAAAGAAAAATAATAAAAACTGAAAACAGAATTTAAAGTACTACTACTTAGTAGAAAGAGAAATAAAAATTAAATTTTATCATGAAAGAACCGTTTCCTGCCTAGACACATTCAATTCTTAGCATACATGTGCGTACACGCGTAACAATGTTACAGCAATATTTTTACGCACACAGATTCAAAATGTTATTTTACAATGGCAAAGAGTGTGGAGACTGGAGAGGTTATTCAAAAATTTGTTTAACTGTTAAATTGACAGGAGGTATTTCCTGATATTAGTTAAGAGATCCATAAATAGTACTTCAAACATTCTTACTCTTTTTAATGAATTGGTTGCACGAGAAAGCGCTACATATAACATAAAATTAACTTTGCATGCAAAAATTTCACTGTTAAATTGAAATCAAAGAACGTTAAAAATAGCGTGTGACCCGTTTGTAATTTTTAGAGAAATGTTTAAGATTTATTCCAGATGAAATTTTTAGTTTCCGTTGACTTCTTAAATTTTATTTTTAACCGATTTTTAAAATACCAGTGGTTTGATAAATTCCACAAAAAAAAATTCACGATGACATGGGAAGTTGTTTTTTAACCCAATAATAATTATTGATACACCGTAGTAACTAAATTTAGGTTTAAATGAACGAAAGAAAGAAATCAGGTGACAAAATTTTCGCTGTTAATATCAATTAAACTATTTCACAGAATAAAAAACCGGAATACATAGCAGTACTGTCGGTCCGAGTAAAACAAGTGAAATGAGTAGGCTTCCTTATAAAGATACATTTGAGGGCGTCAACCTCGGTCAACTGATGTCATACTATAGTACTTGTTGTAACTGAGATTCTTAGTAGGCTATATAATTTCTTTTTATAATCTCAATATTTTACTGTCTAATACCCAAAGGGAAAAGTTACTACTGTACATGCACGCTACTATGTTTCGTAATTATATAAAAATTGAAATATTGTTTCATCTTTCATTTGTTGAAAATATTTCAGATTTCTAATCATTGTTTAAGTAAAATACATGGAAATAACAACACCAATTGTAAAATAACATTATTAAGAATTTTAAAAATCTTTCATTTTTTAGAGTAACTGGTCAAATAAAATATTTTGAAAATAAACATTGCAGAAATGGTAGAATGTACGAAACAAATAAGTACTGAACTGACGACAATTTACGGTCAACTGAACTTAGATCTTTGGTGTCTCCCACAAGAATTCCAATTCTTTCTTCATTCTTTCGTTCATTGGCTAAGGACCGCCAGACAGACGGAATTACACTGACTTTTGGGCGCTGCAACTTATATTATTTTAAATAAGAAACTACTGAAGTAATAAAACAATTAATTTTTTCAATGTAGAGTAAAGTTCCACACTTGACTTCTTTTACTACAACATATTTTACTTTTACTGAAGGCGATAACATTTCAAAAATACAATAGCTTCGTTTTGATACCGAAACATCGTTACGAACCAAAAATTAATAAGCAAGAATAACACAAACTACAGCAGACAAAAACGAATGACAGAACACAATATTTTCATTCGCTGAACAAGGGTTGGGGCGTGTTATTATGCACATATATAATGGTGAGTCGAAGAATTTGTTTATGTCTGTGTTCAGGTGAAAACATAAACGTGTACTCCCCTGTATTTAGCTGTGTGTCAGATCAGCTGTTTTATTAATAGGCTACTGGACTACGAAAATGTCAATTGTAACTGCTAACATTCCCATACATTTTGAAATGTGCCAATATTCAATAGGAATCAAAATTTTTATAAATTATAACTTTCATATTAATCAAAATTCAATAAAACTCCCGACCGAAAGATTGCTTGTATTAACTATTTGTTTATCGGTAGTGGCCTACTGGTCGCGGTCCATTCGGTTGCACTAAGCATCGGCGAGTACAAAATAGAAAAACCTGGTGAGAACCACTCACACGACTTTCTCCTGCCAATGCAAATAATGAACAACACATCCTAATATTAGTAAAAAACGTTAGAAATATACAAAAAAAACTAATCTCAGAAAACAAACCTATTTTTAATCATGAGTGAATGATGCAAAATAAAAACCGACCTTAGTTTAGCTTAATAATACGGAAAATCACTCTTCCACGCTAAACTAGGCTCTGTAGAAACAAATGCTTAAGATAAAAATTGTAGATCTTTTAGTTTCCTATTAAAGTTTATTATATACACTTTTGTTCTTAAATGCATAGTCTACTAAGTCCGAAATCTTAAAAAATCCTTTTTAACAGATTTTTATGAAAAAAACAGAAATTCACCGCTAAACGAGTTGTAGGACTTTAAATTTTCTACTACTTTGATTACATACACTTTGCACTAAAATGCATATTACAGCCGCAATCTTAAAACAAATATTTTTTTAAGAAAGAACAGCCTCCCCAAGAATTTGAGCAGACATGACGCCTACCCTATCTTGTAGAGCATAAGAAATGTAGTAAATGACACGATTTTTAAAAAAAATCGTAGGAACAATTTTTGAGAAAATCGTTATAAAATAAAAAAAATGACACGAATAAACCACTACTTCCAGTAGACTAATTTGATGAAAATGTTCGTGTCGGGTGCTCTAGTGGTACCTATTTTAAGTTTCAAGTTTCAAGTTCGTACGATGTTCCGTTCTTGAGATATTCTGTTCACATACACATACACACACACACACACACAAACCAATAGTTAAAAACATGTTTGTTGGGTTCAGGGGGTCTGAAAACGCGTATATCCGGTAAAAAATCGACATGAAAACAATATTTCCTTTCATAATCATATAGGCAAGAGAGAGTAAAAATTTCACAGCTGTGAAATTTTTCTTAGCAGAATGATATCTGATGTAACTCTTCCTTCTTCTTATAGAAGCAACAAATAAAGTTACAAATACAACAAAACAAAAATTATACAGATAATGAGAGTTGTCCTTTACGAGATAAACTTCCCCTATAACCAAAGTTTATAATAGACTTTTTTTATAAAAATTCCACAACGTGGGAAACAATCCAAAACTAAGAATAAGTATATCGTGTAAAAAATTCTGGAAAAAAAAATTAAAAATAAATAAATAATACAAAAAATGTACACATTGTTGTAGTTAAAAATATAATTCACAGTTATAATTAAAATTTAAGAGATTAATACACAAGTCTAAATATGTATTTCTTACAAAATTAAAGAGTAAATAAAGTAGGTTTATATAACGTGACTTTGACACTGAACAAATTTTAATAAGCTTATGAAAAAAGTTTAGCTGGTACTGAAATTCGTGGGAAAATGGCAAAAAACAAATTTAGATATAAAATGTTACGATCACTTTGTTTAAAAACAACATAAACACATAATACTCTGCAATTTTGTGTATCAAAAAAACCATTTGCCAAAATAATATTGGCTTTTAAAGTACGATATAAAAAATAAAAACAGGAAGATGAGAATGTCTGGTGGCGTGCAAACCTTCTATATCCTCAATAATAACAGATTAGAGCATAACAAGCGGCCGGTCCAGGTATATGTAATACCAGTCCACCAAATAAAAGAGAAAGATATAAAGTTTGGCCTGTCATTAAATAATTGGTCGTATTAGGAAGGTTCAACAACGTAATCAATTTATTAAAATCGTTCGGACAGGTTAATTCAAAGGGTTCATTAGACGATGCCAATTTATACAAATTATTGATAGCCAGATGGTACAAAAGAAATGAAACCGATCTTCAAATCCACCTGCTTTATAATAACACATTCTAAAATGATCGGCAAATATTAGCAATTCGCTGTCTGTAAAATTTATAGCGAATATCACAAAACTAGTACTACGAAATATAAATACACACACACGTTTCACAAACATAATATAATAAGGAACGGTAAATTTAAAAATATCACAATAAAATCTTGTGGAAGATTAAGTTATAACCTTTAGGATTTGCATACATTTTTCTTGACCTTTTTCATAATACCACGGTACGCGTATGAACATGGGAACTAAACAGTGAAGATCGCTGATATCTGAATTGTAACAGATATTGATAGTGAGTCAATAAAAACACAACAATGTCAAACGAAATGCACTGCTATTTTAGTATTTCGTAAATTTTAAAGAATTTCATAAATCACATAAAACACCTATTTTGAAAGTGGTTAAAAGTGGTTTGAAAGTAGATAACGAAATATCGTGAAATGAACATTAACGATAAACATAATAAAATTTTTTTTCTTGATTATCGTTCTAAAAATGTTCCTAAAAAGATATCAATATTCGCGAAATATGGCCAGGAATACAACAGATCGCAGAAAACCATGAGATGGTTCAGAATTTGCAAAAAACTTATTCGTTTAAAAATAACGTTAAATGTCTGAACCTGTAGGCTTAAAATTTCACTTAATATTTGGTTCCGCAAAATTTTGTAGATTACATCGATTTCTCGATGAATCCGTTCAATGTATTTAAAATAGTCTAATAAAAATGAATAGAGTAAACTGTAATGTTAAAACGCAATAAGTCGAATTATGTTCCATACAGAGTGTCCTAAGAGGTAACCTATATACCTAGTACTTTACAGGCTTGCTCCTCTTATGAAAGTGGTAAAAACGTTCATATAAATATGGTCCAGAAACGCTTCGTTAGCGAGTTACGACTAGCGAAAGATTTCGCCTTGGGTTTATAGCCTATTTCTAAATAAATCCGTCCTGGATGTCTAGGAACCCAATTTTGTGAGTATATTTGATGGTTTACTATGGATTTTGAACCGATAAATATAATAAAATTGGTTTTTAGAACTGAATCTTGAACAGTTCTCATGATTTTCAAAGTAAAATTGAAAAATCTGTCGTCTGAAAACAGTTTTTTTTAGCTTTCTGTAGAAATCCTTCGTTAAATGCGTAAACGTTTTAATAAATCTTTTAACTTGTATCTATCTTTTACTGGACTTATTTTATATCAATGTTTGAAACATTAAATTCTCTACAAGTTTTTTTTAATTAAACATTTGGCGAATTTATTGGCCATTTAACGAAGGAATTGTACAGCTAAGCTAAACAAAACTGTTTTTAAACGACAGCTTTTTCAATTTTACTTTGAAAATTATGAAAAATTTGAAGAAACATTTTGAAACATATTTTATTCAATTTGTCGGATCGAAATCCAATTGAAACCATCAAATTTACTTATAAAATTGGGTCTCTAGACCACCAGGATGGATTTATTTAGGAGTAGGCTCTCCGAACCCAAGACGAGTTCTTTCACCAGACATAACTCGCCAACGAAGCGTTTCCGGGCCTAAGTTTATATGAACTTTTTTCATTATTTTGATAAGAAGAACACGCCTGTAAAGTATGTAGGTTTCCTCGTGGAACACTCTGTAGTTAACGATCGTATATTGCAGCTATATGTTCGATACAGACAACCATTACAAAATACAAACATATTTCACAGGAGGAATTTCGTGAGTAACACCGCATCAAAAGACCGTCTTATACTCGTATCAAGTAGGGTGATCAACGTCAAGGTAATTTTTCGCATCAGTTGAAACAGAAAATATGGATTTTTGTAGTATATTGAAGTAGCATCGATAGCTTAGTAATTAGCGACTACTGTCAGTTTTAACGGGTTAAAATTTTCAGACCCTAGCCGGGAATCGAACCCGGGAGCTTTTGATTTGTACGCTAACATATTAGTCACTACGCCACGAAGGCGGTAAAATTTGTTTTTATATGTCAACAAACTACGATTTTTTGCGAAGTTTTAAAGCAAAAAAATTACGTATATCTGATATTATGAAAAGTTCTAATAAATCAAAAACTCGGTTAGATAGTATGTTATTATAAATTAATCGAAAAACATATTCTAATTTCGTTTTATTAAGTTTAGAAGTAAAGTGAGTTTGTAAAGTTAAGAAAATTAAATCATCACAACAAAGAAAAATTCTTAAAATTGTGATTTTTAAGAAGATTTGGTCGACAAACAGTAAAGTGAATGAAGTAGTTACATAAACATACATCCAAGCAAACCATCGAATAGAAATATAATTACGTTATTCAAATCATTATGCAACGAATACTATTTTACGACACAAACCGTTATTTTCTCACAATTTCTACATCTCTAACCAATAATGTCGTTTATTGGCAGGCATTAGCACAATTACAAGTAATAACAGTCCTCTTGTACAGTTCTTGTCCTCAAGACCTATAGATTGATAATGGTGATGGGTAGTCATTTAGGAATCGACTGTTAGGGTTGTCGAGGGTCATAGGAGTCCCACGGCGGCCTGAGGACACTAGATACTCCACTGGGGCACCAGGAAACCGAATTAGACACGGCACTACAGACACCCTACCGTGGAGCATTACCATACGATACTTTATACTAAAATATGGACCACCTTGAATTAATTATAACACAGACGTCAACATAATATTATAAAATACCACAATCGGAAACATTCATTAAATAAAAGCGCGATTAACACACATATTATAAATTATGTGAAGAACAGCACGTCATTAAAATAAATCATAAAATAGACATTTTACAATGGAATATTAACTACAATACGTATATTTGTTTCATATTGAAACAATTATTTGTTTCATTGAGTACATCACCATAAAAACTAATATTTTGATTAACACACAATTAAATCATTTAGGCCTGTACACTGACGTATTTAAAAAACTGTTGTTTTGTATGTTATACTGATATATTATAATTCGTCTGGTTGTAATTAAATAATAAAAATGCCAGCGAAACAAACGAAATGTACATACAATATGAGCAAGATCGAATAAATGAAAAAAAAATTAGTAGGATAAATGTGGCACAACTACAATACTTTTTCAGAATTGTTTATTTTTATTTTTATTTATGTCTGTGGAATGAATACAATTACAAAATTTCCTGAAGGTAACAATGATACAAATGATAACATGAACGACATGAGGGAACAGACCACCCATTGATGGATCTACTTGGATTTTATTTTTTTATTTATTTTATTAGGGTAACAACAAATCTCTGTTTCAAGTTCTCTTTAGCCTTCTCGGAAGGTTGTACGGTAAAGTAACGCAGCTAATAGTCTTAGTTAGTTCGTTTTTATGTCTAGCTAACACTACTACTAGATTCTACATCAACATAAGTCAATAACTGTAACTTAAAGGGTTAAGTTTTCAAAGTTATTCTTTACCAATGTATTCAATGTTTTACTTAAATTTTTACACAAACAATATGTATTTTATTTTTTAAAAACCATCCTTTCCTAATAAAAAAGTCCAACACCAATACGTAACCATAGTCCAACAACAATGTTATAATTAGTGCATTTGCCCAGTCGGGTAGATAAAAGAAACAAAAAAAGAGGCATTAATTTTTCTCAAATAGAAAATTGAAAGACTTCTTAAATTTCATTTAATAATATGCATTTACCCACCGGGTTGGTCTAGGGGTAACGTCGTCACCGCTAGTCAGCTGTTTAACAGCTGATTTTCGGAGACGAAGGTTCCTGGTTCAAATCCTAACAAAGGTAGTTACTTTTAAACGGATTTGAATACTAAACAGTGGTTACCGGTGCACTTTGATGGATGGGTTTCAATTAACCATACTCTCTCAAGGATGGGCGGCCTGAGTTTGTACAAGACTATACCTCAGTTACACGTCATACATATCATCCTATCTTCCTCATCTCATTGGGTCATGGGGTTGCTTATTGTTCTAAATTGAACACATTGCAACGTACACACATTAGGAATAAAAAAAATATGCATTTTAGGGCAAAAGTGTATGTAACCAAAGTTGTAGACAATTTAAAAATCTATAACTTTTATTTCTTAACATTTGTTTTTTGTATAACGCTTAGTTTAGAGGTAATTAGTGAATTTCTGTTTTTGTTTTATGAAAATCTTTTAAAAAACGAATTTTTTTTTAAGACTTCGACCTTAGTATGCATTTAACGACAAAAGGGTACATAAACAAGTTTATAGGAACTTAAACGATCTACAACTTTTATTTTATGGATTTTTCTCTACAGAGCTTAGTTTACGTGAAAAAGTGATTTTCCGTAGGCCTATTATTAAGCCAAACTAAGGTTGGTTTTCAATTTGCATGATTCACTCATGATTAAAATAAGGTTGTGTTTTTTGAGGTTAGTTTTTTGTTTATTTCTAATGTTAGTTCATTATTTGATTAGAAAAAGAAAGTAGTGTGAGTGTTTCACACTAATTTTTTAGTATAGTTTCGAAAAGAAGTAAAGTTTAAAAAAGAAAAAGAAATAATTTATGAAGTGTATCATAAACATTTAAGGAAATCAATTTACGAAGGCAACAAAATGATCCGGGGAAATCATGCTGTATCCTTCCGTCAAGTGTATTCTTTCTCAACATATTTTACCCACGTTTGTTTGTTTTGCGATAGCAGAAATCAATGTCAACATATAATTTTTCCAATAATTTTCTTCGGATAGACAAGGCGGTAATCGTATGACGAATGTGAGCGAGCGTCCGTCCTACAATAAGATACGTGACACATGTGTCGACCTAGTCCTGCAGAGGAAACAGACTACTCGATTGCAATAACTGTAACTGTTTCTGGCTGGCATTGTTCTTGGCCCCATTTCCTCCCCCCGCGTATTCACACACACACACGAAACTAAACAGGAGTGGCGGTGGCACCGGCCCACCAGCACAAGTGGCGGCGATATTCAGGAAAGGTTGGGCTGTTATCAAGTAGCTAGTTAGTAGTGTGTTGTATACAGTGTACGCTTCGTTTGTTATATACGAGTACGGCAACGGGAGCATCGTTCTCCTTGAACGGCGGACGCAGTGTTGACATCAATAACGCACAGGTGAATTCAAAATAAGAATTGAAACACAACTTTTAATTATTTATAAACCAATACACACGAAAAAATTAATTAATTACACAGTTGGAATAGCAATCCGATTAATCTATTTCACATCACTAAAGTAATACCGACTACGTTTACTTTTATTAACCGTCAGAGTTTACTACTAACAATTTATACTTATAGCCTGCTTCAGAAAAAATATTAACAACTTTAATACTTTATTCATTAACTAGCTTAAGTACCCGTTCTTCGAACGGTTTCCTTGGTGCCGTGGACTGGCCTTTTGGGTTACCGAGTTCGATCCCGGTCATGTCTGATATTCTTAACTATTCATTGTTATCTACCTCCTTTCAATGTCAGCATTATTATTTATGAAAAAAAAATAGTTGAACGTAAAATAAAAGCGATATCTTGGTTTTTTTAAAATTAAAGACATGCAGCGCTTTATTATTTTCATAATAAATGAAAGGTAAATCACAATAGGAACACCACGATGGTGACCACTATTAAGACGACAGATTCATTTTTGATAATGTGACCGAGAAAAGGTGTATAAGGTGCTGGTGAAATGGGTAGGTAGGTACCTGACTATGAATACGGGTTTTACCGGCGCGTAGGGCTGTGTTTATTGTACTGTATTTTGCATGTTAATATTCTTCTAAAAATATTGGTTTATTTTTTTTAAATTGGTAATATCTCCGTTATTATGCATGAAAATGAAAAACTTTATATAATCCAACTTATTTGCCTTTAAACGCTTCGTAATTTCGATTATATAAAATTTTTTGATACATTGACTTTTAACGGAGATATTCGTAGTTTTTTGTTCACCCCTCCCTCTGAACTCCACTATACCTTTGTAATATTAAAAGCCTATTTTCATTTTGATTATGTCCAGAACCTAGATACCGAAATTCATTGAATTTGGTTCAGCGGTTCTCGCGTGATGCCGTAACATAAAAAAAGACAAAAATTCAGCTGAATTTCTTATCGGTGTTTACGTAGTAGGCTACATCTGGCATAGAAACAAAATTTGGGGCATTTTGAAAAATTGTACAGACAAAATCACAATTTTATTTACATAGATTATCTCAAACCTCAAATCTTTAATTTTAGGTGTATTAAAATAAAATTTTAAAACTTAAACTAGTACGTACGAATTAGAACTATAACTAACTGAAGAAAGTAGTTTACAAGCGTATTTAATTTGGTAAGGATTTTTATTAATGAAAACGGAAAATCGCCAACCATTCTGGACTGAATATAAGTTCAACTTTTGGAGTCTGCTAAACCTTCGTACACTGAACGTACACAAGTAATAAAAACAAGACTTTACGTGATAACGCAATAACCCTTTTATATCACAAACCTAATAATGCTCTACAAATACTATACGTAACTGAGATCGTGAAACAATACCACGCACGATAGATTTGAATTACAACAAATCCTTTCGTACAAAACATTTACACTAGGGCGATGCCGGGTACTCAGTATATACGTTTAAAACGCATCTGGGAAAGAAATCTTCTTGGGAAGAACGAATTAAATCAAATTATAACTATCAAACTTAGTAACAGTTAAAATAATTTAACAGATTCTAAACATTCAATAAACTGAAATGAACACTGATAAAGGTTACACAATCCTGTTAATCGTTAGAACAGTTTCCACGTAACGAAAATACCAACATCTCTTTTTAAAATTTTTTAAGAATATTAAATCAGCACTGTGAGGGGCTTAACCCCTTCAAGGCCTAATAAATAAATTCGGATTTAATTAAATCTTTTTGGTTCTATTTACTTCACATTATTACTGTATTAAAACATATAAATTACAATTTTTTTAGCTGTTTAATAAAATAATCACCTAATCGCAATGGGAATGCAGTCTAAAAAACAATAAAAATATTTCATTTTCCTTAAAAATTCCACACGTAGCCTACAACTTTACTAATGAATTTTGGTGTTCAATACCGTTTTAGGTTACATAGAAGGTGTTATTTTTAAAATAATTATCCAAACCTGAATTATAAATTAACTTCATAAATTAACAGCAGCCATTGTAGCAATAATAATTTTATTTTAATTAAAATACAAATATAATTTAAATAGGTGCAATTTATATGCTGCACCTATTAATCTAACTATGCACTATTATAGTAAAGGAATTGAACCGTGAAAATTCTTTTCAAATGCAATGCTATTAGTTTATAAAACATAGAAAATTTAATCGAACAAGCAATTAATAATGACCCAGATAAACGGTACAGTACTAGATAAAACACAACGGCAGAAATAAAGCCGGTAATACATAATCAAGTGAAATGTGTAACACAACCTAAGAAAACAGTGAAGTGTTGCCCGCAGTCAGTCTCTTGTACAAATTATAGATGTAACCTTGCCGACCTTGCTGCTAAACAAACGGTAATCCGGACACCTTTCTTTCATCTCTAACAAAACACATAATTATTATCAATGTACTGTAATAATATAATCACCCGACAATATTATCTCCAGAATTCAAAGAAAAAGCAAAGAACGACACATATAAAATGTAATTAATGTTTAAGAGGACCTCGTACCACGTAACTTGCCCATATTTAATTCGAATAATTCATGTTCCTATTCCTCTAGATTTATAGACATGCAGCTGTAGATTTTTTTAACAGTGTTATGTGGTACCTTTGAGCAACTACTGAGTTAGTTACATACTTGTATCTTGATCTGAATTTTTTATAATTTCTTTAAATTACCTACATTTTTTATTGTTATTTTGTGGGAAAAATTTTATAATTTTGCTTTCATGCTATGTAGAAGGATGCCTATAACTCAGTAGATATACATAAACATCATAAAATCACTATAAAAGTTTCAGATCTGTAAGTTTAACAGTTCCTGAAAAAAATTAATATATTTGTAAAAGAAAAACATAATTGAATCAGTCATTTCAGAAAGTCCGTAAATCATTTTGCCGCCTTTTTTTGCTTTAGTACATTTTCGGATTGATTGAATCCAAAAGCCACACACCATTCTGTACAGAAATCACATAGCAAGTCCAGCTTTCCTTATCTTATGTAATGCTACGAGCTTATCCTTATGCTATAAGGCTTATTCTAAAGCTATTTTTCCAGTTGGGAGTAAAATTGGTGATATTTTGAAGGCGAAGTCCTATATTTTAGAAAAAGAAAGTTTCTACGCAAAAATCTTTATATGGGAGACAACTACTATTGGTAATGATGACAAAAACGTGAATTTTTCAGACAATCAATGTTTTTGAATATCAAGAATTTAAATTATTATTGTACTGAAACGATTCTTCAACTCGCAGATGTAAACTAGTGAAATAAATACATATTATTGCATGACAAAATTTTCATGTGTTTACAATTAGTTTAAAGTTCAGTCAAAAGTTCGTTTTTTGACTTATGTGCTTTCTGAAATGATCGATTCAATTTTCGGTAAACGGCAAATAAAGTGAAAATGTTTGCACTTAACTTACTTAATATGAATGACATTAAAGTGTTTTAATGTGATTAAATAACGTAGCAATGATACTAGGTATATATCTTTTTACAGAAGAAAAATTAACCTATTATTAACGTAGAAAAGATACTACTTCTTTGAATAAAAAATGAATAAACACAACTTTTTTTAGATAAATAATTCTTTTCACCAAACTACTATTACTATCAAATTAAAAAAGTTCTAAAGTAACCAAAGACAACAAAATTACAAAAGCAATTTTTCCATAAAAATTATGGTACAGAGTCCCCTTAAAAGTATCAGACTACTATGTAATTAACTGTAACATCGATTTAATGTAACATCGATTTAAAGTTTACGCAATCAGAGTCAACAGCAAACGTATATGTTTTTGCCACACAATCGAGGATAGACAAAGAGAGCAAACATTTCTTAGTCGCATTACACTGTAAATCCATTTCCGGAGTCTTACCTAAAAAACAAATATTGAGTGTATTCTTAAATAAAAAAGTACCGATTCGGGTTCCCTCGTTACGTATTTCAGGCTTTAATTCATTAACTAAAATCAGTTTTGGTTTGTAAAGTTATTTTTTACGGCGGTAGTGTTCACGAATACATTTTTGTAGTTTCTAGTCCGAAAAACTGCTAAGGTTCGAATATGTGGTGATTGGAACGTAGGCTACTAACTAATCTAATAAATTAAGGAACTCACCCTTATACGACTGTACAGACTACTACTCTACTTCTCATCTACTACTACTACTACTACTACTACTACTACTACTACTCTACTTCTACTCTACAACTCATAATGTAACAAATTTCAAATAAGTTACTTTCAACCTCTATTTTAGCGTAACGGCTCCTTAGCTTGTGGTTATACTGTAGTGCCATCATATTGCCGATACCTATCTGCACTGATCTCAACACATTTTAAATGATTACAAAAATCTTGTAAAAATTTGTTCACAATTTAATTTAAAAATCTTGTTTTTTTAAATAAGAAATAAAAGAATAACTGTTTGATGATGCGTGTGTTCATATTTGTTACAGGATGGACGAAGCGTTCAGAATAATGTTGCTGACGCTTCTAGGAGTTTGTTTGCCGTGGGTGAGCGCTGATCTAACGTCAGCAGGTGTTAGTTTAGCAGAGTGTGAACCAGACATGCTGGGCTTCGAGCTTGTCACTGGTTATGTGTTTTCTGCTCCTGACGACCTTTTGAGGTCTATGCCAGGCACACTAATGTTAACAGAATGTCTGGACGAGTGCCAAAACAATGATTCCTGTCATTCCGTCAACTACGAGACAGGACTTTGTGTCCTCTTCTCATCCAACGCTGATAACTATCCAGGTAATTCAACGACTCATCCTATTCATATAACTTAACTGCAAGTTAAAATAAATTTCATAACAGCAAAATATTTTTTATTACACAAGATTTTACCGTCTAACCGTCAAACTTAACAACTTTCCGTCAAATAACTCGGCATGTTTATGATACGACCATTTGACAAAAATTGTTAAGTGATTGTATTACATTATGTTACACTCAGCAATTTAATACCTTTAAGACATCGTTTTAACAAGAATCGTTCAGTCAACACTTGTGGAATTCATTAAGATCCTGCAGTTCAATATACTTCGTCACCGTCGTCCTACTGTTACGCTTGCAAATTAATTACGCTTGCTCAGCAGTTTCGAAAAATTGTAATTACCAAAAAGCTCAAGAAGAAATAAATTGCTTTTAATAAGTTACAGTAAATTGCTTTAAATAATCACTAGTCACTGGACAATACCACAGCTAATACATACATAACCACTCAGTCTTTCACAGCTTTCAATTAAATAATGCAGCGCGCGCGCAGGCACACCCGTTTAAAATGATTTTACAAAAATTATAATTTAAAAAATGTCCTTAAGTTACTGCACTTACGTTTTAGTCTTACAAAGTATTCGTAATTGTTTAAAATTATAATTCATTAAAGCCATTTGGTTCAAAGAAGACCGCGACGTCAGAACTTAGTTCACACTTTACATTCCACCCCTTGAAATTACAAACATTTTTTAAATGAATTAGTACATCACGCATTTTTGCTAATAGTAAGAACATTTCGGGTAATTCATGTGATGGCAATTAAAATTTTATTGACTTACAATAGCCTACGATATTTCAGCACACGAAAGTCGGTTTACTATTTATTTTGCGCATAAAATAATTTTATACGACAGATCGGCTGTATCATACAAGCTCGATGATTTATCAAGCAAATCATATAAGATAGTTTGCGAAAAAGCTAAGAAAAACCTACAGTTCATCTTTCGCTATTTTAATTAGGAACTACTTGCTTACCTTACAAACATTTATAAAACAGGCAAAGCAAAGTACAGTATTTTAAAATAATTCTTAGATTTTTAAAACTTTCGGCGAGAAAAAACTACTTTTTCGGTTCTATTGGTTATTATAAATTAAGTAATAAGCATTGAACAATAAATATTAATTCCCGAGAATACTTGTTTATACATTTCCCTCCTAAAAATATATTTTAAATAAGTATGACCTCTAAAATAATTTTTAAATTCTGACAATCTCTCAACATCTAACACGGAAACTACACTTTGCTACTTAAAATAATTGGTGAAGTATAGGTGAAGAGAATACGATAGGAAAAAAAATTGAAAATACCTGACTAATAATTTCTACAAAAATCGATTTAACTGTGAAAAGATAATAATGGGTTCATAATATCAATCAATCGGTATCACTAAAACCAATATTCAACCAATATATTTTTGTAAAGCCGAAATGTTCAATAACTAATTCATTACCCGTAATAGAATAAAATTAGAATACAGAGGATGATGAGTACAATCAGCAATATTTGAAAGAGTAACTAGGAAGGTAACGGGTCGCTTCTTGGTTAGGATTAGGGGTTTAGTTAATAATTCACGGGAACGACTGACTATTTAAGATCAGATCAGAGGACACCCATCGGGATGGACCAGCGGTGGTTGCCTTACATTGCATCTGTTCGTGAGGACAGATCGTGTCTTTCCAGTTAGGTACATTACATGTTATAATCTATTCAATAGTCGTTTGTGTGCTCAGCAGCCCCTCTGTACATTTCCTTTCTCTTCACCTGTATATCCAGCAAAAATAATTTATCGCATACCGGATTTCTATGCACTTGTCTATTTTAAAGTTAACCATTGCAAAGGTATGCCGCATTATATCGGATATAACTTACTCCGATTTGCATTAAAACATCTCATAACTTCTTTTTCAATGAGTATACTTGTATTTACAATACTGGTAAAGAAACGGCTGTGAGATAAACGGTAATTATAAATACAAGCAAAAAGAGAATTCTGAATTAGTTGGTCAGCACAATGCACAAGACAGCGGTCAATAAAACGATCGATCGCATCAATACATAAATTTAACGGATCAGAATCTAATTACTTCACAACTGATTTACTACATTGTTAACTAACTAAAATACAAATAAGAACTGAAAGACAGATCTATAGCCTACGAAATACAAACATGGTAAGTGTAAAGGAAATAGGGTCAGTGTTACTAAGCACCTTCGTAGGCAAAGCAAGGTTTGTTTTTAAAAGATGTAACACAAATTACGTGCAACGTACATTTAAGTCTCAGTTAAAGTTATTTCTGATGTAAGAAGAGTACGATTAAAAGAGGCGTTTTGTTTCATGTCTATGCCCTGATTAATAAAAATCCGCGGTCACATACACTCTCACACGCGCGTGTGAGTATGTATATATAAAACACAGACAAGAATAATATTTCATTATAATGTTTTTAGGAAATACGCCATCTTTAAGTTTAGTAGAAATTTATTTAAAATTCGAAGCTTACTTCATTTGAGTTCCTACTATCACTTTTTATTTATTTATTTATTAAAAAAAAAACATTTAAGACTACATACGTTTCTGACAAAAATACTTTTGTCTGTAGGTTAGGCCTATACAGGCGGTCATAAACCATGACGAAATATTGTGCAGAAGAATTTATTGCACTGAGTTTTTCTCGAAAAGTAGTGCTAGGCGAGGGTAATATTTTGAAACGTTTGTGAACAGTGGTTCTGGTATTGATTTGTGGTTAGCTAATGTCGCTCTGCCACAGACTTGGATGGCGTATTAGTTTCAGTTAAAGTGAGCAGGTCAAAAGAAAACATAAAATCAAGAACTTTTATGGTTGAAATGTGAAAACCTGTTAAAACGTTAAAACATAGTAGGCCTACATTAAATTAGGATGTAAATATTTTGTTCAAAAACTACTGCAAAGGAACAATGGAAATATTTATGATCAAATAAATAAATACATAGAATTTCTGATTAGTTTACAGACTGAACAACGATAATGTGTAACAACAATATTATTATGGCAATGAATTGAAAAGCAGTAAACTTATTAAGTACTAATTAAATTACTTTGACTGACACAAAACCCACTAATGTACTTGAAGTACAGCCTGAATTGTTGAAGTTAAAGTTCATTTACGATATAACTAAATAACAACTGGCCGCCTCGGTGGCCCGCGATTAGCGGGTTACGCTGTAAAGCGGAAGTCCCGGGTTCGATTACCGGTTAGGAAAATTATTAATCGTTCAAACCCACCGTTTTTTAACCCAAAAGTAGTTGCTAATGACCAAGATGTTGATGCGACTTAAATAAACTAAAAAATAAAAATATTAACTAATCAGATCAAGTAAATGTTATAATATAAAATATGTGTAATAAATTATTTTTAAGTATTCGGATTCCGGTAATGCCTAATAATATAGGAAGTTTAAAGTATAATAAAGTTACGAAAAAACATCTCAATAGATGTTTTGGATAGGTTTATTCAATCTCCGTGCTCATAAATTTTGAAGTAATAAGATAACTCATGAATTTAACAGAAAATGAAATTACCAAGTAAAGAACTAAATAATTAGTCCGAGAAATGGATTCGTATGTGGCTTTCTTTATTAGATACACTATTATTTTCGAGCACTAAGAATTAAATTGAAATTTCTGAAATACAGTTTTCTTAGAGTTATTTACTATAATAACATCGTACGCTTTCCCTTTAATTCGTAGAACAAGAACTAAATCAGTTTGTTTCGTTCATTTCTTCTACTGTTAAGGCTCTACAGTACGGAGTACCACACACAAATAAAAACGCGCGCGCACAAACATTCATACACACATCATAAAACGTAACTACATTTTATACCTACGAACAGATTTTTTAACTGTCATTTATTTCAATCACAGCAACTTCATCCACTTTTAATGACAGTTAAAACTTTTACTGATCAACTGGATAACTAAAAAATAATTCTTTTGTTGAAACAAGCCAGATGAACTCACAATCTATAAAACTTGATTACTACTTGGAAACTACAAGTTAGATCATTAATTGAATCGTGTGAAGTACTGTACCTTTGCATAATGAAAAGGAATATGAAAAAAATCTAGTATCATTTACTAAATAAAATAATAAATTATTTATTTAAAAAAATTAATACGTGAAAAAGGCAATTTAATTAAAAATTCCAC
This sequence comes from Catonia carolina, assembly GCA_035578175.1. Lineage (NCBI taxonomy): Eukaryota > Metazoa > Arthropoda > Insecta > Hemiptera > Achilidae > Catonia > Catonia carolina. The sequence continues at coordinate 131,618,466 of JAQMRL010000001.1, read as the reverse complement.
AATAGAAAAATTTTACTCGATATAGGTAATACCAAAACCTACATTCTCACGAAGTTTACACGTTTCATTGAATGTCTAAAGGAGAAGAAGTTAACCGAACAACAAAAGCAGAAAATTTTACAATTGTAAGATGAAAAGACAGTACTGGCAGCATAACCTTAGAGAACTGAGGCGAGAAAGGAAGTTTACCAACAATTACGTTAAAAGCGTGCACAGTTTTTGTGCAAGTTGTCACAGCTATGGAATGCATTGTCATTGAACTACCCAGTCGCTGACCACGGATCGATGTGTAAGCAGGTGAAAGGAGGATGAACAACCTTCGGCCAGCAACAGAACAGAAATCGACTACGATAAACTGGCAAACTATAATGCCCTTACAAGACAATGAATATTATAGTAAAACTTTACTGTAAGGCGCCGATAATGATAACACCAATTTATGCTGACAAACTGCATTTTATTTTATCCTTAGGACAATGGTCGCTTTGGCATTTTACGACTTAAGAACGGTATTACAGTTAAGCAACTTCCTCAACAAGCCCACGATTTTGCCATTTTTCTCTTCTATATGATACAAATAAAAAATCCATACCCATCCACTAAAAGGAAAGAATAATTTAGAGTTATAAAAAACCAAATGTTCTGCATAATTTCGATACGTCTGGACAAAAAAAAGAGGTTAAAAGTTATCTATAAGAGTAGAATTACAGTTATCGTACATGTATTAGGTGCCAACTGGCGTTAACATTGTATAATTCTGTAGACGTCACAATATTGGTCACCGCAGAAACGTGAACACATATTACTATTTACTCAAGTAACTCTAACAATTTAACAACCTTGTGGTAAACTTAATACAACTTATAACTAATACAAAGATAGTAAATGATTTATAGCAATGCGTATGAAATACATTCAATATAATAATGAAAATATAAAGTATATCCGTGACAATATACTTGTATATAATTTACAGATATTGCACTTGAGTGAATGGTTACTATATTATAGTAATGGGTAACAGTTCACACTGGTTTTGTTCTGTTTTAGTTCAGGAAAGCACTTCCTCGTATTTTATTCTGTAGCTTATTTACCAAAACAATACTTAAAGAAAATTTCAATTTACAGGAGTAATTTTAGCCTACTTTATTTCTGTAAGCTCGGTAAAATTATTCCTTGCCCATTTCAATACTTTTCTAGTACGGAATACCAATAACTAGTGTTCGCCCGTTTTTATTTTTATTTTTTTACGTAAATCAACAACGAATTTTAGTTGAATTCTAAATCAGGTGGGCTGAGATGGAAAAGAGAAACATGTGGAAGTTAACAGCACAGTAATACATTACGTTATTAAAAAATAACAAGATAACGAATACTGAACAACTAACTTTGATTAACTTAACAGCATTACTTCTCGAAGAAGATTCATCGCGGATTCACTAGTGCACAAAGCAACACAAAAATAATAATAATTCACAAGTTAACACAATATAAAAACAACAAAAACATTATAGTGTGTGAGTGCGGATTTATATAAAAATGACATACACGTCACAGTCATTTATTTAGACAATAAATCATGATTATTATTTTCGATGTAGAATTGTTCATATTAATGGACCAAACTTATTAAAAATGCACCGAAAAAATTGCTAGAGGCGACGAATTATTATTATTATTATTATTATTATTGTTATTTGCAAAATAAGTACACAGACAACGTTCCTGGTATAGTAACACTAAAAAATGTAGGCCTACTAACGAATAAAATAATAATAATAGTCTAAATAAACAATATTAGCAAATTTTGATTTCAACAAAAAATGAATCGATATTTGAATGGAACTTAAATTCATATAATAAGTAAGTAGTCTCAATATAAATTACATTTTATAATTATTTATTTGAATTACAAAAAATAATCGCCGTTTTGTTTAAATTAAAAATACCTACATAAAATATTAAGAACAATTCACTGACATACATAAATTTGTTGTCCCAGATAAAACGGTTTCCTTAATTTAAAAATTCTGTAGTTAAAATACACAATTTTTTCAGTCGAAAAATAGACAAATCCATTTAAAATTTAATGTTTGATGAATAATTATTTTCTACTACCTTGTTTTTTCTCACTGATACGTAAACAGAAAATTTAAATGTCTTTTTAGTATTAATAATAATAATAATAATAATAATAATCGTTAAATACTGGTATTAGAGAATGTTGAAAAACTAGTGTACAAATAACAGGTTGTTCATAAAGCTGGTATTATTCGAAAGATAAAAGTTCATTGCTTCTAAATAACGCTAAAAAGTAAAAAAAAACATTCACTTTTTTACAACAAATTTATGATTTTTAAAATAAAGTAAGAGTAGGGTGTATTTACATCGGTAAAAAATATCTAGGCGTTTATTATTTTAATATTTTATAGAGAATTAGAAACTGGTAACATCATACATCAACGGAATCGTTAAAACAAAATACAATCAATTCTGCAAAAATAATTTCATTTCAAACCTAAAAATGCGTCCAGTGTTAACATAAACTTTGTTCAATACTATAGCCAATTGAAATTGAGCACTGCATTACAAACCGCGAAAATGTTTATAAAAAGAAGTAAATTTTTGGGTAATTACGAACGTAATCAATTTTTTATAATAAATATTAAAATAAGCTAACCTACATTTAAATTAAATTACGTACAGTATACAAACAATATAGATATATAATTCAGAATGTGTTAAGGCGTTCTTTACCTATATAGGCCTGTTTGAACAGCCTGTGATTAAAATAAATATGTAAACTAACCATCAAATTCTGTAGAGTAATTTAAATTTTACAAATACACTACAGACAATATTTTCTTGAATTAATCAAAACCGTAGGGTTTTGTTGTTTTATGAACAAGTGAATTATGAAGGACTACGGTAACAAGAATGCAACGGGGTTGAAATTTTTATTTTATTTAAAAATAATTATTAGAATTTTAAATAATTACAAAAAAAATTATTCATCTGAGTAATGCCTAATTTGGTTGTAATAATGCTCGTATTTCAGATGTTGAAATTTTATAATTTTTAATGAAAACGAGGGTATAATTTTTCTCAGTGGTCGTGAAAACTGTGTCTACGATCAAATGCAGATGCAATAAAATTGTACTTGAATTTCTGATACATCCGTCAATAACTAAATAGTATATAAATTTTATGACAATTCAAGATTTGTGAACTGTAAAATACTAAATTTGAAGTTTTATTTTCCTGATTTTTTAAATTAAATGCTATAAAAGTCGAAAGTAATAAAAAAAATCAATTGAATTTAAGTGTCATTGAAGTTGTAAACTTTAATACAAAAAGCAAACTCCAAGATAGTTACGTTAAAATAATACAATACCAGAGAAATACATCAGAGCAATTCTTTTATTCCCCTTTAACTTTGGCTCGTTACATTATAACGTACATGTAATAGTACCTACCGGGATAGAATATAATAAAATTTATTTAAATATGCATAGACATATTACCAGTTAACGTTATTGTTCTTTAACAACGGTACTGAAGAAATACTGTAGGCACAGTTGTACATTGCAGTATTATATTCTAAATTACTGGTACTGTACCTCAATTCACAAGCACATATGGAAACGATACAATATTTATTACTAACTCCCTGGGAAGTTTTCTTATTAGCATTGAAAACTAAGGCGAGAATAACATTTCCTTTTCGAGCAACTTATCAGGTTACCGTACCTGGAATCGTATAATTTAAACATATTTCAAGTACATAAAATATTTATGGCTTTATTTTTAATAAAAATAAATATACATTAATCTTTATAAAAAAAACCCTTAAAATATTCGTTTTTTTAATATCATCAATATAATCATTATAAATTTAAATAACACTACTACAAAAATAAAATCAGTAGGTATTTAATCTCACTGAAACCATTTTCGTATACAGCCATAGCAAAATTTAAATCAGGAAGCGAGATCATAACACCAAAATGTAATGTAAATGAAAAGAAAATATTAGAAATATGATAGAATCATGCAAAAAATTAGATCGCTAAAACTACAAACTGAAGATCGGTTTCGAACAGTAAGCCGGTCATTGTAATTAGATCAGATTACACAATAGTTTAAAATTTGCAGTAGAGAATGAAGAGTTAACAAGAAAATCTTGTTAAGGATCACTGAATACGACAACGTGTTAGTTAAGAGGATCACTTATTCGGCATTTAGGCCTGCGCGTCGTGAATCTGAAAGCAAGAAGTAGTACAAAAAAAAGTTGTGGGTTATGATGAGCTGTTCAATACATCAGACATTGTAGGAGATTTGTGACAATTTTCCTGGATTTATTGGAGCATGTCACCGGTTAGTTCAGGTCGATCAAGTAGATTCTCCCCTCCACAATTATTGGACAATTCTACGGATACCTCCTGCAGCTCGCGGTCAGCTTCGCATCACCAATCAATATTATATCAATTATTCCTAATTGATGAGATATAAAAGCTGAAAACACCTGGAAACCGCGCACTTCATCCATAGCTTTCAAAATAAATTCATTTTCAAATTAATAGGTAATACCCAGTCACGTATATTTCGATTCGGGGGGGGGGGGGTGAATCTAAAGAATCGAAACAAGGATCCCCGGCATATTAGTCTGGTCTGCAATTTGAATTTCTGTTCGGGATGGGGGCTGAAACCCCTCAAGCCCACTCTGGCTGCGTGCCTGGTGATAACATAGAATTTATTTTTGTGGATTCGTCCGATAACATGGCTAAATAATTATAAGTGGAAAAGAAACAATGACTGTATTTTTTGTGTACTGGAAGGTTAGTGGTAAACTACCAATTTATTAAGAATACTGAGAAATCTTTGAGCTAATTTACCACTGATTATACATTTTTGTAAGAAATTTCATTCGTGAGATTAAGTTCAAAACCGAAATACGTAAAAACAAGTAAATGTTAAAAAATTACCCCCCTTAGTATATAAAATATAAAATTCGTTTGACAATATTAAGCTTCAGCAATATGAATATTAATTAACATCTGCAGAAGTTGTACTGTATTGATAATATAGTAATAATATAATTATTATTGATTCTATACTCGGTGAATAGAATTTATAATTATTCTGTATAGTTTTTTTTTTTTTTGTTTCAATTAGAACCACATCAACTACTTTGTTATTAGCGACTACAGTGGGTTACCGTACCGAATCAGTAAGTTTTAACATGTAATAATTCCAGATCCTGGTCGGGAATCGAATCCAGGGCCTTCCGCTTTGTAGTGGACGGGACTGCTAGCACTCTAATTACTGGGTCACGGAGGCGGCCTATTTTTTAATTTTATTTGTGGACTTAAAATTAAATTAATTTTATACAAAGATTGTAAAGTAAGATGCGATTTTTTCACTTAATTCCATTGGAACATACGGATGTTGTTTTTTTAAATATTTTATTATGTGATGGTGGTGAAAGGATAAAAGACGGGATTGCTAAATAATACCTAAAACTAAAAAATAAAATAATAGAAGAGGAGGGAAGTGAACATGTTGGTTCAACGGTTTCATCGTATCAAGGTAATGAAGAAAACTAAATACTTAGAAGAACCTACTGCGATCTACGTCACTCTACACGCGAATAACTGAATACGTAAACTGTATTTGGAACAGTTCATTTTTTTTTTTTTTTACGTGTAAACAGTCTAGTCACATCGCACATAAAAACAATCCCAGACAAACTATTTCTCAGATATATTATTTTTCAATCAACAGAATATCAAAATTAACAGTTAGTTTTCAAATTAAAACTAATTAATAATAAAATATCTTCAGTTTCATATCCTGTAGTCTATTAATAAGATTAAATAGGAACATGTTTTTACAAATATTCTTTCCACTGTAACACATATCTATAAGTTTAGATAAGAAAAGTAACCAATACTGAATCGCAAGATAAGTATGTACGAAATGGATAAAGAGGTAACTCGGAATTTTTCTGATTTATTTCCCATTTGAAACTGTAACTTGGACTATTGAAAACCACCCAATTCGATATCTGCTTTAGTTTTTTGGCTTGAAGTAGACGTAAATTAGATAGGAGACTTCCTGTTCAAATAAACCTCAAACTTAAATAGAAACTTCTAACCAACTGACTTAGTGGGCTAGCCGGAGGCGCTAACTCAAAAATTAAAAAAATACAATTAAATTTAAAACTGATATCCGTAATACACGCTGTGAAAAAATCATCAAAAAAAACATATAAGTTGTGGACAACTTCAAAAGATACGCTTGGTGTGTGTGTGTGTGAACAGAATATCTCAAGAACGGAACATCGTATGAAGTCGAAACTTGAAACTTAAATTAGATACCACTAGAAGACTCGTCACGAACATTTTCATCAAAATCGGTCTACCGAAAGTAGTAGTTTATTCGAGTCATTTTTCCCTTTTTGCGATTTTCTCAAAAACGGCTCCTACGATTTTTTCAAAAAGCGCCTCATTTACTACGTTTTTTATTCTACAAGGTAGAGGTATTCTACAAGGTAGGCGCCATGTCTGCTGAAATTCTTGGGGAGACTGTGCTCTCGTACAGAAAATGGTTTTTTCAGATTGCGGATTTAATATGCATTTTAGCGCAAAAATGTATAAAATAAAAGTTATAGAGAATTTAAAAACCTACAACTATTATAACATTCTTTGTATAACGCTTAGTTTAGCGGTAATTAGTGATTTTCTGAGTTTTTTCATGAAATTCTGTAAAAAAATACATTTTTAAGATTTCAGCCTTAGTATGCATTTTACGACAAAAAGTATATAATCAAATTTAAAGTAAATTAAAAGATCTACAACTTTTATATTAAAATTTTTTTCTAGAGCCTAGTTTAGCGTGAAAGAGTGATATTCTGTATTTTTAATCCAAACAGGTTGATTTTCATTTTGCATCATTCACTCATGATTAAAATTAGGTTAATTTTTTTTTATTTCTGATGTTTTATTACTAATGTTAAGCTATAGTGGTCATTATTTGCATTGGCAAGAGAAAGTCGTGAGTGTTCCACCCAGATTTTAATTTTTGGATTGCTAAGAAATTTACAACTACATTGGCTAAATTTTCTAAATTCCTTATTGAAGTAAGTAAAACAAATGTATTTGTTACTGTGAAGATATTTCCAAATTAATATTTTTAAAAGGTACGTACATTTTCTCAAATATAAAAATCTGGTGTGAAACACTCCGCTAAAAAATACCGCTAAACTAAGCGTTATACAAAAAAATGTTTAAAATAAAAGTTGTAGAATTTTAAATTCTCTACAACTTTTAGTATATAGATTTTTGCCCTAAAATGCATATTTAAGTCGCAATCTTAAAAAAACAATTTTTTACGAGAAAACGACCTCCTCAAGAATTTCAGCAGACATGGCGCCTACCCTATCTTGTAGAGAATAAAAAAATTTGTAAATGAGGCGATTTTAAACAAAATCGTAGGAGCCGTTTTTGAGAAAATCACAAAAAGTGAAAAATTACACGAATAATATACTACTTTCGGTTGACCGGTTTTAATGAAAATGTTCGTGTTGGGCTCGGTAGTAGTATTTAACTTAAGGTTCAAGTTTTAAGTTCGTACAGTGTTCCGTTCTTGAGATATTCTGTTCACACACACACACACGCACGCACACACACACACACACACCAGTCGCTTAAAACATGTTTCTGACGGGTTCAAGGGGTCTGAAATCGTGCAGATCCGGTGAAAACTCGATTTCGAAAAATCGAAAACAATACTTTCCTTCCTATACATTCACATAGGTTAAATTACCGACTAGGGTCTGCAAATTATTACAAGTCAGAACCACCTAAACCAAATCCGTAATCTACCATTAGCTAATAAACTATACATTGAGTTACTTTGAATAAACTAAAAAAAGTAATAAATTAGTTTCTAAAAAATAGGCAAGAGAAATTAAAAATTATATAAATACAATAATTAATAGGCTGCCTCCGTAGCGATGTGGCTAGCGCGTTAGCCTTAACACCAGAAAATTCAAGGTTAAATCACCGACTGACTAGGGTCTGAAAATTATTACAAGTCAGAACCACCTTAACCAAATCCATAATCTACCATTCGCTAATAACCAATATATTGGGTTACTTTGAATAAACTAAAAAAAAGTAATAAATTTGTTTCTAATGACAGACCGTGTACGTATGTAGCAGTAGTTTTAATAGATTTAATAAAAATAAATGAATGCACCCATATTATTTTACTTTGTTTTTTATCAAGCACTACGCCAATAAGTTGTTATTTAAAATAATTAACAATAAAATTTTAAGATAACCAGTAAATTATTAATACATTTTTGATTTAACAGTGATGTGCACAGTAATTACTCTCGCTATATAAACTATAAACATACAGCGGGATCTCTTTGTAAGCTGACTGAAACAAAGAGTAAATTAATAAAAAGAAATATCAATGTGAAGTTTCTTATTAGTATATTTTTTACAATAAAACATTACGATTATTTTTGTCTTAAATGCACCTAACCGTCTATAAAATTATATATTTTACAGCAAAATAAAATAGTAACTGCATTACTCGTAAGTATACAATTACAACAATAAGTAACGCTTCGCGCGCGCACTGATATCAACAAAATATAAAAAGAAAGTATCAACAATATAATTACTTATCCATTTAATAATACTAACACAAATAAAAAGAAACATTCCAAACAAAGTAACAATAGTCCATTGAACTTATTACAACCGACTTAGATACAAAAAAATATTTTTTTTTTATTTATGGTAAAATAATTTTTTAACTAAGATAATAATTCAATAGAACAGTTGAATTTTAACGCGGCAAAAATCATACATGGCAACAATCACATTTTTGCAACAAAATTGCTTGGCACCAGCGGAGAAGCCTGATTATGCTAATGTTAATTGAAACACGTATAAATTTATGAATATAGTACTAAAATTAAATAATAAAAATTTTAAAATTGAGTGGGCTATTATAACCAAGAAAATAATTGTAGAGAAAGGTATAAAAATTTTAATTTCTCGATATTTTTATCCATAATTCAGATAACAGCGTAAAGAAATGTTTGTTTATTGGGAAACAAATTATTTTTATTGTGATACATATTAAAGATTTTTATTGTTTATACAAACTATTAAAGTCTGAAGTACATGCAGTAAAATTAATCAATGTTAGTAATAATTAATTAGACCTACCGGGTTGATCTAGAGGTAAAGTCGTCGTCGCGAATCAGCTGTTTAACAGTTGATTTTCGGAGACAAAGGTTCCTGGTACAAATCCTAATAAAGGTAGTTTATTTTATACGGATTTGAGTACCAGACAGTGCTTACCAGTGTACTTTGATGGTCGGGGTTCAATTAATCATACTCTCTCAGGAATCCTCTATACAAGACTACACTTCATTTACACGTTATACACATCATCCTAATCTCAATGGGTCATGGGATTGCTTATTGTTCTGAATTCAACAGATTACAAAGCACATGCATTAACGACCAAAAGTGATAATTAATAATAATAAAAACAACTACAGAAACCACACAGGCTAAATTTTGGACGAGTTTTCAAACATTCGATCAAAATTTTAATAAAATTTTTAGATTCCTTAGAAGTCATGAAAACTATTCAAAACCTATAATTTGAACACGTGTATTTACGAATACTATTAGTACACCATGTAATAAAAAATAACCTACGGTTTTTTTGCATTTATTTACCAGCAACTCTCAAGAAACTATATTAAGGACAATTAGGTCTTTAGAAAACATGACATATACAAACGGCATTCCAGGTTTTCATTTCCAGAAGTCAACCAAAGCTTCGATTCTTAATCTCATTTTTATTAAGAAAAAATAAATTGTTTTGTCCTTCAGATATCAAGTGCAACATTAATTTAATTTAGTAATACAACAAAAAGTTCAGTGCAGATTCTGTTGTTAATATAATTAATTATCATTCGGCTTACTAATGTTTCTTTTTTATAACGAACTTCAATTAACACAGAAACCGTTGTTACCAGTATGTTTTTAAGCATAAGAAGCAAGAAGATGAATTAAAATAGAAGATACGATAAAATATTATGAAATAGATTAATAATAGTTAACGTGTTCGATATGTTTTAATAAAATGCTTAAATTTCATTACACAATTTTGATGAGTTATCTCGATACAATGCTTTCGATTTACTAACATATTTATTAGATTTTATTCACCAGAAGTTGAAAGGGAAATTTCCCAGGAAATTTTTTTTACAAAGATGATAAAGAGACTATTGTAAATGAAAAAATATAATTTTTTGTAAATTTAGGTCAGCAATTTAAAATTTCCTAAAATAAAAAAGTAAATTCTTGTTCTAGAATTCGGTATAAAACTTATAGCTATTACATGGTTATTATTCAAAGCGAATAATACTGTATTAATTCGCTGCATTTATATTAAATATTCATCCAGGAGAATGAGGTCTTAGTTTGAGACGCACGATTGTAATAAAAATGCCATGAGAAAAATTAAAAACCGCCTGCAACGAAGTAATGTAAGACGAACCATTGTCAGTCAAGAAATCAATAGAATAAGAGTTATTCATGTACGTTTGACAGAAACACAATGTAATCCGACGCCATGTCCACAGCGTAACGGTTGAACGCCAAAATTATGATGACAACTGTCCAATTCATTCATCTGATTTCATGCAGCTCAAATCATCTGCAATTCTGTTATAATTTAATTGTGTACAGATGCCGCTAGATAAGAACTCTCACTTGTTAAAATCAGCATCCAGAAGCGTTCACTGTACACAATAACTAGGCCTCGCCGGTACTACTACAACTACTGCTACTTATGTGGTAGAAAATAATACACTGAAAACAACGGTGTACGAATACAGTTAATCAATCGTCATGAATACGGAACTGGAATAACGAGAAAGAGAGAAAGAAAATCTCATTCAAACCGCAATACACACTCACGCAATTACTTCATAACCAAATACATGTAGTAATTTAGCATTACTACTGACTTCTTTTCCTAACATTAGACAACAAAATAAAAAATAATATTAGGCCTACTTCAATAAAAGAAAACTCCCCTTGTTTTCCTAGTACATATTAATTATTTCACGCCAGTCTATTAAAATTAAATATGCAAACCAGTAAAACATGCCATTTATACAGAGGAATTGAAAACACCGACTAACGTCTAAACAATCAGCAAATTTTATAACAGTTGCCCACTACTATAAAAAACGCGATAATAACTTCATATTTCGTCAAGATGTTCAAGTCAGACCTCTACCTTCTGGGCAAAAGTCAAATTAATAAAATGACAGCTTTAAAATTGTTTCATAATAATCAACCATAAAAATACTTAGGGTGTTTTATTTTCTTATAAAAAAAACAATAAACTATTTTATAAAATGTATCTTTTTAATAACTCCGCTATTAAACACCATAGTAATTTTGTTAATTTAATTATAGGTTTTCATCAAGGAAGGATAAATCAAATTATTGTAAGATATTAAAATTTTTCTACAGCACTGACATACCATTTTGTCTATGCATCTGTTTTTTTATTTTTATTTTTATTTTTTTTTTAAAGAAAGTCAATTAAAGAAACGATGTCTCATTCATGAGAATATATAGTTGAAATCTTGTTTATGAGCTCATTCTATTGATACACTGAGACAGGTTTCGCAACACTTGAAAAATCACTTTTATTTTTTCTTTGTAATAGGCCTATAATTTTATATGATTTTAAATTTTAATGAAAAATAAATAAGTAGATTAAAAAATTGGAAAAGTTTCTCAAGTTCTTGCTCGTAGCTCGATAGGATATGATATTTAAGTTTATGTTTTAAAAGATTTGGGGACATAATATACTATGTATATGGGGTGGAAGTACGTTAACGATCCGCCCCTCAAGATAGAGAAATGACTTCCGAAAAAATGTACAATTTGGTTTTCTAGTCTTAATTTTTCCAGCGTTCCTAATACCATAAAATTGGTTTTGAGATCAATTATTACTTCACGGTTACCACAAGCCCAAAAGAACTGTAACAATACCTTGTAAACAAATAAATGCCTTAAAGGAAGGACTCCAAAATCATGGAATCGGCTGATACGATCGTTCTTTTTGTATCCGTTAACATTTCAGTAACTACTGACGTTTATTTTTTTAATGTTGAAGTAAAGAAGAATCAAGGTTAACTGATCAAGATCTGAACGATGACCTGGTCATTCTGAACTAGTAGTCCTATAATCTACGTCTATAAATCTACGAAATAAATAGAAATCTACGTCTATAAATAGAACAAAACAAAATCCAAGTAATTCAAAAAAGAAAAAAATGTGAATTCTCGGATCGGAGCTTTCCGAGTTTATTATTCTGTATTACTTTTGGCTTATATAAGTGCCTACCTGACAGTTAACTCCTTAATTAATCACATTAAACCAAACTAACTCTACCTGTATTTGGACATAATTTTATTAATTTGTTAAAAATCTTTAATTAATTAGCACATTTCTCTAGAAACTGCTCTTGTCTCCATAAAAATTTTATTAATAGGTTCAGCTGTTAAAAATGAATAAGACATGTTTATTGTGATGAAATCGTTCTTCTTAATGAGGTAATAAGAATTCTTATCCGAAAAGTTAAGTAATTTGCATGTAGTTTTTTCAAATAAAAAGAAACAGCAATTAACTGTGTTAACCGTATTAGACGAGGCCGCTGAACCACCATAACAACCAAACAGGGATAGTACCGTATAAAAAAGCACTTGATTTACGTGCCTTTCATCTTGGCACTGACCGGAACTCGTTATAGCCAATTAAGAGGTGCCTCAAAGTCCAGACCTCGCTGATATATGCGAACTGTATTTTTGTAAATAAAAATACCACGGTGAATGTAAATAAAACTAAATGAGCAATTAATTTATGGAACTCATAAACGAAACGTAACTCTCAGCGAAATATGAAACAAGAATAAAATGATAATTTCATCCAATATTCAAAAACACACAGAATTCTATAACTAAACAACAGAAAAATACACGCACTTCATTAAAAATGTATTAAAAACATTACTTTCTTTGTTTTTCTAGTACGAAGAATACAGAATATTGAAGTTCAAGTTCAGCTAGGTCTCCTTAAAAACCAAAGAAAATTGATAACAAAAAAAGATAAGATCTTGTCTTATTTTTAATTTATTGCTTCTAACAGATAATTTTTAAATAACATACCGCACCACTAACGAAGGGTACAAGAAAACACGGGAATTTCTGTTAGAGATGCTAAAAATTTTGGTAAATGAGTACAAAAAGAATTTTAAATAGAGAACCAATGTTATTTAACAAATCACTGTGCTGTTGCAAATAACTACTAATGATTTTACACAAACTGTTTTATTTTTAAGGTACACACAATCTGCTATTTCTTTTGCAGTATTTAGTCCATCAGACCGATCCTGTGTTCTTTTTAAGCAATCTGAGTTGGGTTTTCTATTATCATTGTCCCCACGTCGCGTGATCACAAAAAGGGTTCATGGAGTTGAAGAATAATTTCTTAATAAATTGTATAACTAATACATGGCCTACATCATATTGTTTTTAATAACGTTCATTTTTTTATATAGTCACATTTCAATAACAAAAAAAACTGTATCTATTGTTATAATATAACAAACATGTACATCAAACATATATTATATGTTTGATATACGAAACAATTATTGCCTAACACAACAGTAAAATATAAACTGCGTTAGAGATTAAAAAAAATGTTTTATCAAAGTATTACTTAAAAGTGATATTGCACACAGGAATAAATGAATATTTTTGACGACTACGCTGAAAACAATTGAGGGAATTACGGATCAATTAAATTTTTCGTAGGATGTAGGAAATCAGGATAAAATAAATATATTTATTACTAAACCACATTCATAAAGTAACCTTTTATTAATTAACTGTGATTTTTAAACACACAAAAGAATATGACTTACCTGGCGGAATCTGGAATATGTTTCTGAATTTTTAATGAATACTCACCTGAAACAAAAAAAACACATTTAAACATTGTATCCTTTCTGTATGAACATCCACAAATAAAATAATCATCACTAACTAAAAAATCTAGTGTGAAACACTCACACAACTTTCTCTTACCAATGCAAATAATTAACAATATAATCTAACATTAGTAATAAAACATTAAAAATAAACAAAAAACTAATCCCAATAAACATAACCTAATTTTAATCATCAGTGAAAGACGCTAAATGAAAATCAACCACAGTTTGGCTTAAAAATACGGAAAATCACTCTTTCACGCTAAACTAGGCTCTGTAGAGAAAAATCCTTTAAATAAAAATTGTAGATCTTTTAATTTCCTATAAATTTGATTGTATACACTTTTGTTGTAAAATGCATACTAAGGCCGAAATCTTAAAAAAATCGATTTTTCACACGTTTTCGTGAATTCCCTTTCGTGATTTTTCGTATTTTTTAAGTCAAACTGAGGCTGATTTTCATTTAGCGTCTTTCACTCATGATTAAAAAATTAGGTTATGTTTATTGAGATCAGTTTTTTGTTTATTTCTAATGTTTTATTACTAATGTTAGATTATATTGTTAATTATTTGCGTTCGCAAGAGAAAGTTGTGTGAGTGTTCCACACCAGATTGTTTATTCGTACAGAACAAATTTTCAAACACAAAAATCCGATGTAAACAAATAACAAGCTCGTGATGTACAAAACAAAAAATGATTTAAAAAGTAATTCTTTCGGAAAAAATTATTCGAGTCAAATTATTACATGAGACTATTTTGAAAATATAACTACAGAAGTTCATTCGCACAGTGGAATACTCAAGTGCTTCTGTAATAAACTATAAACGAAATAAGTACAAAACAGACGTTGATGCTATGAGCTAGTTCTTAGAATGGGATAAAATAAAACGTTACCACAGTATCATGAATTAAAATGGCATCAAGAGCTTATTGTAGCTGAACTTGTTAACATAATTCTATCAATCCGTAAGTTCACTTGAATGAAGATGTCATGTCAAATAGTACCCTATTTATTTATATCATTATGATTTTTTTATATCACGAATCAAATTTAAATGACTGACATTCCACCACACTCAGGTTCACCACCCCAACATAATGGCCTCTTATTACTGTCAGTTTTGACATACTATAATTTATACATCGTAAAAATGGATCGTAAAAAATTAAAGAATTCTGTTCATTTTCCTGGCGTCTTTTAAAACGGAAATGTCAGTATATTTGTTTAATTTTAATATCCCCAACAAATTTATCATGGGTAACTATTAAACATTTTATTTTAAGTCGTACAATTTTATGTTTGAACACAACTTGTTCTTTTTCTTTCTTTCTCATCTTTCAGAATAATATACAAACACAGACCTTTATAGCCACCTACTACAAATTTTTATCTTATCTTGATGAAGCCTTCAGAAGAATTTTACGATTTGTTTTTCACAATTAAATAAATAAGTAATGAACCGTATAACAACAGAAAATAAAATGATACCTACGTTAAACGCAAGTGTATCTTATTTTCCAGAACAGATTGCAATCCCGAATGAAATTATTTGCATTTCTTCGCAATGTCGTACAGCTTTAGGAGACATTTTTAAACGTAATTACAATATCCAACGAAGAAAACACGAATTAAATGACGTATAAACAAAAAATTTACATACCGCGAGTAATTCAAGTAAAACTTTTAATAAAAATATGCATGTAAGTTGTTTTAGCACTACACACACACAAGCTATTATAATCGTCAGGTAAGCATTCTGTTAATTAGTACTCTTCCATACATTCTGTTGTATTTATTTAAAATGTTATTTATAATTACAAAATTCAACTGAAATAATTGTGAAAAAGAGTATTTTTTTAATGACCACACGTTTACGCTACCAATTAAATTACACTAAGTATTTTATTAGTCTACAAGTAAGTTACTAAATAAAATAAAAAATATTATTTTTCAACATTCTCACTGAACTATTTAAACAATCATTTTACGTAGATATTTTCAAACGTGTGACGTGTAAATGAGGTGTAGTCTTGTACAGACACAGTCCAATAATTCCTAAAAGACTATGGTTAATTAAACCCCAATCATCAAGGTACACCGGTAATCACTATTTGTGTAATATGATGGTTGGGGTTCAATTAACCATACTTTCTTAGGAATAGTCGGCCTTCCTAAGTCTGTATAAGACCTTTTTTACACGTCATACATATCATCCTTATCTCATGAGGTTGCTTATTGTTCTAAATTGAACAGATTGGAATTTACATACATTAGGGAAAAAAAGATTTCTTTCTTTTTATTATTACTAACAGTTAAATATGAAACAGTATTTAGTTTCAGATTTAGCAATTATTCAATTTATATCAATCATACAAAAAAAATAGCACTGCCGTATAAGGTCCAGGAATAAATAATTTCCATTCGTAATTATTTTGACAGATTACTTAACTGATTTACCTAAATCGGTTTACGTAAAAAAGTATTAGTTCGTTCAAATTATCGAGTTCATTATTCGGTCAAGAAATATTTAACGGACGGCCAATTTTTCCTTGAAATAATTTTTAATACAGACAACATGTTGCACAGTACAGGTCAAATTATAGGAAATTATTCTCCGATATTATTTATTCCAAGATGATGAATAAGCAGGTTGATTTTCCTTTCGCTTGATGATTCACTAAGATCTAGTTATACTTGCTACGCCGTATCCGAACTGAAAGTATTACTATAGCGTAATTAAATATAATCTATACTCAGGCGAACAAATAATACTTGCAAATTACCTTTTCTCTAAAAAGAAAACAATAATTTTAGTTATAAAACGCATACTTGCTTACAAAATGTTTGGTTCATGAAAAATGAATACGGCTAAAAATGGCAACGTTCATTATTTTTAATTTATGTAACGGATTTCGTACATCGTGAACTTAATGCTTGAAATAAGTCACGTTAACAGTATTCCTGATGGTTTTCAACCAATCAAAGTAGAATCTGTACAAGTCAAATATAGGTAGCAGTTGAAGATAATTCTCATACCATGCTGGCCTTGATTCAGACCAAGTAACTACCCTGACCCAGTATAAAGATCTGCAGTACCGTTCTGTTTGTACGTTCAGTCTCTCATACTTTTCATTATTTTCATTTGATATACGTTTTCACGGAATGAGATTTCCCCTCCAATTGTTCTAGTCCCCATTCTCCTGTATGCGTTTTGTTAAGTGTAGTTGGAAAGTGAATCGTACATGTGTGATACAATCTAATAATAACAAAACAAGACCCCCAACCGTCAGGAAATACGAGTGTGTCACAAGAAAGCAACACAATTAACATCTTCAACACGTTTATTTTTAAAAAAACCCGTGTCTTACAACAAAACTGAATTAAAATAATAATAATACTACCTCAAAATAAATATCATCTCGATTATAAATAGTAAAAAAAATTATTTTAAAGAAAAAAATTTGAAGTGCAAGTTTGGAGTAAAGTGTACAAGACCTTGGTGAATTAAAATTCAATGGCATCAATTAATTATTACTTAAAATCACAACAAAAAGGAATTAAACATTGTGGTTAGATTATAACTTATTAAAATAAACTTTTCATAATTAAATCGCTTTCTACAAAAAAGGCATCAGTTCATGTTTTTTAGAAATTCGAGTTCCCACATTTCCAATGTGTTTACATGTTCGCATCTGTTTCTGCAGAAACGGCATTTGTAACAATACCGCTAATGTACAAACTCAACAGCTGTTTTTTCTCTATTTCAGCAGATACCGATGCGAACATACGTTGGAAAATACATTGAAAACACGGGAATTCGAATTTCTGACAAAATGGACTAATGCCCTTTTTGTAAAAAGCGATTCAATAATAAAAACCGTTTACAGAACATATATTACAAATCATATGCATCTCATAAATACCGTTAACAAACATACTCTGTATTCACATCTATTTACTACCCCGCCACTCAAATGCTATTAGAAAATACAGAAGCAAAACTTTCGTGAATTCAACTGCGTTTCCACTAACAAATTAAAAAGTATTTTAAGTCAATTAAACTCTTATACACTGACAAAATTTAATGCGTATCTTATAGTAAATCGATCAATAAAGAATCTGACGTGCAATTACGGGTGACGGTTGCAGTCGATACGTAAACATGTATTCGAGAAGACAGCCAACCAATCATTGGACGGATCTTGTAACCATACAACAATAATGAGTAAACTTGCAACCTTACCCTCTCGAAAACTTCTCCTAAAAGTGCTTTGTCCTCGGAGAAAATTGCATCAAGGCCACTTTAGTTTTTGCCGGCCGCATTGGCGAAGTTGGTAACGTGCTCGCCTCTCATCATGCGGTCTTGGGTTCGAATCCCATTCAGGCACGGCATTTTTTCATACGTTACAAAAAATCATTTCATCATTCACCGTCTGCATTAGCAGTAATTGCAGAACAGTCGGACGTTAAACAAAAAAACAACAACAAACACTTTAGTTTTGTTGATTGTCCGACAAAAAAGGTAACCAAACTCGCACCACACTAGCCCCAAGATTCCTCAACCATGATGTTCTACCTAGATCTGGACCGCGCTTACTATCTATCTTTCCCTGCATTATAAAAAATCTGCATGTGAAAACACTACTAAACAGAATTTTAAAAGTACCCTGGCAGTAAATAGATGCAGCTGTAAATTTTCTTATTAGTATTGCCGTTATTAATTGTATCATTTAATTGGCTAACCATGTGATAAGAAACAGAACTATTTTTTTAGCCCTGCAACTAACACTTCTTTATTTTTTTAACCCTGCAAATAATTTAACACTTCACTTGTCTGTTATGGGCTTTCTGAATTGGTATGCTGCGTTCATTCACAGAATATTCCAAAAACTACGTATTAATAAAAAAAGAAGACGTAAAAATATCTCATTGATTTTTTAATTAAAGATAGGTATTACAAAAGAGAAATATGATTTCAAAGAAATAGAACAGGTTAAAAACTTTTACCAGTTAAATAAAGACATTATTTGGACGTATAAAACTTTCCTGGACTTCTTACTGCTACGGTTCAGGATTGTGTAACAACTGAAATAACATTTTTGGTAATTCAAGGTTACACAATAAGAGATCGCTTATTCCAATCTCTTGTAAGAACGTGGACAATAAAAAAGCATAAAAGGAAAAGAATCCAATCTAGATAATGATTACTTTAGCCGAATTCAAAGAGAAGATTTTGACGCTGGGGTTCATACAGAAACGTACAACCATAAATACAAAAATATCATATATATCAGTTAAATATTACTTCGACAAGTACACAGATTACCACTTACGATCGGTAATTGCCGATGTTATGATTCATGTCTTTGGGAAAGTAATCCTCGAGAGATACAATTCAATCTATTTTGATTTTTACAAAAAAAAATTAAAAGGTTTTTGTTCACGTAAAATATAAATCTTTTAGGTTTACCCAGGAATATCAAATTAGTAACCGTTAATTTTCACTTACACGTTAACTATTTTTCCTTTACAGACACTTATTTGGCATAATTCTGAACAGATTAAGTGGAGTAGAACCAGCCTATGATTCCCCATGTTAAAATGGTTTATACATTCAAGATCAATTTTCTTAGAAACTATTTAAGCTACAGAGGAGAAATTTCAGAACGTTATTCTTTATATTTTGTAGATTTTATGGTACTAGAATAATAGATTTATATTGAAAATTTTAAAAAATAATTTTTTCCTTTTAAGTGACAAATTTTTACACTTTTTTAGCGGAAAAGTTTTTTATTTCGGTCAATTTTTGAGAAATCACAATAATTCTAGGACCATAACATCTACTTTATTAGTAGAATAACTGGTAAAACTTTCAACTAAAATGACTAAAACTAGCTTAAATGGTTTCTGAGAAAATTGATCATTTGTATTAAAAAGGAATTTCGGAAATAAGCGTTTAAATTATGTATTTCAGACGGTTTCAGGTTTACTTAGTATCAGAATAGAGCTACATGTTGTAATTCAATGTAAAAATTGATGTACGTTCTCAAGAAAATATTTGTTTAACAAAACTAGACCACGAAGAACCATATTTTTTTTATTAAAAAAGAAGTATAATATTCTAATCTAAATTTTAAAATTATAAAACAAAAATCAGCTTATTTTCGATTTTTGGTGTTCCTACTCTCTTCAACGGAATTACCATTTAATAGGAACTACGAAAAAATCAATATGTATATTAAAAAAAAACTGTTCACAAAATCTAGTACTGTTAGATTGGTTTTTATTAAAGAGTTATTTTTAACTCAAGCATCTGGAGCAGCATATTAGACCGATAATAAAAACCTTATTAGGTTTTAGTGTTCTTCCGCAAGTAAATCACATCAACTTGGTTTAAATTAAATTGAATTTATGTAAAAGTAAGTGTACAATACTCGACTGAGAACTGAAAGGGATTAACTGCAATAACATATTTATGATTTATTTCAATTAAAAAAATCATAAAACCTAATAACAAAGATCTTGTTGGCTCTTCAACACACCTATTTTTAATGTAAGCCATGGACCTTAATAGGAAATACCTAATAAGGTTTAACAAAATCTATTATACAGGATTCGAATAAGACAGTGAGTGTAAAAAATTGATTGCCATACCATCAATGCATACACACGTTTCAGACTAGACATGTATTAAGACTAAGCATGACTATGAATGGATTGGAATATCCACACAGAACGGAGTCGAGCCCTAAGTTGCTCACTAACTCATTAAAACTACAATTACAGAAACACAACATGCACCTCTTTATAACTGATGACCATTACGAATAAATAAAATAAATTTATTTTCAAATAATACCGAAGTCAATAATTTCAGAAAGTTAATTTTTTACAAGTACCGGACGTAAACAATAACTTTGTTACAACAAATGACTATTATAACTTTGAATAAATTGCTACTTATTGTTCCACAAATTCTACGTATTAACCTTACAGTGTTAAGATCATATTGGCTTTACACGTTGGTCAAGGGGAACAAAATCAACTTTTTAACTACAAACAATCATCAAAGATGATAGATACACATAACAGACACGTGGAGAAAAGACAATCAGATGACCTACTTGTATTTCCACTATTGTTCCAGAGATACCTGAAGGGTTTACAAGAAAACAAAGAATATACACATAGTTCCTGAAACGGACCAAGGCGACCTCGAAGCTTTTATTTCGACTATAACAAATTATTTAACACATAACATATGATGTGTCACATAACATTTTTACTTATAAATTTATCGTGCACAAAACATACTGAACAGTGACAAATGTGTTGGATTAAAATAAGATAACTAACACATGACAAACGTGTAGATGCAGACCACCCAACGGTGACATTTCTACAAAAATTGATGTATTTATTTTGTTTTTATAAGTAGTTTTAAAATTAAACACAAATGCCCTAAACTTATTATGCATACCTATACATTAAGGTGAATAACCATTAACACGATAATGTAACACATTATTTTTGTGGATATACAGCCCATTTCTGTACTATCTTGGTCTTCCTTGTTGCCTTCACGGAAAAGATAAAAATACTGAAGACCGACTACTAACTTATTTCTTCACACTTTTGAATCCAATGTACTTTTTTACTCATTTTTTCAGCTCTAACTAGTACTGACAACTGCATATTTTTTAGATATTATGACTAGATTAAGTGGAAGAAACCCAGTACTTGTTAAATTACGTAAAAATATTAATAAATCTTTAGAACAACTTTCCCCGTTCATTTTTAACGAATGAAAATTTAATAATACTTCTTCTTCTTAACGTGCCTGTCCGGTTTGAACGTTGGCTACCATCATAGCTATCTTGGTCCTGTCCTCTGCAATGCGGAAAAGTTGGGCTGAGCTTTGTCCATACCAGTCTCTCAGGTTAGCAAGCCAGGATATTCTTCTTCGGGCTGGCCGTCTTCCACCATCCAATCTACCCTGCAGGATGCGCTGCAACAGTTCATATCTACCGTGGTTCCTCATAATATGACCAAGGTATTCCAACTTGCGACACTTTGTGATGTTTATTACCTCCGGTTTCTTGCTCATCCGGCGCAGTACCTCGGCGTTGGTCACCCTGTCCGTCCATGGTATCTTCAACATTCTTCTGTACAACCAAAGTTCGAAGGCTTCAATTACATAAATCACTCACAGAAAACGATCAAGGTGTATGGACGTAAAAGATTTAATATGGAAATATTATTTTAATGATTTAGTTCTAGGAAATCGTACGTTCTTAAATAAGGAGAGTTTAAACATAAGTTACTAAAACAATTTAAACGTTAGATTATGGTGAAATGGACGGAAATATCCGGTTAATCGAACTATTAATTTCAAGTGGGCCCACTAATAGTTATTTAATACTTATTTAATACAACAAATTTTTGCTAATGATTTAGCGAAAAATATAATTACACCCTTTCTTCTTCTTCTTCTCACAATCAAGGATTAGGCTTCCGCCTGTTCCGACTCACAACTGCGACAAATTATTGAACTATTGCCATCTTTTACGTGGCCTCCCAAAATCCTCCTCCCCACCGGTCTGTACTGCAAAACACTGAGGGGGATCCTTCCCAAAGGCATTCTCTCTACGTGATGCCTCCATCAATCTCGATATTCTGCAATCTTCCCATTCATGTTGTAAACATCCAGTTCTGTTTTACACCCTTTTAAAATCCAAATTGTTTTATAATAAAAAATCTAGACGATTTAAATTCTTATTTGGGACAACGAAGGATAACATGAAAACTGATAATAGAATGACTTCAAATTACCAACACAATATTTCAATGCTCCAGAAAAATTACTACAGAGTAAGCGAAAACAACTACGTATGTAAACGGTAATAATCATTGGAAAATAATCTAGTTGTAAACACTAGAGATAAGTAAAAAAGTAATATTATAGCGCAGTGAGAGTCATTCTATGTCAGGGTCCTGGGCAACTTGACGACAAAAGACAGGTGTTGATAACCTTAATGGATTTTCGCCTAAAACCGCAATTTCTAACCTAATAATCTTGAAAACTAAACTAGACTGCAAAGCAGAAGGTCCCGGCTACAGTCTAGAAGATTTTTACAACGTTCAATGTAACATCCACAATCGATAATAACAAAGTAGTACAAGCGACATTAAACCAAACATATAAGTGAATAAAGATAAATATTGTTTTACGAGTGTATTATAGCAGAGTTAATAAATATCTAGCAAAATAGCAATACATATAATAAGAACAGCACCATAATAAAATACAGCAATACTAAAATATAATAATTTGGAAAACGATAACTCTAATTCATCTAATGTAGAAGGTCGTAAAGAGAGTAATTTAAATAGCCCTCAGGGACAGTAGAATCAAGCAAGCATCTCTCATCTGTCGTGAGTGCGTGCCAAAGTTAAATCATGGCTTGCAGTTTCACTTTCACCATGAATGAATAATTCATAACGAAATAGATAATAATTACGGTAATATATTGATCAATAATCTATTCAGAAATGTGTGTACGTAGAAAAATATAAACGAACAGTTTTATGGATAATCCATTACCTATGCTAATTAAATTCGACACTATTTTATGTCATCACCATCCGTTAAATTCACGGATTATTTTAATTTAAAATTGCAGTAAAATTACGATCTACCTGTTAATGTTAAATACATCAATGAACCCAAACCTATTTGGAATAATTAATTTAACTAAATACAAAAAAAAAGCTACAGAATAATGATTACCAACTATTTAAAACTAATCCTACAAGAATACTGAACATGGAATTATACAAAAGTATGCAATTCGTAAATCTGGAACACGAAGTACGGAGAAAGTTACAATTTCATAACACAAAAAAAATTCTACAATTTTTAAATTTTAGTCACTACGGTTCCGAGGAAAAAGTACTGTCAATTTATACAATAAAAAAGAAAAATATTTAATACAGTTTTTTTGGTATCTAATCAGCAAACTTCTAATCAGTTCTTTTGTACGAAAACGAGAATAAGTAACAAAGTTAATTAATAATACATGATTATTACCCAAATAATAATAAATAATACAGTAATATATATAATAATTAATAATAAATGTTACTATCACTTTTAATTATTACTTTTATTTTTACCCTTCGTTAAACTAAAATAAAATTTCCGAAAAATTAAAGTTAAAAGGATTACATTATGATCAATATGGTTAGTACTTAAGTTGAACACATCGTATCTGCATTGCCCGGTTCATGGTGTGGTGGTTAGCGCATCTGGCTTTAGCGCAAGGAGTTCCAGGAATCAGCCCCGATTCCCAGTCAGGTCTGGAATTTTTTCATCGCTCATTTTCATGCAATATCTTTCATTGTCTGCATTACCGGTAATTAGCAAAAACAGCCGAACGTAAAACAAAAAAGTAGCCTATCTTTTTAAGTCTTTTAGCAGTAGCCTATAGTCGATGTTGTCAAGAAAGTTTATCGCAAAATAATTCGCATGTTCGTACTTTCTGCCAAATCGTGTAATTCCCTCTCTCACAGAGTCAAGCCCTAAATCGTTATAGATATACCTGAGTCGTATGTATTATGGCATCCTAGGAGTAATACAGCTTTCATCAGAAGTCTTTTCTTCATAAATTGTTAACTGGTAATATTTAAATTCGGTTGAAACGGAATTACAATAAGTTTCTTTGCTTCTGTGATTACTAAAATTAATTTTTTTAATTAATACCTGCACTATGCCATACAAGTAGTTTTACGATTTAATATTATTATTTAATATTTTTGACAATACTGGATTAGATGCTTGCAACTGTAAACAATTATTAAATATTAGTTTCTTAGTTCATTTGTTTATTTATTTTAACAATAGTTAATTTTAAAAAAAGCCTCAAACTGAAATAAACCAATCGAAAACTGCACAAGAATCTTACCAGCGAGGAACACAACGAAAATATAATACTATCCTCTACGGGAGCCGAAAGAAAATAAATTTAATCGTCCTATACAATCCTGTATATCAAAAAACTCATTAATTTTAATTAAGTCATTAATATTTCAGCATTAAAAATCAAAGTTTCACGTACACAATCAACAGATGTAAACAAAATTAATTTTTTCATTAAAACAATCATTAAGCATAAAAATCAATGGATGAAATAGAAAGTAAATTTTGTAGAATTGCATTAAATATTAATTTTTCAGAGGAAAACATCAGAGAAAATAGAACAAGTTCTCAGCTGGATAATAAGAAAACAAATGGCGGTTTAAATTTTACGTTCGGAGTTAATCACATAGAAGCGAAGATCGGATGCAATTATTGTCCTTACAGTCGATTTATGGAATCATAAAACTCTCGAACAACTTGATCTGGACGTCTCTCACAATTCAGCTACTGCATCAGCGATTACATTCATTATTTTTTCTTTTGATAAAATCTAACTTACTTTTTCACGATTGTTTGATAAACAAACACATAAACTAATAAGCCCATGTAAATATAATGATTGTAAATTTAAATGTTATCAATTGTACACCAATTAAATAGCTCAAACTAAAATTCCCACTACTTCTTCAGCAGTCACTGCAATCATTTATATTTAATAAATAATCTATAATTTCATATAATTTAAACCAACTCTATTCTGCTCTAGTAGCTACACAAAAGCGTGATTTCATTCACCGGCTGTATAACAAAATCCGCAACTGAGCACGCAAGAACCGTGCATTCTTATACAAATATCCCTTTACGTGTAACAGATAATCGTGAAGCAAGGCATTTTTGTAACATAATCTAATAAGGCGGCAATTGCCAGAATTTTAGTGAAACAATCTGATATCTTCGATATCGACTTTTGTCGATATCGGAAGTAGGATGTTGTGTTAACAATCTCTAAATATTTACACATTAAAGTTTTTTATCAAATTTATACATATAGGTATTCATTCTTTAACATATACATTAAACTAAACCTATGACAGCTAAGTTAGTTCTTTATTATAAATTTACGTTACAAATAAATCACTTGTAAGAGAAAAAATTTTTGTACAGGACACTTAATAATTAAGTCTTGGTACCATGAAATTTTTTGTTTAGTATTTTTATGTGTCTTACACAATTCAGAGCACTAACAAATTTTAATATATCAAGATTCGTTCAGAAATAGGTCTAAGTAACAGAGATACGTGTTAACATAATTAAATTGTGTAACTCAATATTATCATTATAGACGATACGGATTAGGCGTCCTGGCCTGTTTCAACTTCAAACTTAGTAATCCGATATTTTCTTTAGCAGTTGGGAAGTTCATCTCCGCCTAGGTCGTCCAATGCCACAATGTTTGAAGTAACCACCTGTTTGTTTGATCATCTGGTGTCCGTAACTAATTTTCTACCACTATTACCTGTATTTCTGAATGGCTGATATCACCACTGGCACAATAAGTTCATGTCTAAATGCCTTTGTTTCTTAAATAGTCCAGTAATCAGTACCCTGCTTAAAGTCTCAAAAAAATCATCTCAGTAGTATCTATTCTTGACATCTGTTGAACAGTCAGGGTTCTGTACTCTTATTCATACATGGAAACTGACAATAACAAAAGTGATAACTTTAAAAGGGCCTCTTTCCTCATTTTACCGACCAGCGTTTTCCTCAAAGTATAGATACAGTAATTTGTACCAGAAAATATGGCATACATTATCAAGAACAAGTAGATGAATATTAACAAAAAACGATCATAACGAAAATTTTTGACACGTTCAAACCCACAATTACTGTTCCACTCTGATCACTAATATTTACGCAGTTGATGCGACACGTAATCAGAACTTGTTTTGTTTAATTTTTATTTCCAAATATATAAAACGTCTTTTTTAAAAACACTATATCTCATGTCCTCAGAAGAACATGTTTTAAGTTCTTAATTATAAAAAATACATTAATTATAATAAAGAAAGAAATATTAAATTTAATTAAAGAAAGCAGGTAAATTTCAAATACCAACAGCCGTATTGGAGGCTTAACAGAAAATCCAAATTATCGGCAAAAAATAAGTTATTAATTTAAAACCAGAAATCAAACCTGTGTGGACATACGTGATACAACTCGAGTACAACAGATCACAGTAACATTGGAATAATTCAAAAGGTCCAGTCCAAAAAACTTCGTAACATCACAGACAGGAACAGTTACACAGTACACGAATAAATACAAAAATTTTGCACCAGTTACTAAACACGATTTAACAATGATCAGAAACTAAAAGCCATCAATCTCTTAAATAGTGAAACACACAGAAGACTACACATTACAGATTTATTTCACAACATTATTTAATTTATTCTACATTAATGTCAAGACCAAAATAATAAAATTTGAAATTTATAGAGCGAAATCAGGATATTATAACTCACTCATCATTAATACGATACATCTACTTATTGTTCTATGAAAGCAGATCGTAGATTTACATAACAAAAATAAAAAATAAAACGTCTATACACGTTTAAGAACTTAGACTGAACGATTAAAGAATTGCATTGATACTGTGAATGATATATCGCTGGTGGAGTTGTCTAGCTCACTTAATTATACGTACGAGTGTAATAAAATAATAACTGAACAATTTATTTAGAAGCATGTTCTTAAAAGATATTTTCCTGCAGTTCATTTAGATGTATTTATTTAACAAGTTCATGATAAAAGTTCTTGAATCAGACAAGGCCGATTTCCGCCCTTGACCTGACGTCTGACAGTCAAGTGCACAATCATTTGCATCTTGCTTCGTAGCTGTTATTATTTCGTGTAAGTTAAGTTCAATAGCCTTGCCAACTTCAATGAACAGGTTGTAGCTACTTAAAAACCGACTACCGAATACAAATTTAGTAAATGAGACAATGCAAAAGTTAATAAAAATATTCGTATATTTAATTTGTATGTTACGCGTAAAAAGTATTGAAATTTCAGTATTTGTATACTGACTACGAAAAAATTGCGAACGCGAAACAACTTCTGTAGGGAAATATTGTTTCCTAATTTAACTACGTAGTCAGCCGAAGTCGTAGCTGTACTGACAAATGAAATAAAATAATAAATAAAATTTCACATGGCTGCTTCCGAGGCCAAACAGTTAGCGTGCTATATTGTGTATGTCCCAAGTTCAGTTACTGGCAAGGGCCTGGAAAATTATTGCACGTTCAAACCAACTCTTCTTCAACTCAAAGTAGCAGTATAAAACCAATATGTTCATACGACTATAAACAAACTAAAAAAATTATACAATACATTTGTTTTGTTTATTTTATGTTTAATAAAATGCTGTTTGTTCAAAAATTGATCCAGGGTCTACCGTTTTGCAGTATTAAATTCACTTGCCCAGAGGGGCGGTCATTATTTTATTTAATAAAAATGATTGACGATTTTTGTTTTCTAAAACGTTAAAATTCAAGAGGTAAATTTCAGAAACATTACTAACGATAAGTTAAAGTAATAAATAAAACTAATTATATTGAACGGTAGTCGTACGACATAAGTAATATAAGTTAATCATAAGTTTTTCTTACCTTCAATTTGAGTTGGAAATAAAAGAATCGTTTCGTTTTGTAAATTAAAAATTTCGTTGTGATATTTAAATTGTCTCCAAATCGTTTATTCCAACCAAACGTTGAAGAAGTTTAGATTTTTAATAAAAAGAAATCAAAACTTAATGAAAAAAAGTGATTAAATTCTAGGTTTGGGAAAGAAAATAAACCAGGGTTTAAAAGTAATACTGACTAAAAATAAAGTACGTCGCCTAATTCGACTTATACATTAACAGTTACTGTATTCACCAAAAAATACGTGTTAAAAATGCTGCTCTTCTATTACTTTTCTTATATAAGGAAGAGAATCTGGCATTAAGCCGAAGGTCATCTTCTTGGAGGCCGTAACAGAAAGAGGCCAATTATTAACCAGAACGGCGGCTATCTATCTTTAGCTACTGTTTTCTTTCTGGGATCACGTGTTTGTGTTTGTCAAAGGTCATAGAACTTTGCCTGCGGCCATTCATTATTCCTTTTGGTTTTCTTCCTAACCAAAACTTGCGGGTAAAAAATATACGAAAAAACCACCATTGAAGGAACACCACACGTTTACAAAGAAAATATTTATAAACGCCTTCCCCTTTATTGTAGTTCTTAAGAACAATGATTGCATCGTCTGTGGTTATGAAGGTGTTTCAGAGGTCATATAATTTTCAGTTGACGGGGCCAGTAGGATCTCCATTCGTCTTTGAAGTATATAATATCTGATTTTCTAATTATTCATTTACAAATATTAAAGTTAGAAATGAAAACAAATTATGAAAATGAATTTTCAACTGAAGTACTCAGGTACAAAATGCATTATAATTGATAACTGAAATTAAGAATTAAATCTGTAAAATGTTAATTGTGGACATGAAATATATCTCGTTAATAACAAAACTAGCTGTTAAAATTATAACTCTATTATATCACAATAATTGTTTTGTATTTAGGATAATTAAAAAAGTACAATAGTGCAATTCATTAAAACGAATTATGGACATTACAGTACTGTCTTTAGTCGTGAGAAAGAAAATTAGTTGTTCTATTGTTATCAGTTAGCGCCTTTAAAACAATCGTTAGTCTACTAGCCAATTATTGATACATTAAATTATCACGTAGGAAACGATCACACTAACGTTTCTTTGGACAATGACAAATCTGCACTGTATATTACGAAACAAGAACAAATTATTTTGTTTATAAATAATTTTAAACATGTTTTAGAATTAAAAAGACAAATTTCATTCGAGTTAAAATTTTTAGAAGTCTAAGTTTAATTATTAATGTAAATTACAAGTAATTATTGCTCGTAGTACGCCTCGAGATCGCAGAATTCCGGTCTGCAAGTTCCCTCGAAAAATTTAAAATTATCAGTAAAATCTCAATATATGTTATTTGTTAAATGAAACAGAAAATACAATTCGAATGCTTAATCCTTTCATATGAATTAAATTGACTGATCACTAATATAATTATTAGGGTTCACTAAAATACACCTAAATAACTAAGATATTGATTTTTAATGCGGGTTTTTGATGTTGCATAGGCTATATTTCAA
Source organism: Catonia carolina (assembly GCA_035578175.1). Classification (NCBI taxonomy): domain Eukaryota; kingdom Metazoa; phylum Arthropoda; class Insecta; order Hemiptera; family Achilidae; genus Catonia; species Catonia carolina. The sequence continues at coordinate 131,588,196 of JAQMRL010000001.1, read as the reverse complement.
GTCTCAATGTTAACCTCCCTTCAAATAATGCCTATAATTAGATTATAACATTTTTTTAAAAGTCGGATCAACTGGTTTAGTTATTACCGACTACTATGTGAACGGTATGGAATCAGTGGGTAGCATGTAATAACTTCAAGATTTCACCTGGTAATTAAATACGGGCCAACGAATAAGTGAGACATGGAGGCGACAAGATTTTATTTTTGTTCTCAGAAACAGTAAAACACTCACAACCAGTCAATTTTATCGATGCTTTTGCTAAATTCCAACTTTCGACCAGCTGACTGACAGCGCTGACCCGAAGGTAATTATACACAGGAGCATCGATTATCTGAACGCCAGTCAACCGAACCGTAATCTATTTAAAAAATACATATATTTACTCATGCAGAGGGCTTTTCTGCCTTAGAAACGCAATACTATGATGCAACATCCTGAATTTAGTGGTCCTGCAGCATTGTTACTAAAAAGAATAAGAGATGTTGCTCCTACGAAATAAGTTTAGTCTCAGTTCAGAAGAAAATTTAAGATTTAAAAAAAAATTACTTTATAGTATGTAAGCGCGTTAAAAAATATTTCATAAAGGATTTTACCGTAATTTATTTCGTTAATTCATTTGTTTTCGAAATTCTGTATTTTTCTGTTAGTTTTTATAATCTTTGTTACTCTAATTTTGCAATAAATGCAATATATTAGTTTTTTTAATTTAAGTTTATGTTAGCCTTCATTAACCTATTAATTATTTGGGTTATATTACATAGTTACGGTACAGTGTATCAAATTACAGTATTTTGCGTATTTGATTATCCGAACTATTTGATTAACAGAACTGCTCTGGTCCCAAATAGTTAGGATAACTGACGATCCACTGTATTTGTTCATGTGTGTGTGTGTGGTTGTCAGTTGGTCATCACAGAAAGTTACTCACCCAATCCGTGTTACTTAATAAATAATAACAACGTTCGACCAGATAACTGACAGGATTCACCCGAAGGCCAATTAGATATTTTTATTTCATTCGCAACCAATAATTTTACAAAATAATACGTCATCAAACAGCTGAAAATTATATTTTATTTCAATTAAAACCGATAAAAGCAATAAACCAACAGTATTGAAACTACAAAAATTATCAAATGCATCTCTGTATAGTACCGTTATTTAGTAAATTTATAAGAGAATAAATCGTTTGTATTGGTCAAGATGAGAATTAGCCCCAGGACCCATTACATCGAATATAATCAAAGGAACCTTCTCTTTCACTTCTCTTCCATCTCTCATTCTGTTAATCATAAAGTACCAGCAACTCTCGTGTTCATACCGTAGCCGTATACTTATACTCTTATGATGCCTAAAGGGCAATCTAAATCAATTTCTCTGTAATTTTTCACTGATTTGACACACTAATCAAAAAATTATAATGTATTGTACCGAAATATATAGCTTCAACATTGTTCATGGACCTTTAAATAAACCAATCGTTATCAGTACTCAAATTAACGTTATTGAAATTACGGTGCTATAATTATTTCACGACTTTGATTTCAAAAATTTTATTGTTATTAACAACAGAATAAATAACGTTTCTTTTTAAACAAGTTTGAAAATACAACGCTTCCAGTTATGGAACAACAGATAGAAATTCCGAAACCAGAAGTTAAACAATACTCTTGTCATACAGAACTAACCTACCAATTTATAAATTAAGTTTTTGATACCAAAATCGACAATGATCAAATTTTTTCTTCCGGTAAAATATTACTAATTTCCTTTTATTAATTACTTTAAAATAACTTGTTCTAAATGAGAAGATTTCATTTCGTTCATGTCACTATAAAAAAGGATTATTATTAACTACTAGAGGTTTTGCTACACAAAAATAGTGAGGTGGTCTACCAGAGTCTATTTTTCCGTTTTAAAAAATACTAGGGAAAGCCTAGTATAACAACCTTCGACTTACATCACTTCACTCACTAAACAGTCTGGGTAAATAATCAAATTTTAGTTTTCATTACTTTTTGTAACCATGGAACTAAAAGACCCAGTACAATTAATGTAACAGAGAACATCTCTTTTCTTCTTCACAAATACGAGTGTAACGGATCAGCTTATTACGTCATTTTTTCGTGGAATTGGTCCTTCCAACGTGCCATCGGCCATCCTAATATTTTATTGTTTAGAGTTGGGCAAAGATGGAACGTCTACATTAAGACAGAAAATCATATTATCTTAATAAGAGTTCTTCACTTATTTGTTCTCGATTACATTATCAGCCGAAAAGCTGGTTTGAACCTATAGAGGTTTTACTAAGTAAAACGAGGAGTGAGGTGGTTTACCAATGCCTTCCTAGCTGAGCGGAAAAGTATGCTTATCAGCATGCCAGGCCCTCTGAAAAGCATCCACTTCCCCCCTGCAAATAATACCGTCACTTCATTCACCACATGATCTGGTTGTATAATGAAATTCATTACTCTTTCAGAGGAGATAACTCCAAGTGTCTTTTACACCTCCACCTCTTCTGTTCTTAAATAGTTCAGTCATATAATTCGCTGACTTGTGATAAGAAACAGAACTATTTTTTGTAGCCCTGGAACTTTCGCAAATGAAGTACAAATAATTTAACACCCCACCTGCCTGATATTGGAAAGTTGTTTTATTTAATAATTATTAATAACTGCAGTTCATATGTGTATTTTATCTTTCTCCCCTACTTCTCAATTTTCAATTACACTTGAAAATTAATACTAAAAGTCTCAAAAGTTGGTAGGGAATAAAACTACACTTGTTTCACATTTTGACATTGTTTAACATATTAAAAAAATTATTACGTTTTTAATTGTTGTTGTTTAGGTCATCAGCCGAAAGGGTGCTTTGAACCTGTAGAGGTTTTACTACGTAAAACGAGGAGTAAGGTGGTTTACAACTGCCTGCCTTATTGAGTGGAAAAGTATGCTTGTCAGCGTCCCTGGCCCTCTGAAAAGCACATAGTACAGTGCAAATGTACATTGATTTTCTACTGTCCAAATGACACCTTCACTTCATTCACCACAGGGTTGGCTGTATAATGAAATTCATAACTTTCAGAGGAGGTAACTCCGATTTGTGTCTTTTACACCTCTACCTCTTCTGCTCTTTTTGATTCAGTCATTAAATTGGCTAACCATGTGATAAGAAAGAAAACTATTTATTCTAGCCCTGCAACGAACAGATTGAGTGTAATTGACACTTCACCTGTCTGTTATGGGCAAAACGTTTTTAATTACATAAGCTAAATTAAATAAATCAATGTATTCAGTGAACATGCATAAAATTTGTACTTCAAATAAAAACATGATCAACATCGGTTAAATAAAATGTACATTGGTTTTCTAAAAATAAATTATTTATATTTATTAAAATATTTTATTACAATTTAATAACATTTTATTAGACGTTTTATATACCAAACCTACATACCATACACACATTCTTATTAACTGTATACTAAATTTCTTCATTTAAGTCTAATTTTAATTTTTATAGCTTGGCATTAAACATTTCAAGTACCTATACTTCATTTAAACGTTTATTATCTTTAGGACTTTATTAAACTGGTAATTTTACCGAACTTCACACTTTTTAATTAAAACTTCATGAGTTATTTTTGTATTAAATTTAATTAGTTTAGTTTTTACTGCATAAAATTTAATTTAAAAAATGCACGCCATTTTTATTGCATCTCTACTTTACTTAATTTTTTGAACGTAAATCGTTAATAATAACATTATAGGAGTATATTATAGGTACTAATTTCAGTACAGAGTCAATACACAATACTTTTTTTTTGACTATTCAAGATATTTTTATTTGCAACTGTATAAAATTAACAAGCAAATTTTATAAAGAAAGGATACAAATATTGACAAATTTTAAAACATTGAGGAGATCGCTGCTCATTGACAGTACTTCAACCGTAATCATTAAGTTAGTTCATAATTTACTTAGTTTTATTTATTTTTTCTTTAATTTTGACGTCTCATGATACCCCTACTCCAGAGTCGTTTCAGTCTTCGTATAGAGGCAGTTTGTAAATCTGGTGTATCTAGGTCAACAAAGGTTTGGATTATTGGGTAATTTATTATTAAATCGTGTGTATGTGCGTAGGAACACATCGTTGATGTATGGGACGTTTAAGTCCGTGTGCAGTGTATCGTTCGTTACGTAAAAGGGAGCACTAGTTATCCGTCTTAACAATTAGGATTAAAGCGTTGTATTTTCAAAATGACCGACGGTTTAGCACAACAGTAAATTTGGCTGCTACACATCCAAACAATATTTATTGCTTATAGTTTTACATTGTGTTCCAATCAAACTAAATTTTTTTTCACAGAAAAACAATTGCAATCCGCTTATTTTATTAGGAATATAAAATTTTTTAACACTGCGTTGTACAACCATAAAAACGTTTCACTGCGATTTGAAATAAATACAGATATATCCCAGAGGATAATTTTACAGTCGAACATAAAAAATACAATGTTAATACAATAAACATGCGTAAAAAACGAACAATTAACTAGTACGACATGAATTAAATATTTTAAAATCTAAACAAATATTTAACTGATTTTTAAAATACTAACAAATAAAATAATTACATAAAAATTGATCAGTTTTACATTTAAAAAGTCAGTATAAAAACGAACTAAAAACATTTCTTAACTATATCAAGACAACATTAATACTGTTTTACAACATTAATACTGATACTTAAAATTAGTTTATCAGACCCCTACTCCACTTTTTTCGTAGGCAACGACGAAGTGTCAAATTTTGTCCACACATTTGTTGTATTAGAGGATTGATGTGTTAAATTTTGAATACTGTATTTTATTTTAGCAGCTTCTGTTAAAACATGAATTTTCAGGTCGAAACGGAAATTCATATTTATTAGTACGTGTTGTTTTTGTTATCATAAGTAGAATCTTTGGCTGAAAAGCTTGAATTTACCGAATGTGACTTCTATTTTCGCTTCGAAATTTTCGTTACCATAATTCCGTAGCTATCAGTTGGTCAGTTGGGTCCGAAACGTACGGGCTTAAATCTTCTTTAGAATGACAAAAACTTACTTATTACAATATGCAACAGAATTAGCCAGCTACGCAATTTTGTATAGAAATAAAGCGGTTTTTAATAACTGAAAATAGATTTAAAGAGAACGAAGTCTTCGAAGGCTGACATTCCAGTAGTGGGTCTTAAAGGTTTACAATAATTACTATTAACTTAAATACTAATAAATTTGAAGTCCTCAAAATAACGGTTTTCGCAACAATAACAAAAAAGACAGAAAACAAATTTTGTTTTGACGTGGTCCGTGGTAAATGATAAAGTAAATAAAATATGGATAGTACCAAAGGCATCCTAAAAAAGAACAAGTTACTTGCAGTGTAATGTTCAGTGTGGACTATCACAAATTTACTGAAACAATTAGGGCCTGAATCAGTTTATAACTTTTAAGTCAGAAAACATCTTCAACCAAAGTCAAGACCAGCGTTACAGACAAAATATATCTGAATATTTCACCAAAAATTTATTATCCACCTCCATGGCCGAGACATAACCGCGCTAGAGTGCGCTGCACTTTGCAAATCATAAGGTTTTCATATTCAATTCCCGGCTAGGGTCTGGAAATTATTATACATTAAAACCCCCATAAACTCTCCGGACGGAGAAACGGGGGGAATGGGGATACAGGGATCCCCGCGTGGTTCTCGTATCATTACCCTTAGTAGTCGCTAATAACCGCTTCTTAAAGATTTTCCACGAAGTTTAAAAGTGCTCGTTTTGCATCCTCTGGTACAGAGACTTGCAGGGTTGACAAGATTCTGGCAACAAATTTATTAAAATTATAATAAAAATGCAGTAACTTTTAAGTATTCCTGGAAAGAACATAAAAATATAAAAAATAATATGTTCTTTATATTGTACACCTCAAAACTAAAACATTTTAACAAAAATTATGATAGCATTTTAAAATCAATTTGTAATAGCCTATGTGTAATTACATAATTGAGTGGATATTTTAAGTAACTGTACATAAATTAAAACCCAACAACTAATTGACTAAACCGAGTTCATGAACTCCAATTACAACAAAAAATTTAATTACAAAGTTAACCAGATTAGAAAAAAATTCGCACGCTGTACAGTATGAGTTTATTTGCAAAGCCACTGCCTCGTTTTAAAAATAGGTTTATCACAGTTGTAGCGACGCCTCGGGAAATTATTAATATGTAAATTTCTAATCTGCATAAAAGAAGAATACGTACATAAAATATGTACAAGATTATTCCCACCACGAGTAATTTATAATACGATACTAAGTTACGTCTAAAATCTGTACATATCCTTAATGGAGGCTATAAGCAACACAGCATTTTCAGAGTATAGGGTGAAATATGAGTTTTAAGCTCTCCTCTTAATATAGGTATCTGAACTGCGTCTCATATTCAGTTAAATCTTAAATAAGTTAAATCCTTCAAGGCGGTTGGTCGAAATAACGCCAGATATGCAAGAACTTAACATTGGAGAACAAGATCTCTTAGAAAAATCTGAACAATTTAAGTTGCTTAAAGATAAAGACACAAGATTCGTCGAAATAACTCGAGCTCCGTCGCCAATGATTTGTACAGATAAAATCAGACAGATCAGATCCCAAAATTTGAAAAATTATTGGGAAAGAATCCTAAAACCAAATCAAGGAGATTTCTAAATTTGATTCAAAAGATCCAAAGAGGCCGTAAAAGCAAAAAATTTAAAAAAAGTTAAATAACGTAATCAAGTTGCTCGCAATGTAGATGGGTTAAATCAATTGACTTTATAAAAACATTATTTAACCGCGTTGGGGTGATATGCCACATGACATCAAATAAAATGACAATTTTTTTGTAAATTACACAAAACAGAGATATCAAACGTAACTTTATGTATACATTAAAAGTGTTATTGATTATGAATTTTATTTGTAAAATGTTTAAATTACAGTAAAGTAAAGACTAAGTCAATAATATTATAACTACAAATTTTTACCATTTTGCAGCAATATTTAAAATTTATTCTAGAAGAGAATACGAAAAATAATTAGAAACAAAAAAATTATTTTTTTTTCAAAATTTATTCTCTAATTTTATTTGCAATGGTATTGGAACAAGCAATGGGATTACCAAACAATAATTATTTTACGTCAAACTAGCCTGAATATACGTTTGCACACTTCAATTTTAAATTTTTCTCTGCAAAATATTTAACGGAAGTAACGTTATAAAGATTGCACCCATATCAAAAAAAAAGAAAAAAAATACAACCGGAATACTAATTCAGATGCTTCTGGCCTCACAGAAAATTTTTGCGTGCGTCAGTAATAATAACAGTAATTATAAAGAACATTATAATTGTACACTTACTGTATTAATGTATTATTTTCTGTTGTTTTAGGAGCCCTAACGAAATCACAGTTCCCGGTATTCACGATATATGCACAGAAGATTTGCTTAGGAGTAAAGCCGTGTGAGAGAGCATGGTGTTTTGACAGAGTTCAGGGTTACAAACTCTCAGGATACTCAAGAAAACAGAATGCTGCAGCCACACGACAAGATTGTCTGGAGCTCTGCCTCGGTGAAAGGGAATTCCCCTGCAGGTAAGTAAAAAAAGAAACCACTGTTACCACCGTTCTAAACAATCATTATGGTGTACAAAGAAATGTAAATAATATAGTTAATTGATACAAATCATAACGGTTTTTAAAATTGCAGTTCAACAATTGCACGGTAAACAAAAGCGAACATCTTAAAGAAATCTAGACCGGAGTCTATGTTTTATTAATGAAGCATACTGAACCGCAGATAATAATTGAGATAGGCCGGTAATATAGTAGCTATGTATTACGCTGTAAGAACATCCTAACATTCTGTATTGTTGCATTTAACTTACTGAAAAGCCCGTATTTATTGTAAAGTAGTACGGTAATATTTGCTCGTGATAAAGTTTAATACGTACGTATATGAGTACGGCACCGAGGTTCTTTGATTTCTAATGCTTAATAATTTTTATATCTATGCTACCACATTTATCATAGGATAGATTACTGATCGCTAGTTCTTTTTCAATTATTCAAACGTAAGTACAAGTATTAGCCTACAATTGAAACCATTAGGTAAATTTGTATGCACCAATACAAATAGGAGTGCTGGGAAAGCAGGATACAATAGAAAAATTAGGAGCGATAGGATGTCCATAACAGACAGATGGAGTGTTCAATTATTTGCACCCGATCTGCTATTTCCAGGGCTACAAAAATAGTTCTGTTTCTTATTACAAGGTCAGCCAATTATATGACTGAAGCATTTCAGAACATAAGAGGTAGAGGTATAAAAAGCCCTAGTCAGAGTTATGTCTCCTGCGAGTAATAAATTTCATTGTTATACAGCCAGACCCAGTGATGAATCAAGTGAAAGTGTTATTAGCAGGGTGGAAAGTAGATACTTTTCAGAGGGCCTGGCGTGCTGATAAGCATACTTCTCCACTCAGTGAAAAAGATAATGGCAAACCACCTCACTCCTCGTTTTACTTCGTAAAGCCTCTAGAGGTGCAAGTCTTTTGGCTGATGACCTTAACAACACACAGGATGAGGTTATGGAAGCGAATGCAGAAGATCGGCTGGGCTGAGAAAAATAATAGTTATGAGTATTTCTAGGAATAGAATACAAAGAGCTTACTGCAAACACAGACAGAAGGCGAAGTGTATCGCATTCAATGATTTCTTTGTGAATATTTTAGATGATAAGATGTAGTAGGGTAAGCAGGAAAGGGAAGGCCAGAGAAACAGATTTTAGTAAGGTTAATGAAAAATATCAAATTCAATAAGTACGTAGACGTAAAAAAAATATGTGTTAGGTAAAGGTTTTATTGTCAAGTTTAGTCTCAGCTCTCACTGGACTGGATTTGATTATGATCAAACTTTTTTTTAATAAGCTCTGCACGTGCAGATTTGCCATCGAATATGATGTTATTTTTTGGCCTCTTTGAAGACAAAAACCTAGCTTTACTGAAGTTTTCTTAGTTTCAGATGAAATGACACCGTTTTGAAAAACCTGAAAATTTGAATTCGGGATTTTAATATAAATTTTTAGCCGTACAAAACGAAAATATCCCTACCAAGCCAGTGTTTTGAGTCCTCATAAAAAAGGCAACTGAACAATTTAAAATCGCTGTATAAATTCAGGGGTACGCTGTACTGGTCCGACGACCTCATTTTCAAAATCCGCGTTAAAAATTAATTGAGCAGGTTTTTTTGTTTTTATTCGTCTATAGTTTGTCAAATTTGTTATATTTTTACGTTGTCGTTAAAATCTTTATTAACTTGTACTATTGGCGTTTAATTTTTTAGTCTTTTTATTTTTTTATGTACGCATACGCCTTGGGATTACTGACAAGCGTCGTTTCGCATATGGCAACGCAATTACCATTTATTACTGCAAGGAACTTACAGTTACAGCGACAAGACAAAGTTTTTAAAAAAAGAAAGACCAATTCATAGTACAATAATGAAGCATTGGCACTTAATTACATACAATAAATGAAATCTTAAGATGGCGAAGATAAACTCCTAAAAACCCATAAAGTATAATAAACCTTTCGACGGTGTTACTTTAATACAGTTCCATAATCAAATTTTTATCAAGTCTCTCAATGAAATAATGAGGTGCTAACCATTTCAAGTCCTTCATTTATAACATATCTTCAAAATAAGAGTGCCAATTTAATAGTGGGAATCAATATATAGAAATAAATTCATTTTATTTCCAAATAATACTTAAAAGTTTGAATTAAATAAAATTTTGCTGCCGTAGTGGTCAATTTACAGTTTGTGTTTAAATAGTTGCATTAATGACAGGTACATAATTAATTACAAATATACTTGTATTAATAGTTTAAACCGTAGTTAGAATTATTATTATTATTATTATTATTATTATCAAACCCATAAAATGTTAGTGGACCGAAAATTGTCATTAAATACTTACAAAGAGGAATTTCTTTTAGATAAATACCAACCATATTTGTAAACGACTACAGCTGTAACTACGTGCATACTCCTAAGAAATATAACTTTGTTTTACCTTTGTACAAATTTAAATTAAATACTTGAGTTCAATTAGTGTAATTAATGTTTACCGTTTTCATTACACACATGGTTTTTACGCATTCATTTATTAAGATTTACATATTTAATGGTCGCGCTCATAAAATGAAACGTTAGGGTTTGGTTCATGGTCATAAAAGTATTAATTAAATTACACCAATAAATAGAATACGTCTGTTATGTATTATTTATAATGCAAACTTGCGGTTCCCGTAAATCTTCCTGTTGGTAATTCCGGTAATAAAGTAGCCGATGAATTTTCTGCGTGAATTCTCCTGCGGTTGCCGACCAAATTCATTTTTTCAAACCGTCACGTATAACATTCAAGATAGCAGCCACTAGACGTTGTTATTATTTTTGCCGCTGTACCAAGTCAAGCGAGGCCGATAACCACAGATCAACGGGACATGCCAAAATCTTTTAAAAGAGTATTCCATGTACCTACGAATTTATTAGCATCATTATGTAAGCACTGAAATTTATCTGTATCAGATGAAGGTTAATTATTTACAAACATTGATACCTACAAATTATTTTAAATCAAAATCAATAAACTATACTTTTTTATATTCGTAGCTAATTGATTTTTACTTTCTTTTGCCTATATGAATATGTAGGAAGGAGAGATTTCATGTCGATTTTTCGAAATCAAGTTTTCACCGGATATAGATGTTTTCATACCCCTCGAACCCAAAAAAAAACATGTTTTTAGCGATTGGTCTGTGTGTGAAAAGAATATCTCAAAAACGGAACATCGCACGAAGTTGAAAATTGAAACTTAAGTTAAATATAGGCTACCACTAGAGGACCAGAAACAAACATTTACATCAAAACCGGTCAACCGAAAGCAGTCATTTATTCGTGTCATTTTTCACTTTATTGCGATTTTCTCAAAAACGGCTCCTACGATTTGTTTTAAAAATTACCTCATTCATTAAATTTTTATGTTCTACATGATAGGGTAGGCGCCTGTCTGCTGAAATTCTTAGGAAAGTTGTTCTAAAAAAAAAAAAAATTTATTTTAAGATTGCGGCCTTAATATGCATTTTAGCGGAAAAGTGTATATAATACAATTTTTAAATTTACAACCTTTATTTCAAACATTTCTCTGTATAATGCTTAGTTTAGCGGTAATTTGTGATTTTCTGTTTTTGTTTTATGAAAATCTGTAAAAAAATTGATCTTTAAAGATTTCGGCCTTAGCCACATCATTTTTTCGAAAAATGTGTAAATAAAATTTATAGAATATCAAAAGATCTACAAATTTTGTTTTAAGCATTTTCCCCTACAGAGGCTAGTTTAGCGTCAATTAGTGATTTTCCGTGTTATGAAGCGAAACTAACGTTGATTTTCATTTTGCATCATTCACTCATGATTAAAATATGTTTTATGTTTTTTGTTTATGACTAATGTTGTTAGGCTATTTTGTTCACACCAGATTTTGTGAGTGTTCACACCAGATTTTTACTTATTTAATTCAGTTTTGCAACTGTGCAAAGACAACTAGCAAAAATAATCATTCTTTAAATACAATTAATAATTTCTTTGAGGTAACACCACCTATTTTTTTTTTCAGCGACGTGGTCCAGGCAATTCAAAAAGTGTTTAAATAAAATTTTTATAACAAGATTTCTATTAATGTATCAAATCTACTCCATCGATTTTTCAGTCGTTTTATGCGATTCCTGGTAGATAAAGATAATTTATGTGATCTATTAAGGGATTATTACGATTTTTGAGTTTGTGTGAATTTCCGGTACATTTTAGAAATAAGTCGTTGAAGTATAAGAGGCGTAAATCATCCTGTAATGTTTTACTTGATACGTAACTAGGGAAATTAGTAAAGAGTCACAACAATTTACTTTGGAAACGACGTATTCTTGTAATGCAGTAATTTCAAGATGTTTACTAACATTTAAACATAAAGACGAGATGAAATAAATGTTTGTTTCAACTTTTTATACTAAAATTTCAACTGTCACTCAAGGAACACTAATAACTAGCATAATAATTTAATTTAATAAGGGATTAATTTAATTGTTGTTTATGGTCATTACAGGCCACGACAAGTAACTTCAAACACTTCTGAAATGTTTTCTACACCTGATATTCTTAGACTTTTGCTACATGTTTTTTCTTTCTTCCGTCCACTTACAGTACTGCTTTCTTTCTTTGTAGGATTCTTAGAACTACTAATTTGTAGTTAGTTTGATCCACAATATATTTAATTTATATTTCTTTTTGAGATCAATATCGATATAAAATTTAGCAGAAATTTTAAATTCTATGTAGGGTATTATCAATAACGTAAAGGAAAGAATTTGGTAACATAATAATTTTAAAAAGACAAAATAACTAATTTCGAACTTGTCACATAATTTTTCTTAATATAGAACTGCAGTACATTTATAATTCGTAATATTTATAACATAATACTATTTTAATAATTACGATTTTACCGTTAATTACAATCACCGTTGAATTTAGGTATATATTTTTATTTTCTTTAAATGATTTTAAGCTACAATACAGCTTAAAATGTATCCATATTGATAATTTGTAAAGGTTAAAACAATTTCTAATGATTCCATGATTATAACAAGTCTTTATTTATTCGTGGGAAGAAAACATTAACAAAGTAAGGAAAATCAATGCTATTTCCCTACGGTTCAATTTCGTGGAACACCCGATATAGAGCGCAGCAATGCCTACGGTACATGTCGAAATAAAACGTTTGAACTTGTTTAAAACAGTTTTTACAGTTAATAAATTTAAATAACCCTCATGCTAGATAAATAATAATTTCCTGGACGGATCAATATAGTTTAATCATACAATATTACGATACATAAATACATCAATAATAATAACAACAAAACTGAGTTGTTATCTCCATCCAATGTGGGCTACGTTGGAATATTTACGACAGATTTGGCTTACAGTGAAGATACCAAGGTGTATACGTAATTAATTTTTTATTTTATTTAACAGATTCGACATCAGCATAATATATTATCCAGTCCTGTTCTGCACTCTCTAGTTTTAACCACCGTACCGTTAAAGCTTCATTCCAACCCGATTAAGTCATAAACAAAAATAACTTATCAAATTACTCGATCGAATACTATGCAGGTATTATCACATCGAAAAATGAGAATGAACAGATGGTCTTAAATATCACACGATTATTTTTCTGTTTCATGAATGTTTTCTTTTAAATAAAAAAATCTGGTGTGAAAATACTTCCACGATTTTCTCTTGCCAATATAAATAATGAACAATATAACCTAACATTAGTAATAAAACATTAGAAATAAACAAATAAACTCACCTCAAAAAACATAACCTTATTTTAATCATGAGTGAATGATGGAAAATGAAAACCAACCTCAGTTTGCCTTAATACGGAAAATCACTCTTTCACGCTAAACTAGGCTCTGTAGAGAAAAATGCTTGAAGTAAAAATTGTAGATCTTTTGATTCCTATAAATTTGATTATATAGGCTTACACTTTGTCGTAAAATGCATACTAAGGCCCAAATCTTAAAAAAATCCATTTTTTACAGATTTTCATGAAAAAAAAGAAGAAAATCACAAATTACCGGTAAACTAAGCGTTTTACAAAGAAATATTTAAAATAAAACGCGTACATTTTTAAATTGTCTACAACTTTAATTTTATACTCTTTTGCCCTAAAATGCATATTAAGGCCGCAATCTTAAAAAAACAATTTTCTCTACACGAGAACACGATGTTCCACTCTTGAGATATTTTGTTAACACACACACACACGCGTGCGCGCGCACACACAGGCCAATCCCCAAAAAATGTTTTTTGGGTTCAGGGGCTCTGAAAACGTGTATATCAGGTGAAAACTCGATTTCGAAAAATCGACATGTAAACAATAGGCCCCTACTTTCCTTCCTATATATTCATATAGGCAAGAGAAAGTAAAAATAACTTATCAAATTATTCGATCGAATGCTATGCAGGTATCATCACATCGAAAAATGAGAATGAACAGATGGTCTTGAACATTACGCGATAATTTTTCTGTTAGATGAAAGGTTTCTTTAAAAAAAAAAACACGTAATTTACTGTTTTTCAACCTACATATTACAAATTTCGAATCAAAATAAAAATGTATTATATATTAAAAACCAAGGCCAATCAAAATTCTGCATTTTAATACTAAAGTCACTGTATAATATATTTTTATTCTGTCAAATTCTTTTACGTAACTCAAATTTTACAATAAAATTAAAATGTTTAAAAGCCAGATGTAAGTGCCTAACAATGCCCGTAAACAACATTTAATTAAATGCAACCACATCAAGATCGGTCAAATATTTTTTGGAGAAAAAGTGTTAACAGGCCATGTTGGTACATGTATATTCAACACATCCCCAACTGTCTAGAGGACTAATACTGTGAAATATGGTTTAGAAAAATCTCGTAAACAATATCTCACTATTTTATCAGAGTCATTCTTTATTTACAATCTGTAAGATTATACATAGAGTATTATTAAAGCTAATGAAATTAATATAACTAAATTGCTACAGATAAAATTTACAGTGTTTATAGTTCCAACATCGATATAGTGTATTTATGTTGAATTTAGATTACTTTTTCTCATCTGTGGTTGAGTTCATCTCCAGTTCAAAAATTCTCCCAACGTGTAGAACGGCATGTTTTGAAGCCACATTTTCAGTCACTGAGCAAAATGTCGCTTGTCAGTTCTTTTGAGTCCTCTGACAGGGAGTTTTACATTTTGGATCCCATGTCACATCTGTTTTCGCTGAGATTATGTGCAGTAAGGCATTGTTGGTCGTATGCAAAATACACGTATTATAATCAAGAACCAACATGTCTGTCTTCAGCATTTTTGGATACTTGATGTGGATGTAGGTTATGACTTCCAGAATATACAGGTTTATTACTGTGAGGGTATTTAGTTCCCTATACGTTTCTTTACAAGATTATCTGATCTGGAGGTTTCTAAGATTGTAACGACTCTCGTTTGAAGGATTAAAACTCTCTGTAGGTTCCCAGCTCTGAAGTGCTTTCCCATCTACAATTCCACAACGGAGATATAATTCAAATATTTCGTAGTAGGCAGCCTTGAATAATGTCGTATCATTTGTTCTTCAATATTAGTAACAAATACAGCCATGTGCTGAGTTGGCTGCAAAAAGAAAGGAACTGACGTTGGGCGTACATGTAAGACCATCATAAACTACTGTTATACCAAGGTGTGCAGTTGAGGTAGCCTCCTTCAAATTGGGAGGAGGATATTATCTTTAATTCTTTATTTGAAATTATTTTAAATATACCATCACTAAATATTACAACTAAAATAGAAACAATGACATGAAATACTTGAAAGAAAGAAGATATTTTATGGTACGCCTAGTTTTATAGTGAAGGAAAGGAATTATAAAATCCCTTTCATGAGACGACGCGTCTCATGGCTGGTGGCAATTTTTTAAAAAGTCTTACCTTTGATTTACGGCAAAAAACCCATTAGTGATTTCTGTATCTACTCTTTAAGAGAAATTGAATGACAATACTTTTGTTTCCAAATTCCGACTTTGGTTTCTTGACTTCCGGTTTTGGGCCACTTCCGGTCGATACCGGAACTTCAAACCCAATGATTTCTGCATCTACTCTTTAAGAGGAATCAAATGATACTATTTCTGTTTCCATATTCCGACTTTGATTCTTGCCTTCCGGTTTTGGACCACTAGCGGTCGAAACAGGAACTTCAAACCTAATCCAGGTCCACTATCTTTTTGGGTAAATTACGAATCCGAAAACCGTCTTTTTTGCTACCTCTTGTAGTTTCGAATATCTGGTTGTGACGGACGAACGGACAAAACAAAATGAAACAATTTTAAAAATTGCCATCAATAATATATTTAAAACATCTACACCTAAACAAAGAAACACTTACTAATTTTACGTCCAAATTACATTTATTAAAGACAATTTTAAAGACCTTACTTTATAAAGCCACCGTCTCTATTCCATGGAGTGCGTAATAAAATATTATACATCAGTTAACTATTTGCTTAATCAATTATGACTTGGATTGTACTCTCATGTGGAAAATTTAATTTCTTTCGTAAGCTATTAAAATAATATCTTTTATTATTTTACTACGACGACACGCTGATATTTCGTACACATCTATAGTAGTTTGTAATAAAATACTATTTATTACATACTTTATCTCATCAGCTGATTGCATTATTAAACAAGAATTTAAAAGTTCAAGCTAATTTTTTAGCTTATAACGCAAAAATAAAAGACAGATTACGTATTTTATAGCAAAAGATGGACAGGATCCTCTAGTTTGTTGTTAAAATTAACCAGTTATAAAAAGTGAGCCATCCACCCGATCCGAGTACACAAAAACTGTCTGAGTAAAATACGTTGTATAAAACGGTAATTACATCGAATCTGATCATTCAAGTAAGACTTCCGCGTGAAGAACATATATTATAGAAGACCTCTTTACATCAATCCAACAAATAGCAACAAGTAACTATCTCATCAAATTTAACACGCTACCAGAAGTGTTGCCGTTGCAAGACTACCTATTTATTAGGACTTAAAATAACAAACAACAGCTACAAGAACATAAAATGCAAACAAGTTGACCGACCTATGAAAAATAAAAAGTAAGCAACAATCGGTAAACATAAAATAAAACTGCTGGTAAATACTACCCTCACGCTCGTGCACTTGTCAATAAACCACTCTTAACTACTGAAAACACAACCAAAAACAAAACAACCAGAAAATTTTCATAAACTTCGACCAAAAATAAAAAAACAGATACCTGAAATATAATAGTGTAAAATGAAATGTTCAAGTCCGCACCTTATTATAATAAAAACAGGAGAAACAAAAACTTAAATTCCTAGTTTTAATAAAATAATTGCGAAAGCTCTTCCTTAATTACAAATAATACAAACACGAATCGTACTGAAATATTTTTATACTGCACAGAAAAAATTAATATTTAAATTGATTTACAGTTGTAGTATTTACTTATTTATAAAAATAAGTTTTGATTTTTACCACTTAAATTTTTCAACGCGTATTATTAAATAAGTTAACAACCATAAAATCGTTCAAGTAATTACTTCATCTCCTGTTAGAAAATACATAGAAATTCATCGCGTATGACAGAACAATAAAACTGAAGTCGTTGGCGTCTTTTCAATTCCTACTTTTTGTTTGTGGGCAATGACCAAGGTATCCAACAAACTACTTTATTTTCCAAGCAGAATTACAATACTTTTTTATTAGTTTTTATATTTTTAATCTAAAAATACCATAACTTCGATAAACATAAAAATTTAACGATACGATTAAATATCAAACTATCGTTATTTTATCAATTAATTAACTTCGTTATTTATTTCCTGAAAAATTTTATACAACACAATACATTACTTGAAAATATATTTTATTAACCATAAATACTTTTTAAGCTGAAACCATGAAATATTACTGCGTGTAATATATTCGGACATAATGCTAAACTTTTAATATAATTTTTTTTAAAGAAATAAAACAAATTATGATTTTAATTAGGGTAGTATTAACATTTATGAGTTCACTGTACTGTATAAATATTTTATTTGTTCATGTTATATTTCAATAGGGAAAACGATCGACGATAAAATAAAAGTTAGAAGGTAATCTATCTAAAATGAGTAAAAATTATATTTTACTTGCACAGTAATAAAAAAAATTAATTAAATTTTATAGTACAGACGAAATGAGATATGATACCGTATGAGTATGCTACATATTATTTGCATTAGTAAATAACGCACAAAGACTAAAAAACGATTTCAGGTATCCCTCGAATACAGTCAACCTTCCATAAGCGTCCACCTCTTCAAGGTGCCGAAGGTTTCGGAAGTGGATCTCCGGAATCGAACAGTAACTTTGGAAACCAAAAGAAATTCTATGGTTGTCGTTGCATTTTTACTCCCACAAAGCATCCATTTTCTAAAAACAGAGAGACGGTTTTTACTTTCTCTTGCCCTATGTAATATACAGGAAGGAAATCGTTGAAGGAATGTCGATTTTTCGAAACCGAGTTTCACCGATTATCTTTTCTGTGTGTATATGTGTGTGTACGCGCGCGCGCGTGATGAGAGATAGAAAAAATAACTCAAGAACAGAATATCATAAGAAGTTTAAACTTAGAACTTAAGTTACACGCCATGAGGGGACCCGACAAGAACAAATTATTCAAAATCGGTTTATCGTGAATAGTAGTTTATTCGAGCAATTTGATATTTACTGCGATTTTTTCAAAAACGGTTCCTAAAATTTTCATTAAAATCGCCTGATTTACTACATTTTGTGATCTACAAGGAGTAAGCAGTATCTCTGCTGAAATACGTGAGAGGCTATGGTCTCGTAGTAAAAATGGTTTTTTGAGATTGAGCCTTAAAAACTTATTTTAGAACACAAGTGTATAGAATCAAAATTACAGAAAATTAAAACCTACAAGACTTCTATTTCACCCGTTTTTCTTAAGCGATTTAATCGTCTATTAGTGATATTACATAAATTGTTCATTGAAATCGGTAAAAAATTATTTCTTGAGATGGCGGCTTTAATATGCCTTTTAGGGCAAAAGCGTATATAATTAAAGTTATCGAAAATTAAGAATCATAGAACTTTTAATTCAAGTATTTTTTCCACAAAGCTTAGTTTCGGGTCTATTAGTGATTTCCCGTATTTTGCTCATCAAAACTGAAGCCCAACAGAGGTTGATTTTCATTTTTCGTCATTCACTCTTGATTAAAATTAGGTAGGGTTTTTATCATTTACAAGGAACAAAACAAGGTCGTTTGAGTTTTTCATACCACACTTTTTGTGATAAATGACAGTATTTCAACAAATTTTACTGTAAACATTTACTGTTACAGTAATTGTACAGTAGAAGTGTAATAAATTTAAATTTATTATTTAGTTTTACTAATATGAATCCGATAGTCAGCACGAGTACCTCTCAAGCGGCCACTCGTTTTCACGCCTGGTGGTCGTATTGGAGAAGTTTCTTCCTATTAACAAAAATGTGTTATGTAGTCTTATTTTCTAATTCTGACGTCAGGCCCATAACAGAAAAGAATAAAACCGTAGGTCTATATTATGATGTGCGTACAGTACGTAAAATTCTATTAAAAATGAAGATCAACGCGTGATTTAATCTTCCGCGTACGAAAACAAAATGGAATAAAAAATTATATAAAATGAACTGAGCAGAAAAGAACTGAAATGGTACGTGCGGCTGCTAACTGCAAGTCACTGCTTAATACCCATGTAATTGTCGTTAAAAAAACTCTAGGTACTGTTTTTAACAGAATTCAGATCTCTGTTCAGAGCCACCCTGGGTTTTTAATACTTTCCTGCACTATAATTTTTAATGCTCTTAGTGAAATTAATTTCGGTAAAAGATACTAGTAGTGCAGAAATACCGTATCATAGCGTTCTAAATAGTTACCCATACCAGAAATAACTCAACTACACAAAATACAAATCATAAACTTCTAGTATTCTTACAAAATACTTTCATCATTGTCTTAATTTTACAACGCTGCAGATATTTAACATTTCTTGTATTGTTTTAAGCAGGTAAATCGTTATAGCCTACATCACTTCAAATATCATTAAACCACACCCAGTAAACAATACTAAATCCACATAATCATTACGAACAAAAATTACTCAAATACTAGTAACTTTTTTAAATTCCGCAATCGTAATAAATTTCGATGCCAAAAAAAACAGATTCATAGCAAACACAGATATTAATATAAGTATAATAACCACTAAAGAACCGTGAAAGAAAAATTCACGTCGTAGACATCTGGGGCTATTAACGACAAGGAACGTTTTTAAAACTGTGTGAAATAATGCTGAAAAACTGTATATGCGAATAGAATGGAGAATTTTCACTTAAGAAAATCAGTACGCAACTGAATAGGTAATCTAAAAATCCGTTTTAAGCTTTGAAAAAGATCTTGCAACGGACAAAATCTTTAAACTACTAAGTTTAAGAAATTTAAATATCTTATTGCCTGTCATTTAATACATGAAGTTTATAATGGATTTCAACTTTACCATGATGTATTTTTTAATTTTTAACAATTGTTTAAACGAACAAACAGATAGTAAAGATGGGAATCGTTATTATCCAGGCCCTAAAAGAAATTTAGAAAATTAATATTCCAGAAGCTTAGAACACTCTCATGATTAGGAATTCATTTTTTTTAATTGTCAGTGAAGGTTTAAATTTCTAGTGATCATTTAAAACAGGTCACAAACACTAATACTTCCTAATTCTATAAAATTTCTTTAAAAAACTATTTTATTTTTGTAATAACCCAGCGGGTTAGTCTAGAGGTAAAGTCGTCACCGCGAGTCAGCTGTTCAACAGCTGATTTTCGGAGACGAGGTTCCTGGTTCAAAACCTAGTAAAGGTAGTTACTTTTATACGGATTTGAATACGACTGTGGCAACCGGTGTACTTTGATGGTTGGTGTTCAATCAACCAACTCTCTCAGGAATGATCAGCCTGGGTCTGTACAAGACTACACCTCATTTACACATCTTACCCCATCTTATCTCATACTCATCTCATTGGGTCATGGGGTTGCTTATTGTTCTGAATTGAACAGATTGCAACGTAACAAAGGAGTAAAAAAAAATCTGTAATAGTTTTGATACGGAATATTATGTTTCAACGATTGGGACATGTTGGGAGTGCAATAAATAAAAACCTGTTAGAACTCCGAAGCAGTCATTACACAAAGAATTAATTAATTCTCAAATATCGTTATTTATGTTTGGATTCGTCATTCCGACTAAATTAAAAGTGCAGTGATATATCTTAAAAATGTAAAAATATGAATGGTAACATAAATAAACTTCTTTTACTTATTTACCTACCGGGTTTGTCTAGAGGTAAAGTTGTCGCGGCGAGTCAGCTGTTTAACAAATGATTTTCGGAGACAAAGGTTCCGTGGTTTGAATCCTAGTAAAGGTAGTTAGTTACTTTTATACGGATTTGAATACTAGAAAGTGGTTACCGGTGGTGTTGTTTGATGGTTGACGGTTGGTGTTGTTTGATGGTTTCAAAGAACGATCATCTGAGCCAGTACAAGACTACACCTCATTTACACGTCATACATATCATCCTTATCTCATTCGGTCTTGGGTTAGTGTATTGTTCTCAAATTGAGCAGTTTGCAACTTGCATACATTAGAGATTAAAACAAATTTTACTAGATTGAAGAGAGAATTTTGGGAAACAGTTATAAAGAAATAATTCAATATTATTTCATGATTTCTTTTGACGTTTTGTTGCACATCAGTATGATTGATTAGTCACTTAGGCCAATGTTGACAGTAAACGTATAATATACAATGTGACAGGTCGGATAACAACGGTATAAGCCTACGTTACTTGTGGTACACAATACGGTATCCACAACGTGATCTTCAACGTGCTACTGCTTCCGACTGTGTGTGTTCAAGGTGGAGAACGATGTGGTCAGGCCACATATTATTTCCACAACAATGATATCTTTTGAACCCATAATATTCAGTGAATAACACTGATGCAAGACACAGCATTATTAAACTAATAAATTTAAACTTTTAGTTTTACAATTCCTTACAAAATAATATCGTATATTGCTCAATGAATAAGTTAAAACAGTATATTCACTAACTTTGATATTATTACCATTAGATGTTTTTAGTGATAATTGTACCCAAAACTACAATACGTACTTCAGAATTCCCTCCTCCTAGTAATTTCATAAAATACTCTTTTCTAGACGATTATGCTTAAAATCTAAGAACGATAAATGTAACTTTAAGTTTATTTAAGTCGCATCAACTGTTTGGTTCTTAGCGACTACGGTAAATTATGAAACAGAGACACTGGGTTTAGACTTGCTATAATTTCCAGATCCAATAGAACACCCGGACCTTCCGCGTTGTAGGATAGCACGCTATCACTGTGCAATGGACGCGGACAGTGTAAAATTTAAGTTTTTTTGAATAATAGATAATTTAAAAATAGATATACTAAAAAACCATAAGAATCCCTTTAAACACAGCATAAATTCTATCGATCTACGACGTATCGCACAAATACGACTGAAACAATAAAACAATACGCTACTAGAAGTAAAATTAATTTACAATTTTAATTTACCACATTTTTAAAATTCGGGAGCACTATTAATAACACTAGATGCCATACTTTAAGCAATTAACGCTTTTTTTATTCAGTACGCATTATGATCATTTTTGACTTGCACAGTAGTAAAATTAAATTGGGTAAGTTAAAGAAAGTATGACAAAACGGAACACGCTTAAGTACAGAACTGTCCAAATAAATATTAAAATAAATGGAAACACCACAAAAATTAAAATTATAATACATAAGTAGAACTAATTTGTGATTTGTGATGAGTATTTATACGAATTGAAATAAAAATTTCATTTTATTTCGGTATTCAAAAGTAGATTGTTTGCATAACTTTATTAAAAGTTAAATTGGAGATTTCCGCTCCATATTTTTGGCCCATCACATAAAATACACCCGGCTAATAATTAATATTAATTAATCATTATTAATGATTAATTATGATATGATTAATAACAAACTCTACTTACTGTAGTATATTACAGAATGATCATAAGCAAGAATTAACTGGCTATATCTGAATAATTTATGAACACGCATTAAAAACTAGGAAAACTTATTGGTTTACTTTATTAGAACAATGTAATACAGTAATGCCGTTAAACTGGTGCTAGTCCTACATTGCGTACACCAAGAACGAAGAACACAAACAGACAACTACTACGCAATCGACCGGTAATAATATATTACGAAAAAGATGTACAGTGCTGTACGTTTGGTTATTCTAGTCTATTTTACACAGTAAATATAGTATAATAAACATTTCTAGATTGTTGTAGAGAAGTCATTATTTACATATATTTATTGATTTATTATATTTTCTATTAAACTAAAACATGAATGCTCTACTTAAAGGTACACTATATAACACAACCTTGACCGTTCTGACCTAGTGTAAATAACAACAGTTCAAACTTTATTAAAGAACTAAGTTCGCGATTTTATAAAAAGCTAGTGAATCGTACATAATTTACTCACTTAAAAAGCTTATGAACCAAACAGACAATAGTAACATTAAGTCAGTACGGTGATTTATGTTCTACATAAATATTAGACCGGTTTAATATATTTGCACAATGCACAAGTAGAAATGAACAACAATTTTACACATTTTCAAGAGATTTACTAAAATACAAACCATTGTAAACGAATCACATTTAATTAATTTGATCCGCGAATTTTTACAGATAATTTGTATCTACTTTATTATTATAATAATGATATGCTTTCCCTTAAGTAATAAAATCTTAATAAAAGAAAATTCATAAAACTTTCCCATACTACTACTACTCATTACTGAATAAGAAAATAAATAGATGAATGAAAAGTAGAACATATAAACATAATTTCAAAATAATTTGAAGTAAAATTATTCAGTTCTGAAAATTAAATTTCACTTGTGTAAAAGTACATAACCGAAACAATTTCAGTTTTTGAAAGTAATGTACAACGTTACGAAACCGATAATTGGCGTAATAGATAAATGCAGAGAGAAAACAAAAGAGAAATATCAAGCAGATTACAATCACAGCAGGACTCTATATGGGTGGGGATAGTTGATAATTAATGTAAAGAATACTGTAAATAATTTTTTGATATGAAAATATATAATTTTTAATCAAATGATGCATATCGAAGTATATTATAACAAGAGGAAAAAATTATTACCGATAAATTGCACATGTTTTTACTTTTACGGTTAATTTCCCAATAATTTTCAGACAACTGTAAGAACTATGGTGGCCAGATATACTAAACGTAACACAAAGGAATTAATACCATAGAATTTTCTCTAAATATGAATCGCGTGACGATAGCTGATGCATGAGAAAAATTAATCTACACTACCTTATAAGTAGTCATAACTGTTTTATAAATGTATACATGTACTAGACCCCCCCTCTCTGCGATTCACGGCTTCTAATGATATTATTTAAATGAAGATTTAATTTGAATTTTCTTTATAAAAAAAGGTATACGGTAAAATCTATTCTTTAACAAAATGGTATAATATCTTTAATTTTTAGAAGGTTTGTTGTTTAGGTCATCAGCTGAAAGGCTGGTTTGAACCTGTAGAGGTTTTACTAAGTAAAATGAGGAATGAGGTCGTTTACCATTGCCTTCCTCACTGAGTGGAAAAGTACGCTTATCAGCATGCGGGCCCTCTGAAAATCACATATTTTTCACTCTGCAAATGACACCTTCACTTCATTCACCACAGGGTCTGGCTGTATAATTAAATTCATTATTTTCAGAGAAGATAACTCTGATTAATGTCTTTTATACCTCTACCTCTTCTGTTCTTAATTGGCTGACCATGAGTCATTTAATTGGCTGACCATGTAATAAGAAAAAGACAATTTATTTTAGCTCCGCAACGAACAGATTGAGTGTAAATAATTTGACACTCCACCGGTCTGTTATGGGCAATTAGAAGGTTTACCCTACGTTTTATGTAAAAATTGAATATGAAATTATTTTTTCATTATCTGTTTTGTAAAACAAATTTCAGACCGAACCTACCTAACCTGTATTAGGTAGTACCGTACCTGACTACATAATACAGAAAATTGTACGCAATAGATAGTATAATAGAATAGAATCGATGTATCGAATAGATTGGGGAACTACTTTCCAAAAATAAAAAAAATAAATTAATAAAAAATACTATTTTATTAATCACAAAATTTGAAAATTACCTATTAATGTATAGCCTATGTTACTCAAGAAACTATCAATTTTCCGACATTGAAATAGGTTTTGAAATCGGTTGGGTAGTTTCTAAGATTACCTCATAAATCAAACAAACGTAAATTCTTTATAATATAAGTATAGATGAAATTCACAAATACTATTGTACTAATAAATGGAAAAATACTAATAAATATGCATATCAGAATCTTTCGAGTAATAACCAAAGAATTACGAGGAATTTTAAACAATAATATTAATATTAAGAACAGTGTCATAGTTATCATACTTGAACTTTCATAAAAAAATTTATTATGAAGTTTTAAAATGAAAAGAATATTATGCCACAGATTTGTTTAAACTGATAACACTATTTCTAATAATAAACATAGAAATCCTGCATAACAAAATATTTGCAGATTATGCTAAATAAAAGTCTATAAATAATACATTTTAAAACTACATATTAGCATATTCTATGTTGTAGCGGTTATCCAAAGTAATTATAAGGTCGGCGCCCTTCACAATACATGCGCTGAAATGCGCCTACTAACAGACAGACACTACTTCGCGACTCTTCCCACCTGTGAGAATTGACTTCCGCTGTACACGCCAATGAGTATTTCTTCCTGTCTTTGCGTACTGTATTATCAGCCAATAATGCATGTAATAACATATTCAAATTTTTATCTACGTTTATTTTGATTACTAAAATAAATAAATAAGAATAAATTTTACGCATAAAAATGTATTTACTAACAAAACTTTCTTAAAATTTAGATTAATTAGCCGAAAGAAATACTTCAATATTCAATTCCTTGGAAATTAGATATCTAATTTCATAGTATACGAGGTGTGGCTATTAAATAACGAGAATGACGTAAAAAAATTTATTTTTATTTTATACATAATTACTTATTATCACCTTCAATATACACTCCTTTTCTATCCCTACACCGCTCCATGCAAATTTTCCATTGCTGGAAACAGTGCTGGAAGTCATCCTCTGGCAGCTTCTTCAGGACACATGCCGCTCAAAAATGTTTGAAATGAAGCTCGCAAAAATGTTTGTACTGACACTTTGTACGCGATTGAAAATAACCCAAATTTTTTGAAAACGATAATAACATGTGATGAAATGCGGCTTTTTACTTATGATCCGGAAACGAAGCGCCAATCCATGCACTGGAAGAGCCGAACTTCACCGAGAGTCAAAAAAGCTCGAATGAGCAAGTCAAAATTTAAAGGAATGATGATTGGTTTTTTTATATCCATGGGATTGTGTACCTTCACTGGGTTCCTGAAGGTCAAACAAGTAATCAATATTACTACCTTGAGATACTTTTTAAACTACGTCAAAGAGTAAGGAAAAAACGCCCCGAAATGAGAAAGGACAAATCATGGGTTCTCCACTAAGACAATGCGCCAGCTCATTCCGCGTTATCTGCCAAGAGGTTCCTAGCCAAGTACAGCATCTCAGTGTTAGACATCCACCTTATTCACCAGATCTTGTACCATGTGACATATACCTGTTCCTTAAGGTGAAATCTGCATTAAAAGGGACAAGATTTGAGTCTGTGGAAGCTGTAAAAGAGAAAGCGGCACATGTCCTGAAGGAGCTGGCAGAAGATGACTTCCAGCAAGGTTTCCAACAATGGAAAAATCGCTAGGAGCGTTGTGGGGATAGAGAAGGAGTGTATATTGAAGGTGACAATAAGTGATTATGTATAAAATAAAAATAAATTTTTTTACGTCCGTCTCGTTATTTAATAGCCACACCTCGTATAACATCTTTTTATAATTTCTTACGACAATTATTTTTATAATTATCAGTTACTAATGACAAGTAATAATTGTTCCCAGGGTCTTATTGCTAAACTTAGGAAGTTATTCCTATTCAATAAAATAGTTTTTACATTTCTTGGTTTTCGCGATTTCACCCTACATTACGTTTTCAAGGCGTTACTTAAAGAATACCTAGCATTTGAATACTACTCACTTAAAAGACGATTAGCAGAATTACAACTCTTTAGGTAGTTAAAGGAATAACACTCTCTGCTAAGGTCGTTACACCCTTTTTAGGAGTAAGTGGTCGAAATTACAAAGATTTACCTTTCCCGGGTATCACTAAAGACAATTCGCATGACGATTTTTAACTACATATAATTAACTAACTGTAGGTAATCGGGAAGGTATAGAAATAATACCTGTTACTTTAAAGTAGTCACAACCTTTTTACGCCTTCGGTGCAAGTGGTGGAAATGTAAATGTTATAATTTGTATAATTATCACATAATGAACAAATGTCCAAAATTTCAGCTCTTTAAGTGATCAGGAATCTATAGAATATGTATAAATGTATGAGTGAGTGAGAACTTTCGCATTTATCTACGCTGATTATTGTTTATAACATCACGAATAACTTTGTTAATACAGTATCAGAAATTACACAATAGTAAAATTAGGAATAAGTAATAACTACAAATATATTTATTTTATAAAAATTATTGGTGACTGAACATGATCCTGTAATGTGAAAATGCGTTAGTAAGCCTACCGTACAACTTTTATTTATCATAAAAATAGATTAATACAAAATTATCTAATTATTAAGTAGAAAATTGAATAAAACGTTCTTACGGTTTACCACAGAAACATCAACTTGATGAGAATTCTACACTGATTCGTGTAAAACAATTTTACGACCAATATAAACATTTTCTTAAACGCAAACACAAAGAATAAAATAACAAGTCGTGCAAATATCGTAGCTAGTTTAGATATTATGCTTTCTCCTTCAATCTCGATGTTATAGAAAGCGAAATACAAACTACAGAATGTTTGAAAAAAGGTGAAAATCGTAATTTTTAAACAGAATATAATCGAAACGCTAAATAGTATAATGACAACATAAATGCAGTATTAGTAATCTGTACTTAATTTAAAACTATACGTAAAACTAAAATAATACCAAAATAATACTAAAAACCTTACACAGCTCAAAAGTTGTTTGGGTTAATATTAGCCATTTCAGGTATAATCTGGGAGAGGAATCCCTGAACATATTACCTATAAACACTTTTTAAATAATTTAAAAGATTGGTTTAGCCCTTCAGAAAGCAAGATTGCCCAGGTGTATCAGTCACTATTTAATCATAATATAAATGCGCTTGAATGATCGCATTTAAAACATAAAAAGATGATACCAAAGTTTAGACGTACATTATTCTTTTATTTTTAAGTTAATTATGTTGTAACATGTTAATGTACGATTAGGTAAAGGGGATCAAGGAATTTAAACGTTAGTAACAATAAGGTGTACGTCGATATGAGGGTCATTATCATTATCATTTTATTATTATACATAACAACATAACAGCTACATTTTTAATCCAGAAATTCTTAACTGACTGCACTAAGAATAAGAACCACATCAGGTTACATTTTCATTACTTTGTTATGATTACTAAGATCAATTTACACGAGATATTATGTCGTTAGTTCACATGTCCAAGTTCTACAGTGTAGTGAATTTTAAGCTTTACTCTTAATATCATTATCTATCAACTGTAAACAGTTGTGGCAGTTGAAATGGGATTTGATGAGGTCACGAAATATTATTACGTACTTTAAAACACTTAATAACCACAAAAACGAGATTTAAAGATGAATTTAATTTTAAAACGTAATATAACCACAAAACCAAAACAATGCACTTATAAATCCATTAAAATAAATTTAGGAAGAATCGATGAAAAAATAAAACAATTAACCCGAATTGAATAATTATACTGCGTTTACTATTATTTAAAAAAAGAGCATAGTAAAGGAATTAATAATAATTGCACTTTTATATTATAAAATATTAAATAAATAACTGCATTTAAAAATATATTTACGAAGAATGTAACCTGAAATCTTTCCTAAATACAATCATAACAGAAACGACTGATATTTATGATAGCCTAATTACAACTGTTCGTAATAACAGTATTTTAGTAAATTGATAAATTATGTAAAATTTATTACATAAAAACTTGGAATATGGTGTTTATTAGACTTTCGTTATATTCTACTTAAAGTACTCCATTGAGAAGATTGAACTCAGGACACCAATAAGAAACATTCTGTTTCTTACCAGTATGTAGGAATCGTAAGGAAAAATTATGCCTTATACGTAAATAATGA
Source organism: Catonia carolina (assembly GCA_035578175.1). NCBI lineage: Eukaryota > Metazoa > Arthropoda > Insecta > Hemiptera > Achilidae > Catonia > Catonia carolina. The sequence goes on along the minus strand of JAQMRL010000001.1, from coordinate 131,558,878 downwards.
ACGTACGTCCTAATTGGTTACCGATTATCACACGCGTTTTAATTTAGTTATTATTATAGTTATTGTTACTATCCTTATTTTGTAATAACATTTAATAACAGAATGAAGCTATTCTCTTAGTGTATTATTTACAATTATAGTTATTTACTAATACAGAGTGACTGTAAAGTCGTCCCCGAATTTTTCTGCTTTACAGGAATGGCAGTCGAAGTCGCGAAAGGTATTGCGAGTAGGAAAATTTATTTTTTGTTTTTTACACGCTTCGTGAGAAAAAAAAAGCAGAAAATCGCTAAGTACCGCTAATCTAAGCGTTATACAAAAAATGTTTGAAATAAAAATTGTAGGATTTTAAATTCTCTACTTTTATTACACACATTTTTGGGCTAAAATGCATACTAAAGCCGCGATCTTAAAAAAAAAATTACGAGAAAACAGCCTCTCCAAGAATTTCAGCAGACATGGCGCCTACCCTACTTTGTAGAGCATAAAAACTACAGTAAATGCGGCGATTTTTTTAAAAAATTTTTTGAGAAAATCGCAAAAAGTGAAAAATGACACGAATAAACTACTACTTCCGGTTGACCGATTTTGATGAAAATGTTCGTGTCGGGTCCCCTAGTCACGTGGTACCCAACTTAAATTTTAAGTTTAAACTTTGTACGATGTTTCGTTCTCGAGATATTCTGTTCACACACACATTCACAGACCAATCGCTAAAAACATGTTTTTTGGGTTCAGGGTGTCTGCAAACGTGTATATCCGGTGAAAACCCGATTTCGAAAAATCGAAATGAAAACAATACTTCCTTCATATATACATTTATATAGGCAAGAGAAAGCAAAAACAGCTAAAAACATAATAATTTTTGTATGAATATTTGACGATGTCAGTTTCCCGATTTATTCCTGATAAATAAACATTTATTTAATTTACACTATTATTTTATTTGAGGTAACTCGGCAAGTAACTCAGTTGTAGAAAATAATACAGAATCTACTGGTTATTCACAAATACTAATATATTTTTATGAAACCGGAAACAAGAAAAACTTTTTTTGTCTCTTATTTTTATTACCGTACTGTCATTGAGCTGCAAAATTTCCGTATACGAGTAATAGTATTTAAATGACGGTGGGGAATTTTACTTTAAGAAGAGGTACCCAGTGGTATATTCTCCGTGTATAACTAAGGGTGTTGTTCGTTATACAAACCAAGAGGTCTCTACTCAATTTTCGCTATAGACGTCGCACAGTTGGGAAGTTCCTTGTAGCTAGATCACGGGCTAGTTGGTTTGGGTGATCATCTAGTCGTTCGTGAAACCTACTATAGAAGGACGCGGTTAGTTCCTTTACTATCGGAATTTTAAAATCGTCGTGGCGGGTTTTATTGGTTACATATAAAGGAGCGCCCAGAAGTAAGTTATAAAAATTGTGATTCAAAGGCCTGGATAGACCTTAAGTTACTCTCCGCCGCTACTCCAAAGAGCTGGACACCGTAAACCCAGATTGGTCTCAAAAGGGTTTTGTATACTAAATTTTACAAGAAAAAAAACACTTCTTATCATCCTGCCAATAAACAAAATAAACATTTTGGAGCATTGCTCCTGATAGTTGTATTTTTCATAACAAATCTTATAGGTACTTTCTTAACATTATTTACTAAAATTATTTTTTAACTGACTAAATAATTTTTAAATGTTATAAGAGAAAAATGTACAATTCAAATTCACTAAAAATTCTAATTTTATGAAAATTTTGAGGTGTCAAAAAGGATTGCCTGGCAACAAGTTCAGTGGTTCAATTAAAAAAAGAACTGTAAACTTAAATCCTACCTTAACACATAGAACAACTGTTGTGTCGAAACAGTAACCGCTACATAATAAAGCGTATAAGTTAAAAAAGATTACGTTATAGGAAGTAAAAAGTTCAATAAAATAATATAATCATAAATAATACGATAATTGAATGTGCATGGCACATAAAATTCCATTGTATATTAATATAAGAAAATATTTCAAATGAAAAAATATTAAAAAACGGTCAGCAGCAATGTGTCAGATGGACGGACTCGCTTAGTCGAGATGCACGTACAACTCTCAATTTAACGCTATTAGATGTGAAAAACTAGAAAGCATTGTTTCCGCCTACATCTGGTTTGCAACCGCAGCAGCACATTTCATTTAGCATGCATATGACATTCTACCGTCAATAGTTAAACCCAGACACGCGTGGACGTGGGAATATAAAGACCTTGTCGAAACGAACATTTCAGTAGTGTCAAGCAATGAACTCTAATTTAAGTAAAAATTTTTGTAGCCTGAACAAAGACTAAATGCAGACATCAATAATAATAATTACTATTATTTATTATTATACCATTAAAATCAATTTTTTGGAAATATATAATTAATGACGAATAAACTTGTAGATATTGTGGCGTGTTTGGTAGTTCCTTGCACTTGATACAAAACCCCCATTGTGGTAACACACTTCCACCTGAATTCAACTCATATAGTCCTAAGATGAGCAATAAAATTATAGCACATTATAATAAAATGAATAATTATGACTCAATTAATTTAGAGCAACCCATGAACCAGTCATCGTGACGGCATGCACTTTTTAATCGTATTAAGACCAAAAATTGGTATCCTACATGACAGAGCCAGTCAACTGAAGTTAAGTGAGCTGTTGTTTAAAACTCCAACCCACGACTATTAAATTAATCACAGTGGAATCGCGAATTAACCAATCTCTTATTTTTCCTAGCTCTCCTGTAAACTCTTGGTGAATCAAAAGTTCAAGAATTAAGGCTATAATTACATATTGTCAGATTTAAAAAAAATTGAACAATTAATAACGATAAACGTACAAGAATAATTTCTGCCTTACTCAATGTAGAAATAAAGGAAAAATGCACTTCAACAGTCCGCGATAGGTAATTGAAATCTTTTGAACACGGTCATAGAATAACTCAAATCTACTAAAATCTTCATATTTATTATTTCCCCCAATCTACTTGATTATTTGGGAGACAGTAGGTAACGTTTTTAGTTCTAACACTATTTTTATTTGATAAACGAGGTGATACGAAAGACATTTTTTGAATTATAATTAATTAACGGGTTAGTTACATTAAAAGTACGAGGTAATTGTAATTGTGTTGTATTTTAATAAAATATAAAACATAAAACTAGAAGAATGTGAATTAATATGTACATAAATTACAAAATAAAAAACATTACGGTACTACTGTACATATTAGACGAAGGAAACTTAACAAGGATTACAGTAAGTTCACGTCAAAATCAACCATTTCATTAACGGAAACATTTCGAATTATAATGATACTGTGGCTCAATTGAAGCTTCAATAGGGAATTGCGTCGGACAGTCTTTAACAACAAATGAAATAAAGTAGACCTATTATGTAAAATTTTTAACTTGTAGGCCAAAGAATCCGGAAGTATCTATAAGCCTGTACTTAAATATGTATACAAACAAACACTCAACTTCGGTAATTTACATTGGGAATACGTAGCTATACAAACAAACACTCTCGACCAACTGTGTCTAAATTAAAACAAAACAAAACAGAATGGACATAAAATGCAATTTATAATTTATTTTAGATTCTATTTGTCATCGGGAACTGTAAATTATTGACAACCCTCAAATGAATCGTTTAGAATTAAAACATCACATGTCCAATTTTTTTGAATTTTCGTTTTTTTATGGGAATGTACAGCTTTAGTGGACTTTCAATTGGTGAAGAAACATCACATGTCACAACGCACTCTGTAGTGAATTGTTAGGACCAGAATATTGCGTTTAGTTTTAAAACAACACATGTCCCGGACATGTGTTATTACAATTCTAAAACATCTATAGTCAGCTGAGTTTGCTCCCGCCAATGAATGTGTTTGAGGTTAAGTTGAATAGTACAGTTGAATATTAGGTATATGTATAAAGGGCCTAAATGAATTCATTAGTTTTATATACGATTTCATCAAGAAAAATATACCTGATTCTGCAAAGGAATTTTATTTATTTTCAGATGGTTGCGGTGGCCAGAACCGCAATCAAGCTTTATTACGGTTTATGTTATCGCTTAGAGTACCTAATGAAAAGATTTGAAAAGGTCCAACAATTCTTCCCAGTTCGAGGACACAGTTATTTGCCGTGTGATCGACACTTTGGGGTCATTAAACGTAGTATTAAAAATCAGGATCGTATCTACTTTCCAGAGGATTATGCAAAAATCATTGCCTCCACAGGAAAAGGAAAAATAACTATTGATTTATTGCAAACTAATGATACAGTATATGATTTTAAGAAATGGTGGCAGAAGTATTTTAAGAAAAATGTACTTTCCGTGCAATCATTTGGGAAAAATGTACCAAAAGAAGAAAAGAAATCTTTTAAAATCTCAACCTTCTCTTCATTTGAGTATTTTTCAGATGGTTCAGTGATTGCTGGGGAATTTATTGATGGGCTATACATCACACATTTAAACTTTCAAAATCTATCCAATTATTAACGTCGATTGCATTACCAACGGAAAAGGCATTTCCGAATGGTTCCATGAATCCAATCAATTCAAAAAAATTAATGACCTCACAAAAATTCAACAGTATATTGTAGATGATCCTGATAATTTTTATGGATCAATTTTGTCATGGGTTTCCACTGAAACGGAAGAGAACGATTAAAATTAATTTTTTTATTTACTTTTTTTAAGTTAAAATTTTTTAACAGATTAAAATTTAAATATAATATATTAAGTTAAGGATTAACAAATAATTGATGGAATTATTTGAAATTTCTTTCATTTGTACCCAAAAATTACAATTTAATGTAGTCATTAATTCAGTAAGGTAGGTTTACAATTGAAACATCACATGTCCATCATATGTTTTTCTTCAAAACTTATGCATTTTTCAAAAATAAACATTTTTTTATGTGTCAATATGTTCTTGCAGTGGTGCCTCTTATGAGACATAATAACTTTGTCATTATTAGACTGAGTAAAATGATAAACAGTTTTTTGTCTCTAGTGAAAAATTTACTTTTAGGGACATATGATGTTTTAATTCTAAACGATTCAAATTTGATGGCTGCTTTCCAATTTTTTGGCTTGAGGGTAGGTGTAGATTCAAAATTTAAATTTAAATGTAGGCGTGAACATAGACTTCATTAGAGTTTATTAATACGTGGTTGACGGCTGAGAACCATACAAAGTTGCTCGCCTAACCGGTGTTACTCAACAATACGAAAGTTATAAATAAAGTTAAATAAATTATAAGACCGTAAAAACTTTGCCAAATGTACTAACGACTTTAATGTAGCAAAACATCAAATAATGAATAATACAAATAAATTGGCAGTTACATAAAACGAAGCTTATCTGTTGTATAGATCAGATGAACTTACAAAATAAGTAATAACAAATGGTACGAAGGGATAATATCATTACAGTTTACTGCTACATACAATTTTACTCTTTTTTAAACAATGTAACTGTAACTGAAACCACAACGTTACAATAAAACTGGTCTTCTACAGCATTACTACTTGTTCCCGAATAGTGAAGAATAATTCAAAGTAACAAAAGTGGTTGTTTTAAGATGTAACCACTAATAATTTATAATATACAAAAACAAATATGTTGTAACAAACTATAATGAAAAAACGTACTAATCATACGTTATATTACACGTAACACAGATCAATAAATACGTGTCAGTTAAATGTACTGGTTGACTTAAAGATTAAGAGAGTGAGGTTAAAGCAGTGAGATACGGTGATGAAAAATAAATACAATATATTAAAAATCAAAACATTAAAACATCCTCCCAAATTGAAAATAGTCCATGTACAATAGACTGACAGATAATCAAAGTTGTCTGACTTTTTTTCAAGACAATGGTTCAGTACAAATAATACTACTAAAACTACTGAACCGTTTAATAAAATGCATACGAAGTAAGTAAAAATAAATCAGACAATCAAAACTAATACAGATTATTTTTTTAGTAACTATAGCTATACAACAATGCCTACTCATTCACACAATCAAACGTAGACTGAATTACGTATGAACTAATTTTTTCGTTTGTTTTACGTCCGACTGTTTCGAACATTAATACAGATGATGAAGGATAACAGATAAAAGTTATTGATGAAAAATGCCAGACCTGGCCGGGAACTGAACCCGGAACCCCTGGCGTAGAAGCCAGTAGCGCTGACCACTACATTACACACCAACCCAACAAAGTAAACAAATGTTTTTCAACTATGTACAATCCGTGAGGTTTAACAGTGTCTTTCGCGCGGCCGAGCCTAGCTGCTACTAGTCTAACCAAAAACATCGTCCGCGTTGGTGAATATACACTCATTACGTTAATTTGAAATTTAAAATAAAATTTCATGTAAGACAGATACGAGGAGCGTAGTTTCAAAATGCAAAAAGTCCAAAATGCTTCATTTCTCTACTTGATTGAAAATAGTCTTAGCATATATTATGCAGCTTTCCTACCTTATTGATAATACACAGAAAAAAATCTTCGTACTCAATTTTTTGGGGCGTTATAGAATGGACAAGTCGCATTTTGTTCCAAATGAATTTTGAAAAAACATTAAATTTTTGAAAATTTATGGACATGTTGCGTTTTGAAACAACGCCCCTTATATGGCTATATGTAAAAATACCATTTAAAGTTTTTCAGCTAAATGGATCATTTACACGTCTATTAATGTAATGTGTACGATGTTTTTAAAGATGTATACAATAATGACCCCGCACTGCTACCCACTCTATCAGGGTGTTCTCAAGGTCAGAGCTATCATTAAAACTCAAGAACTGTAAAGGAAAATTAAATACGTGATGATACATTTAAAGTTGACAGAGTCAAATTTTAAAAATCCATACGTTTCCAAGGTATCAATACCAATTTATTACTCGATATTTTTCATTCCATTTACTAGGCAGTTGTTATTAGCACTATAGTGTTGTGAATAAAATTAGGAAAGATGAAAAAGTTGACTGTGTAACAGTACACAAATAACATTTTAGAGCCAAGATTATTTTTAAAAGAGTAACAACGAAAATAAATTCAATTAAATTTATTCTCGTGCGTATGATCTAATAATTCTATTAGATCTATATATCTAATAGCTTAAAAGTTTTGTAATTAGGATAGTAATAATATTTTTTCTGAAGTTTATTAAAATAAAACCACAAATATTTATCAATTTCACTGCATTGAAGGTTGAAAAAATACGGAACAAAAAACTACTCAATTTTTAAATTAAAAATGTTCTTAATTTCAACAATAAAAACAGATTTCTGATATTACGACAAATTTTTCTTATGAATGTCTAAATCAATTTTTGTCAAGAGAAATCTTAGAAAATCGAAGTTCACTATAGCTACCAAGTCGCACTGAGTAAAAAAATAATATAATCACTGATGACACACTAGTGAACTCCTTTTTAGCCAGAGCGATTCCCTTTAGTAATATCAGTCAATGACTTCTACCTATAATAATGGTAACGATTAACACACATTTTCTAATATAAAATTAACAACGATGATGCTGAAAACATATTAGTTTAATCGCCGCGGTTCTCAAACGTTTTATTTTGAACCCCCACCCTGTATGGTTTAACTGTAAGCCACGCCCCCCTTATAAGTGTGCATTTTTTATAACACATTTACTGGTAATTCTTATTTATGTTACATGTTTAAAGTCTATTCCTATTGGGCAATGGGTTCAAAATTGAAATAATTAAAAACATAACACAAATGGATCAGGACATGTATTTATAATAAGCCTAAATATTGTCGAATATAACTCAAAACAAAAATTACGACTAATAATACAATTTTATAACTTCATCTATATCGACCAAGTCAAATTTAAAACTTTTTACAATGTTAGAAAAATAAAAAATACTTCATTTTCTTTATTTGGTCCACACAAAATTTAATTAATTTTTTTAAACTACGCTTTGCGTCTCCCAAACCCTTCATTGCGCCCCTTGGGGTCTCGCTCCCTCCCAACTTTGAGAACCGATAGTTTAATGAATCAACAGAAGTATTAAATCAGGGGTAGATGAAAAAACGGAGTGAATTAGAAAAACAAATGGCTAATCTCAATCAAAAGTATGAACAGTATTTATGAACCCTGTCACTAATTAGAAAAAGCTTTTGAAAACATTTTCCAAAATTTTTTGATAGCTAAAATTAGGAACATAAAATGATTTACTTAATCTTCCTAATTACTGTTTGTATACTAACTAAATACAACTACCGACCACAAAATATGATATTCAGTGCTTTACAATCAATTTTAAATATGTTTTATTGACTAAATATTAATTATTTCTATTGTACAATTAGCACGTTTAAAAAGTAGAATAATTGAGATTATTATCTTTTGCAACGGTCGTACTGACGTGGTAGAGGTATGTTCAACAACAGTCAGGTAATAATGCCGTACTGTCAGTTGAATGTCACGATATAAACGAAATCTCACTGCGACAAATCGCGTAAAACAACGATCAACTAAAGAAGTGGGAAACTGGGACTCATGACCCCATTCCACCCGACATTCTAAGAACACCCATATAAAAATTTATAGAAAATACTATCATGTTTATTAAGAAAAGGAAAGTTAGCTTGATTTGTTCTCTTTGTTTAGTTTTTTTTTAAATAAACAGTCGTGAATACTACCAGTATAAACTACATACAATACAACACAAAGTGAATAACAATGTTAGTATTACATGTACGAAAACTAAACGTAAAATTTGACACAATTGCAGATAAAAACAGAAAGATTAATTAAATAGTAACGTACGAATTCAAAAATATAAGTTAAAATACAAGTAAAAAACGTTGTCTTACTTAACATTTGCGGGAGTGTAACACTAACAAAAAAGCCAAACAGTAACAAAATCAAATTACGTAAAATATACTAAGATAAATTTTAAAAAATAAATCTCATATTTAACCATAAAGGCAAAAAAAAATACAGGGTTTATAAATATTTAAAAAAAAATGCATTAACTTATATCAAATGTGTACTCAAGCCCACGTTTCAAATTAATTCCCCACCACAGCAGCTTCTAGCAGAAAAGAATCAGTCTTCGCCTTCTATTTTAAGAAGGTTGTGCTAAATGATAGAAAATGATAAAAATTTCAAAATGTTTTACAATAAGGACCAAAATCATACCTTTTTGCAAATTTAGACAAGACAGATACGGCTTAATAGGATTTCTTTCTGTATAATACAATACTAGGAAAAATAATAAAAAATTAAATTGATTTTAAAACTATTTCAAAAGATATTAATAATTCCGGTCAGGTACAAAGTATGCAAAAACCATAGTGTCAGAAAACCGAATATCACAAAAGTTTTAGTTTTTATAACAGTTGTCAGTTCTACGTTTATAAAAGATTGTTATCGACACAATAATAATGTTGGGTTAGTGTTCTTTTCTTTTTTTTACACTGACAGATCTAAACAGATTATGATTATCATAATATTGTAAAAAAGTTATTTTAATTTCTTTTACATTAGATTATTTAGATAGCAAAATCTGATAATATTTTATACCGTTAGACCTATTAGGATTTGACGCATCAGTACATTGAAATCTAAAACCTTAAACGTGTATGAGCGTGCGCGAGATACTAAAATATATTAATTGAAAAAATTTGGTGTGAAACACTCACACAACTTTCTCTTGTCAATGCAAGAAATGAACTTTATAACCTAACATTATAAATAAACAAAAACTACCCTGAATAAACATAACCTAATTTTAATCATAAGTGAAAGACGCAAAATGAAAATCAACCTCAATTTGGGTTAAAAATATGGAAAAATCACTTTTTCACGCTAAACTAGGCTCTGTAACGAAGTTATAGATCTTTTTAATTTCCTGTAAATTTGATTATATACACTCGTAAATAACATACTACGGCCGAAATCTTGCAAAATCCAATTTTTTACAGATTTTCATGGAAAAAAACAGGAAATCGCTAATTTTACCGATAAACTAAGCGTTATACAAAGAAACGTTTAAAATAAAAGTTGTAAGTTTTTACATTTTCTACAACTTTGATTTTGCACACTTTTGCCCTAAAATGCATATTAAGGCTGCAATCTTAAAAAAACAATTTTGTTCTACGAGAGAACAGCCTCCCCAAGAATTTCAGCAGACATGGCGCCTACTCTATCCTGTACAGAATAAAAAATATAGTAAATCAGAGGATTTTTTAAAAAAAATCGAAGCCGTTTTTGACAAAAAAGTGAAAAATTAAACGGTCTGGTTGACCAATTTTGATGAAAATGTTCGTGTCGGGTCCGGTAGTAATATCTAACTTAAATTTCAAGTTTCAACCTCGTACGTTGTATCGTTCTCGAGATATTTTGTTCACACGCACGCACAAACGCGCGCGCGCACACACACACCAAAAACATGCTTTTTGGGTTTAGGAGGTCTGAAAACGTGTATATCCAGTGAAAACTCAGTTCGAAAAATCGACATAAAAATAATACTTTCCTTCCTATATAATCATATAGGCAAGAGAAAGTAAAAAGATCGTTAAAATATTAAATTAGAAAGACAAAATAACATACTTTACCTTACTGAAAATATTGCAACATCTTAATTATTTAAGGTGAATACATTCGCAAAAAAGTTGAAATTTTTTAGAATATTTTTAAAGAACTAACGTCTCAAGTGCGAAAATAGACGAAGTATTCCTTTTTGAATGAAAAAATCACCTCGACTTATATATTCTATTAAGAAAAGAACATCAATTTTCCTAAGATGTATGTAACCATTTCGTTTTATTTCCTTTTTTGTACAGTTAGTCCATAAAATCTGACAGTGATCGTAAAAGAAAAATAACATCCCATCATTTAACGTTCACTTTTAATTTCAAAATGAAATTAATAATTACTGTATTAGTGTACACGAAACGAGAGCTAGTCACGCTAAAACAATAATAAAGCAGTTCTTAAGAATACATTTAATAAAAAATATTTAGTGAATGAAATAAAATGCAACACACTTTTCTACGGGAGTTCTTATTTGTTGTTTATCGTACTTTAAAATTAATTTTATTTGTTTTATCATAAAAAAACTTCGACTTTACAATCCGTTTTTTTAATATTGGAATAAAATAATATTATGATCATGTAGTAAATTGAGACCTAGATAATTTTAATGACAATTTAACCTCCGTTTGCACTATTTATACCCGCATAAATCACTGTTCTCTTTGTAATATCAATAAACAGGTGACCACTGACATGCTTCATAAATGTATAAAACAGCAACTAATAAGCGATATTTAGGTAATTGTAGCAAGCATTATTTTTGAGATAAATAAGAAATAAATACTCCAAAAAAACGCTTCAAGGTGATATGAGATTGTACACCAAACAGAGACAACTTAAGTCAGTTAACCAACGTTTAGCAGCCGTACGGATTTACAAAAAAAAAATACTGGTCGTTAGAGGTCACATTGATTACTAATTTTTTTTAATCCCTAATGTGTGTACGTTCTGTTAAATTAAGAACAATAAGCAACCACATGACCTAATGACATGACGACGCAGTGTATGATGTGTAAATGAGGTGTTGTCTCGTACAGACCCAGGCTGACTATTCCTGAGAGAGTATGGTTAATTGAACCCAACCATCAAAGTACTACGGTAACCAATATTTGTATTCAAATCCCTATAAAAGTAACTAACTATCTTTCCTAGGACTTTGTACCATTGAACCTTCGTCTTTGAAAATCAGCTGTTAAGCAGCTGATTTGCGGTGACGGCTTTACCTCTAGATCAACCCGGTGGTCAAAACTACAAATTAGTAATGTATTTACTCACGTAATTTACGAACTCTCATTAACTAACCGTTAATAGGGGGAAAATATTTTTTATGGGTTATTGCGGTTCACAGTTCTTTATGTACGTAATGAGTTAAAAAAAATTAGGTATATTTAAGTAAGTCTTAATATTTTAATAAAAAATTAACATTTTAGTTCATAATCTGTCTAATATTGTAGAGTATTGTACAAGATCTTAAAGAAATTTTTTTTCACATCCTTTAATTGTACATATTCAGCTTAATACCCCAGCAATACAAAATGGACTGTGTAATTTACGTAAAAGGATATTTCTAAATAAATTTTGAATAAACGTGCTTAAATCAATCGAATATATACTGTAATATTGTGAAACCTAAATATTCTATTGTTGAACATTTTTAAAAGTTTAGCCGGGAATGAAGGATACGATCATAAATCTAGAAAGGTTACCACAGTTTTATAAAAGCGGGCAGTTTTTAACTTATTAACCTACTTATTAAAGTTAATAATGTTTTTTAAATGTACGCTGAATAAAATTTTATAAGAAAACAAAATTTCCTTTTACACATTAACTGAACAAGAACACAAAACCCTGCAGAGCAGCCTAGATCGTGAACACTGATCACGTCAATGTGTTAAAAAGTGTACAATCTGCGGCCAGATTTATATAAATGTAACTAGGTCTATTAAATTAGATATGGATGTTCTTTTCACACATGAAAGAAACTCTGAACACAATTGTACTTGTACCTACCTACTTACTTCTCTGTTAAAATACATTGTGATTGCTGTATAGTAACAACAGGAATGACAATTGTATAGTCAATATGAAAAGAGTATTGTAATAGAAATCAGAAAATATTATTAGATTCCTCATCATAACTATTATTACAGAAAATGTAACTTGAACAAAAATGTATCAATTTCTATTTATACTACATTAGCATCACACACATGGTTTCGAAACGTTTCAAGTTAGATATAATACATAACTTAAAAACGTATAATTATATATTATAATAAATCGGCATAAATTACATACGAATTAAGTAAAACAATGTTTTTTGATTAGTGGATGTTCTAATCAAATACTACAAATTTTAATCTTCAATAAAACAAACTGAAATAGAACGTAGAATTTTTACGTAAAAACTAAGACAATAAAATGACTACAAAATTAATTAAATCAGAGTTGGAGTCACATAAGAGAAGTAACAATGTCACCAATAGATTTACAGCTGTAGGCTATATATATCAGTTTTCCAAGAATATATTTTCTAAAGTTTAAAAAAGTATTGATGACTTAATCATTTAACAAAGCTATTTTATGGTAAACCTAAAATAATATTTTTCGATATTCCCTTTAAATGTCGTAGTACGTTATATCCTGGTTTTCTTTCAAAAAATGCAAAAATACAGTTCTGAAACCCTTAACTATTTAAGTTAAAAATAATATAAAACAACAAAATTTTTTATATATTTATGCTCCCAGAATTTCGGTACGGTTTCATTCTACTAGAGGATTAGAAAACACGGAAAAATCTTTCAAGCCATAACTCGTTAACGAAACATTTTCAAGCATACATTTACCTTACCTTCTCACCTAACTTTCGCTCAGAATGAGCTCTCGATAGATTGCCATGGAGTTGATAAACACTCTGTATAAATGCGAACGCCCTCACAGACTCTTTTATTCATCACTAATTCTTTAACTAAACGGTCAACTCGAAAACTGGAATCCCACGAATTTGGTTCTTATGGTTTGAATAGAAAACTATTAAAGGGAATTGTGAATTTGTCCACTCGAATATAAGAATTAAAAAGGAGGTTACTACCCTAAAGACATAATTAGGCTACATAATATTTACTTCTATACCTTCCCGAAGAGGTAGAGTTCAGAAAAGAGCTTTCGTGATCAGTAAGTGACACCTAGGAAAAAAATGCACTTAAATTTTGACCGCTCAATCTATAAATGTTAAACAAAATGACACCTAGGAAAAGCAAGGCTCTTAAATTTCGACCGCTCAGTCCCAAAGTATTTAACAATGTGACACTCTCAAAGTGACACCTAGGAAACGTAAGGCTCTTAAATGTCGACCGCTCACTCTCAAAGTGTTAAAAAAGGGTGTTGTAAGAAGTAGAAACCTGTAAATTCTACTTCTGTATCTTCCCAGAGAGCTGCGATTTAAAAATCAGTGTTAGTTTTCTTAAAAAGATACCTAAAAAAAAATAAATTGGAAAACCAATAAACCAGTTTATTTACGGTTCTTCTAAGGCTACCAATAAAGCCGAGCGCAGCGTGGGCACAATTGATAGCTAATAAAAAATCTGAGATCACTGTAAAATTCTATTCGATATTTTGTTTAAAAACGAGAACTGGGCTTTAATAATTCTTTATTTAATCAAAGTACTTAAAATAGATAACATATAATACAAAATAGCTAGTAATACACTACAGTTCAACCGTTCAGTAAATTTATCAGTAGGCAGTATACTTGCAAACTAGGTGCGTTCGGCGCTGCCCCCACCATAGCAGCTTCTCCTCTCATTTCCCAGCTGCGTCTACATTATCAGCTGTGACACTCGTCATCATAGCCAGGGCGCGGGAACTGCAGTCCTCCTCACGTGATTAGGAGTGTGAAAGCGTAGTTATAAATCGTGGTTTGTTTAATAAAAATGTACACGTAAATGTTTACAGTACTACAGCAGTCACTACATGCAAACATGAGTATCTTTATCATTTATTAATGATAAAGATAGCCTAACGTGATAAATACAAAAATATAATGCAATAACCAAAACGTCAATCAATAATAAGGCGATCGTTTCAAATATTTTTAAAGTTATGACAGTTTCAATTGGAATGAAAAATAACGAATATCTAATAGGATAATTTTACGGTAAATTTTTGCTACTTATATTCTGGAGCAGTTGCAGCGTAGGCTATATGTTTCGTAATGAGAATACATAATGCACAAGCCTGCCCATAACAGACAGGTGGAGTGTCAAATTATTTACACTCAATCTGTTCGTTGCAGGGCTAAAATAAATAGTTCTGTTTCTTATCACATGGTCAGTCAATTAAATGACAAAATCATTTAAGAACATAAGAGGTAGAGGTGTAAAAGACACTAATCAGAGTTATCTTCTCTGAAAGTAATGAATTTTATTGTACAGCCAGACCCTGTGGTGAATGAAGTGAAGTTGTCATTTACAGAGTGGAAAATATGTGCTTTTCAGAGGGCCCGGCATGCTGATAAGCGTACTTTTCCACTCAGTGAGGAAGGCAAATGTAAACCACCTCACTCCTCGTTTTACTTAGTAAAACCTCTAGAGGTTCAAACCAGCCTTTCGGCTGTTGACCTAAACAACAACAATGCACAAGCAACGTTGCAGACCAAAATGAGAAGGAGTGGGGGAAGCTATTCTACGCCAGCGACTAACGCATGCGTAGAAAAGTGCCATTTTGCTGCTTTAAATATTATGGTTAACTAAATGATCACAGTATACCACAAAACCAACTCATTGTACATAACCTCACAGGAATCATTTCCATAATCCACTACCTCAATTATTCGCTATTCATTCAACTTAATGAAGCATTTAATTTATTACATCTGTTTAGATATACACTGCGAATCCTGGAGCGTATTAAGACTTTATTGAATTACCAATAGCATCGTAACTTTCCAAGTAATATGTAACATAATAAACGCGACTGGACTAAAGCACTAAATTACTCTAATCTTACCATTAAGTTGTACATAAAATGTTTTATCGACGTAGAATTATTTTCTGTTAAGTCATATTATTATTGTAGTCATAACCTGAATAAAGTTTCTGTTTTTATGTCCAAAAAAGTTTCAAAATTTTCGATCTAACTTTTTAAAATTTCGTGTTCATTAATTTCTTTTAATTTTACGAACCTTACTGTTTGTACTAATTTTTACGATTAGATATCTACAGATCTATAATTAAGTGGATTTATACTGAGAACCGAAGTAGGAAATCATCCTTCAATTTCTTACTTTTTTTACTTCTTTCAGTCTCCAGTATGATGTAATTAAATTGACAATTTACCGTGCAACACCGAATAAAATTAAAACAATACTTTCATTCCCTGTATTTCATGTAGGGAAAATAAAGTAAAAAGTAGCCTGTCTCCAAATGTACTGCAAAGGGAAGGAGTACCATAAGTACAACAAATAAATCTAAAGCTAATTTCAAAGCCGTTTGAACTAAAGCTTTGGTTGCATGTATACGGTGAAGATAGTTTTTATGATAAATTAACTAATAGTACAAGAAATTCAGAAGTTATTATTTTTTCTAGTTTTATTACTGAAAATACACACATGGACACTAATTTTTAAATTCCAATCGTTTGTCCTCAAGAATAAAAAATCATCCCGGTAATATTCTGAAATAGTTTGAAAACTACTAATTGTTGTACCTAAGTTAGTTTTATATTCTTTTAAAAGTAATTTTAGTCTGAGCCTATTTAACTGTAATTGTACGCACAAAATCCTACGGTTTTATACGAGGGAGCTCCAGTTTCTTTTCAGGAATCGTTAAGTCTCAATTATATATTTTTCTTTAAATTGACTCAACAGATATCACGACAAAATCATTATACAAAATACAGGTAATTTCTTCTTGAATTTTGTATGGCACAACAAATAAAATTATCTGATATGAAATGAAACAACAACAAAACACGGGTTAAAAATTGTATGACTTGGAAATGGTTAATACTTTCTGAAGTATCAATAAAAGTATTTATTTATTTTTTCTAAGTTCTTCAGTTAGAAATCTTTTCTAGATTTGTGTGAGGTCTATGACTGTTTTATAAACCCAGAATGGCCTTTAATTACGGCAACTAACATTGAGAAAGTACCTGTCATAAAAACTTAGTTAAAATTTTGTAACGGAAAACTACCTTAAATAATATACAATAAAATTTAGTAAAGGAAAAGATTGTCACTGCCTTCTAAAGCAACGTTGGTAGGAACAAAACAGTATTTCTAATACGTAATCAACTCCCTTGACTTACCGGTTTATCTATACTTAAAACAGTATCAAATTTATTGTAATGGAATAGGGTCTACAGTTACAAATCACAACCGAAACCAAATTAATATCTCCAGAAGTTCACAAGCAATCCCATGGGAAAATACATTTAAAAAAACTAAAATGAAATTGAAAGATATGAAAAATTATCTTAAACAATGGAAAATCCAAACTGTAACTAAATTCTGTAAAATAATATTTAAAAAATTCTTTAAGAATTTATGAAATATTATTGTCATTCCGTCCAAAACAAAACAATCGAGACATTTACGTCTACTCCATCAAATTTAACAAAATTATTATTATATAAACCGCCGACTACAGAAAAATGTTATCTTATGATTAAATCTACAATAATTTCGAATCAAAGTTTGCAGTAACACAATTTTTGAAACAAAAGCAATAAGCATGTCAATAACAGAGCGAATAAATGTTCCAGACATAATCTACTATTTGTGGAGAAACTGTAGTAGTCTACATTTCGTTACACAACAAATGATAATTGCAAAGAAAATTACATGAATACATTTCCATGTCATGCTCTTTACATCATATCATTAGCCTATTTGTTTTACTTATTGCGCTAGAGCATCGCGTAAATTCTTCATGTTCTCACACACTACAGTCATTATTCTGCAATTCAAATAATAAATCTACAAACTGAACTTACATACAATGAACCAGATTAATATCATCAGTTAAGTCATGATCATAAGTTTTTTAAATGAACACAGAATAAATAAATGTTACGTCACACAAGTTTGATGCTAATAACTTTTCCATTATATTTATTACATTCAAACAAATAATTATTCAGAAATTTACGTAGAAAACTTAGGCGAATAATAATTTAAATTTACGCTGTTAAACTGAATCACTAACCGTAGCACAGATGACGATATGGAGAGCATACTGCGCGGCGTATGGAAGCCTTCCCTGGATTGATACCGCACACCGGGCAGTTCTCACGAGATCAGTATCATCGATGCATTGTTCTGCTCATGCAAATAATACTATCTATTGGAAGCGTACATACGCGTGGAAGCATGCCGTGACCCCGGGAACCCTGTTTCATTCTACGTGATCTATCGATATCAAACACAAATAAATTAAAACCTGCTCCGCCTTAAGATAAACTATTGTAAATCACTTTATGGGAAAGACAGGACCCCCTTCAATACAGTTCACTGCTTTGCACGGGAAGGACACGATGTAATAGTCCTGAGGGAACAGACAGGCACGTCAACATTAGAAACTCAAATGTTTTGTCAAGCCTTAGGCCTAAATGTAATGAGTAAAAAATATATTAGCTTTACATGTGTCCATTTATTACAGCAAAAGTCACTTTCATTTTTACCTTCGTAGAAAATATGTAAAACTACATAAGATTGGTTTTAGCAACTTTTTTGTTTACTCACGAAAAAATATGAGCTTAAAACGATTCTATAATGTTTTAAAGTTATCCCACAATAAATAACATACAAACGTTTGTAAGGCTATCAAAGGATCACTAACATGTTTATTATTGGTAACAGAACTATCATTTTTGGAGAAAAAGCTAACTAAACCACTGTAGGCTACTCGAGAAAAATTGTTAAGAGTGTTGACCAGACTCGTATAATTTAAACCAACCGCAACCTTAAAAGGCAATTAAAATTTCGGCAAATAGATACAGGAGAAAAACATAACTGACAAGAATACAAGTTAATTTGTGACAGCATACACTCGTAAATTTGAACTAGAAAATTCCATAGGAAATGAATAAAAAACAACTATCAGCGTTTATAATCAATTCTACTCGTATGTAAAGAATAAGAGTTTATTAAGAAAACTAAGCCTACGTAACTTGTTTAAAAACAATAATTTTTAAAACGGGAATTTCAGAGATAAGAATTAATTCGATAGAAAGTATGTATTTCTAATACAAATTGTATAACAGTACTTAAAATAGCCTTCCCACAACTATTAGCAATTAGAAAAATAACATTTTAGGTTGCCTGGCCAATGATACAAATAATTAATCTTGAGGTAGGATAAACTCAGAACGAAAAAATGTAATTTTAAAATTTGCCTTCCACGGAATTTGTCTAACAGTATTTTAACTCATTTTATAAACAGCAGTCTTCTCAGCACGTTACATTCAGTTACTGCTACTTTGGAATAAGGAATTACACTAATCACATTACCTCTGTAATAGCAAGAAATCTCATATATTTTACATGGTATAGAAATACATAAATCAATATTAACCAAATAATTTATGATGTAGTCAGACAAATTCCATTACTGATTATTAAATTTCATTTTAAATCATCCTGCAGACGTATACGACCAAAATAGATAGTATTATGTAAAAATAAATCCTCAAAAATAACTTAAAGAAACTGGTAAATAACCAAATAATAACATAAATCTTCGTCGAAAAAGATTTTTAAATTATATTTCACATTACAATCACGAAGACTTATAACATTTATAAAAATAACAATACTAAAATCTGAAAAATGGTTTCATTTTTCAGATTTTAGTATTGTTATTAAATCCCTTAAGTAAATACGGTAATTTATCGATTAACCGCATCTCAGAACAGTTTCATTCCAGCTAAGAGCTAATGGACTGATCTCTAGGCAGCCAATTAATCAGCGGGTTCAGATGAAATGACTGGTTAACTGTAAGAATGGCAAAATGATTTCAAGTGGTTCGTTTATCAGCCAAAAAGAAAAATCACCGAATCACATTTGGAAATTTTAAGCGACAATTCCAAACAAAGGCTCGTTGGTTTTAAAAAGAATTACTTTACTCAAAACTACTGTAGCTCGATCATATTAGTATTAATCGAAACAAAAAAAACTTAGTTCTTTCACCAACAATATTATAAAATTAACCCTAACGTGTTACGGCATGGGGAGAAATAGAAACGTTTTAATTTCCCCAAATATAGTAATAATACTTTATTTCATCACAAAAATACACAATACAATAATAATTAACACAAAAATTATATTACTATTTTTAAAACTTAAATTAATATAATAATTTTTAATTACGAGTATAAACTAATATAATGCCTATTTTAAGTTAATAGTCCATCTAGCCTATTATTTGACGAAAGTTTATGTAGGATTTACATTTTCATTTATCTTCACGAGTAATAATAATAATAATTATTATTATAAAAATTCGATGTGAACACTCACACGACTTTCTCTTGCTAATGAAAATAATGAGCAATATAACTTAACATTGGTAATAATACATCAGAAATAAACAAAAAACTAATCTCAAAACAATAACCTTTATTTTAATCATGAGTGAATGATGAAAAATGAAAATCAACCTTAATTAGGCTTAATAATACGAAAAATCACTCTTTCACGCTATACTAGGCTCTGTAGAGAAAAATGCTCTAAATAAAAGTTGTAGATCTTTTAATTTCCTACAAATTTGATTATATACACTTTTGTCGTAAAATGCATACTAAGGCTAAAATATTAATAAATCATCGACTTTTTACATTTTCGTGAAAAAAAAAACAGAAAATCGCTAATTACCGCTAAACTAAGCGTTATACAAAAAAATGTTTTAAATATAAGTTGTAGATGTTTAAATAGTCTACAACTTTTATTATACTCTTTTGCTCTAAAATGCATATTAGACCGCAATCTTAAAAAAAATTTTCTCTGCGAGAGAACAGCCTCCCCAAGAATTTTAACAATCGTAGGAGCGTTTTTGAGAAAATCGCAAAAAAGTAAAAAGTGACACGAATAAAAACTACTACTCTGGTTGACTGATTTTGATGAAAATGTTCGTGACGGGTCCTCTAGTGGTATCTAAATTAAGTTTCAAGTTTCAACTTCGTACGATGTTCCGTTCTTGAGATATTCTGTTCACGTGCGCGTGTGCGCGCGCACACACACACAGACCAATTGCTAAAAACATGTTTTTTGGGTTCAAGGGGTCTGAAAACGTGTATATCCGGTGAAAACTTGACTTCGAAAAATCGACATGAAAACAATACTTTCCTTCCTATACTGTATATTCATATAGGCAAGAGAAAGTAAAAATATGCAGAAAACCGTTAAGATGATCATCCAATAAGTGACAGAAGAGCTCTCGCGATTGGAAAGTAATGCCTAGTCCTGATAATGTCACCAGTCACCGAAAAGCTTTCTCGTCCTATAAAATTATACGTTTTCTGTAAATACCAGTACGCCTATACTGAAAAAATTTAATACAGATCCACGGTCGCGTATCTGGAGTGTATTTGGATGGCACCAAATCGGTAGGTACGTAGAACAGAGTAATCGAGGCCTATAAGTACTCTTATGTACGTATAATTTCTTGGTATAAAATATCGATGTGATATCCTCTTCGTTAAGTAAACACATAAAATTAAAAGAAAAATTGCACCAGTCATTAGTAACTTTATAAACACTATCAAAGAAATGACCATTGAAGTTAAAACGCAAGAGATGATTACAAAACATGAAGCCAATGTACCTATCACGTAGGTTTATTCAGTAATCAGTATCAAGTCTCTCAGTACTAAAATAGATATACTATTACAGATGCATAAGTTAATATGCTTGTACCATTTCCAGACATGTTCTCTCGGGCATGAAAAATGAATCACTACAGTCCACCGGGTCAAAAAATTACAAACCGGAGTTAATCGTTTTACTGACCCTAATTTTACTACATTAACTTCTCTAATAAATTAAAATACTGCAGATTAAAATGCAAAGTAAGTACGACAGTATGCTTAATAAAACATTACACGGCGGGAATATCGTTTGCATAAAAATTACGTAATTAAGAAACTACCTTTAAACGTTTAATCGTTTTTTCTAAAATAATTTTATGGAAACAAAACTGACATTTGTAGGCTACAAAAAATGAACACTGCAATAAAAAAAATTTCACGGACACAATTACCAAAATTTCAATAACTTAAAAAAACGAGGCCGCCTACGTAGCGTAGAGGTAGCGCTAGCCTACCACGCTGAAGTCCCGGATTCGATTCCCGGCCAGGGTCTGGAAATTTTCACAAGTTAAAACCCACCGTTACATATCCCACTGTAGTCGCTAATGACCGAGCTGTTGATACGAACAATCTTAAAAAAACCGAATACAAATAACATTTTTCCATTTTTATTTCCTTTTTATTAAATTTCAGAATAATTTAAATTTCTGTAAAATTTTTAGATTTTTTTAATTTTTATAAAATACTTTAGACATGAAGGAGAATGTGTAATGATTATGAAGACCTGACACCTCAACTTCTAGATAGATCTATGTTGTAAATGAAAATAATATACTATTTCAGAAGGTCAGACATTTCGGTTCATGCATGCACACTATGTGTTTTCCTTATTGTCTTGAGTGGTAAATCACAGTTTTCGGTAGTAATGCAGCTTACTATCATCTGACAGTAAAAACTAACAATTAGATTTTCAACTAAAGGTTGAAACTACAAGTATCTAATACCTACCCGAGGAATTTACGAACAGTTCATGCGTGTACGTTGCCCCAAAACTAAGTGTACTTTCCTCAGATTCGTAATTAATAAAAGAATTTACAAAAAATCGCCAAATAATTAATATATTTAATTCAAATTTTGAATTCACACAATCACACTAATATTTTGGTTATTACACTTATGAGTACCAGTGAGGAAATTAGACTTTTCAAACGAATTCTTGTGGTGAACCTTATTGAGAATGTAGCACTTAGCTATTTTATAAACTATCGTAAAACAACGTTTTTAATAAAATATATATATCATAAACTAATTTTTCTTTGATGATCACAGAGAAAGTATTACAGAGAAGTACTAATATTAAACAGCCTAACCATTCTTGACGAAAAATATTTATAATCACAGGTTTTCGTTTACTGTTAAAAAGTCGAAATGAAAGATATTAAACAGAAAAATAGAAGTAGCCTATCTACCGTCTAAAAAAAAGGTAGATATATTTTAGGACAAAAGGGTAAATCATATAAAAAGTTAAAAGAGAACTCTACCGGATAGGGATGACCATAACACCATTATGTTTCTAACAATAACCAAAATTTAAATTTTACAGATTTGACAACACTGTTAAAATAGTAATTAAAATTTTTAATTGGATTAATCGATCAAACTTAATTATCATTCCCGTTACAAATGCAATGTTTATCATTAATTTAACAGAAGAGCACGATCAATAGCGGCTTTAATTGGATGAAGATTTAATCAAGGCACCTTAGAATTTTTGTTCATTCATCGAACGAGAGAGAATATAGTACTGTTCAGTAATTTTCTATTTAATAACCTTACTTCTTACTACAACAAATACACGATTAATTAAACTGTATGCACAACGGACTTCAGTTCGCTAATATAAACAATACAGACAATTACGCGTGAATGCAAAAAAAAATATTGTAGATAAGTAGAAAAAATCATGTTACGGTTCTTTTCTCGAAGGTAGTTTTTATTTTAAAAAATACTGTATTTCTTTATTATACAACAAAGGAGTTATATAAAATTACAAACGAAGTCTACTTATTCACACGAATAACATTAGTTTAAAATAGTAGATACATTAATAGTACTTAAAGAGACATTGTGTACCGAACTACCAACGTTATTTTTAATTAACGTTCACTAATGGTAATTGTTTTTCCCATGTCTAACTCCACCCTATGTAACACAGTTAAATCTATAAGAATTTTATGCATAATATCCAAAGAAAACATACCTTTTTTAAAATTTATTATGTGCACGCGCTGGGTAAAATAGAGACATGCACACACACACACACACACAAGGACTAAACAAATTAAATTAATGTAAACAATATTTTCCAATACAAAACAAGACTAACTTACCCATTCCGCCAATATATAAAGTTAACCCTAACACGTTTAGGCCTCTACAAGGCCATCTTTCGAAGGAAAACTAAACCAACAGGAATTTCACAGTATTTTACAAAAAATATAAACCTTTATTCATTTATTTTTGTAATTATTAATATTTTTAGTAAATTAATATCGTATAAAGACACATGACACTAAGGAACACTAGAACAACTTGTCCAAATGGTAAACTACCGTCAAGTTTCATACATGTACTGATAATAATAAATAAGGCTACTAATAAACAATATAAAATGTAAAAAAAAACAGTTATAAGACAAGAATTTTGTTAATTATTTAATAAAAACAAAGTGGAGCTACATTATTCGAGTCATTACCTAATTGTAAGCAGTTTACGTGATAAGCTGACTGCCAAAATACCAGTTCAAATGCTAATGATATAGTTCAACCCATAAGATTAAGTAGCTAAGTTATGTGCTACAAATAGATTATGTTTTATTAAACACAGCCACCTGTGAACCGGTACTCCCGTACCTGCATCACTATCATCTTAGGATGAATGAAGCAAAATATTTGCATGCACTTGAAAATGTTAATTGACCATTCACTGTATAACCTATTCCATAGAGGTATAACTACACACGATTGTCGATTATCCGAACTTCAGTCATCCGAACCACCATTGATGGAAAAAATACATATTTACTCATGCAGAGACCTCTTCAGCCCTAAAAACTGCAAAGCTATAGTGCAAAAAAAATAGCTTAAATTTAGTGCTGCTGAAGCATTGTTACCAAAAAAAATGTTGCTGCTACAAAAAGAAGTTCAGCCTAAGTTCAAAGAAAATTCAAATTTTTTTAAAAAATTACCGTATATTATGCACACATACGTTAAAAAATATTTTCCAGCGGTTTTCGTTAAATTATTCAGTTTTGAAATTCTGTATTTTTCCGCTTGTATAATAGTTAGTACTCTACAACTGCAATAAATTCAACAACTTAGTGTTGCTTTTTTTTAAAGTAAAGTTTATGTTAGCCTTTATTAATCTATTTAACATTTAGGTTATATTACGTTAATACCGTTTAGGTTATACTACGCTGTTATGGTACAGTGTATCAAATTTACGTATTTGATTATCCGAACTATTTAATTATCAGAACCGCTCTGGTCCCAATTAGTTCGGATGACTGACGCTCCTAATAGTTTGTTTCTGGTTAATTTATTATAATTATCATAAATTCCTCTCAATAAGCGTTTTTGCGTGTAAATAAACTAATTAATTAACAACTAACAGACTTTCAAACAAAACATAAATACTACTGTAACTGCCTCCGTAGAGTAGTGGTCAAGGTGTACATCAAAGGCAAGGTGTAAATTGTATCAAGGACTACAAAGCGGAAGATCCCGGATTCGATTCCCAAATAGGGCTTGAAATTATTGTAGATTTACACCAACCATTCCTCAACCTACAGTAATTGCCGATTATTAAACTATAAATGTTACTTAAAAAAAAAACTACAAAAACCATTTACTATTTCATGTTTGGACACCACATAAAATCAACAAAAAAAATGTTTATTAGCCAAAAATGTTTACATAACAGAACAATTCGGTAAAACTTAAATTCAACAATACACTATACAAAATTCATTAGTATAACATTTGATGTAGAATGAAAACGTAATCGTAAATATTATTATTTAACCTGCGAACTTCTACGCAAAGTGTAGAATTACTACTACATTTCCGCACATAGACGAAGTTCTACAATAATCAGATAAACTAATTTATTGCAGATTAAATACAATTCCCTTCATTTTCCTTCATTTCTCAGATATAAAGTAATAGGTTATACTTGCAAATTTTCCCACAATGCAGAATAAGGAACGGAAATGAAATGAGAACATTTTTCCAAGTATCTAACAAAAGAACCACGAACGGAATATTTAATAGTATTTTCATACAATGCAGATAAAATTAACATAAATATATTTGAGACAACTGTAAATTACCTACCGCAACATTTAAATACAGTAAAGGCTAATGACGATGAAAGAAATCTAATTTATATAAATTTGTTAAAAAAGATTAAATGATAAAAGAAAAAAAGTATTAAAGAAAGTGGTGAAATATGGTAGTGGATTGATACAATTCTGTGTACAGGTCACGGTACTATTTAATCCGTGAATTTAGGTAGGACCGTGACACACAATTTATAAACCACACAATCATGTGACTTCTATTTGAAACACACTACGCTTAGAAATATGCAATAAATAATTTTAAAATGGTCAATCGAAAATATGATTAATCAAAAAAATATGATCTAAAATAATTAAAATAAGCTTGGGAAAAACAAGAGTTTACCGACGAAAGAACACTACATTATTAAAATAAAGTAGGCTACATTTACTCTCAATTTACGGTTGCATTTCTTTTGTTCAAAAATACATTCTTTAAAAATGTGTAGCTTTAAGATCGGTTAATCAATAAAGAATATAGTAAGTTTTAGAAAATTTAACCCAAAAAATATTTCCAAGCAATATGCTACAACGGAATCGAACATGGATTTTTTTGTTGGCTTAACAGCCTTGAACATAACTGATTAAGCCAGCTAGGTACGTAGTGAGATTGGTTTCAAAATGTTTACATTTTAGAGAAATTCATAAGTAAAATTACGAATGAATGATGTACTATTTTTAATATTCTATGTAAGTAAACTAAATTGAGTTCGTCCCGGTGGTTAAACAGGGAACCGGACAGAATAAACTGGTTTATTACGTACAAATATATCTTGATATTAAAAAAGTAATAGTTGGAAATATTCAACGGACTGAAATACTACAAATCACATCCAACGGTACAAAGTTAAGTTCGTAGCGGTATATTCTTCACGAATTTCTCATTTAAAGACAACTACGTAGATATATAGTAAAAATGATAAAAACAGTTTCGCCAACTGGACTGAAAATGGCACCGAATAATTCACCTACTAATGAAGATGAACATAATAAATAGCGATAAATTAGAACACAACATTAGAAGTAATGAAAATGAAACGTAATTTATATAGAACATAACAACGACTCAACGTATTTCTTTAGTTACAAATAACATCGCTCCCTTAATGTAAGAATGAAATTATATCCTAAAAAACATACGAACTACCGACCTCCGGAGATCTGGAATCCAATTAAACAAATTTGAAAGACATTTCAAGAGAAATGCAGTTTAATTTTCGTAAATAATAATTTTATACTTGTTACTTCGTTAAAACGAATTTATAACTTGACAACACGCATGTTCCCTTCATTTCTGGGTTAAATCTAGGGATATAAAGTTATTCTGAAAAGTAAAAATTTCGTCCTTGAAAGTAAGATCTTATATTTTCAAATTCTCTTAACAATTTTCATTTTTAAAATGGGCGTAAGTAAAGTATTTAACAGGTATTCTTACACAGCACAATTTGAAATTCTATAAACAATAGCTGAAAAAACTAAAACACAAAGTTAGATATTTTATTATGATTTAAGCCTTTAATTTCTAGCCATTGGCGTGCGAACACCTTTTTAGGTAACCCCAGGACTTTTGTTTGAAGAAGATGCTGGAGGTCCCCCAGGATCTAAGAAAATTCGATTTCGTGTCAAAATCAGGCTTAAAACGGAATTTGAAAAGAACTTTGAACCGGTTTTAAGAGTAAAATCAATAATATTAAGACAAACAGTGTATGTAATTTCCTTCCGTTTGACATAAAAAGAAATAAAAAAAGACATTACAAAATTAATACTTACTTAATTGTGTTAAATTATAACATCACGTCTATACTTAAAACAATATGCTCTTGTCTCCAATAATAAGAAATTGAACTCGATTAACGGGTAATTTTTCGAGTTTCCTAGATTTAGGTAATTTCATTACCTAATATTAGAGGAACTACTGTTAATTTGTTCCGAAACAAGGCTTTTATTAGCTGAAAGTTTTTGGTTTAGCAATAATGTACACAGATTTCAAAACTTTTATAGAACTTTCTCATTATTGTAAACGTATTCAGTATTTATATTACAATTGGGAAGTGGCTAACAAAATTAATACCACAGTTTCATACTCCACTATACAACACAATCACTACATGAAAATTGCATTAAGATTAAATTCGTAACATGATGTACACGAATACCAGAATTTCAATTGGATCACAACGAAAGACAATTGGTCGTTCACGATCTGCAAGTTCGTATGTGATAAAACACGTGTAGAAAAAAACCAGTCACAACACATTGTGAATCTTTAAAAGGACTATACAAATACAGTAACAACCTCCAGGCAAACAATCTGCAAAACAGGTTTCCTATACGGTACAAAAATAACTTTGACCACTTTAAACCGTTAATAACCCAGCTAAAAATAATAATATAGAAAAAAAACAATATCCACACCATTCACATAATTTGATTACTTATTAATCACCGTTTTTAATGTCTTACAACAAAAATATACGAGACTAGTTCGTAAGAAGTATACATAAATTTATCGTATCTCGATCTACCATCTAACATAACTATGCATTTTATTTAATTAAAATTTCCAGTGTTAGCTAATAACTTAAATTTTCAGCGGTTAATTTAAATTTGAAACCTCTAAAAATAATTATAACGTAAGATTAAATTCGAAGACACGGCAAACAATAAAATAATAGGTAAATATTCGCCTACTGTAAAACTTAGAATACAACAGATGTTCACCACAAACACCAGTCATCGTCCATCCGTCTATAGTCTCCAATGGCAGATTACTGTACATAATTCAACTAATGTATTCCAGTGCATTTAATCCGCCGTAGCAATATCAACCCTCCAACGAACACCGCCTCCATGCCGTCGTCCAGGTTTCTCAGTTCAGTACAAGCTTCATTACACACTGCCGTTAATGAGTCGAAAAGTATTCTCTTTGCTGAATTTCTTAACCATCATAAAACGCTTCGTCATTAACTCGCAAAATAAGTAACTTACACAATAATTTGCGGCAACCGGCATAAATATAACTAGAGCTTCTGTACGATCATTTATATTTCAAGAACCACTAATTCAGCTATTCAAAGCAGTAAACTGCAAAAATATTAGTATTATTTATGCATTCCAGTGTTATTTTATTACATCGAGTAGTTACATCTAGACGTCCTCATTTATACCCGCAATAAAACAACAACCATTGTTATGTGAATACAGTAGTTTCAAATTTAACGTTCCATGTTTTAACTTCTTTGTAATTAAGTACAGCAAAACACAAGATTATAATAACATCTTAAGCCGTACAATAACAGACACAAAACTATAAAATTTAAACAAATCATCATACTCTCTCTTCAGAATTGCATTTTTGAAACTGAATTATAAGTGAGAAGCGTTAAACAATTACCTGAAAATATTCTGAACATGTTTTACGACTGCTGGAATAAATAATTTCACTATACAATTTATAAAATACAATATAAATATTAAAATATCTGAATTACTCTCATTTAATTAATCTTCAGCAGCCTATCTTAGGTTGTTATTATGTAATATAACTAATAAGGATAGACATTACCCATAATGGGCAGGGTGAGTGTTAAATTAATTGCGCTCGATCTGCTGGTTCCAGGGCTACAAAAAATATTTTTATTTCATAGTCAATCAATTAAATGATTAAACTATTTAAGAACAGAAGAGTTACAGGTGTAAAAGACACTACTCAGAGTTATCTCCTCTGAAAGAAATGAATTTCACTATATAACCTGACCCTGAGGTAAATGAAGTGAAGGTGTTATTTGGAAGGTGGAAAGTACGTGCTTTTCGGAGGGTCTGACATGCTGATAAGCATACACTTTCAACTCAGTGAGAAAAGCAATAGTAAACCATCTCACTCCTCGTTTTTACTTACTAAAACCTTTAGAGGTTCAAACCAGCCTTTCCGGTGTTGACCTAAGCAACAAAATGCTTGACACTTACAAACAAAATCTAGGAATTATTTTTTGCGTTTATAGAAACTTGAATAATTGAACTACAGTGGACCGGGTCTAGTTCAAATACTTACAAACTCATGTAATACGGACCTTTTTCCAACTTAAGGTTAACCTTCCGGAATCCGTACCTGTTTTTGTACTCGTAATACGTGCATTTTATTATTTTGAAAGATATGTTTTAAGTTCGTGCTTAATGACATATGTTTAAATTCGTGGACAACAGTAAAAACTAAAGTAAAAAAGTATTGATAAGTGATATCTGTAGATAAATTTTGCCACATTCTCATCAGTTTACATATATCGAAAGTAACGCTTAGCAGCCTCAGTAACTTTTTGTTTCGCAGAATTGCGTCAGGTACTCTTTTCGAGTCTGCACTCCACGACGTGGTATGTGCAATTTATCTGCACAAATTTTGAAAAGTATCTCGGATGAATGAGGCTTGGATAACCGGAGTTCTACTGTTATTAACCTAACTAAATGCGTTAATTTACTTTACTCAAATAAAGACCAATAAAATAACAATACAAATATTACTGAAAATGTTACCGAAAAAGTTTAATAAATTTAATTTAAATTTTTGTTAACAAAATCACTCCAGTTTTAGTCTCGTGATTGGTGAAAAACCATAGACTGCATTGTCAGTGTTAATGAAGTAACAAAAATAACACTGAACGGCTCTTTCTGAGATATTTTCAAGTCACGTGATTAATTAGTTTGTTAAGTATGTCAGACTAATTTTGAAAGTGGGTGTAACAGACCATCCAGATCGAGACTTACCCACACTACGCCTTTTCAGACAACTGTTCACCAACCATCTTAAAACATATAAGGTACACATTTAACAATATTTCCTGTTTCTTCTCATAAACCGTAGCAAGTCTATCTGCAGGGCGGTGTAGAGCTACCTACGCAGTTGCGAACAGCATGCGGATCCATTAAGCAAGGTTGTTAATCGTGTTGCATCATAACATCCCGTAAGAATAATAACCTTTCTTAATTTTAAAAAAACATAATGACTGGCTGGCACCAAACTGGTGTGCCAATTCAACAGTTACCTTCTATAATACATAGCAGCTCCATAAAATGTCATAATTATAAAAAGTAGAGAACGAAAATAACAAACTCAATGTAAAGATTTATCAAAACAAAATTAATCTTTGATTACAATTTTATTAAATATTTCTGTTAAGATACTCCACTTAAATCAAACTCTAAATTGAAAGGTTATCGACATAGTATTAAATATCATTATAAGTTATCTACGTAAAAGATGACTGACCCCATAAAAAGGTCAGTCGGTACGTAACACTATCTCGGCGAAGGTCTTGGGTTCGACTACCGACTAACAAACATCAAAATTTCATACAGTATAATGTTTATCGTTTTATATAAATAAGAAGTTGTGTTCGTTACCGGATTTTTTGTCAGGGATAATAAAATTTAATTAAATAACCAAAATACTTTTAGATAAACAAGACGACTAGTTTATTTAGTCGTAGTGACTTAATACAAACATAACTTAAAACAGCTTTACCAGTTTCTCATAATATTAGACGCCAAAAGCAATTCACTAAAATTTAAAGTATAGAATAATGAAAATATTCAACATCATTTTTGTATCAGTTACTCCTTTAATATTTCATGTATCACAAATAAACGTGGATCAGATGTAAATTAAATTTACTTCCTCAACAAAAACTGGTAAATCACTTTTTATCAGTACTCATAATTCTTAGTAGGCCATTATACGAAAAGAAAACTAAGATACAATAGCGAAAGATTGTAACTTACAGATGGGACATAGGGCGGTGGAACATCCTCCCTTCCGGGAGGCACATTCAGTCTGCATTAGATTACGAAGCTCAGATATCGCTGCAGTAAAAATCAATCATATTTCTTTTATGAATCGTGTCTAATTCGATCCGTTGGAAGACAATATTCTAAAATCTCGAATCATTAGACATAAAAAATACAAAACTGTGAATACTTGTTTTTACAATACTTTTATTACAGTATTCAATAGCTTTGGTATAATAATATGAAATATTAATCTTATTACTGATCAATAATATACTAATAAAGTTAATATTAAACTTCGGTCGTTTAAGAGATATACGTATTGTTAATTGTTTCTCTCTTCTGATAGATATACTCACATGCCAACCAAATCATTATCTCACAATATTTATTTTTTTTGTTTTTGCAGATCAGCTAACTATAACAACGCTAGTGGAGAATGTGAGCTATCCGACATGGACCGTTTAACCGTGGCAGGTTCAGGAGGGTTTGAGACGGCACCAGGATACGATTACTTAGAAAACAACTGCGTTGAAGAACCCGTAAAATTATGTCAGTTTAAAAAATTATCAGGAAGAATTCTTAAAACTGTGGATTCAGTTTATCAGGATGTGGAATCCGCAGAGGACTGCAGAGAGTTGTGTCTCAACTCTCCTTACCGTTGTCATTCATACGACTACGGAGATACCGGAGAACTTGTCTGTCGATTAAGTCATCATTCCAGAGCTACACTTTCTGATATACAGGTAATCTATAATTAACGTAAATTAATTAATTCCATTATTGAGTAATAATTAATAAGGAGTTGAAATACTAACCCTTTTCAAAAATGGTTTCAATCACTTACAACACACCGGTCCGCGCTCAAGACCGTCTACTAAACTACAATGTCAATAGCATATACAGAAAAAGAAGTTATTGTCAGCATGACAATAACTTCTTTTTCTGTATGAGAATGACTGTAATTTTTTAAAGTAACTTTTTATTATTAAAAATACTCACAAAAAGCCATTTTTAACGTTAGTACCCATTTTGAGAGCAATTTATAATCTATTAAATAAACTGGTAAATACTACCGTAAGGAACATTTTTTAAGAAATTAAATTGCGTAAATTTTAATAGTGAATAGCATAAAATGTTTTCTTTTTTATCTGATGAATTACATCTTTCATTGTACACTACATATTTTTCATAATGTTAAACATTTTTAAATTGTACGGAGAAATTGATCAATATATTTTACAGGTCATTAAAGATTTTATGACACGTATAAATATGCACAATTTTGCGCACATTTTAACTGACAGTTTTTATTTTTTTGGTTTTACGTCTGACTGTTTTGTAATTTCTGCTAATGCAGACGATAGAATGATGATATAAGAAAATGAAATATGAAAAAAAATGCCAATCCTCACTAGAAATCGAACCCGGGACCCCGGCGTAGAAGCCAGTTGCGGATATAGTAGCATGCCATTATATGCTACATCTAAATAAAGTTCAATTAAAATTTTTAATTTATATATATTTTGAAATGAAATATTTGATGTGTTACATACGTCGTCGTCGTCTTCCTTCAAGGATTAGGCACATTGCCAGTTCCGACTGCAAACTCCTTTATTAATCAATTCCATCTCTTACGAGGCCTGCCCACACTTCTCTTTCCTACTGGCTGATAGGAGATGACTGCCCTGGGAATTCTTCCATCCTCCATGCGCTCCACATGATCCTTCCAGTTTTGTTTGGTTTCCTCGATTTTCTGCCATATGGAGGGTATGTTGAGCTCTTTTCTGATCTCAGTATTATGGATTCTGTCTTCCCTAGTACAACCCTTCACTGCTCTTAGGAATCGCATTTCAGCAGCCTGTAACCTGCTCCATTCCTTCTTTTTATGTACCCAGGTTTCAGAACCATATAAAAGAGTGGGGATAGCCATAACTTTATAGAATTTAATACTGTTACATACGTTGTTTATATTAATAAAAATAATTAATCTCAGCTGATTGTAAAAAGAAAAATGCATGGAGGTAAATATTAAAAAAAGGATTCTAGAGTACGTTATTTTTTCTATAACGAATATTATTATAATTTTATATGTCACATTCAAACATTGTTTGAACAGTAAATAAAAGAATTATCCTACATCAAGCTGCTGGTACGTGTTTTGTTGAAAGTTGCTGTGATTATAGCAAGTAGTGTTTTAAAGTAGTTAAATAGTCTAATTGCGCTACCTAAATATAGATTGCTTCAAAGTAAATTCCTTCGATATTTTAAAATTCAAATTAATATTAAGACTACATTGTAAAACCTATCACTAAATTAACTCTGTAATTTCTTTGTGCAGGACGCTTATCTTGATGTGCCTGAGGCTTCTACACAAGAATTAAGTGCTTGTTATAACGTCACTATAGACTGCAGAGCCGGAGATATGGTTGCTCGGATAAAAACTAGCAAACTTTTCAGTGGCAAGGTCTACGCAAAGGGAAGTCCGAATTCCTGCGTACAGGATGTAAGAGGCAGTTTAGAGTTCGAATTGCATATGGCCTACGATGATGTCGAGTGTAACGTAAAACACCAAGGCCTTGGGAAGTACCTCAACGATGTCGTTATTCAACACCACGACACTATAGTTACAGATTCAGATCTTGGTCTAGCAGTAACTTGCCAATACGATCTCACAAACAAAAGTGTTTCAAATGAAGTTGATCTTGGAGTCCACGGAGATGTTAAACCTGCAATTACAGAAGAGGTAGTGGTCGATTCGCCAAATGTTGCCATGAAGATTACAGACAGACTCGGTGAAGATGTCCTTTCATCAGCAGAAGTCGGTGACCCACTCGCTCTTCGTTTTGAAATACTTGATAAGAACAGCCCGTATGAAATATTCGTCCGCGATTTGGTCGCTATGGATGGAGTCGACTCCAGCGAAATCGTTCTTATTGATGCCGACGGATGTCCGACAGACCACTTCATTATGGGCCCATTATACAAATCAGCTGACACAGGAAAGGTAAGAATTACTTACAATAGATCACCATTTTGTTATCATAACGATAAGTTTAGTGGATTTAGTGTCTCTAATTTAGAACTATTTGTTCAGATATTTATATGTGGACTACGCTTTGCAGTATTTAATTAGAATTCATAACAATAAATTAGAATTCATAACAATTTTTGTGCATGGTGAGCCATCGTTCAGGTAAAATAAAATAAATCAGAATAAAATAAAAATTTGCTTGAAGACACAACTGACTTTCAGTCACATGAAAATATCCCAGCTGCTGTCAACAATGAAAACTTACGAACAGGTCAAAATATGGAACAGACATGCTCTGGCTTTCCGTTAAAACGACCTTCTTCTCTTCATCATCAACGGATACTGTTAAAATTTTACGACAAAATAATACTGAAGGTACGGTTATTGGCAGTCAGTCAAAACAAATTCTAATAAATCTGAATGGTATACAATGCCTACGTTAAGAACAACAAAATGAATGCGGTTGAATTCTAACCAAGCTAAAGAAGTTAAAATGAAATTATTGTTGTAAAGAAAAAATTCCAAAACCACAAACTGTAATATTGTACGGTATTAAAGATATAAATTAATTATAAGAATTAATAAAAACGGTCATCGATAAAAATAATTACCCCCATTAGGATAATAAATAATAAACAATTAAAAATATTAACAACAAATGTAGATCCTTATAACAAATTGACATTACTAGAGCAAAAAAATTTGACAGAATGTAAATTCACTATAAAAGATGACAAAGCCTATCAAATTGTTCTTAAAAATTTTCGCTATTCCATATTCGAGGAATTGATGAAAGAAGAGATCGAACAGCACGACACAAAGTACGACGTGAAATAATTAATGCAATTGTGTCACTAAGGCTAATCTTTCAATGATTTTTATAAATTTAGAGCCGAAAGAAAATAACAAGAATATTTTGAACATAAAATACGTATGTACCTTAACTGTTTCATTTGAACCGCCGAGGAAAATCCCTGGCATCGTCCAGTGCATGCGCTGCCAGCAATATGCCACCCACACTTGTATGCGTCCGCGCAGATGGGTTAAATGTGCGCAAGGGCATAAAAAAAATTGTTCAAAATATAGAATTACATCTGCTACATGTGCACTGGTCTTGAAGTATTTCAAAACTGTTTGACAGATTTTTGTTAACAGGTTAAAAGAGATTGTACAATTAAATCGACTACTTCCTGTTCACCATTTTGGTTTCACAGAAGGCTATTTTATTACTGAACAGGTATACAGAATTGTAAATATTATTACTCAAAGTAAATAATACTGTACAGCCGCAGTTTTAGATTTTCAGCAGGCGTATAATAGAGTATGGCACACCGGTATATTAGAAAAGATGAAAATATTTCTTCCTCATTTTTTCTTACTACTGCGATCATACCTGTCCGGACGAATCTTTCAAGTTAAATTTAATAGTGCCTCGTCATCTTTTGATGAAATACATCAGGGGACCCTCAGGGATCTACATTAGCACCATTCATGTAATCTCTTTTTACTTCGATATCCCAGAATCTTGAAACTGTTTGACAGCTACATTTGCAGAAGACATCTCGTATCTAGTAGTTTAGTAACGTATAACTTCGAATAGTCTACAGGAATATTTAGATGACGTTCAAGGACGGTTGTCTAGATGGAAGATTAAGAGGTATAAAACAAAATCATGCCACATGACTTTTACAATGCGAACTGTCCAAATGTAAAACTAAATGATGATACCATTCCTAAAAGAGATACGATAAAATATCTGGGTATCAATCTGAATAATCGTTTAACATGGAAGAGGCATATAGCAAAAGTCCGGAGCTTAATTTGAAGTTTAATAACACGTATTGGCTTATAAAATAAACATTAACATTAAATAACAAATTATTAGTTTTTAAAATTATTTTTAAACCTCGTAGAATATTTAGTGTTCAACTATTAGGTACAACAAGTACGAGTAGGCTAATGTAGAAGTAATTTCATCAGAATACAGAGGTTTCAGAGTAAAGTACTTAAGGACATTTTGAAACCACAATAAAGGTAAACTGTGGGTCCAATATTTAATAAGTAAGGAAAATTCAAAATAAACATAAAAATTCACAGGTATTCAGGGCAAAAAATCAGAATTCAAGTTTACTGAGGCACCAAATTTAATCAGAACAAATGTTATAAACCCAGTGTAAGCTAAAAAAAAAACTACAACTTTACGACTGCTTTTTTTATATTCAGTTCACTCTGAATAAGACAAAATTTAGTTAGTGGATCAAAGTTTGTATAATACTCCTCAAAGCCTACTTTCAAATTATGCATAAGAAACACAACACCAATTCAACCAATAGAAGACATAAATTTGCTAGCGAATCCTTTCGTTTGTTTCTTTCAAATAAAAATTATCCTACTCTTTATAAACAAGTTTTGTTTCAGATTTCATGGTTGTACTTTACAAAGTATTCATTATTCAAGTACGCCATGAAACTAAATAACCGTCTCAGTAAAAGAATGGGAACTCACCGATACGTTACATATTCCGGGTTAGATTCCCGACCGAGATCTGGAACTTTTCCATCTTCCAAATAAACTTCCTATTCAATCACCATAGTCTCTAAATATTTATCAGTTAATGAGACTTGAAAAATGCTTAATGTATGTAACATTGTACGAAAGAAATTTGGTAACACATTTCCTTTGAACAATCCGTACAAAAATTGTACATTCCGTAGTTAGTTGTATTAGTACACACCGTAAATACAGTAACTAATATTGAATAAATTAATTACAATAATAATAATTTCTCTGGCCGAACAAAATAAATAATACTTTTATACAGGAATATGCAGGACTACTGCATAGCTTATACGTACAATAAACCCATGTACATAGAGAACCCATGACAAATTTAACGTCTCTGAACATTAATATAATGTAATAGATTTTCTTCAGAGAAGAACATGTTCGTTCGAGAAGGATATCGTTCAGTAATTAACACTGTTAATGTTAATTTACATGTACATAAAATTTACATAGCTTATTAGTTATGAAACAGATAAATTTTTTGAACATATTGGTAATACAAAAAATACTTATTCTGCCTTTACTTTGTTTCAGGTCTTGCTATCGTATTTTGATGCATTCAAATTCCCGTCGTCAGAAGTAGTTCAATTCAGAGCACTCGTTACTCCTTGTATGCCGACATGTGAACCTGTACAGTGTGACCAAGAAGATGCATCTGGAGAATTACGGTCCGTGCAAAGTCTTGGCCGAAGGCGTAGAAGACGAGCGACATCCAGTTCCCCTAGAGATGACCTATTACTCGTCCAGTCCATTCAGATTACAGACAAATTCGACTTTAACAGAAACAAATCGACCAGAGCCGAAGAAGAATCATCATCAATTTACATGCATCATCAAGAATCCCCAGAGTCCGGGCTATGTATTAATTTAGCGGGAGTAGTAATTTCGGGGGTAGTATTTTTGGCCATTCAATTAGCAGTTGTAGTAGCGTGGACTCTTGTCTCACAAAGAAAAAGACATCTACACGACGGTTTAAGTATGAGCGTTCCCGATAGCTTATGTAAACTATACGACACTGGATACGCCAGAAGATTTTAAGATTGCCATCACTTTGCAAATGCTCAATATGTACGAAGAATGTTCACGAGTAATCTGATGAAACCCAGGACATAACTCTAAATTTTCTCAATAGTTATAACAACGACATAAAAAAAACTTCGTACAATATTTAGAGGTATGTTTTATTGCAGAATTAAAACAAGTGGCATACGTTCGATATCAAATTAGTGTGAGAACTCATTGAATTAGAAATTAATAAACAAATAATTTAATTTAAAAATACAAACGTAGTGTACAAATATTACACAAAATCGTCGAAACAGTATAATCGATTATTAACAAGTGATGAAACAAATTAGTGTAATTGAATATTAATTTAAGCGAATAATCCCACCATCTAATCATACTTGAACAGTGTAATTAACGATTGGTCAACAACTTCTCAAAAGTATGAAAAAATTATGTTATTACTTACACATTTCCATTACAGTCGCACAATAATTTTAATTTGCAAAAGTTACTTAATGCACAAGAATATTTAGACAAATTCCGTTTTATTTACATTTTTCCCACAAGCGTTCAAAACAAACGTCCACCTGTCAGAAATGTACATTGTTTATTTTTTCTACAACAAAAATTCGTTAAAATAATTTTAATATGTTACGATGAAGTGCAGCTTATTTAAAAGGCGAACTAGTAATTGGTTAATTAATGGGAATGTGTAACTACAATAAAATTTTAATTAAAACTCTAATTATTATTGTTAACAATGATGTTCGCTGTAATTTACAATTACTTACACTTTAATTATTTTGTTTTATTAAAATTTGGATATAAATTCTAGTAAAACATGACCACTGAAGGAGCAACACTTGTTATACGACTTACTAGCACACACACATTAATACTTGTGTAAAATACTATAATATTTGTAGTTGTGACAAGAAATAACAACTGTTTTCCTTACGTTAAGTTTATTTATAAAAAAAAATATTTAAATTGATAGTCAAAACTATGAGTTATCGAATAAGATACACATTTTTATACCGGTGCGTTTTATAATAAACCAACGAAACATTTATCTAAACATTTATTATAAGTAAAACCTATAGTATAAATAAAACAAAACAAAATGTTCGGGATA
Organism: Catonia carolina; assembly: GCA_035578175.1. Classification (NCBI taxonomy): domain Eukaryota; kingdom Metazoa; phylum Arthropoda; class Insecta; order Hemiptera; family Achilidae; genus Catonia; species Catonia carolina. Next base: position 131,519,519 of record JAQMRL010000001.1, on the reverse strand, counting down.
ATACAGGTTGTACGTAACACAATGTCCGTATAAAGACGCTAAACAGGGATGGTGACGAACGCTTTATTCATACTTTGGGGTGCTCTTAAAATCGTAAAAATGGAATATATAAATTTTATTAACTTAGCCTGACATTAATTTTTTAATGAACGTCAGGAAAACATACGCAAATATACAAATTAAATTCGTCCAACATTTTACTTTTAAAATTAGTAGTTACAGTCAACAAGGTATTTAATATATGGAGTAATATTTCCGTTATAAAAATATTCTATAAACTAAATTCGGAATAAATAAGGAAAACATGATTAGTTATACAGAAATTCATCAACTTATTTTATATTTAAAACACTGAGGTCTTATACCGCATTTTCAAAGTAGGTTTTCCAAAATAAAACGTGGTAAAATGCGTTTACTCAAAACACTGTAAAGGTTTTGAATTACGTATATAGATAATTTTTAAAGATTCAAAAATACTGTTTAGATGATTAATTTATATTTACCAATATCTTATTTCGAAAGTTAAATTTATTATTATAATTATTCTTTTTAGGTATCACCATACCATGATATTTTATTAAAATGAATGTCATACCCTCGTATGAATTATTCTTAAAGATTAAATAAAAAATATTTACAAATGTACTAAAATCGAAATCAACAAAATATAGTAAAAAATTCGAAATTTTTAAATTTTCTATGAGGTAATGTTTTTATATAATAAATAATGCCATGGACTAAGAATTAAAAATGTTTATAGTTATCAGAAATTATGTTGAAAAATAAATTTATTTAGATTTAAATAATTACATTTCAATTTACATTAAGGGTGGAAGTTATATTTTAAATGTCATTCATTAAAGTAGAATGAATTAACGGATGAATAAAATTTACAATATTTATTTCCGTACTCATAAAAAATTTAAACTAAATATAGATAAAAACAGTTCGATGCATCTCCATGACTTCATTAAAGTGATACATGAAGAACCCTTCATTCAAAGACTGAACTCATAAAACTTAAACAATTTTTATTACTGAAACGGATTTAAAAAAATAGTAACTAACCACCCAACATAAAGGATGTGTCAAAATATGGACTGCATTTAGAGTGTTACGTTTTTATATATAAATAGTACATAATTAGTTGTAAAATGTATGTAGCTTTAAGTGAGTGATTTTTTTCAGAGCGTTAAAAAGTAAATTATGTTTTTAATTTGTTATACTCCATCACTTTTCATACTGAAATTTACAAAAAAACCTAAATTTCATTGCTAAATATATATGATAAACATAATGCGATTATATTTCAAATTACAAAGCGTTAATAATATGAACTAAATCTAATTGTCAATTAATAAAATATAAGTTTAACATTATATATTACAGCAGTCAAATATTATAAAAATTATTTATAAGATATAAACTAAAGTACTTCTAAATAAACGAATGAATGAATTTGCACTTTTTGTTAATAATCATAAGTTAAAACTTATAAAATTTCTAATTACATCAATAAAAATAATATAATTTCGGTATGAAGACTGACAGGAGAAATCTGTTTCACGTTTTTGACAAGGATAATAATGGAACAACAATAAATCTTATGGATGAATGAATGACTCGTAATGTAATATGATAATAATAAAAATAATAAATGTGTGCCTGTGATGTGTGTTATGTGTTATTTAAATTAATTAATTAATTCGGTTCCGTTCTTGTCCTTGTCATAAATAGCAATGTTCCCGACAAAAAATATTTGAACTGTTAAATAATTGTTAATTTTCAGTTCAGATTATCTGTCGCAAACAATGCTACCGTGAACACTAGGTATATTTTAATTTTATTCGTTTGATGTGTGGTCAATATGATGATATTTATTAACTAAGCTAAGTAATTAAATTAATTTATTTATTTAAAGTAAGGCTCATTAATTATTATTATTATTATTACTATTATAAATTATAATTACGCGATAGAATTTTTCTCACATGTACTTCTTCCTAATTAAATTTAATGAAATATAAATAATACATACCAATAATGAAACAAGAATTATTATTTATTAATTTTACCAAACCTTAACACCCAGTTACTAAAAATTGTAAGTACTTTTAGAAAGATGTTATATCATAAAGGTTTAGGAGGAAAGGATCATGCGAAAACATAATGATAATACCTGCACTTCATGCAAGTTCAATCGTTAGCGTAATCAACTGCTAGACACTGCTTCAGATTTTGATTTCCGGTAGGGAACAAATCGAACCCTATATCATCACGCACTAAAAATGTTTCAAACCCAAAGGAATCATCAATTACCTTTGCTAATGACGCTACAATTCCCTTCAAAAATAAAAAAAATAACAAACTAAACACGCTACTTTAAAAACAAAAACTGCAGGATGTAGAAAACTGAGAAATGTTGAGATCACTATTCACATCAAGGTTTACAATGTTTGGAGACGCTATAGAACATAAATATATAGATCCAAAAAGTATTATCACAACGTAACCGGTTTTACACAATTTCTACAACATTGTTCCATTTAAAGCAAATAGTAACTTACATAATATAAGATAAATTACATAACTTGTGGATTATATTAATTGCCGTTAAAAATTTCAACAAATAGTAACGTAACGCAAAAGCTTATAGAATTAGTTTTCGAAATTTTGGGCTATGTATACATCTAGTACATGTTCCAGACTACACTACCTTACAAAATTTCAAAAATAAAACACGAACTAAATCATCGACCTAAGTCTAGGCTATATATTTTTGTTCTTTCGATAAACAAGCCAGTGACGCAAACAAGTTAAGACTTAAGATTCTCTCTAATGCACGTAGGAATTTTTTTTTAAATGATAAACTTAAAACTAACTAGATAGTTCGGGTATGCTGCAGCTAATAAACAGTAAAAGAGAGAATATTCGGAACCGCTTTCAAGAATAATATAATATAACTTATATTAGAATAATTGGAAATGTACGAAAAAATCAGAAACCGGATAATAGGAGCTGTAGAAATGTAAAGACTGTGATTTTGAGAACAAAAAAAAGAAACCTGAAATTTTAGCAGAACGTCATATAAAATTTTGCTGAAAAACGTTAGACCACCTTAAAACTACATTTCTGGATTCAGAAGCTTCTAAAATTTAAAGATTTTCCGCGGCCACATTTTTGGATTAGTACAGAAAACATTACCATAATGTACAATATAATGTACTGTATAACTACCACAATGTACTGTTTAACGTGATTTAAAACAATAAATCACCCTTTATTTTAAAACTACAAAATATTTCACGTAATTCACTTCAATAAAAAATTGAAGGCTTATATAAAATAGATATTTTACACGCAGACTGAAACACCAGAAACTTAAAGGACGTTTAACAAAAAAAAAACTCAAATATTTCACAACAGGTTTTCAAAAGCCACACGTACCGTTGTTTTTGAAAGCATACTGCCAATTATGGTTTTGCTTAAAACGATGATAGATATTTCCATACAAAATTAGGACGATTTCATAAGATTCTGAACATATTTCAGAAATCTAACGCACATCCCTTAACTATGCGACTTTACAATTCATTCTTACTCCATCAATTAAGTAAGTTAAATGTAATAATAATATTAATTAAATGTTATATATTCCCATGGATAATAAAAGGTAGAATCAATTGGATGGAACAAAGGTAAAAATAACAATAAATGATTATTCAATGAAAAACTTTGTTTAAATATGAACTTTAATTAATTACTAATTTTCTCATACAAATATACTACAAGAATAATTTACAAAACAAATATAATCTCGCTTACAAGTATACACAAAATTTATTAATACATCGTTTTCAATTACGGTAAAACTTTTGTTGGAGTCCCACTAAAGGTGAAGTTCTCATTCAGTTCCTGAAATACCCAAACACCTATTACAATTTCACAAACAGAACAGCGGGCTCTTTTTTTACACATCCACTAATCGCAGTTACAGAAAACAGAAGAAAGTGTCCAATTATATATCTACATCAAATCTAAGCTCCAATAACAGAACAGTATCTACAGTAATAGGCTAGATCTATTTATTACAAAACAAAATGCAAAGGCCCACTTTTTAATTTATAATACTCGTACAAATTTACAAAGTAGATCGTTGAAAATGTCACAGTGCATAGAAAATAAATTAGAAGGAATTACACTCTTAATTATTTACAAAACTAATACAAGAAAAATAACAACTTCAAACGTTCTACTCAAGCTCTATTTAAGTTTCCAGACGCCTTTCAACCAAATCTTGCAACGATCTGTTGCAATTTTGAACGATAATACCCCTGTCTCCACTACAATCCCGTAAACTACGCAAAGCAACTTATGAAAATTACTTTTCACTTTATTACAATTCTAATTTTATACAATAATTATGCGTAACTCTGCGTCAAAATAAACGAACCATATGGAATTAATAAATTACAATTATTTTTTTTAATAAACAGATAGAACTGCATCGTTGATCTTTTTTACCCTAATGTGTGTAAGCTGCAGTCTGTTCGATTTAGATTAATAAGCAACCCTATGACCCGATGAGTTCAGAATTACATGTATGACATGTAAATGATGTGTAGTCTTGTACATGCTCAGGCCGACCATTCTTGAGATAGTATGGTTAGTTGAACCCCGACCATCAAAGTACACCGGTAACCACAGTCTAGTATTCACATCTGTATACAAGTAACTACATTTACTAGGTTTTGAATGACGGAAAATTTGTCTCCGTACATCAGCTGTTTCTACAAATTTAAAAAAATAAACTGTGTAAATATAATAAAAGTATGTTACAGCTAATAAACTCAAGACACACTTTTCAAAAGTTGTAAAGAAATTTTAAATTACTATCTACCGTTGGAGTTCAGAAGAAAATCCAAGAGACTTTTGGTAAAAAATTAAGCATATTTTAATGACCGTCGATCTCTTTTATTAATTGCGAGTTAAAATTAAATAACTTGGTGCAAACTTTACGGCAACTGGGACTAAAATAATAAGTAGAGAAGCAAAAATTAAAACACGGATTGGTTAATCAAGAAATTGAAGTAAAATTTTAATGGTTATTTAAAGTTCATTAAAAAATTACATCGTAAAGCTATTTTACAATAAAACAATTTGAAAGTAACGAGACACGTAAAAAATTCAATTGTAACTGCAACAGATTGAAACAATTTAGAGAGAATAATTCCTCTCCATTGATATAGCCACCCATTTTTTAATTGAAGTTTTTTAAATTAAAATTTATAATTCAATATTTTCTTCGTTATATAATGTCATTGTGATGACCGATTATACAATTGGGAAACTAAGGCACATTTCAGCTACGACCAGAATGAAAAAGAACGTATTAAGTAATGTCTGAGAGAAATACAGCAGCATTACTTAAATTATAACTTAATTGTTTTACATAAAATTACGTTTAGTTTTGACATAACTTATTACAGTACATCTTTTTCACAAAAATTTCGAATTACGGGGAACAGGTTGTAACAATATTTTGTGATACGAGTGAAAAATATGTTTGTGTCTTCCTAAAAAATATGAAGTTTAATTAGAAATGGGAGATAATATCCATATAACAGCCATTTTGAAAGGATAACCTATTTTGATTGACTGGTCCAGTTGCAGCGAAAAAAAATAGCGTTAAATTTCAGAGATGACACGGCTCAGATAAATGTTTTCAAGTATATCAGCATCTGAGCAGGTTTTAATTTAAATCAATGCCCAATCAACTTCAAAACCGGCTATTCTAATATTCCTTTAACGCTCCTTTCAAATTTTAATTAAGACTCTATCGTTTACAATTCAACCAGGTTGGAATAATAAACATTATAAACGACTTCCGTTCCAGATTTTAATGATTTAATTCACTTTTACTTTTAAAAATATACAATACTATTAAAACATTTTCGTTAAATTTATTTAACCTTAAGCGAAATATTAAAGAACAATTTGCAACCGGAAATCATTTTGATAAATTCACGATAGGAAAACGGACACAAAAAAATTAAGTAAAATTTAGTTACTACCACACGAACGTTAGCGTAAGGTTAAGTCCAATGATAATTTAAAACATACGAGTATATTAAATTCCACAATCTCGGACAGGTTTATTAGAGCTTCTATGTTATAACAGACCAATCAATGCTTACCAAATAATAAACATATTTTTTTTTAAATCAACAAGTGTTTTCGACTACATGAATGCCACGGTATTTACTGTCTGTCTACAACTTGATGGCTTCCCGCAGAGGGGAGCAATATGCCATTTGTAACACCATTTCAGAAAACATACACCTAATGTTTTTAAAGTAACTGAAACTTAAATGACGTATTTTTACAAAGAAAGTATTTCGCATGTTTTTTCTTTCTCTTGCCTATATGAATACATAGGAAGGAAAGTATTGTTTTTATGTCGATTTATCGAAATAGAGTTTTCACCGGATCTACACGTTTTCAGACCCCCTGAACCCAAAAAACATGTTTTTAGTGATTGGTCTGTGTGTGTGTGTGCGCGCGCGCGCGCGTATGTGTGTGTGTGTGTGTGTGTGAACAGAGTATCTCAATAACGGAACATCGTACAAACTTAAAACTTGAAACTTAAGACACCACTACCACGACCCGACACGAAGATTTTCATCAGAATCGGTCAACCGGAAGTAGTAGTTTATTCGTGTAATTTTTCACTTTTTTGTGATTTTCTCAAAAATGGTCCTACGATTTTTTTTAAAAATCGCCACGTTTACTAAATTTTTTATGCTCTACAAGATAAGGTAGGCGTCATGTCCGCTGAAATTCTTGGAGAGGCTGTTTTCACGTAAAAAAATTGTATTTTTAAGATCCCGGCTTTATTATGCATTTTAGTGCAAAAATGATTTTCATTTTGCGTCTTTCACTCATGATGAAAATAAGGTTATGTTTATTGAGGTTAGTTTTTTGTTTGTTTCTAATGTTTTACTACTAATGTTAGATTATATTGTTCATTATTTGCATTGGCAAGAGAAAGTTTTGTTAGTGTGTCACACCAGATTTTTTATTCTATAAAATATTTCGAAAAACACACGCTTAATGAGATAAAGTATAATTTAGTAAAAATTTTGTTTTTGAAGAAAAAACGTCAATTATTTTTTTTCACTAAAAATTACGATATATATTTTAACGATATAAAATATATTCATAAATTTTCTCTATTTAATTTCCTGCATGTGTACAGTTATCTTTAAAGACCGAAAAGTTTCTCACATGCTGACTTTTTTTAGGTCGTGTTCCGTGATTTGACAAAATTTATTTATGATAATACCTCGTAACTTAAAAAGTAATAATTTTCTGTTTAATTTAATTGTATAATCGTTTTCCATAATTATTACAGAAAAAACTGCAAAATAATGTGTTAATCCATGAAATAGCTGTTGACTAATGACGACGTATTTGGAAAAATACGGGTTTTTCTTCAAAAACAAAACTTTTACTAAATTATACATCATCTCATTAAGCGTGTGTCGTTCGAAATAATTTTATAGAAAAAAAATACTTTGTTTTATAAAAATATGTCATATTCAACAACTTTTCGTTACTTAAAAAATTAGATGTATGTTTTCTGAAATAGTTTTACAATTCGCATATTGCTCCTCTCTGCCGGAGGCTATCAAGTTATTGACAGACAGTATAAACTTTTTCTGTAAACTGTATTATCAGTGGAGTCTAAAATCAATCAATTGATGTAAACAAGAAAATATTTCTGTTCAAACATTTCACTTCTACATTTCCTACCAAAATTTATCGTTTGAGTTCATCCATAGGATTTCGCAAATCTTTTATCCTCATTTTCTTGAAAACTCCTTATGTTTAAACAAATTTAATTTGATTTCTGTAGAACTGAAACAATTTGAGTACAGGTAAAATGCAATCAGCTAAAACTACAGGTCAGTATTGTATATGTATTTTTTCTGCAAGAACTTGTAGCTCTTTTCTCATAACCCATTACAAAAACGAACCAGTGTTTACACACAATTTTCAACGAACCAATCCAAGAAAAGATTAAACATTTTTTAAGTACAACTTGCATAATCTGTACACCTTATCTGAATAATGGTTTACATTTCTCCAAGTTTAACACTGCAGATCTTAATGTGGTAAAGTGCAGACTAACAAACACTATTATGAAGGCTATTTGAGAAATTTTAAACTCAGTAAACGAAAGTGCATTAGTACAGTATATTGTCAAATTTAATCAAATTCTAATTCTGTTTTCTTAGTAAACATGAAGGGCCGCCTCCGAAACATAGTGGTTAGCGCGCTAGCCGCCTACTAAGCGGAGGTCCTAGGTTCGATTCCCAGCTAGATCTAGAAATTATTACAAATCAAAACACACCGTTCCAATTCCATAACACATTGTAGTCGCTATTAACCAAGCTGTTGATGTGACTTTATAAATAAACTAAAAAAAAAAATCGGGTGACCAGAACTAATATAATCTACTTATATTACACCAATCAGATTGTAACAGTAGGCCAACAGGTGAAACGATTTTTACATAGATATATTATTTTATTTTGTATTAACATTCAAATGAAATTTTACTAATTAAAGATATTTTGAAAATAATTATGAATATATAATAATACATTAAAGGACTTAAAGTTAAACAGTTAAAAAACATTAATTTACTGAATGTTTATCACTGTTAAAAAAATGTTGATTTTTAAAGAGTAAGTAAAGAGACGGTTACTATTTATGTCGTAATAGCTTGAAGAGCAGTTTATTTTCTAGGCCAAAGGCCGTAAAACGTTAATTTATCGTTTATTTAAACACAATTAAAAAGTATTACATATCTGGATACAAATATATATACCTTGAACAATTCAAATTGGCACAAGCAGCTTCAGTATTTATCTACTCCACTCTTCGCCCCTCGCCATCCAACGACGGTAGTCACAAAAGTATACAATTGCTACTGTAATGTGCAATTCACGCACAGTTACTGCGCTTTGTTTTCACTGTTGTTATTAATAATTTGTCAGCCATAATGATGTGACTAATTTGTTCTCATATATGATTTTCTGCTCATCATATATTCAGACCAATTTGTTTAGTTAGTTGCGTGCGTCTGTAGTATAGTTTAGTCAGTTTTGGCGGTTTAGTTCTTGTAATTTATAATTTAATTTTTACTGGGACAAATTAAATACATATTTTAAAATGAATTAATTATAAATATGTATGTTTGTAAATTGAAATAAGGTTGTAGGCATTTGCGTACATTAAAATTTGTAGACCTTGTTGAAAGAATAGGTTATGGATATACTTTATGAAGAACTGTGTACACACGCAGAGCAAGAGTTGTGCCAATTTAAATTGCCCACAGTATACATTTATAATACAGATAAGTATCATCATTCATTCATTAAAATAATAATTCATATTTTGATAAGATACTATTTCAGATCTAAATATTGTAATCTTGACATCACCTAAGTGATAAGTTACAAGTTAATATTTTTAAAATGTATCTTGTTAGAATATGTCGATCTTCACTTTAAGAAATAACATTTTTTCCTTGAACTTATCTTAAAATTTTAGTTTCATGTTTCTTCGCGTGTTCAAGATTTAATAAGGTTTAAAGGCCGTATAATCGAAATTTCCGTTGTAATGGTCTATAATCCAAAATGAAAAATCTGGTGTGAAACACTCACACAACTTTCTCTTGCCAATGCAAATGATTAATAATAAACCTAACATTATTAATAAAATATTAGAAATAAACAAAAACTAACCTCAAAAACATAACCTTATTTTAATCATGAGTGAATGACGCAAAATGACAATCGAACTCAGTTTGGCTTAAAAATACGGAAAATCACGCTTTCACGCTAAACTAGGCTCTGTAGAGAAAAATGCTCTAAACAAAAGTTGTAGATCTTTTAATTTTCTATAACTTTTATTATATACACTTTTGTCGTAAAATGCATACTAAGCCCGAAATGTTAAAAAAATCGATTTTTCTCACGTTTTCGTGAGAAAAAAACAGAAAATCGCAAATTACCGCTAAACTAAGCGTTATACAAAAAAATGTTTGAAACAAAAGTTGTAGGTTTTTAAATTCTCTACAACTTTTATTATATAAGTTTTTGCGCTGAAATTTATATTAAAGCCGTAATCTTAAAAAAACAACGTTTTTACGTGAAAACAGCCTCACCGAGAATTTCAGCAAACATGGCGCCTACCCTATCTTGTAGAGAATAAAAAATTTAGTAAAATAGGCGATTTTAAAAAAAATCGTAGGACCAGTTTTTGAGAAAATCGCAAAAAACTGAAAAATTATACGAATAAACTACTACTTCCGGTTGACCGATTTTGATGAAAATGTTCGTGTCGCGTCCGGTAGTGGTATGTAACTTAAGTTTCAAGTTTCAAGTTCGTACGATGTTCCGTTCTTGAGATATTCTGTTCACACACACACACACACACAGACACACAGACACACAGACACACACACAGACCAATCGCTAAAAACATGTTTTTTGGGTTCAGGGGGTCTGAAAACGTATAGATCCGGTGAAAACTCGATTTCGAAAAATCGACATGAAAACAATACTTTCCTTCCTATATATTCATATAGGCAAGAGAAAGTAATAATGAACGAGTTAATGTTAATATTACACTATTTCATTCAAGTTTTATTTGCGTTAAAAGAAAATGTTAAGTATCTCTTGTTTCTTTCAAAACAGAAACTTGATATTTTATTCAATGTTTATTATGGAAACTGACTGAAGTAAAATGTAAGGTGATAACATCAGCAATAACAAACACAAACAAATATATGCGATAATAAAAACCATGTATGTGTGAATGAATGAATGCTCGATTTGGTAACGAATTTTTACAAAACCTTCGAAGGAGAATTAAACACAAGATATGTAGTTATACTAAATTTCAGGTAAAAATGCATAACGGTATAAGCTGGATAATAATGGATAAATTGTAAAATTTAATTAACAATTATGCAGAATTTAATTGCTCACACCATTAATTAATTTATTCAGTGAAATAAAATGTCAATGTAATAATAAGTACACGCTATTTTAGAACAATTCATTCACAGAATCTTAGAAATCTGTAGTTATTTAAAACAATAAACATTATTAAATAAGCTACAAAGAATTTCTTATAATTATAGTTCCTTTAGTAATAGCCTACTATTAACAATTATTAATAGCAATTATAATTTCATTAATAATTCTATGAATATGCGTATTAAAAGTCCCCAACACAGACAGATAGAAATACTTGAGTTGCATTTCACAATGAAGACCCCGACAATTCTGTAAACAATATGTTACAATTTTTTCTTATAACTTTTCAACTTCTCTTTCAGTGTCAATGTGTATTTTTATTACTGGTACTTCCAGCAAGGGGAAGACTCTTAATTTACACTCTTCAATTTCCTCGTGCAATCCTTATTTTACGGAGGTAAATCTAAAACACAGTACTTCCTCTTTGGCAATACTATTTATCTGTGGAAAGAAGAGAGTTGGCGAAAAGGCGCAAAACCGGGTGCATACTACCATTTCAAAAACATTTTCTGTTTTTAATTCATAAAATTTATTGTAAATCCACATATGTAACAGAAAAAATGGAGGCGTTATTATTTGTCCAGTGAAATTTTCAGGTAGCATGGAACCGTTAATAATGTATTTCAAGTTTTTCTGAAAATTCCTTTTTCTGAAATTTTTGACATTTTTCGTTTAAACCGTCGTTTTCTTTCTACTCAACAGAATGCAGGGGAATTTTGTAAGCGTGCCTGGTATATGTCAAGAAGGCTAACGTAATGAATAATGAAGAATTTTATTGACGCTTTTCAGCAGGAGGGACATTTTCTTTCAGAAAAATTAAATTTTTTAATTAAAAATAAAAAATTGAAAGAAAACGTCCGTCCTATTTAAACATGTGAATAAAACTATTCTTTATTCATTACATTAGCCTTCTTGACAAATAACAGGCACGCTTACAAAATACACGACGGTGTAAACGAAAAAAAAAAAAAATTCAGAAAAACTGGAAATATATTTTGAACGGTTCCAAAAGCTACCTGAAAATTTCACTGGACAAAAAATATACGGTTCCATTTTTTCTATTATATAAGTATATTTACAATAAACTTTATGAATTACAAAAATTAAAATTTTTGAAATGGTAGTATACACCCAGTTTTGCGCCTCTTCGCCAACTCTCTTCTTTCCACAGACAAATAGTACATAGCACTCTAACATTCAAATTTATGTCAATACTTGTGGATGATTCTTCTTCAAAGTCTGGAAAGCCATATTTACTTTCATACCATCTTATAAAAAAGTTAACTAGTTTTATAAGTTGAAACATCCCCCTGGTCTATTTTTTAGTTCCTTTAACTAAATGTAAGTTATACCTACTCTTTTTACCAAAAAATAGTGTAACAAGAAAACATTGTTTAAGGATTTATCTTTAATTGAAAATTATTTCAAAGGAGCTTCAATTCCGAGTCAGGTCTGGCATTTTTTCATTAATTACCCTTCATTGTTTGCATTTGCATTAATTTCAAAGGCAGCCGTACTTAAAATAAAAAAAAAAACAGTCTTTAATTTCAGATTACAAATAATCACGTACGTAACAAATGCAATTAGATTTGTAATAGGATGCAACTAGGATTTTTAATAGGTACTCTAATACTAAACGGATGTCCCATTATTTCTGCAACTGAAATAAGCGAGAATCCCACTGTGTTCAAACGAAAAAATTAAACGAAATTTTTGAAATGGTAGTATACACCCAGTTTTGCGCCTCTTCGCCAACTCTCTTCTTTCCACAGACAAATAGTACATAGCACTCTAACATTCAAATTTATGTCAATACTTGTGGATGCAAAAATAAAACTAAAACTAAAAAAAATAAACTAAATAAAATTAAAATAAAACTTGTGCAAAAATAAATTTAAAAAATATTCTTTGGTTTAGTTTTATCATACATTATAGTTAAATATAGGTGAATTTTTTTCTTAGTCTTTTTAGATACAAGTTTAAAACATTTAAATGTTTAAAATTTTCCTTAAATATTAACACAAAGTTTTACATTAATTAACACGCTTGCTTTAATTCCAACAGATTATTATATCAATTATGTTTGCACTGTAAATGGAAAAATCTGATGAAATGCAATTTTCGACTATCACCGACTCGCACTCAAGAAGTTGTCAATCTGCATACAGCTACTTGTGTTGGCTGTTAGATTGGTATTTCACTATAAGCTGTCACAGTTTAACAAAGTTGTCTGAATGGCAGGTGTGCAATGTATACAGAACAAGAGGTGAACGCCCTTAGGGTACAGTAGGTTACAGGACCGACCCATAGGGATCCAGCTCGTTTTTTTAAACAGTCGATTCCGAGAAAGCCACTTTTAAATAGTATATTTATTTTAACTATTCAATACAAAGTAAAAAATGAATTTAAAAAAAAGTAAACATATTGGGTACTTTTAAGAACACTTAAGATAACTAATAAAACATAAAAAATAACGAGACGATACACATTTCCTGCCATTTATTACATTCAAACTTTTCTTTTTTAAACAGCAACCAAGGTTTGATAAAATACTAAAATGAAAAGTACGGTGCTCACATTATTCTTGTGAACGAACTACGAACGGTTTCTAACAATAAATCTAATCAATTATCAGTTTAAATCAATTAATAAAGGACTTTGTACTAAGTATTAATAATACCTTTGAAGAAATTTTGAAAAACATGAACAATAAATTTACTAGCAATTGCGCTTGCGCTGCGTGTGGAGTTATTGCTATCCTCATAGGGATTAGGTTAAAATTTAGGCTGAGAACATCGTTGGGTGAATAAAAATTTCTATAAGACCTAGTATCAAAATAATACATTATTATTATTTAACGCAAAAGTGAAGCTTGGTTGCCTGAAATAATGCGAACAAAACAGTATCTAAAAAAAACATTTTAATTATAAAATCTTTTTTTATAACAATACTTAAGATATAGCCAATAGTAAAACACACATTCCGCTCAAAAATTTGCATGTGAATTATGATATGCTGATACGATCACTAATTAAGTTTTACAATGATTCATCTGAACACTCCTTCTCTTCACGAGTTAGGGATTTCTACCTGTTCCGGCACCCATATTTTCTTCAGCCTGCCAATACCTCTACTTCACACTGGTTTGTAACTTCTCGCTACAATACACAAGCGGCTTTCTGGCATTCTATTTAAATGGTCGACCAACTGGGCAAAATACAATTTATATTTTCGTTGAGTGGAAAATTTCCAACTCTTGCCTTATATCTTTACTTCTGATCCTGTCTAGTCTTGTACAACCCTTGACAGACCTTAAGAATTTCATTTCAGCAGTTTGAATGTGTCTTTCCTTCTTTTTCCTCATCACACACGCTTCACTGCCGTATGTCCACAGAGTATAGAAGTAATAGAGCGGCCTAGTGAAGGAGCGAAGTGTGTCTACTTACCCCCACTCTTTGGTTACCCATATCGCCTGCCAATTCAATCATTTCCCTTCCCGCGAAGCGGTAACTAACCTATAATCTGTGCGTTTCTCTTAATTTTTTCAGTTATTGTTTAATATTATATAGTGAGTTTTGTTTATTCACTTTAGTTATTGTGCGTGGATTATTGTGTGTGAATTATTGTGCGTGGATTTTTGTGTGTAAATTATTGTGTGTGGACACTTATCCAGCTTTAAAATGGGTATGTTTGTGGCGTACGGATGCAATAACCGAAAAAAGAAAACAGAAGGTGTAGGGGGAATGAAAATTTCTTTCCACCGTTTTCCTAACAATCCAGAACTCAAAGAAAAATGGATTTAAGCAATCAGAAGAGACAACTGGAAACCATCTAATCACAGTCGTATTTGTCGTGACCATTTCAAAGAAGATGATTATGATAACTCTTCTCCTTTTAGAAGATATTTAAAAAAAGATGCAGTTCCATCGATATTTGCAGCATTTCCAACACATTTACAGCCGTCAACATCAACGTCAAATGTAAGGAGAGTTTTAAAGCGTGCTCTCTCACCAATTTCGCCCCCAATATCGGAAAAAATACAAAAAAACTGATTTCGAAATAACTACCGAAAAACTTAAGAAAACCCAACGGAAACTAACTGAAACAAGAAAACGATTAAGAAATATGATATTAAAACAAAAGAGATTAAAGTTAAAAGTGGCTAATTTAAAAGATATCATAAGAGAATTTAAAAAAAAATCTTTTTCAGTCGGAGCACGGTGATCTATTGAAAAATATTTCAAAAACATCGTTCTGTCCTATACAGAGAGAATCAAAAAAGCACACCAACCCCAAACTGAAAAAAACTGTGCGATGACCGTCTTCGTAATTTCGCCACGACTTTGCATTTTTATCTCCTAAAGCGTACAACTTTGTTCGACACACTTTTCAGACTTGCCTTCCTCATGTCCGAACAATAGCTAAGTGGTATTCTTCAATTAATGCCGAACCAGGGTTTAGCTCAGAAGTTTTCCGAGTACTAAAAGAAAAGTGTCAAAATGAACATGGTTTGGTGTGCAGTTTAATGTTCGATGCAATGGCCATTCGGCAGCATGTAGATTGGGATGGAAAAAAATTGTATGGGTACATGGATCTGGGACGCGGAAATACTGACGACGGAGCTCCAATAACCAATGAAGTGTTTGTCATTCATCTCGTATGTGTCAATAAGTTACAGAAAATACCTCTGGGGTACTTTTTTATTAAAGGAATCACCGGTGAACAAATTTATTCTCTGACCTTTCAATGCTTGCAACTTCTATCTGACGTAAACATCAAAGTTGCCTCAATCACTTGCGATGGCACATTATCTAACTTTTCGTCTTTCGTAAGATTTGGTTGTAATTTAAAAGACTCAAGCCAAAAACAAAAAGTTAGAAAAAATATTTACCTAAAACAAAAAATAAAGTGAAACAGAACAAACATTGCAAATCTATTAATTACCACTGAATTATTATTTTTTTCATTTATTTTCTTAATGTATTAATTATAATAATAGTTGACAGCCAATTCTGGTTTTTGATTTTCACTTATTACAGTAACGAATCAATCAATATACATTCATTTAGTACTTTTTAATAAACATAAATACCAGTGATTTCATATTTTGTATAACTTTGTTCATCTGGCTTTCTATATTATTTAACTTATTCTCTCAGTTACAATGAAAACTAACAGAAGCAAAACCAAAGAAATCCGAGATAAGGCTGAAAAACTAAACGAAACAGAAACAGCAGTGTGATGGCAGGTGGCTGGGCTAGGCGAGGTAGGTAACCAAGGAGTTGGGGGGTCAGCGCACACAACCGCCAGTCCGCCGCTTATGGAAAGGCTTCTCTAGTTATTCTATACTCAGTGCGTATGTCAAAGGTGGAACTGCCAACGTCTTATAAAACTTTCACCTTGTTTCGGGTCTTGTCTTTGCCTCAGTGCCCTATGAATTGCCTCACATATCTGATTAAATTTATACAGTTTATCTTTCATATCATAGTCATCTTCATATGAGACATCAGTTCCTAGGTATTTATAGTGGCTCACTTGCTCTAGTATGTATCCATTAATGACTATTTTGGATCTTACTGGTGTTTTTCCAAAGAATGCCATGACATTCTAAACACTTCTTGAAAACACTAAATGTAGGGTACTGACAACGCTATCAGGAAGCCTGTTCCGAAGATTCACAAGCAGAGAGAAGTATTCCTGTTTCGTAAATGTAACAAACCGGTTCTTCAGTAGAGAAACTGTAAAAGTGTTCCCTAATAATGCAACCCTAGTCCTACTGTTGAGTTCCCTGATGACTAATGAAACTGGAGTTTAGTAGAAACCATTAAGTATTTTGTATGTTTCCATAAGATCCTTCCGACGACGATGATATGCCAGAATAAGATGATTTAAAAAGCGAAAACTGTCTTCATACGAAAGGAGTCGAAGCATCGGCACTCCCTTCGTCACGTATTGCTGTAACCTCTCCCAGATGGTTACTGGATTTATAACTATATCTCCTTTGGGAGGTACAGAAATTATATTTATTGTTGTAGGGTATAACCTGGGTTTTATCCCTTAATGATGACCTTAATTTATTTCTCTTTTCCTAGTATCACTTAGATAATACGCATACCGATTTCAGAATTGTGGCTTTCCATAATGTAGAAATAATGGGGAAAACGCTACGGTTGTCCTCCTTTTACCCTTTAAGTCCAAGTAATCTAAATTTAAATGATTTAGCATTTATTTTTAAGCCCTAAAGAACAAATGAACTGAGTTTCAGCTTTCTAAGAGATCGCGAAATAGAGAATCAGTGATGAGTGAGTGAAGACTTTCCCATGTACATATAAATACAGATTAATTTACAATAAAAGATAAGAGAAACTGGAATACAAAGTGACATAAATTTATATTTGAAAACGAACAACCACAATGAACCGAATGGAATCAATCTAATACTAATGTCCACCACGGCTTGAACAAAGCCATCAATTTAATCTCAATCAAGAACAAACAGTAGAGCAAAGAGAAGTGTAACACTACTAGCTCAATTAAAGAATATTATATGCAAAAAGTGTCTCGGCTACGGAAGTCCATAATTTTCCGCAGACTGCTATCTTCCATTACTGCAATGCGTATCTAACTTAATAACGTGCATTCTAGTGCCGAAGAAAACTTAATATGTAATTACAACCATTCTAGTTTCTTCATCGTATTTACCGGATATAATCTTTAACATTATTTTTTTTAATAAAAACATTTATTGCAGCACAGCGCATGAATGAATTCAAAAGAAAAGTTTTTAAGTACGTAGTATCTGTTGTTGTATCTGTTGTAAAATGATATGTACGGGATATTTGTTAGTTACACAATCAAGTGCCTTTTTTGTAGTAGGGATGATAGATGTAACTGTTTTCCTTCAAAATTACAAAGTGAATAAAAAGCGATTATGGAATAGGCTCAATGTAGTCCTACAAGAAGTTAAATGTCTATCAGTCTTAGACGGTTTCAAATTCGAATTCTGATACGACAGGATGGCACACACAATTATTTAATCTACCAAGCGGGAATAACAAACTAGCGTATTAAATAATAATAATAAATAATATTCGATAGTCTAATAAAGAAGTCCCGATCGCGTAAAGGATTCGGTGACGATAGCGGAAAATAACTACATACTACCCAAAAATAAAGAGGCTATAAGGGTTCACCTTTACCAAGTGTTTAAGCACAAAATTTATTATTTTTTTTTAATTTTTGGTTTTACTTTAATTTATTATTAAGGCTACTTATTAAAATTATAATAAATTTAATGATTAATCTAACAATTTCTAAGGAACGGTGTGAATCCGATTAGATCCCCACGTCCATACAATGGTTCAAATTTTTTTTAAATCTTTTGTAAGTGAGAAGTAAATTACATTTTGATATTTGAATAATTACTAATACAAATAAACGTGGTACTACTTGGCCTAAAGGTTAAGTTTATAAAAATAATACATTACAGTACGAGGAAAGAAATAATTGTCAAAAAATTATGATATTTTTCAATTAAGTTATAAGAGACAAGTACTAGCTACAGAAATAAATATTTTCCTAAATAAAGTACTTAATACAATATCTCTACTTTGGTAGAAATATGACACATACATCCTAAACAGAAAAACTAAATTTTTTATTATACTGTTTATTATACTGTTCGTTGTAGTTGTTGAGAAGGTTTCCCTTCATACAGCTTTGTTAATGATATTTGTTTGACAAGCTCCTTTTTATGTCAAGCCAAAACAAATATCGTTAATCAACTACGCCTTTTCAGAACACACATGAAACAAAGTCGCCATTTTTTTTACCGCACGGGAACCAATTTAGAGTACCCGAAGGAATTAAAGGACAGACGACAAGACCTAATTCAAAAAATACAGCAGAGAAGGTAGAATACCCGGGCCAAAGGCAAGGTGTCTCATACAACATTTAAGATGGTACAAATGCAATGTGGCCCTCACTCGCATTGGTTCCTTTTGCGCATTAAATTCCTAAACAAAACACTTCATTGTATACATTAGGTTGGGAACTATTTCGCATTCATCTCACTTCTGATATAATAAATAAAATTTCAGATTCTTCGTTTGGAATGCCTGACTGGTTTTCGCAAACTGGCAACTTTATGTAGCCATTTCACGCGTCCGGACATTTGGCAATTTAAAAGTTTACATATTGCTTTGAGGAAGTAATAAAACAAAGACGTTTGTTTAAAAATACTTCAGTAAAATAAAATGAAACCATAAAATAAAACACGTTCACCACCCTCTTCTTATCTCCCGATTCTACGGTACAATAAAAAGCGGAACCTAATTAAATTAAGACTTAAGACTAGTCCCGTATTAAATATTTTCGGTCATAAAAAAAGTATAATTTAATACGTTGTATTAAGTTACGGACTTTTATTGCTTGAAAATTTGATTGTTAATTTAATGAACTGACAGAATTATTAGTGCGATTAATCTTTAAATAACTTTAACGTACTTCAAATACTGCATATACATTTGCATGCACAATTCTGTGCTTGATATAGAGAATATAAAATTAATTTTAGCCCCTTAAATTGTTAGTAACGCACACGCAAGGCAGAGATCAAAAGAGCTTGTATTTTTGAGCAAAGATTAAATTAAATCATAGTTTAAAATTGGTAAAGAACTTTGGAAAGGCGTTTTGTAAAATTTATTGAGTCATTTTAGCTCGCGAAAAATATTAAATAGTTATCAACGCAGCGAATGGGTTTCCAATTTTAATCGATGATTGAGTTTTATAATTTGTGTACTAACAGTAATAACTCAAATATTACTTATGTAAAATAATCGTAGTTGTTGAGGTAGAATCGACTAGTGAAGCTTATCATCAACAATTCCGTCGAGATCCATTACTCCTCAATTAACTTTCTGGATGTCGAGCAACCGGTTTCCTCTTTTATTACACCAAAAATAGATTTTACTATTATCTTGTATGCAGTCCACTCACTATGCATGAAGCCTGTACAGCAAATTTTCAATCGTAATTAATTCAATCTTAATACTATTTTTAGCTCCATAAATTACGATACAAATATTCAAAACCAAACGTTTACTGTTTTTAAATACTTGGGAGTTATAATTTAATTTCCAATTTTTCAAAACTAGGGACAAACTCACAAATTCCTGCAGAATAACTACGAAGTTCAGTTTGTAATTTTTCAAGACACAACTGACATACAAAATCGTCATGCATAGAAATTATAAACGAATTTGACTTTGGAGCACACTACAAATTTTATTGGTCAAAATAAAAAAAAATCATAATACGTTTACCGAATTATTGAAAAATATGAATTTAGTTTTAGCTTTTGTAGTTACGCTGTATCAAACATATTTACCAACTTTTAAAAATTATTCACACAAATTGAAGAAACAAAAAAGTTACTTGAAAATGAAAATCAGCTCAATTATTAACGTATGCGCACGAAAGTTCTTAATTCCTAAAATATCGAATGATTAGTATATTAAAATAAATGTGAAAATCTTCCGAAAATCTATTCCGTATGAAAAGAAATTAAGCAAGTACTACATATGTGTACGCGCGAAAAAAAATAATTTTATCACATGCGCCTACATACCAAATTATAACGGTAGACTAACTAAGTCATTACTCTTTTCGAAAATCTAAATTCTCGTGTTTTATGATCCGAAAACTGGAAAGATCTGCAGTTTTGTACTGAAAATATGAACATAAGAAGAATTTATTAATTACAAAAAATTAAAGGTGCATATAACTTAAATTTTATACAGTTGAAACTAAATTTAACAAGCGATTACATATACCCTACACGCTTGAAAAAAAACGGAACTGTTCAAGACCTGAACTTTTTCACGAGACCAGAACAGAATCAATAAATACGTTGTTTTCACAATACAAGTTTACAGCACGTTAAAATAATTTTAGACCGTTCTTTCAATGGTACTAATTTGGTAGATTTTAGGGTCAAAGCCGCAGGGAGGCAACAATTAAAAATACGATTTATGCTGTTAAAATAATTATTCAAATTTTCCAGTTTTCATAAGATCGCAACAACTGATACGTTATTAAAGACTATGACAGGTTAAGAACGGCATCGATGGGTTTTAACATGTTATAATTTACCACACTCAGGCAAGTAATTGAATTAGGAACCTTCCGCTAAGGAGTTTAAGCGTAATCTAACGCTCTGAACCACTGCACCACGTAGGCGAAATATCACTTATTATTTTTTAAGAATTTTAATATCTTAAGAAAAACGATATTATACCGTAATTTAACTACCAATATCTTTCAGTTTCAACTGCTCAGACCATTCCCGCGTTACTCTAAATCAATCGACATACACGATCCCACAAATACAGTAATGTTTATGTCCGAAATTGGATTCGTACGAAAAATCTATTACGTAATACAAAAATTTGTTTTAATGGTAGAATTCGCGAAAGTTAAGAAACAATATCTGTGGAACAACTGATAAACAAAATAAATGTACTTACATAAAGAAACCAAATAAGTTAGGTACGTAAATTCCTAGCATATTTTTCACTGGCAATTGTTATAAGACTGAACTGAATCGAGAAAAAGTGTTTCCTATAATAAATTTTTATTTAAGAGCTTCTCTACTGCAGAAATACATTACGATTCAATGAAATTTTAAATTACCGCTCGTTTAATACATACTGTAAATTAGAATTCTTTTATGGATAAATTATTGAGTAACGTAAAGAAAAAACAATGCAATAGACACAGACGTCTGTAAAGATGTAAAAGTGGTCGAGATTAATCGGCCTTCCTGATTGATGAATTGTAGAAATACCAAACACCACAACAATTCACATTAAAGAAGACAATGCAGTTAACAACAATGACCTCCGTAAACTCACTTATTCGACATTCCATTGAAGTCAACTACACCGACAACCCTTTTACAAACACCACCCTAACAGCCTGAATTCATAAACGCGCAAACGTACGTATATTATAGACATATTTACAAATAAGATTTTAAAATATCCTGAAGAATTTTTATTTGCCTAACAACTCAGAGGGTCTTAAATACAATACCACACTTACATACGATTTGAATTTACTAATTTGAAAAAAATAATGTTTAAAGAAAACTTCGTTGGTCACACCACAACTGAAACAGGTCTATCTTGCTTTAAACAGAGATCAACCTACTAACATTTTTAACAATATTAAACTAGCTGGATTAAGGTACATACTTCACTGGGTATCATTTTGAATCTCTACATCTGTCAATCAGATCTTTAGGGTAACCAAGTAAAAACAACTAAAACTTTTCACCTAAATTATTTTTAAATTAATTCAAGATAAATTGTAAAGACAACTGAAAAAATTATATCTTAATTTACCAAAAAGAAAACATGCATTTTGTTTTTGTTTTTTCAAAAGACAGAAAGAGTTACAGTGAAAAGTAAACAACTAGAAAATGATTTGAACTTCATGTACTTAGGCCAGAGAATTAAGAGCGGATAGTAATTAGAAGTCAACAGAAAGACTGAACTAGGGTGGACATTATTCTGCAAATACAGGTATATATTTAAAACTGAGATAGAAACTGAATATAAAATGATAGTGTTCAAAATAAGTAGTGATATAACGTTGTGAAACTTGGACAGCTCAAAGAAAGTAATACATAAACTACAAGGGGTTATTGGAAGAGCAATGGAAAAATTACTAGCCAGGATAGGAAAGCTATGAGACTGATCAAAGCGAAAACAAAGAAGGAAGACACACAAAAAAATAATGGAAATACAATAGAACAAGACTGGCCAAAACTAAAAAATACTAGAAATATTGAATTAGTGTCCAAGAGATTTCAAAAGGGGCAAGAGAAGAGCACCACACACATGGAATAAAGTTTTCTGGAAACTAAGAGAAGAAGCAACTAGACAAGAGATAGAGAGGAATGGGATCGGGTGAAAGTGTACATCAGCAAATGGATGTTTTAAGATAAGCCTTTTTGATACTTTTTTTATGTGGAAACAAATTACTTATTTACCAATTCAATATTTAAATTCAATTTTTGTTCAAAAACTTTACTATGTACAAGCAATAAGTGATTTATTTATTCATGGTGTGTATTATTGGTTACACCTCCTGTCACAGGCAGCAAATCACAAGGTTGAATTCAAATTTTACAATTAAAATACTGTTTTTCCATTTAAAACGAGAAAGTACTGATTCATAGCATAGGAATGACAAATACTTCTACATCAAGTAAATGTACTGTATGTCAATTTTTCTTAGTGTAATCACTGTATAGGTAGTAGAACAAAATGATATTGGAGAGAGGAAGAAATTTACTGTGAGAGAGATCAAGTATGAGAGTGAGATAGTGAATGGGAATACCGATGCCTCGCCTACCAACACGAGCCATGCTACTGTGCATTCATACGTTACACAAGTTAAATCGGACAGGGTATACTAGCAGCGTATTTCACTTTACGTAAAATAGTGAGAAGTTAATGACGATATCTCAAAATGGACAAGTCAAACTTAAACACACACAATTAAGAGATTTTTGGGAACAGAACTACCACATGCAATGAATTTTAGTCGCCAAATGATTTAATACCAAATTAATACATACAAGTCAAAAAATTAAACACTTGTCTTTGACTGAAATATGATATAACAGTTTTACCAAATAAATTACTAAAAGAATTCAAAAATAAATTTGAAATCACTGAGACTTATAAAGCATTTGAAATGAGTAAAAGCAACGTGGAACAAAAGGACAGATGTGTGTTGCTAAGACTAACATAAAGTGTATCAGATACAATAGCTCTGATTAAAGTTATACCTGTTGACAACACATACAATGTCATTGTTTTTTGGTTTGTTTAACCTTATATCAAACTCATGTTGCTCTTGTGAAAAGTCAGTTTTTCAGAAGTAGAATGTTTAACAATTCAGAAAAGCACAAATTTAAATAGTAATAAATTAACAAACACAAGCCATGCACACAATCATCATATTTACAACATTATTTACAAGAATATGCAAATTACCTGTACAGATAGTGAGTCACGAGAATGCATTTTGCTTATGGAAGGGCTGAGAGGAAGGGAAGAGAAATCTGACAAACTCAATAGTGAGACACTATATTTTACTACCGTGGAAGTTTACTGTTTGTTAACCACATGTTTTCATGTAGCTTTCAATTAATATACTTTGTTGTGACTGACACTTTTTTCACTTGAACCTAATTTCCTTTAAATTTTTTCTTAACGTACAAAGTTTCCAACTAAAATTTTCCCTTTCTTTCAAAACTGGTAATAACTTTTCACACGCCGGCATCACTTTCTTATTGATATAACCATTTCCTTTTCTTACCAGGTGTCAGAAAAACTGTTAATTAAGTATGTAATCAAGAATCTTCTTCACTGACTTTAATTTACTTCTTTATATTTCGAATTGTGGAAAGAGAAACATCCCAGAAGTTAGCAGCTCACTCATGGCTTTCGTTAAGAGGCACGGAAAGGTATTTTTGTTTAGCTTCAACTTCACAACATTTTATTACATTGCATATTAGATTTCATTCAGAACTGTGAACAGTTCGACTGGGTGTTCGAGAAACCGGCATTTCTGTTTATGGTAACAAACAGTTATATTCATACAGTTAATCTACAAAAGGTTCCACGATATACATATTGTATGTCCTTTACATATAGTTTGCGTTGTGGTGGAAAACTGATACCAATGCAGTCACACATGCGTACTGATGCTTTCCCCCCTTTACCCTCGTTAAAACCAAAGGCAAACTCATGACTCAAGTAACTATACTAACACTATTTATTACTTCAAATTAATATTTGTCAAAAATGTATGGGTTTATTCTAAAATTAAAATAAATGAGTTTCTGAAGAAATGCAGTAACTTCCACACAAGTGATTTTCATATAATTTGACCAAGGTACATTTTAACTTTTTAAAATTTTCATCATAATTTTATGTCACCACAATGAAAAGGTTACAAAACTTTATCTTACAAAATTATATTAAAGAAACAAAAAGATGATTGTTTAATACCTAAAAAATAAAACATACTTCATAATGAACAGTACACATCAACCTATTTAAGATAACTTTTTTCATTAAACTGGTTTATTAATTATATCACCAAAGTAAAAATGAAAGGAACAATTATAATAGAATAATAATAATTACAAATACATTTCCTGTCCACCAAAAGAAACTGTACAAAGAGACAAATTAACTAAGATTGTAACCTACCGATTAAAACAGCATCAAAATTATTTACATTACAGATGTTTTTAACAAATAACAATATCGTTTAAATTCACTAGTAAAAAAATGCACTATTAATAAAGTAATGTTTCTAGTGACTCACCCTTAATCGTTGATCAGCAACTGTCCAAACCCTAGTTGCGAAATCATTTGAAGCTCCTAATATAAAACCACCTGTTGAATCAAAGTCAACACTCATTATACCTGCATTGCTTCCTACAAGCATGCCTTTACTTTCAAGAACACCTGTAAACAAACCACACAATTAAAACTTAATGAAAAACGTCTACATATTATAAAATCTGAAAAACCTGATCATCAAAAACCATCAAATGATAAACAAAGAAGATAGTTTTCAATCCAATCTTTCACACAATTTTGAAGACTATTCCAAATTTGATTTTGCCACAACATAGAAGTGACACAATAACTAAACTATCTATAACGTTGCAACAATTTTATGAACTTTGTTAATTATAGGCTCTAACTCTTAACCCTTTGGAATTTTTCACATATTAATATAATCCTTGTTTCCATCTAGTATATGTCAAAAGATCTCTGGATATCTTTCTTCCAAACTTATACCACTGACTTTGCAAGTATTGACCAACTGATGCAACTGAACACACTCTCATGCAGGGGCAATAACATAACCAAAAATTTAATTGACAAATTCTAAGTCCTCGCTCATTCATAACTAGTTGTAATTCTTATGCATCTCTAAAATCTAGAAAGTTAAAAATCTGGTTAGACATTTTTCATAAAATTTAGGTAAATGAAGCACTATACCTACAAATAAAACCATAGTTCCTTCAATGGCAGACTTACACAACAGTTATTTTCCTGATTCCACATGAGAGAAATTTGGTATGATTCACAAATGCTAACTATCATGTGCATTAATTCAGAAGATCATCCGTACCAGTCAGTCAGTCAGTTATATGAAAATTTTACAAGATCATTAGATTTATATGGTGCAAAGCTAAGATAACTTAAAAATTTTCTAATTTAAGGTAAACTCATTAGCAATCTGTTAGTCGTCTACCAATAAAATTTACTTCTGGCCCTATGTGTTTTCTTATTAATTGTGGTTCAATATGTAGAAGAAAGCTCAGAATTTTGGATATTGTAACTGTATAGAAATCTATTGAAATACTGCAATCTTTCTAAACTTCCGCTGATCTGAACTGTGTCTGGTCCCATCAAGTCCGGACTAGGGAGAATATACTTTACTTCATTATTTTCACCATTCATACATTTAATACAACTAGGTTGCAACCAAGTTACTTATAAAACATCAACCGAAAGTTCTTACCTTTGGAGACATCCCATAGTTTAACTTTCCGATCAGCACCACCAGTTGCAACTATCCTGTCTATTGGACTCCATTTAACTGCATTAACTTCTCCGTCATGAGCGTCCTATAAAAACAATTAGAAAAACCACTAAAACAAATTATTTAAATTTTTCAGACCTAAATAAATATTTTCAAAATAACTATCTTATTTTAATATCCAAAACATTTTAGTGTATGGCTACAAACATATGAACTAACGTTACATTTTTTTTTTGAATCAACGATAAGAAGAAAACAACATCTCATACTCTTAGGATTTTTCCTGTACTAGAGTTACTGGAAAATGTGTACAATTATGCTAATGCTGATCATTAAAACCCTGTACAAAGTATCATGAGAAATACCCTTTCAGTTGTTAAATAATGACTGGCCTACAAACAGAGCTTTAGTTGACAAGATTTAAATAATGGTATAAAATGAATCAGACTAGTCAAAACTAATGACAGATAAGGAATCAAGTGACTGTTTAAAATGTTAATCTATATTTACATTAACATAGTTTACATCAGTAAATATCAAATTAGGATTAATTTACTCATTGTACATTAAGAGGATCTACGAGGTACATATTTTTCTTGACCATGAACATAAAAACTAAGTTAGTTACTAAACTTACAATAACTTACATAATTAACAAAATGAAGGATTTCTTTAAAAAATATATATTTATGTGTGTGTGGCTTATCAGTTAAATAACAATTCTAGCAATACAATACAATACAATGTGATTTCTAAAGTTAAATAATACACTACCAGTAATAATCTTTGATTACCAGAAAATAACTTTACATGACAATGAATATTTAAACAGAATTAACGTATGCAAGAAAAACAACTACACCACATCTTGATGTACCAAATACAAACATGAAGAATGATGATCGTGTATAAGACAAAGTATGATAAAAAAATAAGAAAGGTACCCAAGGCATTTCAGCTGAAACAGAATTCACCCGCCACCAGACAACAAAAACATTCATATTAAAAAAATTAATTAATAATCACAAATTATAATGTAGGATGGTATTTGTATGATTAACTCTTCTGAACATGCTAATTCAAATGGTGAAGGGAGATAGATGAAAAAACCAGGCCTGACCAGGAATCAAACCTGGGACACCTGGCAAAAAAGTCGTTAAGTAAAAAGTGCTTTCTGACAATTTTATCTAGGAAATAAAGAGTTGAAGAAGTATCTCATACAAATTGCAACTTGTGTCCAGATCCTCAATTAATTTCTCAGTACAAAAATCATCAGGAATTTTATGCAGAAATTAATTAAAAACTCAAAATAACAGGATATTCTAGAAATTCAAATACAATCCTCAACACTAACGGGGAAAACCTCCTTAAATATTAAAACACTTTTTAGAATATTTTGTGATCATTATAAACTTTACAACAGTGGTCTCTCTTGCAACAAGAGATATCTATCGAAATAAAGAAGCTACATTTCTTTTTAAAAAGTATCAAAATAATTTTTCAGATATTTCAAAAACTTACAAACAAATAAACAGCTTTTGAGATATTTGGATAAAAATCTGTACCCTGAGAAGAAAAATGTTCCTTTCCTGTTAACAAGTTTTTTTTTGGAATTTTTAAAACATCCCTGAAAATTTTAGTAATTCAAACAAAAACTACCATCTTCCAGCAATATCAGAAAAATCCCTTGCTAAAAAAACATCCATCCCACTTTGTTATGAATTCAACATTGGTTAATTTCACAAACAATAAATAAATACCTTCTAACTTTTAAAATACTACATGCAATAGAGTTTAATAAATAAATAATCAATTTAGTAAACTTGGCAGAATATGCGTTTTTAAATGTATTTCTCAATTTCAAACATACATGTTTAGTTATTTATACATTTTTGGTTCATTTTGATTTCAGTAAAGCTATCTAATTAACTTCTACAAAAGGAGGATAGTGTTTGAACTTATTAAGACTTCCGTAGTTTTGTCATTTCACCATCTTGTATTCGAAGGAAAATAAATTTTATGAAAATAAAGTTGATGTTTGTAAATAACTAATTCAGACTGACAGAATACCAATTTATTTTTAGAAACTCATTAGCAATTACTATCTTCAGAGTAGTTGCAAATAACACAGGGGTTGTTCCTGATATTGTAGTTACTTCGGCGAATGTTATAAATAATACATAATAGGCCTAAAAGTCGAATAATTAAACAAAATATCTAATTTAATCAAAAGGGTACTTGTCAGTAACTCAAAAAGTGGTTAAGTTCATAAAGGACAAAAAACATGGTATAAAAAAATCAAATATAATAACAAATTCAACAAAAAAATTGAGTCAAAAAAATTTCCAAAATTAATACATTTATGCAGGTTCTGACCACATTATAATGTAGTATTATGAAAATGAAGTTGCCAGACTATATTACTCTAAATTAACATAGTAATTTGAAATTTTTTGGTCAAATTTTTGCTGGTAAGGACTCAAAAAGCAGTCTGGGTAAAGAGATTTGTGTTTTCTATGCTGAAAAATCCATTAAAACCCTAAATCTTCTTATGGGTCAGTGGATAAGTCTTCCAATTCCCAGATTTTTTTAAACTGGTATAATTTCATCCAAAACTAAAAAAAATGTTTATAAGATAGCACTCTTTCTTCTTAATGGAGTGATTAAGCATTGTACCAGGTACAGTCAATTTTCCAGAAACCAGGTTATAAGAAAACGTTTATTTTCTATTTTTGGCATTAATTGGGAAGTTGAAAAAATGATTATGTTTGATGGTACTGGAGTGCTTCAATAAAAAAAAGTTGCCCATATCCAGTCCAGTGGGCAATGAAACCAAAATGGGAAAAGAAAACCCTTTTCCTTTTAAATATTTGATGATAATCAGCAATAATACACATCAGTAATAATTCTATAATATAATTCTTAAGTATAACAAACAAGGTTTAATTCAGATGATTCTAACTCCAGTATAAATACTAAATGCTGCAAACACATGCAGTTAAAAAATAAACTCTACTCCCATAGGTGGTCATGCACCACAACTCTATATTTAAGTCAGACACCACATGCAAATAATTAAAAACTTAACTACATAATGTGCTAATCAAATAAATTGTGACAATATACAATAAACAATAATTAAGCAATAATTAATTAATTTTAAAGAATATTACAACCAATTGTTAACCAAATGAATGACCTTACATAAAGTAATGAAAAATTTAAAATGTGCTTAGATAGTATGTTACTTCTACATTAATGAAGGGATGAATTATAAATCAAAACTGTTAAATCGAGCAATTCTTTTGTGAGAAAAATGATATGTGTATGGCAGATAGCTAGATATAAAAATGAAATATAAAAAGCAAAAAAACTATGAAAACTAAAAAACCTTACCCTTAACCAAGAAAATCACAATAGATTTTGGGATGGTTTTGTCTCAGTCTGAAATATAACTCAACACATCTGGATGAAACCAAAATAAAAATAGTGCAAATAACCACCCCAAAATATAGCGACAAGTATTTTTACACCACAACTCAGCACCAAATTTCACACATTTGGAATTATGAATCCATTTCATACCTTCAATACAATTTAAATTCTGTAGTTTCAAATTTTGCATTTCATAAACTACATTTTCATGCAACAAAAAATTTTCAACAAAAATCTTAATATTTTTTAAAGATTAAAAAAAAATCCAACTGATAAAAAATATCACCAAAAATTTCGTGTAAAGAAACAAAAATAAATTACGAAATTGTTTTAAATATAAAGTTATAAAGAAATAATCTTTTAGGTGATGTAATAATTATTTTTATTTTTGTGTAAATGATACAGAAATTTATTAAAATTTATTATGCATACAATAACACTACATAAACTTGAATTATCATAAAATTTTCAGTGCCTTAAATACTAATCTTTCAATTTCAACGCAAACAAACAAGATAAGTTTAATTTTTTATTTCAAGGTAGCATCAACAATAATACCTATGATAAATTCGTAGAGATTGTCATCATTATGTATTAATGTCAAATACAATCATGTAATTTTTTTAATTAAATATTTTTAATTAACAAATTCTGATTTAACTTATAGGTTAGACATTTAAAAATAATTTGTAAAGTATTACATTTTGTGCTGGATAAAATTTACATCTGAATAGTTGGTCTTGGTCTCTTCCTTTTGTTATAGTAGAATCCATTAATCCGTTAACGATTGAAGGAGAAAAAATGTTTGTCTGAAAAAATCAAACAACCCCTCAATTTTAAAATTAAGTGTAAAAAATCGATTGTTAATTTTCAATGAAATTGTTAGAAAAGCTATGATAGAAAAGGAAGAAAACATATTACTCATTTATACTTCTTATTTCATTATTGTTAATTATTTCTTTGTTTTAAAATTTTCTCACATTACACATACACGGCTGATATGTAAAAAATATATAAACAAAAAATAATCAATTACAGAGGGGTTTAAAGCAAACAATTTGTTTACTAACAACAAAATTATTACCCAGAATCAAAACATTAAAAAATAATAATTTTAAAATTTTAAAAACTGTCATCCTTGCCCAACAGACATCATTTAGCTAATTAAGCAATAAACAAAACCTAATAATAAATTACTGGTAAAATTATAAACTTTTGGGTCAAGTAATTATTTACTGTATTGAAATTGAATTCTGCTTTTTGCTGTATTTTTGAAGTGGATTTTGTATGCATTTGAACAGGGAGTTTGTTCATATAAGTAATTAGCAGGAAACCATACAAAGTCGCTCGCCAAACCCCAATTAATTAACAACTTTCTGCCAGCTGACTAACTAGGCCTGGTCCAAAAGCTGAAGTAATTATTAACAGTAAAACATGCTCCGTAAACAAAAAGTAATCAAAAAAATATGTGTAAGCACAAAAAGAGATAAATTATGACCAAATATACATACATTTTTGTAGTTTATTTCAAGTCGAATAAACAGCTTGAACAACGACGACTGTAAGTCACATAACAGTGGGTTTTAAGAAGTTAACAATTCCAGGAACTACCAAGGACCATCTGTTTTACAGCCTGCCGAACTGATGCTTTCAAATAATGTTTGTAACATGAAAGCCTTTTCACAAATTTCACATGATATTTTAAGCATGACTAAAGTTAAGGTAAGTTTATTTATATCCGTAATCATCTCACAACGATTAACTGAACATTTTATCAAAAATCTGGTGTGAAACACTCACAAGACTTTCTCTTGCTAATGCAAATAATGAACGATATAACCTAACATTAGTAATAAAACACAAGAAATAAACAAAATACTAACCACAAAAACATATTCTATTTTAATCATGAGTGAAAGATGCAAAATGAAAATCAACCTCAGTTTGGCTTAAAAATACAGAAAATCACTTTTTCTTGCTAAACTAAGCTCTGTACAGAAAAATGCTCAAAATAAAAGTTGTAGATCTTTTAATTTCCTATAAATTTTATACACTTTTGTCGTATAATGCATACTAAGGCTGAAATCTTTAAAAAATCCATTTTTGTACAAGTTTCCATAAGAAAAAAACAGAAAATTGCTAATTACTGCTAAACTAAGCGTTATACAAAAAAATGTTTGAAATAAAAGCTGTAGGATTTTAAATTGTCTACAACTTTTATTATACATTTTTGTGCTAAAATGCATATTAAAGTGGCAATCTTAAAAAAACAATTTTTTTTTACAAGAAAACAACCTCCCCACGAATTTCACCAGATATGGCGCCTACCTTAACTTGTAGAGCACAAAAAATATAGTTAATGAGGCAATTTTTAAAAAAATTGCAAAAAAGTGAAAAATGACAAATAAACTACTAATTCCAGTTGACCAATTTTAATGAAAAAGTTCGTGTCGGGTCCTCCAGTAGTATCTAACTTAAGTTTCAAGTTTCAACTTTGATAATTTTCCGTTTTTGAGATATTCTGTTCACACACAAACACGCGCGCGCGCGCACACACACACACTCACACACAGAGCAATTGCTAAAAACAAATTTTTTGGATTCAGGGGGTCTGAAAACATGTAGATCCGGTGAAAACTCGATTTCGAAAAATCGACAAGAAAACAATACTTTCCCTCGAATATATTCATATAGGCAAGAGAAAGTAAAAATTGAAAACCATTTTACAGCCTGCTGAACTGGCGCTTTCAAATAATGTTTTCAACAGGAAAGATTTTCACAAATTTAACATGATATTTTAAGCATGATTAAAGTTGAGGTAAGATTATCTGTATCCGTAATCATTTCCCAACGATTAACCAAATATTTTATCCAAAATTAAAAGTTATCACATTAACATGATAACCAAATATTTGATTTATTAGAGCAAAAACCAGTTACAAAAATTACCACCAAAACTTTGCGATTCAAACACCCATAGCTATTCAGCCGTTCTTCCATACTGATTTGGAGAATGAACAATAATTGGTACAACGAAAAAATAAAATAAAGAGTTAATAAAAGAAGAAGAGGGGGGGAGAGAGATTACAAAACAGTAAGAGTATCTTGTACATAGTCACAACTGCATTCTATGATTTTACTTATTTTATCTCAAATGATATAATAATTAAGTTAACTTTGTTAGCACTAGCTGTAAAACTTTATTTTTCTCAGGTAGTATAAAATGATAGTACAATTATAACTGTATTACTTTTCTACTAAAAAGAATTAGTAAACATGGGTGAATTAATTGCCAGTCAAAGCTTGCTTTGCTTGAACATCTCGTCTAAGACCCTCTGCCCCCTAGCCAGACGTAGTTAATGTACTACTATATCATACCTAGCCTTAATTTACTATAATTATACCCAAAATACATATATTTTATATGATAAAATAAGCTACCAATGCGTTAAAAAAAGCCCTTGACATTTCCAAGCCAATGAAAATGATTTTTAATGTGTGTTTTGGGACCAGACAAATTCCTACACATTTTAAAACTACCAAAATTAAACCTGTCTTTAAAATAGGTGATCAAACAAAACCAGAAAATTACTGGCCAATCAGTTTACTTAATGCATTTTTGAAACTTCTAGAAAAATTGGTTAAAACCAGATTAGTTGACTTCATCGATAGGTTCAAGCCAATTGATAAAAACCAGTTTGGGTTTCAAGCTGGGATAAGTATGCAAGATGCATTAGCCAAAGTAATCAAATTAATCTCTCATAATTTGAATTTAAGCAAAAAGGTTTTAGCTATTTTCTTGGATTTAGCCAAGGCCTTTGATACCATTCCACATAATCTGCTGTAGACCATGCTTGAGAACCATGGAATTAGCGGTGTGGGTCTATCATTCTTCAAAAAGTACCGGGGTGAAAGAATTCAAATTACAGAATCCATCCCCGGTGTATATTCACTGACCACTTCTAACTTTGGATTACCTCAGGGAACAGTATTATCCCCAAGTTTGTTCCTCTCGTATGTGAACCGGCTAATAAAACTTGATGTTAACTAATGGCCATATTTTTTCTTTTGCGGATGACACAGCCTTAGTTTTTGTGGGTGACAGTTGGAAGGAGGTACATGAAATGTCCGTAGACTATATTCTGACACTGAATGTTATAAAAATTTAATTTACTACTTTTTCACCCAACAGCTGTGACAAGCCTTCCGTAATGATTCACTTTAAACTGTACGTAAATTGTCTCACTGTGAGGATCACTCACTTGCTAGTAAGTGTCAATGTCCAACCATTGAAAAAGTTAATATGATTAAATATCTAGGCGTTATTTTAGACAGCCACTTAAAATGGAAAGAATATATCGATCATTTGTGCTTTAAATTAAAGTATCTGATATTCGTGTTTTATAAAATCAATAAAATAAATAACTTACAAATTATAAAAATGATTTACTATGCGTTGTGTCAGTCGATCTTGTCATATGGCTTAATTGTCTAGGGTGCGACCCTTGATTTGCATATGAAAAAATTATTTCTTATCCAAAAATTTATAGTGAGAGCAGCATTAGGTAAGAATAGATTTTATCCTGGCAGATTGCTGTTCAGTGAATCTAAAATTCCTACCACTAGAGAGCTGTACGTCAAAATATTAATTTATATATATATATATATATACAATAACGCACACGATTTTGAAACCCGTACCACTGAACACCAACTTCACGATACTTCATTCAGCAGATATAAATATCTAAAATAATTTTAACATTATTAACTAGACAATATGAGTACACTGCTTATATAATGATAAATATCACTAAGTCCCTGATCAAACCTCCAACAAATCTGATTCCACAAAGTAATCTTGCTCTTCTTCAAACTATTAAAAAAAGGGTACCAGAAAATGTATATTTTGATTTATATTTTCTGGAATGACCTTCTTAAAAACAAAAAACTTCCATGTTAAAAAAACATTATTAAAGTCAACCTCTATTTTCTTGATTTCTTTTAATCCCTTTGATTTGGTTTCATATATTATTATTATTGGTATAAAGTAATGGTCATGATGCGTAATGACTGAATAAACTTGGCAGCCAGAGCCTTGCTTCTGCTGGTTGCCTATGATACCACATTAATTAATGTGTTGTATACTACATAATGTATTCTGATAAATTGAAAATAGTGTGTATAATTAAAAAAAATAAATAAATAAATACCATAATACTACATTAACCCTTGTGATATGGGAGGCAATCTCAGTAGCCCTTGTAGTTACCAGCTTTAAAAGCCTACAGCAAACATATTTATGAAGCGATTTGTTCGGTTCAAAAATCAAATTACGCGCCTTGAATGGCTCTATAATTTCATATAAAACACAATTCAAATGTATTGATAGCAAGGTTGAAACAATGGTTGTAAGTTGCCAAGTTACTTTTGAAGTCGTCTTATCTTCAAGACAATGTAACTTGGGGAATATTTTATCTATGAGGTTGGTAGAACTAACTACTAAATCAGAATGGTACATAGAAGCTATGAAATCAAACCTTTTCTTCCTACATGCAACCTTTGGCAAGGTACGCAGAAATTCTGAGAGTAAATATTATCTTTCTTCGTCAAACTTCTCTCGACCTTTTTCATGGCCCACAATTTGTAGTTACAAATCCCATCCTTTTACCACTACTACATAATTTTGTATGTGTATTTGTAACTGTATATGCGTTCAATGCCAATACTATTCACATATGTATTGTGAACAAGACGGTGGGGAATGGCAGGATTTGACAATCCAACACTGTTAGAATATCACAGTTCTGTTCCCTCTTTGCGCGTTACATTCTATGTAAGTACAACTCTTCTCTTCTCTGCGTTCATTCGTTCAAACATATTTTCGTGGTGCCAGAGTGTTCAATGTTTTTTTTTGTTGACTTCACTTCAAAAACCAGTAAATAACTTGAATAAAAATATTTTTTCGTTGCAATTTCTACAAAAATACAAAATTGCAGAAAATTTTTGAAAATTTCAAACTGCAATAGGGCTAATGTTAATTACATTGTAAAACATGGTTTTATTAACCAAAAATGTCTTCTAAAAATTATTTACTGTACAATTTTATGATAAAACTTAAATTTTAGCACATTACAGCCAAAAATATAAAGTAACCTACAAATTTTTATGCGTGAAAGTGTTTCGCTCACTGTAGCTAGCGAAAAATGTAGCTGATTTTTATGTTTGTATAATAAAAATAACCATATGTGTAGTATAAAATGCCTGTAATTTTTTCACAATTTTCTATTGGTAATGGTGTTAGATAAATGAATTTACTTGGGAGTGTGTTTTGACATTTGAACATTCACTATACGATGAAAAACACGCCGTATCAGAAGGGTTAATAATAAAATCACAGCTTCACAAAATAATCAGTATGAAAAATAAAACAATTAGAAAGAAAATAAATGTTTATACACCATTATAAAAATTATTACAATTACAAATAACTTGCACCATTAATCTGTTACAATAATTAGGAAAAACAATGTCAGTGAGGTAATATTTTTATTGCTACCTTCAGAGTAGTACGTACATAGTAGACACTGCTACCATACCTGTGGCAATGCCACCTGTTACACACACACTTGTATTACTGTGATTTTGTTAGTGTTGTACAATACTTAATTTCTTAAATTTAAGCAAGAACTTTACAAAACCTGATTTTTTTGATTTTTTAGTTAAACATGTCTAACGAGTAATCTCAATAAAAGTCAATGTAGTATAAAAATTTAAAATAATTAACTTAAACCTACCCTCTTACATAATTTTATTAATGACAATATAACAGTTATAACTTTACTTCAAAATGTATTTACTTAGCATAATGAATTACCTATTTATTAGTCATTAAAGTAGTAGAAAAAAGTTAAACTCATCCATAAAGTAAAATAGATTTTGGCAACGATGGCTCTTGTATTGTTTTTTCTTAGTTTAAAAAATTACTAACTTTATTAAATTCATGTAAGCTGAATAATAAAATCCACCGAGTTAAGAAAAATGGTTCTAACCTTTGTAAAACACAATATAATTGAGTAAATGATTTAAGATACAACTTAACTTGTGCAAAACTGAAAAAATTAAAGACTGAACCCTACACGTTCAACACTGAAAGATAAAATATTTATCAATGGGTCTCTAGAAGTAAGAATTTTTAATTACATTTTTTAAATGATGGAACTTATAACAAAATACAAATTACCAATTTCTAGAATACTACCCCACAATTTAAAAAAATCTTAATACCAATAATTTTCTGTAAAACCAACATTCAGTGTTCATAGACATACTTGTGCATTTTCACAATTATCTTCAAAACTTCAGATTTAATAAACTCGTTAATAAATTCTTAATAATACTTTAAGTAA
This sequence comes from Catonia carolina, assembly GCA_035578175.1. NCBI lineage: Eukaryota > Metazoa > Arthropoda > Insecta > Hemiptera > Achilidae > Catonia > Catonia carolina. The sequence goes on along the minus strand of JAQMRL010000001.1, from coordinate 131,481,919 downwards.
AAAAAAGTGTGTTGACCCATATTTTGATAATACCATGAACAGCAAGTAAATTAATATGACTCAAAAATTCAAACTTTAGTACGGTAACTTGCGAATTTGTCAAGTCAAAAATTATGTATTATATAGCATTATTTTGATAAAGAGTATTTAGTGAAACAAAGAGTATTTAGATACTCAACTCAGAAATATAAGCACACATATTTTTTACTTAACTATTTACCATACATACGCGTTTTGTAATACAAGTACAGCAGTGTAAATTGATATTTTAAATATATGAGAATGTTTTCATATCTGTTACCGTATCGATCTCGAATATCACAAATTAGCAAGTTTCCACTGTATTAACTTTTATTCCACACTATTTATTCCTCTACAAAGCTTTAACACTATTATATATTCCTAAAAAGGAATGGGTTTGGTTATTTTACAATGCTTTATAATTAAAATATAACATTTTAAATTAAAAATTTAGTACAGTTTGACTTTTCAAAACTAAAGAAACTTGCATTATGTTTCATATTATCTTTTAATGAAATACATTTGAAAATTACGTAGTGTTATTTACAATGATATTTTTAAGAAAAAACTTCTGATTCAATATTCTTAAAGCATTCATGTAAAAAACCAAGAAATTAAGAAATCGAGAGAAAGACTAAATGTAATTTAATTAGATTAAGAAATGTAATCTATTTAAATCACAATGTCAGTATATAAAGTTGACAATAATCTGTCACAAAACCTGTGAAAATAAACAAAGCCACAACAAACACATGCAATAAAAAAGAGGTATAAACTGCTAGAGCCATTAGGCATTCAGTTTAAGAATGAAAATTGTTTATAAATTTGCATTCTTTGTGCAATTCAATTAAGTTACAATCCAATGTGTATATTTCCTATAAACTAAAAACAATACAATACTTTCACAAGTTTTTAATTTAGTAGAGTATACAAGTATCAATAGTGTTCTTTCTTGTGCAGGCAAAAGTTACGAGAACTATCAAGGTAACTTACATACAGGACCAAAAAAGTATAAATTATTATTTAAACAAACAACAAAAGAAAAAGCAATTGATATTTACAGCTTCCATGAGAAGAAACACCAAAAAAGCACAAACAATTAAATCAAAACCAAATACTTAAAATAAATTACTAAAATTAACAAGCTTTTGTTGAAAATGCAAACAATAAAATTTAACTCACAAATTTAAAGGCAACTTTTGTTGGAACGGCTGCAGCTAACATAACATGACCAACATAATCTCGTTGGAGCTGCTCTGGAGATAGTCCTCTAGTATCCTTTGCAGCATCCTCCAATTCTTTCTGCATTTTAGCATTTCTGTGTCTGCAAAACATATTTTATGTTAGAATTTGAACACATTTTTTTGTAAGTTTACTTTTGAAATAATTAATATGAAACAAGATATAACTTTCTGAAGTAGTCTGTAATTTCACAACAAAGTAGTGGTTCAATTGTTGTCCCTGGAAATATGGTAGAAAAGTCTTACTATGTTTATTATTAATTCTTTACTATGCTGAAGATTGTTCTAGCCAAGCGTAGAAGGTTTTAGTAGGGTCTATTGTCCTATATTTTATTAGTTGTCCTTCTTCTTTCCAGAAATGATTTTAACTGCCTGTATATAAACTGTTACCCAGTTCTAGTTGATACTCAGATGTGAATTACTCATTATGAGTATACTCTGTTCATTGTAAGAAAGATATGTTGAGTACACAAACAGCGGTTATTGAATCAGCTGCTACAGCGTGTGACTCAGAAAAATATGCGACACTTTTAATAAAAACATCACAATAATAACTTACACGCGATTTTAACCATTATAAAGAATTATACATCAATGTTTTAATATGAAGTTTTGATAAGCGTTTGCAATTTTCAAGTTCTTTTCTTCTCAGTTCTCATTTTATTTACACTACTCACTGATACCCCAATCAGTTCAGAAGTAAGTTTTATCACTTCCTCTACAAGTGTTGGATATTTTTCTAACAACTTATTAAACACATTGAACACAATTACCTTTTTGCCACTTCTTAAATACTTTCCTTTTCGTTGGTTGGTAACAGAAATTCTGATACGTTAGCCATTCAAATTCCACAAAAAAATGTATATGACTTTATGTAGGTAAAATAAAATCACACACGCATTTGCACTCCACAAAAAAATAACAATAAATTACCACATGCAGAACAAACTAAGGTCAACGTTTGTACAATATCAATGAACAACTGAAAATAAACGCCGGCCGCATTAGCGTATGGTAATGTGCTAGCCTCTCAACATGCAGCCTTGGGTTCGAATCCCATTCACGCATGGCATATTTTCATACATTACACAAAATCATCTCATCCTTCACCGTCTGCATTAGCAGTACTTGCAGAACAGTCGGACGTTAAAAAAAAAATGAAAATAAACGGATGTAATCGTGTTGTTATTACAGAAGAAAAACAAATGAGTCATTCAGCACTATTCCGCACATCTGATTTACAACCTTCCATTAGTTTGGGATGACCTGGCTCGATCATCGGTGTGTTGTATCTACATGCACAACTATAGATGCAGTGTGTTTATTCGACATATCTTTCATACGATGAATAGAGTATAGTGTTAGTTTTATTAACCAGTTTATGCATTGTGACAAGTGCATTAGAAAAGCAGATTTTCACATGTCAAAACATTATGTATAACTGAGTGTAGGTAAGAATCAACTACTAAGTGTAATAACCATCATTTACTTTTAGTTAAGTTTAGTTTAAGCTTTAAATTTGTAATAACATTTTTGTAATTAACCTATTCTAAGTAATTATTTAATTGTAATTAATTAGTAGTCCAAGCAAATAATTAATTACAATTTATTATCTTGTAAACAATTAATTGTTATAAGTTTAAAAACCGTTTGTTATCATTTATTATAACCAGATCTAGAATGAACCTTGGATTAAGTGTAACAATATGGATATTATTATTACGGCTGTTCTACAGCACTAGGCCATTTACCACAACCCAAAACACCATTCTTTTCTATTGAAGTGAAATTTAAATTTAAAAAGTCAATTCAACAGAAACAGAAATTTAACAATTGAAATATTTGGTTTATCTAATTAAATCTGTCCTGATTCCAAGGCCAATTTTTAGGATTTTTAATAAAAAATTTAAAATGTTTTAATCAAGGACCCAAAGAGCATTTCATTTCCATCCAGAACAAAAAGAAAAGGGACGCCCTTGGTGGGTTGTAGGATGCAGAAAGCGGAGAAATCTGTAGGAACCTTGCATAAAGTAAAGAAGTATAAAAATTTGGTCTTATTTTTAAAAAACAATTAAACCTGTCTACTGACAAATGAATCTAGGAATTTAGTTTTAAAAACATTTAATTACCTGAGAAAATTTTCATTTTCTTCGTTTAATTTGTCGGCATCTTTCGTTTTATATTTCATAAGTCGTTCTAGAAGGCGAGTATTTTCATCCTAAACATGAAAAATAACCATTTTTACTGATGATACAAACACTCTGTTTAATGATGGTAAAACATAGTAAAAGTTTGTTTATTCTTCATGTTCAATAATTCATAATATTAAAAATAGATAACTGGAATAGGCCTACAGTATATTTTCATATGTATTTTTTCCAAGTAGTTTGAGATTGGTTTGAAATATTCAAAGTAAAAGTTCATGAGAAACAGTAAAAACCATAAAAAACTATCAAACACAAAATTTTCATTTTAAAAACTTCAACTGAAGCAAACAGAAAAAAATTACCAAGCAAATTCAATCTGTTATGTAAAAGATAGTCCCAAATACCAAATGGCACGTTATCCTATATAATTTTTACTACTTAACAATTTACGATAAAATTCATTCTCAAACTGAAAAATCACAATAGATACAAACAGAAATTTATGAAATCCCGAAATTTTAGATGTTTGTAGTGGTATACAAAATCCTGTCACGTTATGTATTACTATAAGAAGTTCAATCAATTTTAGTTTCAATAAACTCAATAATTTTATAACAAATAGAGTTTTGTGGTGAAATCACAAAACCTCATATGTCGGTCGCACTCATAAGTACAATATTCCCGTCAGAAAAAATGTTCTTCTGAATTCAACAGTGTTTGTTTAAATAAATTTTTTATAACTCTTTTGTTACGTTGAAATACAATTTTTCATAAGTATCAATTTCAAGACATTTGAAATAAAATCTAAAAGAATGTGTCATTTTGAAAATCTTGAAGACCACATTTTGATTTTTTTGTTACCATTCAAGGAAATGTAAATTAATCAAGTGTACTAGATTCTACCAGAACATTTTAAGCTGTTCAGCATGTAGTTTTTTCTACAAAAAACTTTTTTATTGCCAACCATACACACAGTTGTTAACAGTTTCCTTCTTTAGAATGTATAGAATCTTATCCCAAAGTCTGGCTGGCACTGCATTCTGATAACATTTGTACAGAATTAATCGATAAATTTTTAAGTAATTTATTCTTATGATATGAAACTTTTAATAAACTATGTATACCTGAGTATTTCTAAGTTTTTCTTCTTTATGAACAAATTCAAGATGAAGAGCCTGATATTCATCCTTCAAATGAAGATTCAGACCCTCTAGATTCTGAATATTGCTTTTGTACATTTCTATTTCAGCTCTCAGAGTTAAACATTCCGCTACACTATGGGATAATCTGAAAAATTACATTTTTATATATAAACTGTAAAAAAATTACTGCAAATATGAGCTACAAAAAATTTTAGATATATTTTAAATGATAAATCACCCTTCCAGTACAGATTTCTTTCTTGTTTTTAATGTATGGTGCGATAAGAAACATCATTATAAAAATCAACAACTCCCAAGTGGAATTTTAACACTCTACTGATTTAGATTTATATACCTGTTGCAATAATCTATACTGTTCATGTCCCATAACTCAACAGAATAAGAGTAAATAAATTGTATTTAATTTTAATTCATAAAAAATATTAGCAACACTTCCTTTTGTTAACCTACGCCATTAAGAACATTTCAGGTGGTCTACACCTTTATAACTTAATTACCATTCTACATTCAAACTAGATGTTGTTTTTGGAAGTAGCTAGCCATCAATTCAACTCATCTTTATGGCCAAAATGAATATAGTTGCAATACAAGAAATGCATAATCAATAACATTATTCTTTAATAAAACATTTTATATTAACTGTTACTCCTGCCATCTCCTGACACAAACGACAAGCAAATGTACTAATTATTCTTTGTATTTACATTAATAATCAATTATGTACAAATAATAACACTCATATTTCTGTAAAAGAAACAGATTTTGGATCAGATAATTGAAGAGCTTAGTGAGTGAAAGTACTATTTTATAACAAAAATATAGTTTTGGGAAAAAAGCGATTGAATTTCTAAAGCTCCCATTTTATGTGAATTGTTTGAGTTCATTCGTTTGGTACCTACTTTTCAACCTTCCATGAAGATTAAGATTGTGATATTAAAAGTTCTTCAAACTTTGTTTTTAAATATTACTCTTCACATAACATTATTATCCGCATAATACCTTAATCCAAAAAAGCTGTTATTGCACACAGTATTCTCTGAGATGGATGTCCAGTATTTCAATAATACAAGAGAATTTCTTTTAAAAAAATATTTAAAAACAATGCCCACTAAATTATAAATGTTTATTCCCACAGACAACTGTTATTATTCTAAAAAGATATGTCTACGAGATAGTTGTAATTCAGGAACAAGGTGACAGGTGATCTTAACAACTTTATCTACCACAAAACAAATTTAAACAGTACATAACTATTTCATTCACTAAAATTAAACTGTGCAGTAGTATTACAGTAAACTGTAAAGATACAGCCATTTTATTTTATGCACATAAGTAATTATCCTTTTACCCTAAAACCCTTACCTCCCACCCTTTTCCATTTTTCAATCACGAAACCTCAGATTAAAAATAAAGTTACATAGTACCATATCATCCATTCATGACGTCAATTACCAACAATTAAACAGAAAAGTTTGAAACTGATGAAAATAAAATATTTGAGAATTATTACATTGTCACAACAGTAAAAACAAATATATTACCTATCTTCTAACTCCTTAATTTTACTTTCTTTCTCCTTCAGGCTGCGGTTCAAATCAATCAGAAGCTGAGCATTTTCTCCACGCCTTTTATGCAATTCTGTGAGCTCTTCTTGTTGACTAAGAAGTTTCTGCTCTAAAGTAGCTATTTTTGATTCACTAACAGCAACACTAGTACTGCTGCAACCACTGCCACCACCTTCCAATCTAAGTTTTTCATTTTGAATGCTGAGTTGCAAGTTCTCATGACGAAGTGCTGTCCAATTATCAAACAAACTATTATCTGTAACAACACAAGTAAAATAACGAATGACTATAAAAACAAAACAAGTAGAAGGTATACCCAACACAAACATAGCATATGACACTATAGTTATTCATGTTATCTCAAAGATAAAAAAAATGTATATAGTACTTGAATCACGAGTTTGCCTTTGGTTTCAAAGAGGAGTAAAGGGGAGAAAGCATCAGTACACATGCGTGACTGCTTTGGTATCAGTTTGCTAACACAACAATGTAAACTATACCCAGAGGGCAAATAGTATATCATGGAACCTTTTGAAGGTTAACTGTACGAATATAACTGTTTGTTACCATAAACAGAAATGTCGGTTTCTGAAAACGTGGTCGAACTATTCACAGTGCTGAACGAAATATAATACGCAATGTAATAAAACGTTGTGAAGTTGCAGCTAAACAAAAAACACCTTTCCGTGCCTCTTAACAAAAGCAATGAGCGAGTGGCTAACTACTGTGATGTTCCTGTTTCCACAATTCGAAGTATAAAGAAGGAAGTTAAAGACAATGATGAACATCATTTTCTTCATCAACAGTTTTCTTGACAGCTAGTAAAAAAAAGGAAACAGCTAGTATATAGGATTGCCCCATTGGACAGCTTTGACAGACGTGAGGGTGTTAAAATTATGATGTTGATACCAATAAGAAAAGTGGTGCCAACTTGTAAAAAGTTATTATAGGTTTAAAAAAAGGCTAACTTTAAGATGGAAACCATGCACGTTTAGAACAATTTTAAAGGAAAAGGGGTTTAAGTGTACAAAGTGTCAGTCATAACAAAATATATAAATTGAAAGGCAACTTGAGGTTAACAAACAGTGCAATTGCACAGTAGTGTAATGTAGTGTCCCACTGTTGAGGTTGGTAGTACTTTCAGATTTTCTCTTCCCTTCCTTACAGCCCAACCATACGCAAAAGGCATTCTTGTGACTCAGTATCAATATCTCTTGACAACACAATAATAGAAGTACTCTGTCTTTTAATCAGAAAAAAATATATACATGTAATTGAAATTTATATTTCCAAACCACCAGTAATACAGTAACAGTAAACACTTGCCAATGTTTATAGCACGTTTGTGTACTTCACATGTACATCTTCAGTAATGAATTTTAAAATTTATTAATAGTTAAAACTTCTTATTCCTACCATGGCAAATAAGGAATCCGGATTGATAATACATACATACGATGTTTCATAAAATAATATACATATATAAATTTTTTTTGGTCATCAGTTTCTCGCCTGGTTTAATGCAGTTCCTCAAGCTAGCACCAGTCATTTCATATCTATATACTTGCAACACCCTATATCTTTTGTAATTTCCTTTAAATATTCTAACCTTTGACTCCCCCTACAATTCACTCCGTCAATATTACCCTCCATTATTGATAAGTCAATACCTGGGTGACTTAAGATGCGCCCCACTAGCCTATTCCTTCTTCTGGTAAGATGTTTCCATATATTTCTTTCGTCCTTTCATCTAAGAACCTCTAAATTTCTTATTTTATCCTCCCGCCTATCTTTAACATTTTCCAATAACACCACATTTCAAAAGCTTCTATCTCCTCCTTTCTACAGCCCCTATCACCAATGTTCACTCTCTCATAATGCTACACTCCAAACATTGTGTTTTAAATTTTTTTTCATAATCTGTAAATCAGGGTTTGTTGTCAGTAAGCTGTTTTTAATTTCAAAGTCCCTTCTAGCTTGAGCAATCCTGCTTTTACTTATATAAGATATTAAATATATTCACAGTAATAGTGTTCTTATTTCAGTTAGTGCAAAGAAGAGGGAAGTTCAGTTTGCTCTGTGTACTTTTAAGGTCAGCATACTTAGTACAGTAGGCAATTCTTGGGGAACTGAAAACAAGATGCCTAAATTATCATTTATAAAAAAATTCACTCTACAGGTATATTTAAAAACAAGTATAATTTAAAAAAATTTTATACAGAATAATCAGAATGAAAGTACAATAACTTTATTATTATTTTACATTTAATGTGATTATTATGAAAGTTAATTTTAAAACGAGTCAATGACAAAAGTTTGTCAGCTTATCTAGTTTTATTTAAATATTTAACACAGTATCATTTTGGAGGCCTAAGAATTAATCAGAGAGGAAACGGATGTCAATCATTTTTTTTCTTTTGTTTCCATTAGTTTAATTTTGTAAACTTGCCAATTTATGTAAAATGGACAGAAGTTATTTTTTAGTTTTCATAAAACAAGCCAGCACATACCCTCGGTGTAATACAGAGCAGTGGAACTCAAGACAGTAGGTCTTGATCCACTGGTAGGTCACAAGCAAACTATTTACAAAATATTTTACATGTCAAATGTAAACTAGTAAAGAATAGGATCCTCAGCTGTGTGATGTAAAATATCTACTATACTTTGTCCAACAGTTGGAAGATACCATTGCTTATATGGCCAGAGTGCTGTTACATATTGTGTTAAAAACATTGACTCACGCTATGAAAATAAAAGTTTATCTTATTCTAGGCTACATTATACTAAAGATATTGAAACAAATTATGTTTACGATTTTCTTTATAAAACCATAAAGTGTTACGAAAAGGTAAAATTAAATTAGAAATATATTTTTTTTATTCTTTCAAAATCTATATTTATCCATTTCATTACCATAGGCTGTAAATTCTATAAATGTTCTATAATTTTTTATTCTATAAATGTAACTATGTATTTACATTTATTTTAAAGTATTTCATTTCTTTTTTTAATTTTAGGTAGCCAATGTAGGAAATACTGCGTCTTCTAATCGAATATTAGGGCCAAACTTTATTCTTTAAATAATAATTAGTTATCATTTCAACTTAAGTTTAAATTACAATTTCAACTAAAACTTATAAGTTATTAATTAAATAATAGGTATGTTTGTAGGACGGATAGTAATGGAGAGCGTATTGCTCAATACAACCAATGTTAAATTGGAATTGGATATCTTTCCCACGGTCTCAAATGACTGTTGGATATAGTACAGAGAAAAAACAATGTAGTCTTTGGTAAATAGTATTGCTACATTTATAATTAATTAGTTCAGCTGCTTGTCCATTTTGGCTTAGTTTTTTCACCATTTTAATGCAAATATAGTTCTTTTGCATGATGTATGGGATTGCAGGATATACGAGGGGGAACCAAAAAATAACAGGACTGAGATAATGCTGCCATTCTTAGAGGTAATAGAGAGTTCTCCTGCTACATGGGGTTACTAGAGACCTTAAAAAACAATTATTGCTCAGATAGCGTCAATTAGTAGGTTAACATTTGATTGTAGTGTTATGTGTCTAAACATGTTATGTTTCTTACTTGTCATGTTCTATCTGCGACGTCATTAAGCCTCAAGCCAATCTTCCACCGGCTTGATGGTGCACTCTCATCATCTGTAATGTCACTGTAGTTAGGTCAAAAAGTTTGGATCACTTTCAATCTCGTTTTTCAAGTCCTGACTTCCAATCAATTGAATGTTTTGCTGATCCTGTATGAGAAGGTGAGGAACAAATTAAGCAGCAACATGTCTCATTTGCAAATCCTCAGACAAAATCAGCTGGCATAAGCTTTAACTCATGTCTGTTTCTTCAAAAATGTTGTAGATTGTAAAACAAAGATCCTCATTTATTTTTTGGCGAATTTTTTCAAGTTTTCATTGTTTCAAGATGTTACAGGGCGCCTAGAACGAAGATGGCCTTCAACAGTCAATCTCACCATGTTTAAAGCGCCCAAACCTCATAACATCCTCCTTGAAAGCCTGTTGAAGCATTTGGTAAGGTTCCGTTGTAGATTTTTCAAGCAGGAAACAAAATTTCAAACACACTCCTTGTTGTTTTAAATCTGCCTTAACGACGTTGCAGACGGAACATGACAACAGTAAGAGAAACACAACACTATGATCAAATGTTAACCTACAAACTGATGCCATCTGGGCAGGTGTTTGTTGAAGGTCTCTACTAGCTCCATCTAGTGAGAGAACTCTCTACTACGTCAACGAATGGCAGCGCACCATTAATCCGGTTATTTTTGGGTCCCCTTCGTAAACTTCCTAAGTACTCTGACATTCCCACATTTACACAGAATAAGATAAACGGCAACGCTATTTTTGGAACTTGTCGGGTATTGTCACATATATCGTAATATTAGATAAAGCACAATAAAACAAGATTACAGCTTCTACAGATAGTAATTAGGATGTATCTATGATACACAAATAGGCACAATTTTTAAAATAATCATTTACCAGGGGATAATTCATACAATAAACGAATTTATCACAAAATTATTTCAGGTATAGAGTTTCAGTAAAACAAACTAGACAATAGAAACAGTAAATTAATCATGAAAGCTACAAATATGTAGACTGTATGATACAAGCTAGCTGAAGATGCATTTGCATGTAAACACAACAATCAGTGTTACCGAGTTGCTTATCAAATTTACCAGAAAATTTACAACAGAGCGCTATAAAACGATTCCAAATCTTTCCCTATTATCCACAAAAAACCCACAGCTGAAAATAAAATGCTGTTTCATTTATTCTCAACCAGCAATGTTTAAATAATTCGCCAATATCAGTATGGATCTAATAATTGTCATGAATTCTGAAAATTTTCAGACGTTACTAAAATATTTTTAAGGAAGTGGTATGCAGTTGACTAAAACTATGCAACACCATCGTCACTCGAAAGATAATGTTGATATAAACAAAATAGGTTATGTTAACCAAAACCTACTGGCCTTGAAGTCATTACATTAAATTCAATTCGACAAGCATTACAAACGTATTTAAGTACTTACGAGAGGTAATTAAATCATGAAAACAATCACTCTGTTCTCTATTCCTCTTTTGTAATTGAATTATTAGACTTTTTCTCCAATCAGACTGCGAAAACAGTTCACCGTCCACCGCCATAATTCGACACTACAGTAACAGACTCCACGATAACTCGATATTTCTTTAATATCGACTTTCAAGAGAAATCGGTTTTGAGAACGTTGAAGTTAACGTGTTATCGAGTTCTAAATTCTACATTCATGAACGGAAATCGAGTACTTTGTAAATATACCCATTTAGTACAAATTACTTCTATGATAGTGTATATAAAATTTTCCGCACAATAAATAAATAGATAAGTCAATTTGTGGAATCCACTGTAAAGTGAATGATTGTGTTTATTTCAAGTTACCGATTGATTAGGGTAGTAGCATAATTTGGCTATCGATATTCGTAGTATAGAATCGATGTACCATGAATGACGATTTTTAGTGAGGGCGGTTAGATATAAAAGTTATATAGTTACTTCCTCTTCTATTAGCTGTGGTTACTTTAGTCAAGAGAATGCCTTTGGTTTTATCGAGGGTAAAGGCGGAACAGCTTTAGTGCGCATGCGCGACTGCTGTCATCAGTTCAGCCAACACAACAACGCATACTATACCCAGAGCACATAAAGTATATCGCGGAACCGTTTGTAGATTTAACTATACGAATATAACCTGTTTTTCACCGTTAAGGTAATTGTCGGTATCTCGAAAACGTGCCAGACTCACAGTGCTGAACAAAATCTTATATAAAATATTGTGAAGCTGAAGCTAAACAAAAATGCCTTTCTGTGCATCTTAACAAAAGCCATGAGCGAGCGGCTAACTACTCTGATGTTTCTCTTTCCATAATCTGAAATATAATGAAAGAAGTTAGACATTGAAAGTATATTTAATTCTTCTTCATCAACAGTTTTGTTGACACCCGGTAAAAAAAAGGAACCGGTTCAGTAGATACTAGTGCACCGTTTGTAGATTGCATACTAAGGCCGAAATCTTAAAAAAAATCAATTTTTCACACATTTTCGTGAGAAAAACAGAAAATTGCTAATTACCGCTAAACTAAGCGTTATACAAAAAAATCTTTAAAATAAAAGTTGTACAATTTTAAGTTTTCTACATATTTTATTACATAAATTTTTGCGCTATAATACATAATAAAGCCGTAATCTTAAAAAACACTTTTTTAACGTAAAAACAGCCTCACCAATAATTTCAGCAAACATGGTATCTACCATATTTGTAGAGAATAAAAAATTGAGTAAACCAGGCGATTTTAAAAAAAATCGAAGGAGCGGTTTTTGAAAAAATCGCATAAAAGTGAAAAATTACACGAATAAACTACTACGTCCGGTTAAACGATTTTGATGAAAATGTTCGTGTCGGGTCCGGTAGTGGTATGTAACTTAAGTTTCAAGTTCGTACGATGTTTCGTTCTTGAGATATTCTGTTCACACACAAACACACACATAGACAAATCGCTAAAAACAGTTTATTTTGGGTTCAGGGGGTCTGAAAACGTGTAGATCCGGTGAAAACTCGATTTCGAAAAATCGACATGAAAACAATACTTTCCTTCCTATATATCCATATAGGCAAGAGAAGGTAAAAATTGGCTCAGTTATTATAATTCTATATTACTTATGCTTTACAAAGTAGGGTAAGCGCCATGTCTGCTAAACTTCTTGGGGGGCCTGTGCTCTGGTAGGAAAAATGTTTTTTTTTTTAAAGATTGCGCCCTTAATATGCATTTTAGAGCAAACGTGTAAAATTAAAGTAGTAGAACATTTAAAACCCTTCCTACAACTTTTATTCCTAACATTTTTTCTTTTTTAGAACGCTTAGTTAAGCGTCAATTAATATGTTTTTCATGGTTGATGAGCTCTGCTGTTCCACACATTTAGACCAATTAGAACGTTTGCCAGCGTTGTCAAATTGTACCTGACAAACATTACGCGCGCATGCGTATAAGAGCCGCTGTAGTTCACTCGTGTCTTGCATCTTGTACTGAACACATCGATTATAGAGTGCGTTAACATGTAATACTTTATAACATAATCAGCTGATTGTATGTTTTTAGGTTATAAATTATTATTGAAAGACAAAAAACATGGCCGACGAAATACCTATTTGACAAAGCTACGAGAGCAATTATTGGCAACGTTGCTAGCAAGTCATTGGCTAGCTATAAAGTGGGAAGGGGGCAATACAAACGTTCAGAGCTCATCAGCCTTGAAAAATAGTATTGTCATTTTCTGTGTTTTTTTATCATACAAATCGGTATAATAAATATTTTTTAATTTGCGGCGTAAGTAAGAATTTTACGACAAATATGTATATAAAAGGAATAAAAAATTAAAAATTTACAACTTTTATTTCAAGTATTTTCTTCTGCAGAACTTAGTTTAGCATCAGTTAGTGATTTTCCGTATTTTGAAGTTCTACAGAGGTTAATTATTATTTTACGTCATTCCGTCATGATTAAAATATTAAATTTTGTTTTTCATTTTACATTGGATTTGATTCTTAGTTGGATGTGGTTAATTTGTTAATATCCACTTACCGCATACAGATACTATACACCTCCGTGGTTATTATAATAACAAAGTTGTCATAAAAATATTTTTATGAAAACTTTCATCGAAGTATACCGAAAAGTTTTATGTAAAAATTATAATTTAACTTACGGCTACTTATTATTTATGGCTACTTATTCAATATACATCTTGTTCTGGTATTGAGTACACAATGTGACGTCACTACTACCTAGCTATTGGCATTGCACGAATAAATGTTATGATTATTGCACGTGTGGAAGGCTGACGGCATGGTTATGTTCCTAGTAGTTTTGAACTAAACTGATATAAAAGTGGTTAGAATTCAGTTAATTGGTTATCGTTGACGGTATTTAATTTTGAAGCCCAACTAAGTAAGCAGCATTCCACTATGTCAGAACCAAAAGGGAAACGGAAGTCTGGACGATTCTGGAAAACTGAGAAAACAAGGTAGTTACAACTTTTCGAAAATTATGCATGTTTTCGGAATGTCAAGCATTCTTTAACGTTTGTATATACCGGGTGAGCATAAAGTCTTTCCCTGATTATAAAAATTTATTGCAGAATAACTGTTTGACATAATAATTTAAATTTGATGCTGTTACATAGGTTAGTGTTAATAGCTTTTTTAAGATTACTTACATTAGTAAACTTTAACGTGTGCCCCCTTGGTAGCTCGGAGAATGTCGAAGCGGTATTCCAGTTCCCGCCAGGTGTTTTGTAACATGTGTTCTGTCACAGTACCCACAGCAGCTTGTATCCTAGCCTTCAGTTCGTCAACGTCAGCAACTGGTGTGGCGAAGACTCTATCCTTGATATAGCCCCAGATAAAAAAGTCAAGGGGAGTAATGTCTGGAGAGCGGGGTGGCCAGGGTGTTGGACCATCCCTTCCAATCCACCGATCCGGAAATGTTTCATCACAGAAAACACCATTAATGCTAACATTTACTTAGCTGTTTTGCAACAGTTCATTGCACCACAGTTAGAAGAATATCAACCATGGATAATTTTCCAGCAAGATGGGGCACCGCCCCACTGGGCTTTGATAGTGCGTAATTTCCTGGATGAAACATTTCCGTTATTTATTAATTATTTATTTTAGTAATTATTTCATCAATATTGTTCGGTTATTCTGTTAAAAAAAAAGAGGATGGTTTTGCCATACCACAGAAATTTTGAGTCCTGATCATGGATATCTGACATCTCGTACTTAGTTCATAAATGTTCTGTTTCAATACAACACCGGAGATGATTCCAAGCTGCAATACCACGATGCAAGTGTTAAAACTGAGCCTGGCGTTGTATTAAAGCTCCTGGCCGGAAAGCTCCTTCTTTCAGATGATCCGTAAAAATATTGCTGCTATTCTAACCATTTACAGTATATGTGCCTACTAGTTCACAGGTCATAGCATATTTATGTAATTGTTAGAGTAGCGAGATAGTTAGGGATGGTTAGATAAGCGTGTAGGTACCAGCCTTTATGTCTAGGCTACATAATTTATTAATGAAATAATGTTCAGTATGTGGCAAAACTTGAAACAGGTTATGTTAGGTTTTGTTAATTTCATATTTAGATAATGGATAACTTAGATTAATTTAAATTAGGATGTGTATTTCCACATATTTTCATTACTTCCAGTTGCTTCTTCTACAAATCGTGTTAAAAAGTGTGAAATCAACTAACTATACAAGTTTCAAGCATAGTTACATAATATCATATTTACCAGTAAATTACTTTAAAGCTAAATTTATGTCTGATTACAGTGCAGTTAAAAAGTCAAATATTAAATCACTGCTATTGATTTTATGAAATGCAGGGTATTTTCAGAAATTTTCTGACTTTTTTATAAATAAATTTGTGTTACCTGATGGGTTATAACTGGCAACATCTAACATGGCTATGAATGTAGCCTACCAGGAAGAATGTATGTTCCCTCTAAAAGGGTCGTGTGACATGATGTTTTGAATTTATCCATCTTGAAATGCAAAGTTAAATTAAAGGTG
Source organism: Catonia carolina (assembly GCA_035578175.1). NCBI lineage: Eukaryota > Metazoa > Arthropoda > Insecta > Hemiptera > Achilidae > Catonia > Catonia carolina. The sequence goes on along the minus strand of JAQMRL010000001.1, from coordinate 131,466,123 downwards.
AATGATCCAAGATGGCTGATAGAAAGTTTTAATTATTATTGGGTCAATCCATGTAAAATCATCCAGGCCAGTTTTTTAAGGCAGTTTTAAGCAATTTCTTTACAATTATGTTTTTGTGAACTAATACTTAGTTTATTTCTTGCTGTCATGATTCAGTGTATAACAGCAGTGGAGTTAACATCTAGTACTTAGTGTTAGTGCTTTAGAATAGCTAATGTGCAGTTTTAGTTTAATAATAATAGGCGCTGATCTAGGTTTTGCTGCGCTTTCCATTATGCAAATCAGCGGAATGTGAACTGTCAGCATACTGTTATGAAGTGAAAAATTAACGTAGAACTAATTCCGGTATTTTATTTTAAATTAATACCAATAAGCATTAAACTTCTAGTAAAGGCCTACCAAGGCCTTTGGGCTTCCTTGTGCTGGAATCAGAAGAATGCTTTCATTCTGATTCAGATATGGCTGTTCAGTACAGTCTGTCAAAAATTTACCTAGTCAGTTAAAGACTACTTCCCTATAAGTTCTGTTCAGTGCCTGGAAGGAGTTACAAGGCAACGTTAAATGGAGAAGGAAAAATAACTAGTCACCAGAATGACTTGATCTGGTTCAAAAGGTTAGATATTTTGGAACAGTTATCTGCCAGGAAAATAATCAGCAATCCAGTTACGGAGTTAAGCTCTGATTCCAGCGGTGCCAGGTCTAAATGAGGTCAGGACTACAGACGAAGAGGAGCTAAGAAAAGAAATGGAATGGATTATCCAGAAAAAATCACAGAAGACAAACAAAAAAGAGGAAGGCTAGTGCTTCACTTACAGTATCGCCTCAAAGTAATACAGGAGAGAGGACTGAAAAAACGTCCAAGATGAAGGACATCAGTCCCAATCCTAAACTCAGCATAACAAAAGAAACATAAGTCAAAATTAAACCTCCACGGGTAATTTTAAGCAATGTAGTGGACTATAACGAAGTTAACAAAATCCTACAAATAAATAATATACGATTTAAATCAAGCTTAGTGATAAATAATCAACTAAAAATTATTGTCAATACAGAAGGAGAATACAGAAATTTGATCAGTCTAATGACTCAGTAAACTGGATTGGCATACATACGAAAACAGATAAAAACGACCATTAAGAATTATGTCAAGAGATCTTCACCCTTCATATGATCCTGAGGATATTCAGATCTTTTGAATGAAGGGTTTTGTATCCTTAGTATAGTTAATAAATTAAATAAGCATAAAGCAAATGACAGAGTGTACTTAGTTTCCTGTATTTATACTTGTCTTCAAAAACACAGTTAGAAGGTATAATGAAAGTATATGAGTAAAGAAAGTAAATGCAATGCATGTGCCATATGAAAGTTTAAATTGAGGCTCTCTGAAGCAATAGGTTTATTCCACAGTGCAAAAGGCGTAAGTGTTATGGCTATACCAAACATTATTGTCAACATGAAGCAGTGTGTGTCAACTGTGCCGGCAAGCACCTAACTAAGGAATGCACAGAATCAAGAAGTGATCCACCAGAGTGCTTTAACTGTGCCGAGGCACATCATGCAAATTATCAAGAATGATGTCTAGTGGCAAAGGAGCTACAAAAATTAACACGTTCAGTGCGGCCGCCACATTTACGTGGTGTATTGAACAGTCCCAGGGTGCGGGCTGCCACAAATATGTGGTCCGTTTATACAGTTTTATAATCTCTTCTTTCTGCGTTCAGTTAGGGTAAATTTTATTTCTTTTATTGTTTAGCCGTATAAAAAGGTTCATTCTATGCCAGTATACCTTCAGCTTTCGAAGAAACGTCACCGGTTTTTTTTGGTGGAGTTTTAAAACCTGATATATTTTCTTCTATGTTTCGAGTTTTACGGGCTGTTTTATTTGTTATTAATAAAATGTTATTTCATTATATTACTTTTCTTACAATTACACAACATTTACTATACTTAGTAAATATTAAGTGTGGCAAAAATGCAACTAAATAAATAAATATGTGTATATGAATGTAATACTTAAATGCTTTAAATTTAGGCTATTTTTAGTAGGCCTATTTTTTCGTACATACAGACCTAAAGTTAACTTTTTTTAAAGAAACTAGTAGGTATTAAATTTTTTAAATGTTTGCCTCATTTAAAAATTGGTTATAGAAATATTTTATTAGTATTTATAATTTTAGGAGCCTACGAGGCGTGCGCAGTCACACAAAGCGGCAGTGTCATTTACTTATAATAGTATACTAGTAGGCTTATTCAATTCTTTTCTTAGGTGACCCCATTTTTGGAATTGCATTTTTACCTGTCCATGGAAAGACTTACTGCGGTCGGAACAGAAAGGGTAATAAAATATTGTTGAAAACAAGAAAAAATCGTAAAGCCGTCACAGGTACCGATATCTGTCTGCCATCTGTACCGTAATATTACTTACTTTCAACTTTTCAAAAACCTATGGCCACACCGCAGTTATTCAGCTAAGAGTGCCATAATTAACTCTGATTATCCTTTTATTCCTATAATTTTTGAAATTTTTCTCATAGGTTTACGTGATAAAAGCAAAGAACATTCAGACTTTTACATTTGTTTTGTATTTATACTTTTATGTGTGTATTTTTAAAACGAAAAACAATACATTTAACTATAGTAAAATACATAAACATACACGTATAAATATAAAATAAAAGTATTGAATGAAAATACACACAAGAAATTGTAATTGTAGAGAGAATATGAGGATATGAAGCGCCGCGGACTTGTGTGCTTCTGTGTGCGGGGAACATATAAATGCGGCAGGCGACGGTTCAGCCACAGCAAATAACATCGCTTCATCCGGGCTGCAGTGAACGTGTTAAGAGATAACTTAAACAAAACTAGTCCATCACAGAACACACAACAGAAAACGCTTGCGTCAAAGTAGATAAAAAGTAATATTTTGTTTGCTGAAATGACTAAAGCAAAGAATGCCAATCTACAGCAGCACAGCCATCAAAAACAACAACCACAATTAACATCGCAAATGTGATGGAGGTTTTACAAGATAATGGCTTTGGTAGATTGGAAGCCAGGATTACAACAGGTACTAGTTAAAAACATATACGAGTATTATATAGAAATGAATCAAATGGAGGTTAAAATAGCTACTTGAAATGCAAATGGCGTTCAAAGTAAGAAGTATAAATTGGAAATACTATTTGTAAAAACATTGGTGTATATCTTGTCTCCGAGACATTTAACTAAAAATTCATATTTAAGTATAAAAGGTCACAAGGTTTACTAAGCAATCCATTCACATAACCCTGCCAGAGAGGGAAGTACAGTTTTCATAAAGAGAATCAAACATTATGAAGAAAGCCTCAATCTGACGGAAGTGCAGCTTACAGTAATAGAAATTTATGCAACTAAACATAAATCCAATGTTACAACCTTGTACTGTATGCCAGGCATAACCCCAAAAAATTTAGTTTAAAAATATACTAGAACATCTTGGTAACAGGTATGTTTAAGGTAGATGTAAGGGAAAGCACGTTGGCTGGAGCACGGTTAACAACTACAAAAGGAATAGAGTTAAGAGAAGCTACCAGAGAACTTGGCTGCACATACCATTCAACAGCAAAACCAACCTATTGGCCAAAAGATCCAATAAAAATTCCCAATCTCTTGGATTGGTTTATTTATTTATATATTTTAGTGTTAAGTTATAGAATATTGACGAATGAACTATATCATTTATGCATTTAGTTTTTAAGATAATACAAATGAAAAATTAACGGTTGATCTCTAAGATCAGTTTTAAGCAACAAAATTTAAAAAAAATCTTGTTGAATATTACTGTGTTTTATTGATGGTGATAGTTCCAAAAATAGAGAAATTATGAGGTTTGACACAAATCAGTTCTCATCAAAAACTGCTTGATATCATTTAAAAATGGGTGCCAAAACTAAATGTAGGAATAAAATTTTTTTTTAACCATTGTTCTGATGTATCATTGTGCTATTAATTCACTTCCAATAATAATTATTGGATATAATAAATTGTTGCTCAAAATTTTAGTGATTAAAAATGAGCCTAAACCGTCACCAGAAAACAAAACTAAAAAAAAGACTTGTCTTATACTAAGTCACTTTCTAGGGAAATTATTGATAAGAAAAATAAAGAAAAGAAGGGAAGGAGATTGAGAAGACTGTCAATTTTAAAGGAAAAGAAGAAAATCAGGAGAAACTATTAAAAATAGTGAGCAACAATTTATTTATTCTAATTGTATGATTTCACATGGATAGACCCTATTGCAAGGTGGTCATCTGGTACTTGTAGTTCACCTACTTTATTTCTCTTCTGATAGTATTGAAGTTTTAATATTTAACTGTTATCGTGCTTTTGTAACTTTTGTCTATCTGTAATAATGTCCTTATTTTGCAGAACTAGTTCAGTGATAAAGACCCCTGGGCTTAAACAGTCACTAGAGAAGAAAATGAAACTAAGAAAAGACTTAGCTTATATTAAGTCACTTTCTAGGGAAATAATTGAAACAAAGAAAAAAGAAAAGGAGGGTAGGAGGTTGAGACGACTTGACAATATTAAACGAAGAGATGAAAATCAGAAGAAATCTGAAGTTGTACAAATTGTAAGTTGTGTGTAATAATAATGTAAATAATCAATAATCGTGTAATAATAAAATAACATTAGGCTTGCGGAAATCTTTACATCTGAGCAATTAAAATCTGTTCTTTATTATTAAATTTATTATATAGTTATCTTAGTGAAAACAATTAATTGAAATATTTATTACAATTTAGAAGAAGATTAATTCTTTTCTAATTCCATAATAACAAAGTTGGTCTATTGTACTTCTTTTCTAATTCCATAATAACAAAGTTGGTCTATTGTACTTAGTGGGAGCTCCAGTACCTCTCAAATTTATGTAATTAAGAAGAATTTTACCAAGCCAGTCTGTGCATCATAATATTCTTCTTGTCACTGATAAGTTGCATTTAGTATCACTACTCTTTGCACTTATTTGCCATTCTGGAGATTCTACTTCTTTAACAATTTTATTTATTTTCAATGATAGATAAAAACAACTATTTTTGCATATGAATTCTCTATCAAGGTCTGATTATACCTTTTCTCAGCAAAGGAAAAAAAGTTTTCACAGGGAGAGAGCCGCAGTCATTAAATTCTAATTACATAGGTATTATATTTAAATAATAATTTTTACTACGTATAAAAAATTCAGGAACGATTATTAATTACACTGGTCTGCAAAACAATAATTTTTTTCTGGAACATAGATTCTTTAAAGTGAAAACCATAGGTTTATATCCATATACGTAGGTTTAAATCTGAAAACCATTTTTGTCTAGGACGCAGGGTTTTTGTGTAACATTGATTTTAAAAAAGTGTATTTTTTTCATAAATTTGTACACAGTCCATAACATAATATTATATTTCAACTCGCCTAAAACCTGGTTTTCTTCGATTTTCTCCTGTATTCATCTTCTGGTTTGTCCCTTTTTAAGGTTCAGTTGTAATCGCCAAGTATACTTGGGCTCCATTTCCCCTGGTAAAGTGTTTCCGTAATTGAGATATGTTGATGGAAGTGTTCACCATGTTCATCACTTACATCGCCAAGGTTTGATGAAAAATATAAGTGTGAATGAAACGTGCATTTTTAGAGACATATTGCATCCCAAGTTTGGATAATTTTTAAGAAGTTCACTCACTATCTGTACATAGTTCTCAGCCTTCATTTTGCCCAGGAATGATTTCACAATATTTTGAAATGATACCTTCGCTGCTTTCTCAAGTTCACTCAAGCTACTCTCAAAAGCAGAATCATTTATTAACTGAAGTATCTGTGGCCCAACAAATAAATATGCCTTCTTTGATTTTTCCTTCACTGATCCTTTTCTTCATCACTTCCTAGGTTACCATAGTTTTTCCCATCGTCAACATTTTCTTCCTAACTCCATGACTGTGGTGGAACAGGAACTGGTAACTTTGTACTTCACTGTGTAAAACAGGTCTTATGGCTGAAGGAAGACTAGGATATGTAACTGATTTCTTGAAATTCCTTCAATTTTTGTACCACAAAAATAGCAATCTGTTGAGTCGTCCTTCGGCTCCCTCCAAACCATAGGATAGCAAACGGCATACGTCGTGCTTTTCCATTCAGCCCGCTGCTTAATAAAATCACACAAGAATTGCAGCAGATATGAGGAGCCCAAGATTTGTCCTGATCTCCTACTTTACACCCAAAATAAAGTTCATATGCTTTGTAAACGTGTAAGTTTATTTTCGCAAATGTATGTTTGCGAAAACATAAAAAGGCGTGTTATAGAAAAATGAAACCTCTAGGACAATTTCTGAGGTCATATTTGGATTCAGCGTCGAAAAATACATAAAGATTAGCCAAAATTATTTGTGTTACAAAAATCATGTAGACCAGTGTTCTTGGCTACTATTATCACCACCATTATTATTACTGTTAATATGTACAAGGTGGCACAAGTAAACAGGAAATTTTTAAGTAACTCTCAAAAAAGTAAGAACTGAATTTGAAAGTTTTGTTGTGAAAAAAAAGTAGATTACATGTCATTAAGTTTACTGTTGTAACAAAAAAACAAACTATGTCATAAGCCGATGGCTCATGTAACATATACATTTCTGGAAGTAAATGCTTAGATTTTTCATGGCACTTTGGTACACTTCCATGGGAATTGCAGCTATTTCTTCTCAAATTCTCTTTTTCAACTCAAGGATGTTCATAGGGCGTATTGTGTACACTTTGCTTTTGAGGTGACCCACAAGAAAAAATCACACACAGACAAATCTTGGTGATCTTGGGGGCCAAAGAGTATCGTCAAACCATAAAATTATGTGGATCTTTCATCCTCAAAAGTAAGGGCAAATCATACCTCGTGTTGAAATAACACACCAAACTGTAACCTTTTAGCTGTGTAATAGTTGGTCATGCAATTGACGAGGTTTTCAAGTGCCCTATGAGGCTAATGAGCCTCATACAATATAAAAGAATTGTCCACAAAATCAGGGTCGTCATTATTTTTTTCAATAATATTTTCATAGAACTGTTGTGCCATGTAATCTAATGGTTTAAGTTCATGTACAACATGAATTTTGTGAGGGTGAAACATCAAATCATGTGGAGTATTTGGTGGATGGTTGTTTGATAGGTTCAATGCAGTGTGTTTCCTTGCCGATCATTGTGGGCTTCTTACAATTGATGCTCGAATGAACTATTTCAATGTTTTCTGGGTTTCATTGAGTACGTTGACCTCTTTGTGGTTTCTTCTTTCTTAGAGCTGAACCCTTCTCGAAATTCATAACCCATGTATTGGTGGTTTTTTTTTGCTTTACGTCTGACTATTTTGCAATGGTGAGAAGGATGACAGATGAAGATGAGTGACGAGAATGCCAGACCTGACCGGGAATCAAAGCTGGGACCTTGGCATGGCAGTTGGAACGCAGGGATGACGTTCTAAATTGTATCGATGTTGGAATTCCTGTTGAGCAGCAGTCACAATGTCACCATTCTTGTAAAATGACTTCTCAACAAATGCACGTTGTGAACTGATCACTGGTTCATGGTTACTAAATGGCAAGTTCTACACTAAAGGATGCCACTCCCACCTGTCTACCAGCTTCTCAGGGCTGCCCCTACTATATTAAAAATTTCTCATTTCCCGTGCCTCCTTGTATTATCCTACGTTCTGTATCTATCTATATATATATATATATATATATAATTTTTTCTGTCTAAACAATCTGTTAATTACTGTAAATTATAAAATCTGGTGTAAAACTCTCACATGACTTTATCATGCCCATGCAATTCATGAATAATATAACTTATTTTTAATCAGGAGTTAACAATTTAAAATGAAAGCCATAATCTAATTTTAATGATGAGTGAATGATGCTAAATAAAATTCAATCTGCTTCGACTTACAAATACCGAAAATCACTCAAATTTATGCTAAAATAAGCTCTGTAGAAAAGAGTGCATGAATAAAGTTGTAGACTTTTAAATTTTCATAACTTGGTTTATACATACTTTTGTTGCAAAATGGATACTAAGGCCGTAATCTGAAAAAACCCCCTTTTTACCATTTCAATCATAAAATACAGAAATTCACCAATTGATGTTAAACGAAGCACTGTAGCAAAATGCTGTAAAATGAGGCTACTCTAAACAAAATTGTAGGAATCGTTTTTGATAATGTCGCAAAAAAGTAAAAAACTGGCCAAAAAAACTACTACTTACGGTTGACCAATTTTGATTATAATGTTTGTTACAGGTCCCCCGTTATGGTATCTAGACTAACTAAACTAAACTTCCCAAGTTTCAACTTTTTAGAATATTTCGTTCTTGAGATATTTTGATCAGAAACACACATACCAATTGGTTATACCATGTTTTTTTGGGTTCAGGAGGCCTGAAAACATGTATTTCCAGTGAAAATTGACATAAAAGCAACACCTTCCATTGCTGTAATATTCAGATGGGGCAACGGAAAGTAAAAAGAAAAACTATTACTTTTACATTAAAATGATTCATTCTAAAAATATTTATCTTATTATCCTATATATTATTTATTTTAGTCACCAATGTAACTGGCAATGTATTTGTCAATACAAAAATAAATACAGTAAATGTGGTGATGCCAAAACTATCTTGCTAAAACATATTTTTGTAAAAATCTGTTAAATACTGTAAAATTAAAACAGTGTTTTGACAAGATAAGGTAATTTATTATTTTGGAATTAAAACAAATATCAATTAAAAAACCATGAAATAACTTCATTTCCTTAGAAGAACCTGTTCAAGACATATATTTACTCTGTTCTGCTGTGTAGTGTGGAAACATGGACTTGGAGTATCCAGTCCGTGAGTCATTAGAAGCTTTTTAGATGTGGGTATTCAGGAGAATGCTCAGGATTTTGTGGACTGTTATGTTACCAATATTAATGTTATGAGACATAGGTGTGGGCCTTGAGTTAATAAGCATAATCGAAAGAAGACTGCCTACTTTGGTCACTTATGCATGAGTGATAAGTGTGAGCTTCTCAGACTTAGTCTCAAGGGCAAAAATGAGGGTAAACACTGACCTGGATTATAAAAATGCTCATGGTTGAAGAATATTAGAAACATAAATATGCCTACTTTTTAGTGTGATTTATGATAGACTGATTTACTTGAGCTTTAGCCAATCCTCATTAATGGAGTCGGTACTCTAAAAATAAGAAGTTTGATTGGTGTAGTGAAAATCGTGAAATTATGGATTTGATCAAATGTTTGCTGTTGACTTGCTTTGAGCAGTGAAAAGAGCTCATTGTTATTAACATCCAGAGGGACTTGGTTGTTGTGTATTAACTATCTTGTGTTATTTGCTCTAGTGTTTGAATAATAAAAATTTGTGTTCTGGTTAATTTTGTGTAGAAAGTTAAGTGGATCCTCTGTAACTTTAATTCCCAATAGCATCTTTTGAATGTTCATGTTACTTTCTAGTTCAGGTGGTTGTTAAAATAGAGTATCAGCATTTTCTCCTGTTTTGACAGCTGACTGGATGGGTACTTTTTCTGTAGTCTCTTAGTAGAATTAAAAAATAAGTTGAGATTGTTAAATTGCATAACACACAGTAACCATAGTTTGATAAAAATTTCCCCAACCTTAATTAATATTTTGTTTTCCAGATTAAAAATCCTCAAAAAATAAAAAGAATGAAGAAGAAACAATTAAGAAGCATAGAAAAAAGGGATACAGTTGGACTAAAGAAATAGATATTTGCTACAAAAAATTAATTTTGTTTGAATGTTTAATAAATGTACAGTTTCTTAAAATTTTTAATTGTTTTTTTTTTTAATTAAATTATTGTGTGGTGCATAATATGCAGCTTTCCTTCGTAATGGGATATTTTTTGTTAAGCTGCCAGCAAAATGTTTAACATTCGTTTGTTTATTATATCAACTGGTTTGTTAGGGTTTGTCTGTTGTTAATCTCTGTGTAGTTTGCAGTGTCTTAAAATGTTCACAAAAGAACAGTTTTCTTCCTGAAGTTGTGGTGGAAGCATCATACAAATGCGTTGAAGTGTAATAAATTTTGTGCTAAATTTCCTGGTGACCCATTACCAATTCTGCAATGTTTGAAAAATTTCTTCTTTCAAACCAGACTAGACATATGCCTGTTCTGAACTCACATACTATATTACATCCATCGCTTCTTATGTAGGTCTACTTTCTTATTTAATTTGAAGGTATTCAATTCTAACCTTACTTCTCCATTTCTTATTTTATCCAAACAATTACACCCTTTTGTCCTTTGCAAAAACCTCATCTCTGCTGTCTTGGATTTTCTGTTCTTGTGACTTTATAGTTATGGTGTCTTACTTCCAGACATAATAGCTGGGGTTGCGATAAATTTTGTTGCTGACTACCCTACTAGTATTAGCACCTGCAGATAGTCCCAGTACCTGCCTGCCGCGTGGAGTGCTACAGACGTGCAGAGTCAGCAGTACCTCCTCTCCACTATGAAGTAGACTCACCGGAGGGGTATTTAAGCTGCCACACTGGCCCACGAGAGAGACTCTCCAATCAACTCTCAACCGGAGAAGAACAAGAAAGAAGAGCCCAGCTGAGACTGGACGCACCATCCCTGGTCTACACTACTGGTGGCGGATGTACATTCCTGCACCGGTCGGCCTTCGCCAACCCAAAGAGAACCGCCTCAGCAGCGCTATCGGCAGACGGCCTACACTGACCCAACTCTGGGGGCCACCACTGTCACGCTGCAAAAGGGACCCAAATGCCACTGAGGGAAGGCTAGGCCTGAACTCGGTAGCTGAGCCATCACTCTTCGGGCTCCGCTTCAAACAAGCCGGCTCGCAGCTTCCAACCACCAATGGCCCTTTTTAGGGCCACCAACTTTATGAGCAAGGTTTCGCCACGTGTTGTAGGCAACACTTTATAGAACGTTTTTTTCTAGTTTATTTCCCAAAATCCTGCTTATGATACCTATATTCTTTAAAACTTGAAGCTTTTGTTCTATATCTAAATCAGAATCAACTCTAACATCACATCCTAAGCAATGAAGGTGAGAAACTTGTTCCAGGATAGTATTGTTTCCCTCTATCTTTGACTGAATCGATACTTACTCCTTAATGCCATCATTTTTATTTGGTTAATTGAAATTTTCAAGCCAAAATCACAAGATATTTTATACAATTCATGGACAGCTTGTTGAAGATCATTCTCTATTTTTTAAACAATCCATAAATCATTTGCAAATAAGAGCTCTTTCAGTCAGATGATTGATCGCATTTAACTGAATACCTGGCTGATGCTGTGTTTCCAAACTCTTAAAAGAGTTACAAAATTTTTTTTATATTCACCTTTACACTGCTTCTTTTTCTTTTTTCTTTACTCACAAATACTTTTGTGGTGTGCATCGCTCCATCAGGTAATGTCACAAAAGCTTCCAGAAATAATAAGAATGCATCTTCCTTTGTCAAAGTTTGAAGCATTGTAAAGGCGAGTATAAAAAGTTTTTTATAACTCATTATATTAATATTAATTGTTATTTTTGTATTCACTTAGAGGCTTTTAACTAGGCTACTCTAATCAGATAAAAAGAGTATCCCAATTGTGACATAATCTGCTGAAGAGTATTGCAGTCTAACTGATCGAATGCTTTCTCAAGATCCACAAATTTCACTTTAATTGCTTCCTCAGTCTCATGATTCCTATTTGTAGGGATCTCTTTCGTCTTCTCCTTTTCTTTTTGCTTTGGCCTCCTGTGCTACCTTTGCTATGCAATTTCAATTATAAGAAATTCACAAAAACAGATTTTGTTGCAAATGCAAAAGGCTGGTCATGTTATAATGAAGAAAACCCTACAAGGTTGAAGGTGGAAGCATTTCCAGTCAGTCCAAAAAGTGTACAAAGAATTCTACAAGATTTAAAACTTCAAGCTATCTTTACTCCGTATTTTTAATGAGGATGATCATGATAGGTGATTGGGGTTCTGTGAAATATCTGTAATAAAGCTGATGCAAGCTTTTAACCATAAATTTCCTGGTGTGATGAAGCATGCTTGAAACGTAATGGACATGTTAACCAGCATAATTGTCCGTAAAGCCTCATAGTGTCAATTGCTGCATTTTAAGGACTGTACATTCTTGAGGGAAACCTACCTATGCTCAGAAACCTACTTAGAGTTGCTGAGAGAAGTAGTGTTGCCATTACTTGAAAACAATCCTATCAATAATTTTCATTCTCTCTTTTGGCAACAAGATGGGGCCCAGGCTACTTTGTTGTAATTTTTAACTTCCAAGTTTGAAGAATGGATTGGTTGGTATGATATAATTAATTAATTGGCTTCCACACTTGTCAGACACTTAACTCTGGTGGTTTTCTATAAGAGGTATTAATAACGAATTAGTGTTTCCTTAAAAACAGCATAAACTGAATGAACTAAAAGTGAATTTATTTTATTTACAGTTGTTTGAAGACAAACATTTATTGTCGAATACTTGTGAATCAATTTAAATTATTGTACTGAGTGTACGAAGAATAACTGTCCCCAATTTGAAAATTTGATAAAATTACAGTGTAATAATTTAAAGTTTATGAAGTTTAAATTATGAACATAGTAATATATTAGTAGTTGACACAATAAATATTTTGTCTTGCTTGTAAGTTTTTTTATTTTGTTTGCTTTCCCAATTTCTATTTTTTTAGGGTAAATATTTATTTTTTATTTTTTTGTTTAACGTCCGACTGTTATGCAATTACTGCTAATGCAGACGGTGAAGGATGAAATGAATTTTTGTAACGTATGAAAATATGGCGTGCCTGAATGGGATTCAAACCCAAGACCGCATAATGAAAGGCGAGCACGTTACCAACTACGCCACTGCGGCCAGCAGAGGGTAGAGTAAAGTGACATGCACCACTCCATAGATATTTGTGCAATTATCTATCAAATAATAAGTTACCGATCACTGGTTAACGTGAGGGTTAGTTAAACTACAGTGAGAAGCCTTGTAATCACAGCCATAGGAAGCTAAACAGAATATACCGAGTGAGCATAAAGTCTTGCCCTGATTATAAAAATTTATTGCAGAATAACTGTTTGACATAATAATTTAAATTTGATGCTGTTACATAGGTTAGTGTTAATAGTTTTTTTTAAGATTACTTACATTAGTAAACTTCAACGTGTGAAGTTTATCTCCTTGGTAGCTCGGAGAATGTCGAAGCGGTATTCCAGTTCCCGCCAGATGTTTTGTAACATGTGTTCTGTCACAGTACCCACAGCAGCTTGTATCCTAGCCTTCAGTTCGTCAACGTCAGCAACTGGTGTGGCGAAGACTCTATCCTTGATATAGCCCCAGAAAAAAAAGTCAAGGGGAGTAATGTCTGGAGAGCGGGGTGGCCAGGGTGTTGGACCATCCCTTCCAATCCACCGATCCGGAAATGTTTCATCCAGGAAATTACGCACTATCAAAGCCCAGTGGGGCAGTGCCCCATCTTGCTGGAAAATTATCCATGGTTGATATTCTTCTAACTGTGGTGCAACGAACTATTGCAAAACATCTAAGTAAATGTTAGCGTTAATGGTGTTTTCTGTGAAGAAAAACGGCCCGAAAACCTTATTATGCATGAGGCCGCACCAAACATTCACATTTTTGCTGTCTCGCTGTAACTGTACTGTAGCATGTGAATTCTCTGATCCCCATATACGACATTATGCGTATTTACCATTCCACTGACATGAAAGGTGGATTCATCGGTAAAGCATATGCTATTTAAGTAATCGTTAGCGCCGTCAATCCTGTTGGGAATCTCAGTTGCGAATTCTGCACGTCTCAGCAAATCATTCGGTTGCAAGGCCTGCACGATTTGCACTTTATAAGCATGCAACCTAAGCCTTTTATGAAGAATTTTCACCACACTTGCTTGCGGTATTTGAAGTTCACGTGATGCTTGACGAGTTGATTTAGACGGACTCCGTTGAAACGATTCCCGAACAAGATCAACAGTTGCTTCACTCACACTAGGCCTGCCACTTGTAGGAAGATCTTCAACGCTGCCTGTTTCTTTAAACCTTTCATACCATCGCTTTATTGATTTAACATCAGGAGGGCTGCGTCCATAAAAAGCCCGAAAATTACGCTGAACACTGATGGGCGATTTCGTTTCGTGAAACCAAAGCACACATTGTGCTTTCTCCTGCTTCAACGCCTTTTCGCCAGCAACTAACGTGAACTAACAGACCATGTTATTGTTGAGGAGCACTAGCGCCATCTATTGGTCACAAAATCTACTAACAATAACCTATGTAACAGCGCCAGATTTAAGTTATTACGTCAAACGATTATTCTGTAATAAAATTTTATAATCAGGGTAAGACTTTATGCTCACCCGGTACATGTAACCATAGAATAATGGTGAAAATGTTAAAATTACTGTAATCACTAAGTACAATTTTTGCTTTTTCTGAAAATGTCTCAAATTAATGTATTCTAGAATATGGCAGACTTATATGTTGAAGATAATGAATGATACAAGAAACAATTCACTGACGCTAAAATACTGGCATCATATTTCAACAGAAAATTAAAATTTTTTTTTAGAAATGGTCATGGACAAAATAAACATCACTTTAAAAAATGTTTAATATGCATCATTAATCTAATTGTGATGACATTGCATTGGTTTTATTCTTTTGTATTGCTAGTCTCAGAATTTCTATCAGCTGTTATAAAATGTTACCAACTGATTTGCTAATACAACAATAGGTTTTCATGTGCTTACATTTTTTTTTTTTTTTTTTTTTTTTTGTTTAACGTCCGACTGTTTTGCATATTGCTGCTAATGCAGACGGTGAAGGATGAAATGAATTTTTTGTAACGTATGAAAAAATGCCATGCCCGAGTGGGATTCGAACCCAAGACCGCGTGATGAGAGGCGAGCACGTTACCAACATCGCCAACGCGGCCGGCATGTGCTTACATTGCATAAAGGTGCATTTACACGTGCAATGATTTGCTGGCGCCAGTAAAACGATGCATGCATGTGTAAACCATCGTTGGTGCACTAGTTTCAACATGCATCCACAGAAAGAAACTTGCATGGAATTTTCTGCAGCCTTCTGAAATTTTATACGCCAGTAAGTGACTGGTGCGCCACTAAATAAACATTTGGATACATAAACCTTCACCTCACCAGTAGGCTATTGGCATACAGAAGGTGGTTTAATTTCGAATTGATTTTTCACTATCATACATTATTATTATATATTTTCATATAAGGGATAGCTTTTTATTTTGCTGTATCTTTAAACGGTAAGTAAAATGAGCTAAAATTTAAAAAAATAAGAAGTGAAGTAGGGATGAAAACATTACATTTTTGGAAAAATATGTACAAATTCCTTATTTGTGGGACGTACATTGTTGACCTCCAAACTATCAATACCAATGTAACAAATACACACAAAACAAAAACTTTCATGAACTTGACACTACGCAACAGCAAAATAAAATTAAACTGGTGCGACAAAAAGCATTATTTTAATGTGTAAACCTCTACTGGCATCAATGCCTGGCACCAGCAAATCATTGCACGTGTAAATGCGCCGTAACTTTTCATATCTAATTTTCTGCAATTTTAATAGCATAAAAAGGTCTGTTTCTTGTGTTCCATTGGTTTGCATGTGACCTTAACAGTTATTGAAGTTTTCAATAACTGTGAGTAAGGTACATAATTTATAATGAACAGATCAAGAATTTTAAGTGAATTGGAAGCAGCTGTTAAAGCTACTATGTTACTTGATAAGGGTTAGAGATATGTCGCTCAGTTATTAGGAGTTTGCCAATCAACTTTAAGTTGAATGCTTAAACAATTTAATGAGACTGTTAGTCACACAAGAAGATGTGTGCAAGGTCGCCACGCTGTATAAATTACAGAAGTGATAGTTTTTTGAAGAATGTTACTTTGCAAAACCAGAAGATTACTAGCGTTGAACTAAATAAACAATTCCGATAAGCTACTCATGTTGAAATATCTGACCGAACTGTAAGAAGAAGATTTAAGGAGTCAGGATTAAGCAGCCGGGTGCCTGTAAAAAAACCACTACTCACCCAACAGCACAGGGTGGCCAGACTTCATTTCACTCAACACGTTAGATGGATGATTGAAGAATGGAAGAGAGTATTGTTTGCAGATGAGACAAGGGTATGTGTGCTATCTTTGGATGGGTGGCAGCAGACATGGAAAAGTCTGAGAGAAAGATTTTCTGAATGCAGCATTTCAAGAATAGTCCCATTTGGAGGAGAATCCAAAATGTTCTGGGATGGTATTTCTATCAATGCCTGCACTGACCTAGTAATAGTGCAAGACAGACTCTACGTATAGACACCTCTACATAACTGACCGTTTAGAAGAATGTGTTCTACCTTTTGATCCATTGATTGGAGAAAAAATCATTCTAATGCTTGATAATGCAGGACCTCATTGTGCAAGAATTGTTTCACAGTATCTTGATGAAGTTGGTAATTGTATGATCTGGCCAGCCAACAGCCCAGATTTAAATCCTATAGAGCACATTAGGGTTATGCTTAAAGAAAGAGTTTGTAAATGTAATTCAGTGAATCTTCAATAGCTGTGTCATGTAGTAAAAGAAGAATGGGAGAAAATGGACCAGGAAGAAATCTAAAACTTGATTCAAGGAATTCCGAGATGGGTGCTAGCTGTAATTAAGCCAAGAGAGGGTTGGACTCATTACTGAATTACTAATTTATTATAAATACATAATAATCATTTACTTTTGAATTTTTTCATTGTGTATGAACTAAATATGGAAAACTTTTATTCAATACTAGTAAGTAACCCTTCCGTTTTTGTAAGAATACAACTTTGTGTTTTTAATGCTAATTTATCTTATTTTTTCATTAAAGTACCAAAAATCAAATTTACAACTCTAATTTTTTGTTAAAAAATATTAAATATCTATTGCTTAAAATTATAACTGAAAGAATAACAGTAACAGAAATGAATCTTGCACATTGATGAAAATGATTTTTTTGCAGTTAGCCCAAAATCTTATATGATGTATTAATTTTGTCCAGGACTTGTTGATCACTTTAAATTTAGTCATCTAGTGGCATTCGTTCCTTATGAAAAATCACTGTTTTCTCGTCAACTGAGTTTGAAAACTTTAAATTTGAAGTGATAGTTGAAACCATAGTACTTTTTGAATTTAAAAATCCACCTAGATTACAATTAAAAGAGCATTGTAACAATTAAACATGAGCTGATGCCAAGTAATGCATTTCGATGGTAAAGAATGGATGATAATGCACATGGAGTGTATTTTCTTTTTTGTGTTAGTCAAATATTTACTAGCATTTCCTGTGTAGCTGCTACAATATATTATTTTATTTAATAACTATTTTTCTGTTAATTACTACTTTTATTGGTTAGTTGTTCATTTTTACTTGTGTTTACAACACATGTATTGCAATTACAATGTAAGTAACAAATACCTACATAAAATTAACAATAATATTGTCTGTTATTTTCGTGATTAAGTTGATAGTTAGCTTTCTTGATCTTCCCCATAATAGTGAGTTCCTGAGACTTTATTTTTTTGAGTTAGTTCAGCTGTCTTTAAGCAAAAAAATAAACACATTTTTGACGGTGATCTCTGATCAAATGAGCCTCTTAATTGTTTTGAAAAATGAAGTCTAGACATTCACCTGCATATTGAGTTATATTTTATAACTTCATTCCAATCATCTTGGTTTAGATAGCATAATCAACTAAAAGTTACTTTGGAAAGAATCTCCCGAGAGCAAGTTAACTGTGATATAAAATTATTTCATTTTAAATACTCTTAAAAGCTATGGAATATTGGACTATGTCATCTTCAACAAATGTCACCTGGTACAGTGAATTTTTGTTTTCCACTAGGTATACAGTGTTGCTGAATTCCTATGCATACAGATACCTACAATCAGTTTCACGAATTATAAATTAGTGTACATTTAATTAACAGTTAAACTACTTTAAACTTTATATAGGTTTGTTTTTGATTTTCTTTTAGAATTATTGTTTTATCCTTTTAAATCAGAATTATAAACAAAAACAACTTTTAATCATGTTAATCATTTTATGTGAGTGTACAACTGACTCAAAAAATTAATTTCGTTTGCCAATGGAAGGTAATGCAAGTACCAATGCAATAAGTACGAGTTAATTGTACAAGAGTTTTGGGGTAAGAAAGGAGCAATATAAAATACAATGAGCTCAAATCCTAATAAATATTGATGTGTAGGGATGTCGGTTTAAGATTCATGAAGAAATTTGAAGAGCGGCGGTGTTACTAACGCCCTAGCGGCGAAAATATCAGATTTAGTTTAGCCCTTGTAAGTAGCTTTTGTTAGATTCGTAATGTGTGTAGTACTGAATGGGAAGGCCTGGAGGAACAGCTGTGCTGTTATGATTGTTATTGTTTTTGTAATGCATCTTAACATGTACGCTAGTTATTTAAAAATTAAGATCAATGCGAACGTCAGTTAGATTACTATAGGAGAGAAATGTGTTCTGGGAAAAACGGATTGAGTTTGTTAAACCGAGAGTCCTAGATACAATATTGTGTTTTTTTTTATTTTGGGCAACCTATTTAATTTTTTTATGTGTGTCTCTCTTCTCGTGTTGTGATAAATTTTTAGTTCTTTAAAGGTGTGCAAATTATAAACTACTGTTGTTGTTTTGTACAAAGTTACTTTTCGTGATTTAGTTGGCTGTCACCGAATTGTGTGCTGGTGAGTTAAGTGTTTTTTAAATAGGTTTATGTAGTGATCAGTTATTGTAGTTTATCTGATACTTGCTTGTATTTTAGTGTTTAAAAAAATGCGAAGAATAAAAGAGGTTTTTTTAAACAATTGAGATCTCTTTTGTGTTAATGAATCAATGTGCTAATATTTTAATCAGTTGAATGTATACACAAAGTTACCTTCTCGAAAATGCGGTACTAAGGTTGGAGGACTACAATGAAGAGGTACAGTAGGTCTTTTCTAAAATTTATGTTTTTGAGCGACTTGATCGTTTACTATATAGGTATTGAAGTTAAATTTTAAGTGTTTGGATTGGGTAATGCTTTTAACTTTACAATTTAGGTTCGTGAAAAATAAAAGAAAGCACTTGTTAAATAAAACTGAATCACCTTGTTTCCTGTCACGATAAAGTTTTGGTTGTATTTTTATCTGAATTTTAACTTCTAACATACATAAGTCTTCTGCTAAATAGTACTGTGTGGTTTAGGTAGATCTAGTGCTGTCTTTTAACATAGGTGTTAGAAATAATAAAGTGTAGTTTTCATGTGATTTCTGGAAACTGTATTAAAATACAGTAACACCAGGCCAAAGCCTGGTATTTATTATTGCAGCTTCTCTTCTGTTTAATTTTATTCATTGTTTATGTTATTCTGGCTAATTTTGTAAATCGGTACCATGTACAAATCAGTTTCGCCCGTGCTACATTACTGGCCTCAGAGGGGTGCATTAAATAAACTTCATCGCTCTTCCTGATTTTACTTCATACTTTACTCCTACTTTTTGTAGGTGTCGCTGGACAATTTTTCTTTTTGGTAGTTATAATTTTTCTTCCCCATAGGAGTAAGCAGTTCAAATGATTTACTTTTCCTAATTGTCTTATACATGATATGCTTGCTGATTTGTACAACTGTAGCTCTTCAGAAAGGTATTAGAAATAGTAAGTACTGTTTTTGAGGGTAATCATTCTTTTTTACCACATAAGTGGGCCAGTCTGTTGCAGTGTCCAGTAAAAGTGGATTTTATATATGGGATCACTGATTTGATTTCTGGTCACCGGGTATTTTTTCATCATTCATCTTTATCTATGATCCCTCATTGCCTGTATTAGAATTAATGTGTGAAACAGTTGGATGCCAAGCTGAAACGCATAGGTGCAAGTGATCAAACTACAAATGCTTTAGTTTTTTCTCTTCAACTCACTAAGGAACAAATGTGCCAAACTTCAACTCTTGGGATGATCAGGAAGTTAGAAAATTATTAATGATTGAGCCGGTGAGGACTTCCACTTTTATATATTATGTATTCACCAGTAGTAAGATTTGTTGTTATAAAATAACAAGATATCAAAACTCCTTCTTCTTACAATTACAGATTAGGCTCCCATCTGTTCCGACTCACAACAATGAAAATATTATTGAATCATTGCCATCTCTTGTTTGGCCTCCCAACATCTCTTCTCCCCTCCAGCCTGTATTTTAAAACATTGAGGGGATCCTTTCCTAGACATTCTTTCTGTCTGCTCCCTCCATTGATTTCGATATTCTGCAATCTTCCCATTCAGGCTGTAAACTTCCAGTTCTGTTCTTATATCTTCATTTATGATTATAGTTGGTCTGGTATATAGTTGGTCTTTATGATTGCAACCCTTTGTTCTCCACTGGAATCGCATCTCTGCCACACGCTCCTGTCCATAGACTGGGGGAGCCGTCACCTTGTAAAATTTTATCTTCATTTACTTCCTCATTTTCCTTCATGGGATTCTGCTAATACTTCTGTACACTGCTTGGAATTTGCCAACTTTCTTCTCTATACCTAAATCTTGATCAAATCTGGAGTCAACCAGAAATAATTGCATTGTAATATATGTTCCAGCATCATGTACAATATTTCATTTCATGTACAATATTTAAGACGTGGTGGGATATTTACTAGTAAATGTCATTATCTTTGACTTTTGTATGGAAACTTCGAAATATTATTTATTCCATAAAGATTTCTCTGACAAAATGTTATCAGAGCATGAGCGAATCAATCTAAATCCATTCTGTTCTTCAAGCAGCAGTATTTTGGCGATGCTCTTTAACTGGTTATTTATTATTTTGGAATACATTTTGTTACCTGTATTCAGCGAGCTAATTCACTGGTATTACTTACAATAATTTTCTGCTTTTCTTTTTTTTAAAAAAAAACCTTGTCAGGGCCCCTACCTAAGCATACTAAGTGAAAACGGTCAACAGGCTTGAAGATGGAAGAGAAAGAAATTCCCAGTGTCAGGAAGGGTAGAAAAACCTGGAGAGACACTTCAAATAAAATGTCCTGCAGGCTTGAAGGCAGTAAAGTAGCGGCCCTACTATCAAGCTCAAGCTCAACTGTCCAGCGTTTGTACTGTGGCCATAAACATTTGTTAAAGTTTATTAACTTGCTGACAAACTCACTGACAGCCTCGGATATCAAAACTCTAATGACAAAATACTTTATTCAACTTAACAGCACAAGTTCTTGAACAAGAATTGAAAGAGTTGTCAAAGATTCACTAGTGCACACCTTAAAAAGGTTGCTAAGCTAGCTTTAAAAGAAGGTTAGAAGGTTCCAAACTGATAATACAAACAATGTAAACATTAAAGAGTGTGAGTGTAGGTTATATAAAAGATATGACCGCCAATGCCAGCTGCATTGGCGCAGTTGGTAACGTGCTCGCCTCTCATCACGTGGTCCTGGGTTCGAATCCCACTCAGGCACGGCATATTTTGATAAGTTACAAAAATCATTTCATCCTCCATTGTAAACAGTTACACCCCAACGTCGTCGCTAATGACCGTTGTAGTTGATGCGACGTTAAATAAATAAATAAAAAAAAGATATGACATTTGTCGAAAAAAGGTGCAACAGCCCTCTCATTCATTTACTCATCACCAATTTTTACTTCCCAATTGTTTAAAGAGCTGAAATTTGGAATATTTTTCTACTCCTGTGGTGGGTTGGACAGAAAAACTAAATTATTTACATTTTGACCACTTACACCTAAGGTGTAAATAGAGGTGGCTTCTTCTTTTAGGTTCCGGATGTATGCCACTATATTAACAATTTGAACCTTATCTACTGCTGCTCGAAACAGCTGTGTTGTCATTTTTGAGTGCCATATTCTCAGATTTTGCTACCAAGAAATGCGTCTTCTCCTCATGCTAAATCTCCCCATGCTTGTCTAGCTAATTTTCCTTGTAATATAGATTGCAGCAACTCATGTCTTTTCTCATTGCATATTATATGTCCCAAATACTCGAGCTTCCTAATGTTTATCGTGTTCATGACTTTTTTAATTTCTGCTTGCGTCTTGGTATCTACTCATTAGAGATACGATCCATTCAGGGAACTCTCAGCATCCTTCTGTAGAGCCACTTCTCAAACACTTCAAAACTTTTACTCATTAAATCATTTAGCATTCAAGACTCCACACCATAAAACAGAACCGAGAAAACATAGTATCGCAATAGTCACATTTTAGTTTTAATATTCAGATTATGAGTTTTGAATAGAGGTGACTGCCCTAAAGCAAATACATTATTGTTATCTGTGTAGGGCATATCTTCCCTTAGAACTACTGTTCTGAATACCAGCATACGTGTTTTCTAGTTATATTAAGGAAAAGCAAAGAATTTGAATTTTATTTACTACTTGCTCGTGTAGAGAAAAAAGGGTTAACTATCATACAACAATAAATATTAATTATACCTCCGAAGAGGTGTATTAATTACCTCCATAGAGGTGTATTTCTGAAAATATCCTAACCACTTTTAAAATTATACTTGGAAAGTATGAGTGAAATGTGTAACGAAACCGGGAACACCAATAAACAAATTAATGTAATACTGAACTCTGAGGGTAGGAGTAGTAGTAGTAGTAGTAGTAGTAGTAGTAGTAGTAGTAGTAGTAGTAAGTCCATTTTAAGCGCGGGCGCCATTCCTAGTATAAATAAAATTTTTAGTTTGTAAATTTTTTTAGTCTGACGGAAGTCATGAATTGTAGGAGGTGCAATGTGCTGTAGAATTATGTTGGGGGTGTAGGTATGAATTCATATTTTGACGATGTGTAATTTGTTAATAGGAGACGCACTGAGAAAACTTTGAATATTGCAGTATATTGCGTGATGGTCTGCTATTTTCTAAAATAAATTTAAGCGAGTTTGATCGATCTCAGGTATAGTGCGGTATAACTAACCTATTTCTGTATTTAATTTATTTTAGTTTTGAATGTTATAAGTTTTTATTTATTTTTAGGGTAAGGCTGGGAATATTACGGTAGCCGCCCAATAAGACGGTTTGCAGTTGGAAATTAGGCATAGTTCTATCACTTATAAGCAAGTTTATATTCTAGCGAACGAATTTTTTATCATCAAGATATCTGCCCAAAAGCCGAGCGTTTGTCACGCAAGGTGTACTGTGGGTTGAGCAGCGGAAAACTGCTAGTTGACCCATCGTCAGTTCAATCCAAGGTCATCGCCTCCGTTCTGTGGATCGATTGGTTACAGAAAATGTAGTGTAGCGGAATCTGCCTTCCTTTTGTTTATGTAACTACGTGTATTATTTTCAGTTATTTTTTTTACTTTCTAGTAGTTTACTGTCCTAGTTAACGGAGATTTATAACTCACTTGATGACTCTTATTCTCAGATTACTGAGTAACAATCTTCCTTGAACAGACATAGTAATATATTTCAATTTGATTGGATTGACACCTGGAAACTAAGGAACTAACCGCCGAGTATTATTTTTAGGCCGAGGTGTTATTTATTTTTTTGAAATTTTGGGGCCTTGAAGCCCCAAAATTAAGGGGATTTTTTACTACGAGGAGAAACTAATTTTACTTAAAAACGGCTCTAACCATTTTGATAAAACTTCGTTCAGTTACTTCATTTTCTGGGGTCCGTGTAATGGATTTGGTTTGGTATTCCTGGAAATTCGTAGGGGGCTTTCTTCTCAATCGAGAAAGCAGCAATTCCTTCAAAATTACCGCCTTTAAGGACATTTAACGACCAAAATTCTCTTACAAAAAATAAAGAAAATTAAAATTACAACTACCTTTGTACTTTCTGCAAAAAACCGCATTAAAATAATTTTACAAAATTACAACCTTTAAGTGGATTTTACGACTGAGTTGCTGCAATAAAAATTAAATAAAATTACTTTATTACTTTATAATACTATAGCTTTATGTTCAGTCTTAACATTTTTTGTGTCCAACCTACGTTCCTGTTGTATTAACTTGAATTTAAGTAAATTTTAGAGTAAAAAGTAACCATTTAGAGATACAAATGGAATGTTACTGTGGCAGTACCGAGATGTGTAGTTTTTATTAAATTACTCAATATAATTTGTTTATGTTACGGTTTAATTTATCGTTAAATACATATTTTAGCGAGATTATTGTAAACTTCTTTGTTTTGGACCATAGAGTTGATCCGACTGTCGGAATTGAAACTTAGCTGTTAATCATTACAACGGAGAGACTGACGAAGGCGCTCTCCCACCAGTCTCGTAAAACCGTCATCGGGCTGTAGAATCGATTGCAACGCGGGGTTGAATTCTGTTAGTTCGGTCATGTAGAAAAATCCATGCAGTTTATTTGTTTTAACGATTTGTAAAATACGAACAGTATTAGAGTTGAGATCAGTTGTTATCTGAAATATCTTTGATCTTGTTATCCTTTGATGGATATTTTTTATCCATTTAATAGTTATAAGCGATTCGTTTCACAAATTTAATTAAACAGATTTTTTACGACTATATTAATGAAGGAGAAGGTGTTATTGTAGTGAAAAAATGGTTTAGTCAATTTTAATTGAGTTCATATTTAATGACCTCGTCAAGCCAAAAAGTTGTTCTAGGAAGTTTATCTGGGCGCACGCGGATTCATCCTAGAACTACTTCTTCAATTGGTTTAAAATTTTGAAAACTAAAGATTGTCCGGCCGCCTCCGTAGTGTAGTGATTAGCGCATTGGCCTGCCATGCGGAGGTCCCGGGTTCGATTCCCGGCCAGGATCTGGAAATTTTTACGTGTCAAAACCCACAGTTAATATTTCATCCTCCACCTTAGTTGATAATGACCAAGCTGTTGATGCGACTTGAAATTAATAAATTTAAAAAATATATCAGATTCTCCGTTGGAATTGTTTATGAAATAAGCCATGCAGCTTCAAAATTAAATACATTACCCTCAATTTTGTAAAATTTAAAAACGGCTATTGTAATATTAATTGAAATTCTCTAATTTATGCCATTTTTTTGGGGACGTAAATATAAATTAACAAAAAAAAATGAATTGATTCTGTAAGTTTTGTTTGTAACAGTTTTCCCAGGCGTTTGGTGTTTAGCAAATATAAATTTTCTAATTAGAAACGCTAAACCCCACATTGTCCTTTCAGAATAAATAGCGTTGTAAAAAATATTTCATTAAACGGATTTTGGGCCTAAATTTTCAGTTTATATAAATTCTGCTGTGGCTGCACCCCAAAAATCGGCCCGACCAAAGTAAAATTTGTTGTTGTAGGTTAATCACTAACATGAGTCAGTGTGATTTTTTTCTACCAATTTGTGTTACAATATTTGTTGTTGAATTCAAAAACTCCATCGAACATTTAGTAAATATACGTATAGCTCTGGTTGGTGTATAGTGGAAGATTCACATTGTATTCGCTTATGTAAATTCGTTTTTTATAGCGATAGTGGAGCTCCAAACTTCACTTTTTAGCAATTTAGTGTAGCATTAATAATCTTATTTTTTTGTGGTAAAGTATTGAAAAATGTTTTTTAATCGCTGGGTTAAATTTATCAAATCACCATTTCAATTGAATTGGTGCAAGAGTATTTGAACGTCAGATGGTACACCCCAGACAATGATATTCTGGATAAAGTTGGCAGAGGTAGCGCCATCACCAGGGTGTTACATCCTGCTTTGTGGAGTAATTAAATTTGTTGTGACATTAAGAATAGAATAATCCTTCTTTTATGCTGAAAGAAACTCCTTCCTTTATGTCTCAGATTTGAAATCACCAACCAAGATTTCAAAGCAGAATAACAGCTCTAAAAATCAGTTTCTGGAGAAGATATCAGTTTACTGTGCTAGTTCGAGTTAATAAAGAGATTTTAAAGAAAGTTGACATGATTGAAGAAAGACAATCCATCTGCAAAGAATGGAGGAGGACCGGTTGTCACAGAAAGTTTGGGCTAGTTTGGGGGGGGGGGTTGTCTAAGGGATGAAGATGTATTCAATAGAAATTAATGGCGTTTTGGGTTGTGGTTAATGGCCTAGTGTTGTAGAACAGGCGCTATAATAATATTACATTTTTATCCGTAAAAATGAATTTATTACGACAGACTTGATTTCTCTTAAAATAAAAAAATAAATCCTTAAATTACTGTTACATCAGCGTGTATGGAGACGTAACAAAATTCGTTGTTGTTATTAAAAATATATACCTTTTCTCTATGACTATATTTACTTATCACTGGAAATCGCTTTTTTATGTCGCTTATTGAGTCTGTGATGTTATTATATACTAGTTTAGTGGAGCTCAGTATGAATAATATTGAATTTTACATCAACTAATTGCAGCGGTGATTTTCAATCGAAACGAACCGATTATATTTATTTGCGTTCAGGCAGACAATCTCTTTTGATATTTCACTTTTTTGAGAGTAATTGGCAGTGTTCGAGGCTACGAATCTATTGTTGTTTAACGTTCTCAAACGTTCCTCAAGCCCGTCAAACGCAGACGGAGTTAAATTAATTGCGCCTTGCCTGCTGGTTTCAGTGATAGAATAATAAATATAGTACTGACTCTTCTTGTGTGCTTGTTCGAATAATTGCCTGAAACATTTAAGTACAGAAGTATAATTGTAATTGACATGAATCAGGCTTAATTTATCTGAAAGTTGTACAGTTAATTATTCGAACTGTAGTAAATGAAGTGAAGGTGACAATTACAGGGTAGAAGAGTGGATGTGTTCAGTAGGTCTGACTAGTTGATGAGCAGTCATATTTTTAAGTCTAGTGAGGACGCAATGGTAAACTACTTTCGGTTTGTTGTACTAGGTAACAGGTAGGGGTTGACACCAACATTTTCGTTGTTGATCTAAACAAAACAGAAAATTGACCACATATCGTCATAATTGCAGAAGCCTGAAAAGAGTATTGATATTTCATACTGAGATTGGTCAATTTATTAAAAAAAACTAGTGTATGTTTATTTTGCTTGGAACCATGGTTTGTCATGATAACTTCATTTGACATATAATTAATTTGACGAAATTGCTCATAATAATTTATGAATTACTTATTATTGTAGTCAATGGGAGTTGTTCATTAGGTATTACGGTACAGATAAAAATTGCGAGAAAATATATTGTATTCCATTCGTTGATTTTCTTGAATAAAATAATTTGAATATAGTTTTGTTACAAATATTTTTCTCTTTCGATTTAAAAGATCGGCGGTGCATTGATCGGCCTGAATGAGGTGAACGACTCCGTTATTTATTCATCTGAAGACGTCATGAGAACGTGCTGTGTGATACAGTTTTCTGCACGAAATTAAATTGTATTTTAAGTCCATTAACCGGACAATGTCGAGATCGTATTGCGGTTTTGAAACATTCACGTTCAGGCCCATCTAAGTTTTTGTAAGATTTGTCATTCTTCACAGTCACTTTACTTGTTATTTTTACAGGGTGTTAAATATCTCATATTCGTTAAACGACATTATGAAATCTTTTTTATTCGTTCCTTCACGAAATCGTAAATACTTGTTGATACCGTATTAAAAATATTTTAAAACCGTACTTTAAAGTAAACAATTTTATAATTGATTTTATGAATAATTTTTGCTGTCGTTAGTGTATTAAAACAGTAGCAAAAACTAATTTTAGAGAAGAAATAATTTAGTTTCGCATTTCGTAAAATAAACTACATTTTTGTAAGCAGTAATCACAGTAATGTGATGTTCGATGTTTTAATTATGGTTGTTATCTACAAAATGCCTTTAATGAACCGTACATCTAAGTATTATATCATTAAATATTTTAAAATTATTTTGGCTTAATTTCATTTAACATGGTTGTAGAAAATGTAGAGCAGTTTAAATTTTTTATGTTCTAAAATTTGCCATACCGTGTTGAATGAGGGCTAAAATGTTAATCGTAATAATTTTTTTACACTAATAATTCAATAGTTAATTCTAATGTTGGGCAAAAATAATGTTTTATACATATTCGGCGTAGTTATGCCTTAGTACCATGGTTTATGTATAATGATAATTAAATCATATGCTAATTTTTGCGGTGTAAGAAAGCAAAATGGTTGTAAAGCAAACACCGTATTTGTTGGCGTAGTAGGTTACTTCTTGGCCTTTTTCTCACGTCTCTGTGTTAAATCTGACTGGATAAAATCCTTTGTAACTGTAACGAAGTTACTATACTCTATCCAATGGAACCGTGCAGCACAAAAACATAAATGTATTAAAATTGTGATTGAATGTAGCGCGATCCATTCGAGTTACAAAAAATATTCTTTGCTTATCATATGAAACTTACATAGTAATTGAAACATACTAAATACGCAATACGATAGTACCAGTAGAAAGAATTAATACAGTAGGCCTATTATAAAACATCCGGTCTGTCGCCGGTTGTTTTGACTGAAGGTGTTGGTAGAGTGAAACATGATTACGCATCCTTTTTACTGACTTTCAACCTGTAGTCTGTTTATATCCGCTGCACGGTACTGTGGGATATACTATAGTTAAAAATCATTTTCATTGTATTTTTATTTTTTGAAATTTAACAAACTCAAGTGTACGTCTAACCAAATGAATTTTTTAAAATGCTGCGTGTTGGCCATAAACCATTGTCTTGTGCATACTGTAGTCAGTGAATGCACTCAATTTTATCCCTGAAATTTAGTTTAGGTTTTTTACGTGTTTGTTTTTGTAAAAAGTATCATCATCTCTTGTTCAATTGTTTACCTAAAAATCTGTTGTAAACACTCACACGACTTTCTCTTGTCAAGGCAAAAAATGAACAATATAACAACCCAACACAAGTAACAGGTAATACTTTAGAAATAAACAAAGAACTAATCTCAAAAAACATAACCTTATTTTAATCATGAGTGAATGATGCAAATGAAAATCAACCTTTTTTTATATATATAACCGAGGCGGCGAGAAAAACTCATGTTCACACCACCACTCCTTCACGATGGGGGAAGTAGTGTTGGACTCAATTGAGGCGTCCTCGTCAGCTCCAAGGAGGAGGCCGCAACCGCTTACCACCGCCGCCTGGCCACTTGATCGGACATCAGCAAACAACCCTCCACCTCTCTCGGAACTGTTTGTATAATACTACAAGGGAAATGTTGGGTTAAAAAATTTACATACTGTCAGCAGGGCGTGGAAGGAAACCGTAGCCTAATTCCTCTCTCGCTGTCACTGCCCAACACTCAGTCTCTCACTTTCATTCATCTCTTTCGTCACCAGCTCAGGAAATTAGTGTACCTACGTTACCTTCTGAGATCGGGACAGGATTGATTTACTGTGGGAGAGGGCGATCCCAATGATCTCCAGATGTCTCCTCCTTCCGCAGTCTCCCGACCACCCTCTCCGCAAACTGAGCGACCAACTTCCAGCCCTCCTCATCCCGCAGCATCGCTGCCCCTACTCTCTCTGGGATCCACTTTGCAACGCATATCTTCTCAGATGTCTCCATTCTGTCGAGGCCCAAATAGGGACATCTTTCAAAAATATGCGCAATGGACTCCTCTTCACTATCGCACAGTCGACATTTCGGTACTTCATGAAAATCAACCTTAGTTTGGCTTAATAATACGAAAAATCACTCTTTCACGCTAAACTAGGCTCTGTAGGTTAGAGAAAAATGCTTAAAACAAAAGTTTTAGTTATTAATTAATTTTCTATAAATTTTATTATTACATTTTTGTCATAAAATGCATACTATGGCCGAAGTTTTAAAAAATCAATTTTTTGCAGATTTTAAATCACAAATTACCGCTAAATTAAGCGTTAAAAAAAGAAACGTTTGAAATAAAAGTTGTAGATTTTTAAATTGTCTACAACATTTATTGTATACTCTTTTGCTCTAAAATGCGTATTAAGGCCGCAATCTAAAAAAAAAACAAATTTTTCTTCGAGAGAACAGCCTCCCCAACAATTTCAGCAGACATGGCGACTACCCTATCTTGTAGAGTACACAAAATGTAGTAATTGAGACAATTTTTCAAAACATCGTAGGAGCCGTTTTTGAGAAAATCGAAAAAAGTGAAAAATGTCTCGAATAAACTACTACTTCCGATTGACCGATTTTGATGAAAAACTTCGTGTCGGGTCCGGTAGTGGTATCTAACTTTAGTTTCAAGTTTCAATTTCGATGTTCCGTTCTTCAGATATTTTGTTCACACACAGACACACACCCACATACCAATCGCTAAAAACATGTTTTTTTGGGATCTGAAAACGTGTAGACCCTATGTCCGGTGAAAACTCAATTTCGAAAAATCGACATGAAAACAATACTTTCCTTCCTATATAGGCAAGAGAAAGTAAACATTGGTCATATTAGTGAAATTTATTTGATAGATAGCATATCAGACTGTTTTTAATAGCCCGCACGTAGCGCAGGCGTAATTGCTATAGTTAAATAAATTAAATTATAAAAGTGTAACTTTGGTAGTACATACAGTAAGTAGCCTACATTCTTAATGAAGCATGACAGCTATTGAAGTAGGCGTAGTAATAAACATCTGAAACACGTTTAGTGCTGTAATAATTCCCAGTTAGCTGTCTGTTCGACAACTTACGATTAAATGACTACAAACATTGACTTACAGATTAGAAAAAAAAAAATTAAAGCACTATGTTTGGAGTGTAGCATTGCACGGAAGTGAAACGTGGGTGATAGGGCTGTAGAAAAAAGAGGATAGAAGTTTTTGAAATGTGGTGTTATAGAAAAATGTTAAAGATTAGGTGGGTGGACAAAATACGTAATTTAGAGGTTCTTAGACGAGTGAATGAAAAAAGGAGTATATGGAAGCATCTTACTAGAAGAAGGGATAGGACTAGTGGGGCATATCTTAAGACATCCAGGTATTGGTCTATCAATAATGGAGGGTAATATTGAGGGAGTGAATTGTAGGGGGAGGCAAAGGTTAAAATATATAAAGAAAATTACAGAAGATGTAGGGTGTTACATGTATGAAGATATGAAACGACTTGCGCAAGATAGAACAGCTTGCAGAACTGCATCAAACAAGTCGAGAAACTGATGACAAAAAAGCTTAAATAGAAATATCAGTGTTCAATCTTGAATCCTGAATCCTGAATCCTGGTTGAGAGGGCTAAGAAGCCCTATGATGGCGACATCGTGTTAAGGAACACCTGGTCGCTCGGGGAACAATATAACAGAATAATTGCAACCTCAAGAAATTTAGGGGGAATTTTATAGTTTAAATAGGAAATAGGATTCTGGTTCGTGGGACATTGGAACTGGGACTTGAAAGGAGGTAATTTATTTTTAGAAGTTATCTGTGGAAAATTTAAATTAAGGGACAAGTGGGTTTAAGAGCGGCTCTTTTATTTTATTTTATTTTTCAGTGACCTTTTTTCAGTTTTGTGGGAGTCCTATTATCTTGGTGAGGGGAAGGCATGCATTTTACTGAACGTGGACTAAAGGTATAATTTAAGGTAGGGGTTAGTTTATGATTTCAGGGGAGACGGAAAGGGCAGAGTTTGGCATAATCACCGGCCTTTTTATCTTCTGAGTGTTTATTAATTTAAAATGGCGGCTCTTTTCACCGTAGTGGAGTGATTATGCATAGGAACATGGGGACAACTACCAACTGGGGAGAGTGAGTCATACAAGTAGAAGGGGCATGGGCAAATAAGAGGAATACAGGGCAGAATAAAAATGTGGCAACTCTAAATTTTGTTAAGTGGGTCATACTGAAATTTAGATAAAGTCGTGGAATGGTAATGGCATAGAGACTTCAGGTGGGTGTGGGCGTCGGTACAAGTCCTGAATGATCTGGGGTCCGTCAGTTTTCCCAGCGTCGTGTAGCCGTTTCGAGGTATTGTAAATAAAGTCCTCCATAGAAGGGAAGAGAAGGTGTTCGTGTATGATGCGATTGGATATAAGATAGTGGAACTGTGTGATGCACCGGAGGACTTTGTTCTGGTATGCTGAAGTACGTCTTTTGTTGGACTTGGAGAGAAAGGGCCACCATACCGGTGACCCGTACAAAAGGAAAGGACGTAGGATAGAGGAGTACATCAGAAGTTTCAGTTTTGAGGAGTATGCAGGAGAGAGGAACAAAGGGATGAGTAAAGCGAACAAGGCCCTACCCTTGCTAAGTTTGCTGTCAATGTGCTGTCGAAGTGTCAATCGTTTATCTAGGTCAACCCCTAGATATTTCACGCTGTTCTGCCATGGGAGGAGTTCCCCTTCCAATCGTAGAGGCGGAGGAACATTGCGTTTTAGTGTAAAGTGGATTGCTTCGCATTTTGTGGGGTTAAGTGATAGTCTCCAGACACGACACCAGCTAGTGATGTCTAGAAGCTGAGTTTGAAGCGCGCGGCAATTGAGGCGGAGGCATCTGCCGTGACGGTACAGAATAGCATCATCGGCAAACAGTCCGAATTGGATTGAATCACGGACAGGAAAATCGAAGGTGTACATAAGATAGAGGATGGGCCCAAGGACCGAGCCCTGAGGTACACCCGCGGACGAAAGGGTGAGTGGGGACATGGCCATGTGGAACTGAGGAATAGTGACAGAGACTTGGAACTGTCTTCCAGTAAGATAGGAATGGAGTAATCGGACAGTTGAGGGGGGAAAGAATTGTGCCAGTTTGTAAAGGAGGCCCATATGCCAGACGCGGTCAAATGCAGCCCGAAAATCAAGCAGCACAGCCGTCGTGTCACAGTAAGAATTTCTGGCATCCACAAGTGCCGTGACGATGCGGAGGAGTTGGGTAGTTGTGGAGTGTCCTTGACGAAAACCAAATTGCTCGGGGGGAAGAACAGATTCAACAACAGGACGCAGGCGCGGGAGAAGAAGCCTTTCGAATAATTTTGACAGGATCGGCAAAAGGGAAATTGGTCTATAACTTTCGGGATCAGTCGGACGTTTGTGGGGTTTCAGAATAGTAATGACTTTGGAAACCTTCCACGAAGAGGGGAAATGTTGCAGCGCCAACACTGCATTGAAAATTGCCAAAAGATGAAGCTTTAGATCTGGCGGGGAATTCAGGATGGCGTATCCAGAGACATTATCAGGACCAGGGGCCTTACGCGGATTAATCGAGGAAATTACAGAGGTGAC
The DNA here is from genome assembly GCA_035578175.1 of Catonia carolina. Lineage (NCBI taxonomy): Eukaryota > Metazoa > Arthropoda > Insecta > Hemiptera > Achilidae > Catonia > Catonia carolina. Next base: position 131,432,893 of record JAQMRL010000001.1, on the reverse strand, counting down.
ATCATCCTCCGTGAAGGGCTGTAAGTTACAGGGCGTAGGGTCAGAGAGCGTTGAGTTGACTTCATCATGAATGAGTTCATCCTGGTCATGATGAACGGGCGGAGGGGCGACAAAATGTCGTTCAAAATGCGAAGCGAAAGTGTCAGCAATCGCCTGCGGAGAATATGTCAAACCATTAGGTGTCATCAGAGGATGCGACTTCCTCTGGGTCGACAACAAACGACGTGTAGCCTCCCATGGTCTTCCGTCATCCGCTATTCGATGAAGGTAGTCCTCCCACTTACTACACCGGTGACCATCGAGTAGCTGTTTACACCTAGCAGCGGCACCGTTGAACAGATCCCGATGATGTGGATCTCTGGTGCGCTGCCAGAGCCTTCGAAAGCGACGCCTATCGGCGATTGCTGCTTTGATAGGAGCTGGAAGTGATGACCTAGTGTGAGGCGGGCGTGGGTGTGAATTCTGGGCAATGGAATCGGAAAGTATCGAAGTGAGGGAATCAAGATGGGACTCAAGCTCAGTTACAGTGGTAATAGTAGGGGGTTCAGGTGGGATTAGGGAGGCAACTGAGTCTGTTCAATCTTATTAAACGTTTTATTATTTATTAATTTAACTGGGAATGTTTTGGTATGCTTAATAAAATCATCACTGAGTAGGTACTGACTAGAAGTCAGTCTTATGCACCTTATTTTATCTGTTTAACAAAAATTACAAAATCGATTGCAAAGGAATTACGCGAAGCTCCCTTCAGTAGATGTAAGTCATTGAAGTATAAATATAGGCTATACCAAGATATACGATATGTAAGAGCAAGAATGAATTTAAATAAAAATACTGAGAAAAACAAGTGAGTTACGGTAGCGTTACGTTGTACCCTACACGGTTAACGATTTTCAGTAGCGTTTTTTTTTCAGTTGCGTAGTTTCCTGCCCTAATTTGTTACAAAGATGAATTACTTGAGTTATCCTCGCCAATGAAATTACTCCCTAATTATACAGAGATATGAAAATTAAGGCGGCACTTCACATTATAAGGGTTGGAATGACTGACTCGGCCAAAGCACTTTTGGCTTATACAGCTAATTTAATTATGTTAAATTCGTTTTAATTAAAGCAACATAAAACTAAGTCCTTAAAAACCGGTTTTACCCAAAATACCTATTTTTACAGAAGTTATTACTTTCTCTTGCCTATATGAATGTAGGCAGGCAAGTATGGTTTTCATGTCGATTTTTCAGTCGAGTTTTCTCTGGATCTACAGGTTTTCAGACCCCCTGAACCCAAAAAACATGTTTTTAGCGATTGGTCTGAGTGTGTGAACAAAATATCTAAAAAACGGAACATCGTTCGAACTTTAAACTACGGTAAAACTTAAGTTAGTTACCTCGAGAGGACACAAACATTTCATCAAAATCAAGTAGTTTATGTTGTCATTTTTAACTTTTTTACGATTTTCTCTAAAAGGGCTCCTACGATTTTTTAAAATCGCTTTATTTACTACATTTTTTATGCTGTATAAGATAGGGCTTAACCATAACAGACAGGTGGAGTGTCAAATTATTTACACTCAATCGGTTCGTTGCAGGGCTAAAATAAATAGTTCTGTTTCTTATCACATGGTCAGCCAAATAAATGACTGAATTATTTGAGAACAGAAGAGGTAGAGGTGCAAAAGACTTTAATCAGAGTTGTCTCCTCTAAAAGTAATGAATTTCATTGTACAGCGAGACCCTATGGTGAATGAAGTGAAGGTGTCATTTGCAGAGTGGAAAATATGTGCTTTTCAGAGGGCCCGGTAGCTGATAAGCTTACTTTTCCACTCAGTGAGGAAGGCACGGTAAACTTCCTCACTCCTCGTTTTACTTAGCAAAACCTCTACAGGTTCAAACCAGCCTTTCGGCTGATGACATAAACAACAAGATAGGGAAAACCATGTCTACTGAAATTCTTGGGGAGGCTGTTTTCTCGTAAAAAAATTGTTTTTTTAAGATTGCGTCTTTAATATACATTTTAGCGCCAAAGTGTGTATAATAAAAGTTGTAGAGAATTTAAAATTCTACAACTTTTATTGCAAATATTTTTTTTGTATACCGCTTAGTTAAGCGGTAATTTACGATTTTCTGGTTTTTTCTCACGAAAACGTGTAAAAAAAAAATCGTTTTTTGTTTTAAGATTTCAGCCTTAGCCATTTTACGACAAAAGTGTATATACAATCAAATTTATAGGAAAAGATCTACAATTTTTATTTAGAGAATTTTTCTCTACAGAGCCTAGTTTAGCGTGAAAGAAACATTTTTCGTATTTTTAAGCCAACTGAGGTTGATTTTCATTTTGCGTCTTTCACTCATGATTAAAATTAGGTTATGTTTATTGAGGTTAGTTTTTTGTTTGTTTCTAATGTTAGGTTATATTGTTAATTATTTGCATTGGCTAGAGAAAGTTGTGTAAGTGTTTCCAACCAGATTTTTTATTTAACTATCTGGAGGGAGTTTAGTATTTGAATATATGTTCACGCTGTAGGATAAGAGAAAATCAAAGGTTTTGATGTATTCGATTTGTCGGGGTTATACACAACCGAATCATGCAAGACGAACCTGTATAAAATTATTGAATCCATCGATCCATAGTGTATTATTCAAAAGAATTGCCAAGTTTCTTAATAAAAATAGTGAAAAAGAAGATTGGCTATACAAATAAGTGTAATTTTTAACATCTGAAGAATTATATTTTAACTGGAAATTAATTATGTAAGTAAATGTTGTAAAACCTTATCCTAGATATTGTAATATTATTCTATTTATCCCTACTTATAGATGTATTTTTTCGTTTATATTTTTTATTTATTTAAATTAGGCAACGCCTTACGTAAGAGAACAGACAAATTGGTGTTTTAGCCAGAGTAGCGTATTTACAGTAAAGTTATGGAAAATAAATAAGCAATATCTCTCTCTTTAATTTTTTTAGTTTATTTAAAGTCGCATCAAAAGAGTTCGGTTATTAGCGACTACGGTGGGTTAAAACTTTGGGAAATATATGAAAATGTTCTGGATTTTAATTTTTGATAAAAATTGTTTAATCGCTAGATTAATATGCTAAATTAGATTATCTAAAACTAAATAAAAAAAATCAACGATATAGGTTTAACTTAAAAAAAAATCTGGTGTGAAACACTCACACAACTTTCTCTTGCCAGTGCAAATAATTAACAATAATTCTAAAATTAGTAATAAAACATTAGAAATAAACAAAATACTTACTTTAATAACATAACCTAATTTTAATCATGAGTGAAAGACGCAAAATGAAAATCAACCTCAGTTTAGCGTAAAAATACGGAAAATCACTCTTTCACGCTTAACTAGGCTCTGTAGAGAAAAATGCTATAAATAAAAGTTGTAGATCTTTTAATTTCCTATAAATTTGATTATATACACTTTTGTCGTAAAATATATACTAAGGCCGAAATCTTTAAAAAAATCGATTTTTCACACGTTTTCGTGAGAAAAAACAGAAAATTGCTAATTACTGCTAAACTAAGCGTTATACAAAAAAATGTTTGAAATAAAAGTTGTAGGATTTTAAATTCTCTACAACTTTAATTATATACATTTTTGCGCTAAAATGCATATTAAAGCCGTAATCTTAAAACAAAAGATTTTTTTACGTGAAAACAGCCTTACCAAGAATTTCAGCAAACATGGCGCCTACCCAATCTTGTAGAGCATAAGAAATTTAGTAAATCAGGTGGTTTAAAAAAAAAATCGTAGGACCAGTTTTTGAGAAAATCGAAAAAAGTGAAAAATTACATGAATAAACTACTATTTCCGGTTGACCGATTTTGATGAAAATGTTCGTGTCGGGTCCGGTAGTGGTATGCAAAGTAAGTTTCAAGTTCGTACGATGTTCCTTTCTTGAGATATTCTGTTGACACACAGACACAGACACACTCACACACAGACCAATCGCTATAAACATGTTTTTTGGGTTCAGGGGGTCTGAAAACGTGTAGATCCGGTGAAAACTCGATTTCGAAAAATCGACATGAAAACAATACTTTCCTTCCTATATATTCATATAGGCAAGAGAAAGTAAAACTGTACAAGTAAAACAACTGTTTTGTTATACTTGGTTTACTTAAGAACGGAATGATTTTTGTTATCCTGTAAAACTGTGTTTTTGGTTTCACGAGTCTGGTTCTATGCTTCGATTTGAGATCTGTATGTAGGAAAATCAGTCCCAACCGTAATTCTGTGGTTAGTAAACTCGGTTCGGTTAATAAATTCGGGGTTTTGTGCATTGTGTAATGAGTATTGCAAATTTTTTTTACTTTCTCTTGCCTATATGAATATAATATAGGAAGGAAAGTATTGTTTTCATGTCGATTTTTCGAAATCGAGTTTTCACCGGATCTATACGTTTTCAGACCACCTGAACCCAAAAAACATGTTTTTAGCGATTGGTCTGTGTGTGTGTGTATTCAAAATATCTCAAGAACGGAACATTGTACGGACTTGAAACTTAAGTTATATACCACTACCGGACCCGACACGAACATTATCATCAAAATCGGTCAACCGGAAGTAGTAGTTTATTCGTATAATTTTTCATTTTTTTGTGATTTTCTCAAAAACTGGTCCTACGATTTTTTTAAAAATCGCCTCATTTACTCAATTTTTTTTATTCTCTACAAGATAGGGTAGGCGCCATGTTTGCTGAAATTCTTGGTAAGGGTGTTTTCACGTAAAAAAAGTGTTTTTTAAGATTACGGCTTTAATATGTATTATAGCGCAAAAATTTATATAATAAAAAATGTAGAGAATTTAAAATTCTACAACTTTTATTTCAAACATTTTTTTGTATAACGCTTAGTTTAGCGGTAATTAGCGATTTTCTGTTTTTTCTCACGAAAACGTGTGAAAAATCGGGTTTTTAAGATTTCAGCCTTAATATTCATTTTATGCCAAAAGTGTTTATAATCAAATTTATAGGAAATTAAAAGATCTACAACTTTTATTTAAAGCATTTTTCTCTACAGAGCCTATTTTAGCGTAAAAGAGTGATTTTCTGTATTTTTAAGCCAAACTGAGGTTGATTTTCATTTTGCGTCTTCCAGTCATTATTAAAATAAGGTTGTTTTCTGTGATTAATGTTTTTTGTTTATTTCTAATGTTTTATTACTAATGTTAAATTATATTGTTAATTATTTGCATTGGCAAGAGAAAGTTGTGTGAGTGTTTCACACCAGATTTTTTATTATGCATCCTGAAATGGGTGTTGTCGCCAAATTTAATGTTTTTATTTTCAGCGACTTGGGCTGGGGGTTAAAAAGAGTACAAAAATGTTTATACATGGTAACGCTAAACACGTTATTAAAACAATATCCGTTTTTATCACATTATTAAATGCACTCTGTTGTAAAATGCTCGTGTGCTTTACTAATGGTATTCATAATGGAATTTGTAATTATTTACTTTTATATTTTAAATCACTGTTTTTTAATTACAAATACAAATACGATTCGTATTTTAAAATGAATTGTGATAGAAACAGTTGTATTAGCCACAATTATGTAAATGTTATTATTTTTATGTTTTTTCCTTTTCAAAACGTGCATTGAAATAATTGTACTGAATAAAATCTTTATGTGCTTCGCATAATTTAATGTAAAATTTCAGTCCGTTTCCACATTTGTGACAGTTTAGCCTGTCCAGTCGTTATTGATTAAATGGCTTAGAATTCCCTTTGGGTTAGTGTTTGATCAATTATCGCTTCAGGGTAATTGACCTTTTCATTATGCTTTTGTCTGTATAAATTTCTGCTTTTATCTACAATAATCGGAAGGTTGGTTTGTTTCCAATTCATAATCGTAAATGAGTTAAAAAGTTTACCATTAATTTCTCTGTAGTGAATTGAAAAGTTTCTTTGCGTATCATTGTGTCCAATTTTGTTGAACGTATATCTGTCAATCATCGTCTCATCTTTATTTTGATTTCATTCATCCAAGGTTTGATTGTACGGTAAAATTTCGTAAAAAGTTGTCTCTTTATGAACTTTTCCGTCGTGGTTGTTTATTCGACTGTTTTCAGGAAAACAAAAAGGTAACAGTTGTATTCTTGAATGACTAGCTAGTTGAGTTTATTGATCATACTACTTTCGAAAATAGAAAATGATAGTGTGAGTAATTTAGTTTTTTCGTCTACGTATATTCTTTCTTTGGATAGATAAGAAAGGATTTTTAGTAGTTCGTGTCTGTATCATAGTTACGAAAGTCTGACAATGCGATGAAAACTTGTCCATCATTCATTTAAAAAGTTTACTTTTTCTTATAAAAAGTGTGGTAAAGACTCAAGAGTGATGCAGAGAAGATTTTAGCTGTAGAAAGTTTTACTTTATTTTTAATTCACTACTATTTACTCACTTCTTATGTAATAAAGCGACGCTTTTATCGTTTTCACCCGTTTGACGACCGTTTTATAAAAACCATTTGCTGTCTTCTTATCTTATCGTGTATACCAGTTAAAACAATATTCGAAGTAATATTTATTATTAATAAATTAATTAATATACGCACACCGACCGATCAATGTATCTGGTTTGGCAATAATATTACTTAATTTACAGTTCCTACTTGGTTTACAAATTCTAAATTAACAATTAACGTGGGTACAACTTCTAATTTCACAGGGGTTGGTTACACCATTGTAACTATTAAAAAAAGTGTTATAAGTAAGCCAATATGTCGTAAGCAATTAAAAGAGAACTTGTTACGAACTGAAAAGGCGGTTGTTTCCACATGGGGAAAAATATGATGTAGATTATAAAAAGCAAATTATGTCAATAAGAAATAGCACTGAAGCATAAATTTCATAAACGACATGTTGAACAAATTTTCAACCAGGTAGTAAGAAATTAAATAAAAAGGCTTCCTAATAAGTACATTTATAATATAAAACGAAAAAATGGAAGTTTTTTTGCTGTCCTAATTTTTGATATAGATTCTGAAAATTATGTTTCGAACCAATAGGGTGTTTTCCTGAATAGATGAGTTGTTCAAAATTGTTTGATCACATATTTTACGGCAAGGACTACAAGACATGAGACTAGACAGGGACATTCTAGTTTTATACGTCTAAAAATGTATAAATCTCCGCATCAATCAGTACTGCAGATTCCCGAATTTTTTAAAATGGTATAACTTCATCTGAAACGAAGAAAACCCCCCAAAACACCACCAATGTTTCTTTGTGAATGATGTGGCAACTCTTCTAAAACCGAATTACAAAAAAATATTTGGTTTGTAATTTCTGCTTTAATCGGGAATTTAAAAATAATGGAGATGGGTGGTGATGAAAAATGTGCACGTGATGAGTTTGTTATTGTAGTTGAATTCTGTTAATTAAATTTTATTACTTTTATTTTTACTTTCTCTTGTCTATATGAATATAGGAGGCTATACGAAGGAAAGTACCTATTGTTTTCATGTCGCTTTTTCGAAATCGAGTTTTCACCGGATATACTCGTTTTCAGACCCCTTGAATCCGAAAAAACATGTTTTTAGCGGTTGATCTGTGCGTGCGTGTGTGCGCGCGCGCGCGTGTGTGTGTGTGCGCGCGAGAACAAACTATCTTAAGAACGGAACATCGTACGAACTTGAACCTTAAAACTTAAGTTAGGTAGGGCTACTACTAGAGGACCTGACACGAACATTTTCATCAAATTCGGTCAACCGGAAGTAGTAGTTCATTCGTGTCATTTTTCACTTTTTTGCGATTTTCACAAAAACGGCTCCTACGATTTTTTTTAAAAATCGCCTCAATGACTATATTTTGTGTACTCTACAAGATAGGGTAGTCGCCATGTCTTCTGAAATTCATGGGGGGAGGGTGTGCTCTCGTAGAAAAAAATGATTTTTTAAGATTTCGGCCTTATTATGCATTTAAGCGCATAAATGTAGTAAAACTTGTAGACAATTCAAAAACCTACAACTTTTAATTCAAACATTTTTTTGTATAACGCTTAGTTTAGCGGTAATTTGTGATTTTCTGTTGTTTTTTTCATGAAAATCTGTAAAAAATGGATTTTTAAAGATTACGGCCTTAGTATGCATTTTACGACAAAAATGATTATAATAAAATTTATAGAAAATTAAAAGGTCTACAACTTTTATTCTGACCGTTTTTCTCTACAGACCCTACTTTTGCGTCAAAGAGTGATTTTCCGTGTTATTAAGCTAAACTGAGGTTGATTTTCATTTTGCATCATCCACTCATGATTAAAATTAGGTTGTTTTCTGTGATTAATGTTTTTTGTTTATTTCTAATGTTAGGTTAATTGTTCCGTATTTGCATTGGCAAGAGAAAGTTGTGTGAGTGTTTCACACCAGAGTTTTTGGGTTGTTAATTTATCATGAATTACGCTGGCCTATTTGATTTTAAAACATTTTGAAGGTAGGATTTTATTTATTTATAGAGCAGTCTATCTGCAGTGTTGTTTTTACTGTAAACTTTTTTAGCTATATTATAACACAGAGTTTAAATCGCTAACTTAATATATTTTCATTTTTCTTATTCAGTCCTTGACATGTTGACAAGTTTATTGTTGGTATACTTCATTTCACTTCACCTACCTCTTCTCACCCACATATTTCTGGGTATTGAAAGGCTGCCTATCTGTCAGTCAGTAGCCCAATTGTCCATTTCATTTTGTATTCAAGGCCAAGTATCAATTTAGATATAGATTTTCAAAACTCCTCCTTTGAAATTTATTAGTAATATTGATTATTGACCCAATTCTGTTTTGTTTCTTGAACAGTGTAACTTTATAATTCCATCATTATTAGTAACGCTAATACTGCAATTACACGCGTAATTATTCGCCGTATCTCTCGGCCCGGAAACTAATTTGAAAAGAACTTTTGACATTCAAGGATAGAAACTTACTAAAGACTGTATAATAAATCCAAATGAAATATTATTCGATAGAACTGGTCTTTTTACATACTTTGAATTCAAGGCCAAGTATCAGTGTAGGTGTAGATTTTCAAAACATTTAACAATTATTTTGTTACATATGTTTTCTTAAATGTGATACGTATTTTACATTTTCGTATGTATATGTGCGATAAAATAAAATTAAAATTGCTTGTCAGACGGTGCTTAACTTTCTTACGTCAGTTATAATTCTTGTTGTCAGCCGAGTGGACCTTGATTATTAGACAGATGAACCGATTTACAAAATAGATGTAAAAAAAAAGTATATTTTATTGCGAAGCTCCCAATGAATTTGCCGTCTTAAACGAAAGAGAAGTAACGGTTGGGTAAGTTTAATAAAAAAAATCAATAAAGGCGTTTTATACAAAATATAATATTTGTACATTTCTTACGGAATAAACTTCTTTTAGTTTCTGGGATGTATTTTATCCTTTTTCTTTCAACTTGACTTCTTAAAGTCCCTCTCCTATTGGAGGTTGGAAATTATCATTATTATGGGAACCTCATTCCTTGCTGCACGGAACAGTTCCGTAGTACCGTATTACTGCAACCAAACCAGTCTCTCAGGTTCTTCAACCAGAATGCCCGACGCTTGCCATTTACCTTCCCCTGCGTGATTAATTTGTAAGATGTGATATTTAGGACCTCTAATTACATGTCTTAAGATATTGAAGTTTTCTTTTCTTCACTGGCTCAACCAACTCGCATTCTTTGCCCATTTTATCAAGGACATCTTTATTTGTTATTCTGTCTATCGCGGAATACGCCACATCCTGCGGTAGCACCACGTCTCAAAGGCCGGTATCTTTGCTAAATGGATCTTTTTGCGTGTCCACCCCTCCATCCCATACAAAAGAACAGAGAAGACATAACATCGCAGCGTTCTCATTCTGAGCTCAATGCCAAGATCCCGGCTACACAGCAATTTCTTTAGCGATATGATATTCAACTTGACTACGATGATTCAAAAGGAGATTTTGGCACTTTTATAGGGGCCTGTGTATGTACTCTAGTTCATTAATTCCACCTTAGAGCTCATTTCAACAGTGAGTTATTGTTTGATTCATCGTGGTACTTTGGGTAACTTACGGTAGGCGACGTAACAAAATTTAACATGATGTATGTTAGCCGACGTATTGTCTAAGCAAAAATATTTTGTTTTAGTTTCCTTCTACACGAGTTTCTAATGAAGGGTCTGTAAGAGGTTTCCGAGAAAAGGCGTCTAATATCATTTGAGTTTATAGCGTTATACTGTAGTTATAAAAGAGGGTGCAAATATCTATGGAGTTTGTTAGACGATTGCAGTTATTAAACAGATCTCATGAATATAGAACCAGAAAGGCTAGTCGTCGAAAAAATAAAAGAGTACTTTAAAGTGGAATCAAAAGTATGCTTGTCAGTAACCCAAAACGTGGGTGGGCACGTGTTAGAAAAGAATAAAATATAGACCATAAAAATCCATAAACAATGGATAGGAGGAAAATTCACCCTAATTATGTAATAATAATGGTTCCAAACACAACTTAAAAAAAACTAATTGGACAAATGAAGCGTCCGGAAACAAACATGTTTATTTCACTTTTATCAATTAATTTTTGACGTAGATTCTAAAAATGGCAAGAGCTCGAGACACGGGCTCGACGGGGACATTTTGTTTTTTGCGCCAAAAAATCTATAAAAATCCCCAAATCTCCAAACAGGTCAGCGAACAGTTGACGATTTCCAGATTTTCCAGAACGGTATGATTTCATTGGGAACTATGAAGACTCCAGTAAACTGCACTACAGTCTAAAATAAAATAAAGTAAAATTGAAACATTAATTTTCTATTTTGAATTGTAACAGTGCGTTTGAAAAGGTCGACGTTAATGTGAATTACTATTTATTGTTAAACGTAATTTCTGTATCTTTTGTCAGTAGTATTCAGTAAATTGGTTAAGTTGTTTATTGTTATAAGTTATTATAATTAGTTCGTTATTCATTATAAGTAATTTAATTGTAATTCACTTGCAGATTTTACACCTTATCGATTGTAATTAATTAAATTAAATTACTTTATTGATTAATTAATTGTTTTTTAAAATTTAATTGTAATTTCAGTTGTAATAAATACTTGAATTTTGAACTTTAGTGTGTTATTTAATTTACCCAGATTCCGAAGCGGACCTTAGAGATAAGTGTCTCTATATTCACAATAAATTCCATGGTCGGTTGTTTTGTCTATTCAGTTTTCTTTAAAGATATATCTTTAACTTTGTTATTCCAGAGATTTGGAAAAAATACATTCATAACGAATTCAGGACCTTCTTTTATGAAACCGGTAAAAAATTATACTTCTATTTTTGTAAAGAACACGTGTAACGAATGGAGCCATAATAATAATTAAAATTATGTAAATTTCAAGGTAGTGAATGGATAGGAATAAAACACTTAAAAGATAGGTCTGTGAAGAAGAATAATTAGCATATTTAAATACCAATTAAATCATTATTTGCATTTTAAAGATCTGAAGTAACATTAACGTTACTCGTTAATGTGATTAGAATTCGTGCACAGGGTTTAGGTATGTTCACGTGACGTTATTAGAAACGATTTCGAACTAACTTTGTGAAAGGTGGATATTTTACAGCGATAGTAAAAACTGGATAAGACGTTTATTGAAAAAGATGGATCGACCACAACTCATAATTTAATTGTTGCTTTTGCGGTGTACAAATAAGAAAGAACATCTGATCACACCGCGTCGCTCTTTTTACCTGATTACTTTTACTAGAATAATATTATATTTACTTTGAAACTATGTTTTCGTTGCAAATGAAATTACATGGTATAATTATTACTTGTCTAATAGTATTCTTATGTAAATATTGTGAAAGTTTGTTCCAGTAAGGGGTTTTTGTACTGAATCTGTTAACAGTTAACGCATATGCATAGTGCTAGTCTATACAGGGTGTTTCATGAGTACCCTACATACTTCTGAGGTGTATTCCTCTCATTAAAATAATGAAAAAAGTTCATATAAACATAGGTCGGGAATCGTTTCATAAGCTAGTTACAGTTGGCGAAAATTTTCGTCCGGGTTTCAGCTCATGCAGTATTACTTACAATCTATCTTTTAACGTACAATGTTTTAAAACGGTTTTGTATTTAATTGACTAAAAAATTCCATATTACTAATCAATAGTACATAATTTCAGTAATTAAGATGTTTTGTTTCACCTTATTATAAGGAATGTTTATTTACAAACAGTTATTGTCTGTTATTGTTTGTTATTGTTTGTTGTGTTATTGTCTCCGTTTGTTTTGATTTAATAAAACCCGATTTTCTACAGTTTGTGTTTGTTTCTTATTGGGCTATCATTTTCTTTATCATTCTCTTCAGAATTGAGTTCTCTACAAGTTTTGTATAAAACGTTTACATGTTTGAAAGGTATGTTAGAAGAGATAAGGGAGTTGAGCCTCCTGTACCAGCTAAGTTTAAACGATCACCAGAACCACCTAGCATTAAATTTACTGGACAACAGTGAGAAAACGAAGCGCCTCAAAAGATATCACATCCTCGATTTAGACCAACGTTTTTAATCCATACACAAAATTAAATTCACCATTCATCTTAATCACTACTTTTTAATCTAAAGTGAAAATTCAAAATTTAATGTTTTTTACTTCTCATATCATTCACATTGTTATTGTTAATTTTGTACATATTCTTTGCCACTTTTCTTTGTTTGTTATTGACTTTATTTTATTATTTTATTTTGAAGTGACAGTAAAGGCTGTCTACTTCATTCAAGTCACTTTCTTTCTATTATAATAATTTGCTTAAAGCCATATTGTAAAGGCTGATTGTAAATAAATAAGTTAAATGAAAAAAAAAAATTGTTACCTATGTAACAAAGTTTATATACTACTTTAAACCATAAAGAAAACAGTTTTTCGAGACCAAATTTTGTGTATTTTGTCACATATCTCAAAAAATATTATAGTTACTGACCTGGGACCTGTTTTATTCAATATTTGGCACATTTTACATAAAATCTGTTTAGTTTAACAACTTAATTAACGTTCTTAACATTTCTGTAGGGCTTCATTTCTGCGGGGAACTGAAACCCGGACGAAGATTTCGCCAGTTGTAACTCGATAACGAAGCGATTTCGGACCTATATGAACTTTTTATCAACTTTTTTAATTATTTTAATGAGAGGAATATACCTCAGAAGTATGCCGGGTTACTCGTAGGCGACTCTGTATAACATGTCATAATGCTTTGTACAAGTAATTCTTAAACGTATAAAATATGTTAATAAAGTATGTGTAATAAATAAATGAATAAGGTGTGACTCATTATTTTGGTAGGCGTTTAACCGTTTCACGTTTCATCGTATTGAGCTACAACTTAACACACCTTATGCGTCTATTAGCGTTAAGTTTTATATTTATGCCTCGACCTAATAAATGATTGAAAAACCGCACTAACTTTCTCTATAATCTTTAAGGAGTATTGTATTGTACTTTTTTAATGACCGATTTTGATGCTTCTTAGAATCTGTAAATTGCATGTGGTCAACAATGTGAAACAATTGAACTTGTAGTGAACCGTTTTTAATTCGGTGTTTCTATAGAAAATTAAAAATCACCGCTGAACTAAGCGTTAGAAAAAATCTGGTGTGAAATACTCATTCAACTTTCTCGTTCCAATGATTAACAGTATAACCTAACATTAGGAATAAAACATTAGAAATAAACAAAAAAACTAACCTCAATAAACATAACCTAATTTTAATCATGAGTAAAAGACGCAAAATGAAAATTAACCTCAGTTTGGCTTAAAATACGGAAAATCACTCTTTCACGCCAAAATAGGCTGTGTAGAGAAAAATGCTCCAAATAAAAGTTGTAGATGTTTTAATTTCCTATAAAGTTGATAATATAGGCTACAATTTTGTCGTAAATTGTATACTAAGGCTGAAATATCTAAAAAAATCAATTTTTTACACGTTTCCTGAGGAAAAAACATAAAATCGCTAATTACCGCTAAACTAAGCGTTATACAAAAAAATGTTTAAAATAAAATTTGTAGGTTTATAAATTGTCTACAACTTTTATTACATACACTTTTGCGCTAAAATGCATATTAAGGCCGCCGTCAAACCCCATAGTTACACCTATTCACATTCAACCAGAATGTTATTTCCTGAATCCTGAATCCTGAATCCTGGTTGAGAGGGCTAAGAAGCCCTATGATGGCGACATCGTGTTAAGGAACACCTGGTCGCTCGATTCACATTCAACCAGAATGTTATTTCCTGAATCCTGAATCCTGAATCCTGGTTGAGAGGGCTAAGAAGCCCTATGATGGCGACATCGTGTTAAGGAACACCTGGTCGCTCGGGGAACAATATAACAGAATAATTGCAACCTCAAGAAATTTAGGGGGAATTTTATAGTTTAAATAGGAAATAGGATTCTGGTTCGTGGGACATTGGAACTGGGACTTGAAAGGAGGTAATTTATTTTTAGAAGTTATTTGTGGAAAATTTAAATTTAGGGACAAGTGGGTTTAAGAGCGGCTCTTTTATTTTTCAGTGGCCTTTTTTCAGTTTTGTGGGAGGCCTATTATCTTGGTGAGGGGAAGGCATGCATTTTACTGAACGTGGACTAAAGGTATAATTTAAGGTAGGGGTTAGTTTATGATTTCAGGGGAGACGGAAAGGGTAGAGTTTGGCATAATCACCGGCCTTTTTATCTTCTGAGTGTTTATTAATTTAAAATGGCGGCTCTTTTCACCGTAGTGGAGTGATTATGCATAGGAACATGGGGACAACTACCAACTGGGGGGAGTGAGTCATACAAGTAGGAGGGGCATGGGCAAATAAGAGGAATACAGGGCAGAATAAAAATGTGGCAACTCTAAATTTTGTTAAGTGGGTCATACTAAAATTTAGATAAAGTCGTGGAATGGTAATGGGATAGAGACTTCAGGTGGGTGTGGGCGTCGGTACAAGTCCTGAATGATCTGGGGTCCGTCAGTTTTCCCAGCGTCGTGTAGCCGTTTCGAGGTATTGTAAATAAAGTCCTCCATAGAAGGGAAGAGAAGGTGTTCGTGTATGATGCGATTGGATATAAGATAGTGGAACTGTGTGATGCACCGGAGGACTTTGTTCTGGTATGCTGAAGTACGTCTTTTGTTGGACTTGGAGAGAAAGGGCCACCATACCGGTGACCCGTACAAAAGGAAAGGACGTAGGATAGAGGAGTACATCAGAAGTTTCAGTTTTGAGGAGTATGCAGGAGAGAGGAACAAAGGGATGAGTAAAGCGAACAAGGCCCTACCCTTGCTAAGCTTGCTGTCAATGTGCTGTCGAAGTGTCAATCGTTTATCTAGGTCAACCCCTAGATATTTCACGCTGTTCTGCCATGGGAGGAGTTCCCCTTCCAATCGTAGAGGCGATTTCCTATTTGCATATAAACAATCTTAAAAAAATAACATGTTTTTCTACGAAAAACACCCTCCCCACGAATTTCGGCAGACGGGTGCCTACCCTATCTTGTAGAGCATAAAAAATGTAGTAAATGAGGCGATTTTTAAAAAAATCATAGGAGCCGTTTTTGAGAAAATCGCAAAAAGTGAACAATTACACGTATAAACTACTACTTCCAGTTGACCGATTTTGATGAAAATGTCCGCGTCGGGTCCCGTAGTAGTTGCTAACTTAAGTATCAAGTTTCAATTTCGTACGATGTTCCCCGTTCTTGAGATATTTTGTTCACACACGCACAGACCATTCGCTAAAAACATGTTTTGTTTTGGGTTCAGGGGGCCTAAACACGTGTAGATCCGGTGAAAACTCGATTTTAAATAATCGACATGAAAACAATACTTTCCTTCCTATACTGTATATTCATGTAGGCAAGAGAAAGTAAAAACTACAAATTTTGTATAATTAAGTTGCTATTATGTGTAAAATAAATTGCTCAAACCTTTTTTGAAATCAACAATATTAGGCCTAATATTAAGATTTGCATGATTTCCAGACTATTCAGTCTGATTCTAGATTTTCATCTAGACTTTTACAGTCGGCCTAAGCAAAATGTTTGTCGGACCATGGCAGTCTCACCAAAATTGTTAACGGACTTTGATCAAATTTAGTTGATGACCGTTGGAGTAATATATGTACAATTATACACAGTTATAAAATAATTATACAGTTAATACTCAATTGTAATTGTTTTTTTTACATTAACAGGTTTTTTTAACGTTTGTATTGCAGCGTAATGAAAAAGTTTAATAATTTTAGACTAAACTCAATTTTTTTTCTGTATACTATTTTCATATTTTAGTAGTTTCGTTCACATGCTTTAACATTATGGTCTTGTAAATTTCACATTTCGTTTCAGAGCAGTGATGTCTGCTATTTTGTCGGGTAATAGTGTGTTTACATGCAATATGTCACTTATGAAGTCTTATTCGAAAATTGTGTTTATTATCTGACAAAATAATTTGTATGGTCAGTTTTTATATTATAATAACAATAATTGTATTTAATGTCAATTTTTAACGTAATATTCTCATATAAATTTTAAGGTAAGCTTTTAAACATTGGCCGAGTGAATGATTGGTATGAAAGTAATGATCTTGCAATATGTATGCAATTATATTTAGTATGTTGGGACTGTATTATAAACTTAATAATGAAACGACTAATAAGTAAGTTAACATTGTAACACAGTAATATATTGTTATACAGTAGTAGTACATTGCAAAACTTTTCAGTCGTGCAAAAGTTATATTTTTTTGATTGACATTTATCTAGTAATATTCAGAATACTCATCATAGGTAACTTTTGACTTTCCTTGAAATCGAAATTAGGTCAAAAAGCTTGAAAAGTGTTTTTTACAAAAGCATATCTCAGATGGATATAAATTTAATTTTTTATCTTTGTCATATGTTTTTTGTCATTTCTTAAAAAGTAGTTGTACGTGATAAGTACAGTCTTCTTCTGGCTCTTTGAAGCTCGAGCTTTCTGTGCGGCAATGTTCCGTATTTGCGATGTTCCATGAAACTTACGCTTCACAAATTTGGTACTATACTGTAATGTAATTAACTTCTTTTTTTGTTGCATTGACGGATAACAGAAAGTGACGTTGATCGAGATTTTACTGTGCTTAGTTTCATTAGTATATGAGACTACATAATACAATGAACAGAATTTCTTTTCCCTTTCTACATTGTTTTTTAAAGATTTTTATTATTTACGTCTTTTTGATTTACATGATGTTAAATTTGCTCTGTCCAAAACCCCTTTTACAAAGTAATCTCTTATTCAGTACCTAATATTTATAGGTCGTTCTAGTCAGTGTTATGAAGTTAGTATAAAAATGTTTATATATTTAGTTTAATCATTTGAACAGGGCTATTAAAAAACAAAAAAATCTGGTGTGAAACACTCACATGACTTTCTCTAGCCAATAAAAATAATGAACAATATAACCTAACATTACTGTGTAGTAATAAAACTTTACAAATAAACAAAAAACTAACCTTAAAAAATATAATCTAATTTTAATCATGAGTGAATAATGCAAAATGAAAACCAACCTCAGTTTGGCTTAATACGGCAAAAATTCTAACCCGCTCGCTCTCTTCACTCTTCCACGCTACTCTTTCACGATAAACTAGGCTCTGTTGAGTAAAATGCTTAAAATAAAAATTGTAGATCTTTTGATTTTCTATATGTAAATTTGATTACATGCATTTTGTCGTAAAATGCATACTACGGCCGAAATCTTAAAAAAATCGACTTTTTACAGATTTTCATGAAAAAAAAACAGGATATCACTAACTACTGCTAAACAAAGCGTTTTACAAAGAAATGTTTGAAATAAAAGTTGTCGATTATAAATTGTCTACAATTTTTAATATATATACAATTTTGCACTAAAATGCATCTTAAGGCTGGAATCTTAAAAACCCCGTTTTTTCCGCAAGCGAACAATAGCCTTCCCAAGAATTTTATCAGACACAGCGCCTACCCTATCATGGAGAGCACGAAAAATGTAGTAAATAAGGCGATTTAAAAAAAAAAAATCGTATGAGCAATTTTTGAGTAAATCGCAATAAAGGGAAAAATGGCACGAATTCTACTACTTCCGGTTGACCGATTTTGATTAAAATGTTTGCTTCGGGTCCTCTAGTAATACCTAACTGAAGTTTCAAGTTTCAACTTCGTACAATGTTTCGTTCTTGAGATATTTTGTTGACGCACGCGCGCGCACACAGACCAATCGCTAAAAACATGTCTTTGGGTTCAGGGGGTCTGAAAACATGTAGATCCAGCGAAAAGTCGATTTCGAAAAATCGACATGAAAACAATACTTTACTTCCTATACTGTATATACATATAAGCAAGAGAAAGTAAAAATATGTATGACCTGCCTTTTAACTAAACTTACAGTGACCGTGTACATGAAATGTTAAAATAGAAATTAGTCTGAGGTTTGCTTTAAAATATGTATTTACTCAGTATTTTGTCGTACTTTTTATGTTTGTTCGCGTTTCTTGTTTATAATTCCCTGCATTACAAATATAAAAATAGTGTATTTAAACAGTTTTTCTTTTAAGGAGAATAGTTTGTGTTATGCATTGAACCAATTCCATTTTAAATAAGCTATCGTACTTTTAAAATATATTCATACAATAAAACTTATTTGTTATAATTTCAAACGGTTGTATATAGATTTGCACTAAACAAAATTGTAGGTCACAATAAAAAATATTATTTTGATATAATCGTTAATAATTCCTGCAGTACAACAGCTGTCATACATATTACTGTATTTATTCTTTTGTGTCATACCATGTTACAATAATAATATAATATATATAATAATAATAATATAACGACAGCAATCCTAAAGATGCGGTTTCGTTTATGCGATCGTCGCATGGGATTACTGCAAGCAGCCGCTGCATGCGTCACTGCCATTACTCATCAAATGGATTCTTAAGAAGTGGTTCCGTTTATCATCCGACGCAAGAGATCGCATGCGTCGGCTGCAGGTGACTGGTTTGGTAACCAGTCACCTGCAGCAGTCGCATGCGTCTAGAAGTTGAAAATGAGTTTTTCCAAAGACGATGACCCAAAACTCATTGAGCTAGCTGCAGAAAAACTACAACTATTTGATCCTTCAAGCTTGCTTTCATCGTCTAATAGATACAGTGGGCTCCCACTAATCCGAAATAATTGGGGTGAGCCGATTTCGGATAAGCCGGGTTTTTTTAAATAACAAGAAAATGGTGTTTTATTGTAAAAAATTATTACTGTGTCCTAAAACTTTTATTCGTACGATTTAATTGTCAAATATTTTCCGTACATTTAAATTATTTTTTTGAAAAATCAGACATGTTTTTAAATTTTATTTTCCATTAGTTTTCTTACCGAAATGTCGCGCCAACGTTTAACTAAAATTACATCAGTGGGCGTCGCTTCGATGGTTTTGACCATGCGTTTACGTTTATGGAACATTGTTAAATATCATTTCACTTCCACTATCAGTAAGTAACACCAATTAGCCACAAAACGAAATGAAAACTACATTAAGGCCAAGACACTAACGTACCCATTCAATCGCAATACAGTACTAATTGACTGTTTACAGCAAAGGTGATGTAGCCAAAATAAACAGTAGGCCTAGTAGTAGGCTACCGCTTCAAGGAAAATACTCATATTATCGGTAAAAATCCTGTCTGCAGTGCTGAATGTTATGTAGGCATACTTTACGTGCTACAATTTACAGTTCAGTTTGCGTAAACAGTATTTTGGTACAGAAATACCATTTAAAGTATTTATTATTTATTGTTTTTATTACAGTTATTTGTAGAAAAATTACATTTAAAATCTCCCCATGTTCCTATGCATAATCACTCCACTACGGTGAAAAGAGCCGCCATTTTAAATTATTAAACACTTAGAAAATAAAAGGCCGGTGATTATGCCAAACTCTACCCTTTCCGTCTCCCCTAAAATCATAAACTAACTCCTACCTAAAATTGTACCATTTGTCCACGTTAAGTACGGTGCGTGCCTTTCCCTCCCCAAGACAATAAAACTCCCACATAACTGAAAAAGGCCACTGAAAAACAAAATAAAAGAAAAGAGCCGCTCTTAAACCCACTTGTCCCTTAATATAAATTTTCATCCACGAGTAGCTTCTTAAAATACATTACCTCCTTTGAAGTCCCAGTCCCAATCCCGCAAGAGCCAGAATCCTATTTCCTAATTTTAAACTATAAAATTCCCCCTAAATTTCATGAGGTTGCAATTATTCGGTAAAATTGTTCCCCGAGCGATCAGGTGTTCCTTAACACGATGTCGCCATCATAGGGCTTCTCAGCCCTCTCAACCAGGATTCAGGATTCAGGACATTTAAAATACTGAGTATTTTTTGGATGTTTCGGTTAACCCGGACGTGCAGTTGGATCGCACGTTCCACTGCACAAACGAAACTACTATGCGTCAGTCGCATGCGATTACTGCATGCAGTAATCGCATGCGACGATCGCACAAACGAAACCGCACCTTTAAGGGGTTTTTGAGCTGTTTTGATTTAGCGTACATGTACTTTTTCTTAACTCATCCATTTTTTAACCAATATATTACGTAAAAAATTAATTATATTAGTAGTTATTATTACATTAATTAATTAATTATATTAAGTTTTCTTCTTGTAATAAAAATGCATACTTTTGTTAATTAAATGTTTATTACCGTTGATTTGACAGTTTCCGCACATATTTGTATTGTCTATTATGCTAATAACTGACTTTTAAATAAGTATATTTTTTATAATTCGCGTTGTTCTTTAACTTTATGAATTAATAATCTTGTAATACTAAAAGCGTGTAACACATAAATTAGTTTCCTTGTAGTACAACTCTTTGTAGTCGTTAAAATGACCCGGTATTACATGGGAACCTGGAATCATGTTTAATGGGTTTCTAATGTTCACTTCTAATGTTTAGGCTCTCGTGATATTGTTAAAAACTTTCTGTGTACCGTTGCGTGATAAATATTATATCTGTGCACTGTCGTTTATATCTCATCGAATTTGTTACAAATCCGTATAACGTTGAATTTCTAAAGCATGCTACCAAACCTATTTTACAATAGTATTATTTTTATTTTTATATCGTGTATTTTTGCTCTGATTTTAGTATAATCGATACGTCTTAATATTTTTACCTTATTTAAAATGGATTTGAATTATCTAGAATATTTTAAACTTAATTTTCTTGGTTTTGAAAAGTCACAAATGTTTCATGTTTTTTTTTTAAATTTGTCAAAAATTGAGTTCATTAAAGGGTACCCAAATTGAATTTAATTGTGAATTGTAATTCAGCGAGTATATTTAAAAGACTGAACGGTTTCCTGAATCATTTGTTTTTCAGTTTCTGCTGGTTCGCTTTTGTAGGAAACTTTGCAAAGACAGTATCTTTATAAGTACTACATACTTATAGTATAAAAGTGTATAAAGTTTCTGCGCTTGATTATTTCATTATTTCGTAATTCTATTGTTATTTTGTCTGTTTCATTTCAGTAAACTTTTCTCTTTTGATACAACAGTAGATCGTTTATTTTTCAATTATTTGGGTTAAAATTTTTCTGAAATAAATTGATTAAATTATTTTAAGGTAGATTTTTAAATTACCATTTTTATTGTTCTGGTGTTGCTTTTTTGGTTGTTTATTGTCTCTGTTCATAATCAGAATCAAATTTGATTTTTTTTTACTGTTTCTTTACGGGTATTATAATTAAGTCTTTGTGTAGTACACAACTCGGTTTCTGTGGAACAAATTAATCTTCAATTGCTTCTGGCTATGTAGAATTCCAGCTATTGTCTGTTGGGAAAGTGAACCACCTTTTACATTTATACTTTTCTGCATTAAAAATGTACATGGTTTTGCGTAGGTTTCTCAGCGAGGAATTAGTTTATTTAGGCCTACTGTATTGATTTTTGAGATCTCTGTTGAATTTACAATAACATTAAAACTATCTTTTTCTTGTTATGAAAGCAACCGGATGTCTAAATTTATTATACTAAGCATTCTTTCTGTGAATGCTTGGTAAGTATCTACCAGTTGATAACTTGAAATAGTGAGCATTGTTTGCGAGTGATTGGTAAGTCTGTTAATTGAACTTGAAATTGTGAGCTGTCTATACACTACTCAGAATGGAAAGAGTGCGTAAAATGATAAAAACTGTATATGTATTGTCCAAACTACAATCTAATACTTTCGAGGCTCTACTGTGAAGTTATTTTTTGTAGCGTTTATTGGACTAATGGTCTCAACTGCACGTACTGCTGTCTTAACACAATGAAACCAGCTAACGACACGACTGAACTCAGTGCAGTTATTGTTTTTATTTTCGTATAGTATTGCAGCAACGCTGAAATTAAAGTATACGGATATTTCTGATCTACTTTTTTTAAGTATCCTACTTAACAATACAAAGTATTGTTTGCTTAAGACGCAAATTCTGTAGGCCGCTAAACTGCTTTTACCGTTTGTAACGAACACATTTACGTAGGTTTTTTTTGTGTGAAACTTATTAAAAATTCTTAGCAAGTTAAGTAAATTCAAATCGTTGACAAAAATGTCGAATAAAATGTAACTAGTGTTTAACACTTCTGTGAGTTTCTTCCGTTTATATTAATTTGGAGCTATTATTGTCGTTCTCCTATATAAAAAGATTATTTTTAAAATTATTAAGAGCTGAAAATATCTGTTATTTGGGGTTAGGTAGATTTTCCAAGTATGTTTTTACAATACTGAGTAATAATTTTTAGTTGAGGTTTTTATCCTTTGTAAATTACATGTTGGCATACATCTAAAGTATACGATCAATCGTTTTTTTTAGTTCAGTGAACGGTTGTAATTTTCTGCACATATTCAGTTGTCCATTTTGGGTCAGTATACCTTGGGACTAATTTTACTGACATTAACAGGCATTGAAAATATTCAATCATTATTGTCAAGAGAAAGTTATTTAATAAAGTGACTTGTGTTTCGATTCTCGTAAAATTTAACAAAATATTAGTCTGCACACCGGTTATGTATTACTTTAAATACTCGTCAACGGTTATTATCATCTTTTGAAATCCTCGTTTTATTCTTTAATAAGCATTTCCCTTGAAGGCTTTGTTATTTATTTTAAGATATTTAGCGATCATATAACAGTAGAATAGTTTTGGCAGGCACCTCTATTGTGTGTAAAGTAGTAGGGCAGGGAAGTCGGTAGTTTTTGCCAGTTTTGTTCTTGTAATAAAAATGCATACTTTTGTTAATTAAGTGTTTAAATAAATTATTTTTTTATACACTACGAAATCAAAAGTATTGTCAGAAAGATTCTCTTTCAAGACGGATTTACAGTAGTACGTAATAATTTCAGCGTCCAATTTATTAAATTACGGTTTATTTAATAATTTTTATTAGTTCTTTAAATGCCCATAACAGACAAGTGGTATGTTAAATTATTTGCACTCAATCTGTTAGTTCCAGGGATACAAAAATAGTTCTGTTTCTTATCACATGATGAGCCAATTAAATTACTGAATCATTTAAGAACAGAAGAGGTAGAGGTGTAAAAGAAACTAATCAGAGTTATCTCCTCTGAAAGTAATGAATTTCATTATACAGCCAGACCTTGTGGTGAATGTTGTGAAGGTGTCATGTGCAGAGTGGAAAATATGTGCTTTTCAGAGGGTCCGGCATGCTGATAAGCGTACGTTTCTATTCATTGAGGTACAAACCAGCTTTACAGGTTCAAACCAGCCTTTCGGCTGATGACCTAAACAACAACAGTTCTTTAGATGTCACAGCAGTATGTGCATATTTAACCAATATTTGTATAAAATGATTTTCTCGGCTACCATAGAATTTTTTCTCATAATAAATCTTTGTTAACGTAAATCGGTTCTCCATACAACGAACAGAGCTCCAGTTGTGTTTGGTATATTAAAACGTAAATAAATATAATAACTGCGTAATTTGAAATAGAATTTATAAACGTGCAAATTCATGAACACGAACAATGATTGTTTGTATTCGTCGGTGTTGTTATTCTGCACACGACGTAGAATTAATCATTTTTGTCTACGAATGTTTACTGTTAGAACATTCACTAATAAAAACAATTTACCAGATGTGTGTAAAGGAAAATAAATTTACGAAATTTTGGCTATTCGAAATTTATACTTATTTTGGTATAAAACTAAAATAATGTACATTGTATTTACGTGTCTAGGTTCTTTTTAATATTATTTTAATAACAGTAGTAAAAAGTTCAAATTTTTTCTGTGAAATTTGCAAATTATATTTCTATAGCACAACAACTATACTGGCGTGAAAAAACTACACATATTCTTATTATAAATCTTTACTTAATAATTTAAATGTTAGTCTGAATGACTGTAGGAAAATGAATATTTTATTATAACTTAATAAATAACTGGTAGTTTCCATTCGTCTCCGTATTAGCTTATTTATTCTGTTTAAGACTGCGCCGTGGTAATTTATGGTTATGCAAATAGAAGTACAAATACAATTTGCTTGCTGCTAACGTGCGCCGGCTGACCTGGCTGAATTCGCTGTCTCCCCACCTTTGAAAGTGAACAAGTTATTTTAGGAGTTGATAATAAAAAAGTACTGCAATAGCTAATAATTTAATCGAAAAAAATATCATCGGTATAAAAAACTTGGCAATGAGCAAATTCATTGTCTGTATCTGAAAAACATAAAACTTCAGATAGAGTAATATTTTGTAGCTTTATTTTATATTGGAAACTTTATTACGAACTTGCTGATTAGACTGATGAATTTTTGATGTGAGTAGATATTACTTTTTAAATGGAGACTCAATAATTTTTTATATGGCAGTCAGCTGGGCACCATTACTTACTTCTTTCTGAAACCACTGTAACTTAATTTAAAGAACTCTACCATCTGACTGATCCTGATTGTTGGGCCCAGATTCTGTACTCCCAGAGCCAGATAAATGTAGATACAAAACACAGTTTAATGGTGCAGTGCATTCATCATCATCATCTTGAAACTCTACAACCCTTGGTCGGCTTTGGCTTCCTTTGCTAGAATTCTTGTCCAATCCTCTTTGCTGGTTGCTAGTACCCTCCATCCTCTCACAACCATTAAATCAGATCTTTTTGCATTATCTAACATTATTTTTTTGGGTGTTCCATTTTGTAATCTAATTCCTGTCTGTCACCCGAGGCTGTTGTTTTGGGTTCATAACAGCTAATTTTACTGTGAAGATTTGTTAATCCAATGCCTACTCACCAACCTGGAGGACCAGGGAACTTTCTGTCAGGGTTATCATATTTTACCCGAATAATCTCTGTTTAAAAGCATTGAAAGTCTTCTTTCACCCCTTTCCATCCTGCTGTATAATAACAACAACCCGCATGTTGCCGTGTATTGACTATAGGTGAAAAAGGACTCATATAAACAATATTTGCTGGCAAGAGTTGACCAACTGGTCATGCAGAAGACTCTTCATTCTGGTTCGTCTTATTGACAGTACCAGTAGGCAGTAAATGGCATTTAATGTTTTTTTTTTGTATAACGTCCGACTGTTTTGCAATTATGCTAATCCAGGCAGTGAAGGATGAAATGATTTTTGTAACGTATGAAAATATGCCGTGCCTAAGTGGGATTCGAACCCAAGACCGCATGATGAGAGGCATTTAATGGTTAAACATATTTGGTATCAGTGCCCTGCCAGTGACAATTACCACCTTTTGACATTCAATGCAACACAATCCCATATTATTTTACTGTTTTTATTGTAACTTGTTAAATTTACTTCACATGTGATTTATCACATTATCGCTATATTTTTCTTAATTCTAGACAATAGAAAATAGTAGAAGTGTTGAATTATTTGTTTGGTTAAACAATTTGTTATTATTTGATTTGAATCGATGTAGTTACCTTTCTCCTCTGTTCATTTTTCAGTTGATTGTTATGCATTGGTTTATATAAATAAAAATGGTCTGGTATTATTTAAGTACAGTCCTACAAATAAGAATTCAGATGTATTTCCTATCTATGATACACATATTACGATTTTCTCATTTTGTATTACAGTTTTTTACTTTCTCTTGCCTATATGAATATATAGGAAGGAAAGTATTGTTTTCATGTCGATTTTTCGAAATCGAGTTTTCACCGGATGTATACGTTTTCAGACCCCCTGAACCAAAAAAAAACATGTTTTTCGCGATTGATATGTGGGTGTGTGTCTGTGTGTGAACAAAATATCTGAAGAACGGAACATCGTACAAAATTGAAACTTGAAACTAAAGTTAGATACCACTACCGGACCCGACACGAAGATTTTCATCAAAATAGGTCAATCGGAAGTAGTAGTTTATTCGAGTCATTTTTCACTTTTTTGCGATTTTTTCAAAAACTGGTCCTACGATTTTTTTAAAAATCGCCTGGTTTACTAAATTTTTAATGCTCTACAAGGTAAGGTAGGCGCCATGTTTTCTGAAATTCTTGGTGAGGGTTTTTTTACGTAAAAACGTTGTTTTTTTAAGATTACGGCTTTAATATGCATTTTAGCGCAAAAATTTATTAAACAAAAAATGTAGAAAATTTAACGTCCTACAACTTTTATTTCAAACATTTTTTTTGTATAACGCTTAGTTTAGTGGTAATTAGCAATTTTCTTTTTTTTTCTCACGAAAATGTGTGAAAAATCTATTTTCTTAAGATTTCGGCCTTAGTATGCATTTTATGACAAAAGTGTATATAATCAAATTTGTAGGAGATTAAAAGATCTACAACTTTTATCTTAAGCAATTTTCTCTACAGAGCCTAGTTTAGCGTGAAAGAGTGATTTTCCGTATTTTTAAGCCAAACTGAGGTCGATTTTAATTTTGCGTCTTTCACTCATGTTTTTTGAGGTTAGTTTTTTGTTTATTTCTAATGTTTTATTACTAATGTTAGGTTTATTGTTAATTACTTGCATTGGCAAGAGAAAGTTGTGTGAGTGTTTCACACCAGATGTTTTCATATCAAATACCTACAACCTCAAAGAATATTTTTGAGATCATGTTTTTTCTTGATATTGTCGTTCAACCAGGTGCTGATAAAAGTCAATCTTTTAAACGCTGTGTAGAGATGTAGATAGATTAGGCTCATCGATAAAATATATGCAATGTTTTAGAAAATTTCTGACAATTCTCAGGGTGGAAAAATGGCCTGTGCTTTTAACACTTAAAGGTATAAAATTATTCAACTTTTTGAGTTGGCCTTTAGTATGGGATATAACAAGATATTACTTTTTTATGGAATTGCTATGACAAAATTTCACATCTTGAGGTTTGGACTGTATTGATGTATCAGTCACTCACAAATTTAGATAGAGATAAATTTTTTGAAACCAGTTTTTTAAGTATTTTTCTGGTAATACTTCTAGTATTTTTACTTTCTCTTGTCTTGTGTGAATATATAGGGAAGGAAATTACTGTTTTCATGTCGATTTTTTAAAATTGAGTTTTCATCAGATATACACTTTTCAGGCCCCCAGAACCCAAAAAAACATGTTTTTAGTGATTGGTTTGTGTGTGTAAACAAAAATATCAAGAATGGAATATCATATAAAGTTGAAACTTGGAACTTACGTTATATACCACTATGGAACCCCACATGAAAATTTTCATCAAAATTGGTCAACCAGAAGTAGTAGTTTATTCGTACAAATTTTCACTTTTTTGCGATTTGGTCAAAAACGGCTCCTACAAATTTTTTAAAAATCACCTTATTTACTACGTTTCTTATGCACTACAAGATAGAATAAATGCCATGTCTGCTGAAATTCTCGGCTTGTGGTCTCGTCGGAACTTTAAGATTTTGGCCTTAATATGCATTCTGGGCAAAAGTAATCAAAGTTGTAGAACATTAAAAAACCTACAAGTTTTATTTCAAATATTTTTTTTGTACAATGTTTTGTTTAGTGTCAATTAGTGAACTTCTGTATTTTTTTCATCAAATTTGGTAAAGAATTGGATTTTTTAATATTGCAGCCTTAGTATGCATTTCGTGACAAGTGTAATAATTAAATTTATAGAAAATATAAAAATCTGCGACTTTTATTTCAAGAATTTTCTTCCACAGAGCCTAATTTAGTATTAATTAGTAAATTCCCATATTTTAAAGCCTAACAGAGATTGCTTTTCATATTGCGTCATTCACACTTGATTAAAATTAGGTTATGTTTTTAATTTAACATAGTTTACTAATGATTAAACATTCATACAAAATAATATGAATTTTATTCAAGGAAAAAATTATACGAGTGTTTCACACCAAATGTTTTTAAAGTAACTTTTATGTTATGAATTTGAGGTTTTTCTAGATCATGTACTGCTACAAACAAATACTAGTTTTATGATAATGAAAGTAAAATTACCTAGTGCTTATTTGTATTTATAACTTTTTTTATTTTCAGAAGGAGAAAATGGTTATGTCAGCTAGTTGATTCTGTCTCATAAGAAAGCCATAATGGCTGCTGGTAATACAGGTGGAGGGGGAGGAGTAGGAGGTGGAGGAGGTGGCACTAATAATGGAGCAGTGGGTAATACTGCTCCTGCTTGCCATGGACATCGAAGGCAAGAGTCCATGTATACTATGACTGGGCTGTATTCTGAAGCTGAGGGAACAGATACAGATAATGAGGCTGCAGGACCTAGTGATCCAGTACCTTCATATGACACAGTAATTAGATGTCACAGTCGAAACCCTTCGTCAGGCCTTGTTGATAAGTAAGTTTTTTGTGAAATTGAGTAATTAAAGTTTTTGTGACAAATTACCAAATTCTTATGAAAGTGAAATTTGCTACAATAAACATTAGCAAAATTATGTGAACATTTCCAATATAATTTATGGAATGTAATGTAATAATTAGCACATTAATGCTAATGCAGATGAAGAAGAGTGTTATATTGAAATAAATGAAGAACATATGCCTGACCAGACCTGACTTCAATGCCAGGGGTTTATAAATACAATGAGAATAGAAGTTAAAAAAAGTATTTATCTGGATTTTTATTTTATTTTGTTGTGGTATGTGTGTCAACCAGTTTTATGATGTATCATATCTTTAGAGCACTAATTTTCTACTATTCAGTTATTCAGTTGAAATAACAAAGCTGATACAATACCAGTAAATTTTGGACTCCAGCAAAGTAGTGCTAAGTGTTTAATTATTGAACTAGTTTACGATTCCATTTTTAGCCAACCAAGGAAATTAGGTGCTCAATTTTCAATTTGATTTAATACACATCTGACAGTTTTTCAGGAACCTTTAGAACCACTAGAATCTCATAAAAACTTTCTTCTATTGAATCTAGTTCTACCTAGGGTGATTTCTAGGCATCTTTTTTAGTAATTTTCTTTTTCAACTTAATTATAGGTTATTAGATTTTATATATATTTTAATTTAAAGGTTAGAAATTCTTGTGCTTTGTGATTATGCCATAAAATATCCATGGCTGCACTGAAAATTCCTCAAAGAATAAGATACATTTTGACTATTAATTTTTCACTTATTTACTTTTAGAGTAATCCGGTTTGATATTTGAAGCCAGCAAAAAACTGGTATTTGTTAAAATTGATTTGTTTAATTTTCTACCGTTACTGGACTATTATTTGAAATTGCCAATTATAATAAAACTGGAGTCATAATGCTTCAGACTTTTTAGAAACTCTATTAATATATGTACAATGATGAACTGCCATTTTAAAAATAGATGAGGTATTAATAACACCTCATGTGCGGTCTGGCCAATAGTTTAGCCTGCTAAATGGGTTTTAGATCCACATTTTACTCTTTTTGGGGTTGTTTATGTTATTCTATTTACTGTTCTTTTTATTATAATGTAGCCATATTTCTGAGAATGTGAGGCATTAGTTTCTGTTTCAAGTAACATCAGTAGTTCTCTTTGTTGTTTGTTTATTGATGTACCGTAATTCTTAATGATGACTGTTATTAAGCTTATTTTTGTTTTATTATGAATTTTGTAAGTGGATCACTCCAACATTAGGTTGAAGAAATTTACTGGATTAGGCTGTAAATAAAATGAATATCTCTTGTAATTAAGATGAGTTTTGTGTTTGGTTTTATCAGCGATCGAGCAAAATCAGAGGCCAAAGAGAAAAGTCATCCGTCATTTGCAGAGGTTGCTGGAATCCTTCCACAAGATATGCAAGATTGTGGAATCTTTGCTTGTCGACCGTTCTTAATTCAGAGCTTTGCCAGCATCAAGGTATCTGAGACTAATGTTTTATTTACATAGTGCATGATGTTTTTTCTTTTACATTTTCTACAAATTTCAGAAACGTTAATAATTTGTTTCTTTTGTGTACTTAATCATCCAAATATTTCTCTCATTATTTGGTAGATATATGTAAAAAACTAGATTGACATCTTACAAAATAGTTTAAAGGGCGGCATTATTACCATGAGTTGTGCCATGTCTGTTCTCTAATGTTGAAAAAAATTGTTTCATATTCCTTGAATAAAAATCTTATTATTATGAAGTTTAACAGTTTTATTCAGATTTAAATTGTTTGTTGTTGCTGATATTTTTGAGCACAGGGTTTTCACATCTAAGAAATGTGTACATTATGAGATAATAATTTCATTGTGAATATTTTTGATGGTAATATGCTGGGTAGGAGAGGTAAGGCTAAACTAATGATCCAGAACTTAATAAAGGGGTAATGAAAGATGGAGTCCAATAGGTATGTTGGCATAAAAAGGAATAATATTGAACTGAATCCATGGTTGCAACAACAAGGTGAAGCCTTTGGAGTCACGTGCCCAACATGGATGGCCAAGAGGAGGGGTTCCTTGAACCCAGGGATCTTTCCTCTAATTACTTGTGTTTGGTAGGTGGAAATTCAATAAATCATCATTTCTTTTAGTAAAAAAGGTATATATGTAAATAACAATATCAAAAATATTATTATACATTTATGTATTATTATTTTCATGAAAAGAGGTTATTTGAAAAAATAATTGAAACACATTATTCTGTGATGCTGTTTACAGCCAGCATTCATGGCAAACTAATTTTTCATGATAATGTTTATTGCAAACACAAACATTGTTCATAACCCGATAGAGATGAATATTTAATTTTTTTGGTAGATGCATCTCGTGCCAACGAAAAACACGACCGCGACTCTATAAAGTTTGTAAAGTCTGTAAGTTTTATACTGTTACTTTTCATGTGCAGGCTGATATATTTTTTTTTGCCAGTTATGTCTTCTAGGGCTAAAACTATTGTTTGTTTGTCTGTTGACTAGACAGGCAAACAATCAAAGGATTTGTTGTTCTGAAAAGGAGTGTTGCCAACCGTAAAGTACTATGTATAGGTACCATAAAACCGGGTAGTGAATAAAACTTGAAATTTTTATATTTAATAAAAATTGACTCTAAATTGTGTGTATACTATGTAATTATATAAATAAAATAAATTTTTATGTTTAAACAGTAGTAGTATGAAAAATAAAAAGGTACCAGGTATGGCCAAGGTGGTGGTGGTGGGGGGGGGGGGGGGGGTTGATTGAACCAACAAGTCACCTTTTTGTATATAAATACTCATAAAAAATAATTTTTTTGAAAACTACTAATTGGGGTTCGTAGAGCAATGATTAAAGAACAATTACATTTTTTTCAGATTTGTGTGTCTTCTGGGTCTGGGATATTAAAGAAATTCAAAAGTGAGGGTTCAAGGAACCCCCTTGGTCATTCTTGGAATAATGTGAAACAGTGTAGAACAATAATAACAATGTAATAATAACAGTGTAGAATAATGTGAACAGTGTAGGGGATGTTTAACCCTTTGAAAAAAAAATGAAGTGGCTATAGTTGTTTTAATCCAAGTCCTCGTTTAGTTTCTAGTGTACTTTATAAAGAAACTACTGTATGTCTGCATGTTATGTGTTGATTTTATTGATAGTAGTACAGTCGGACCTCTATAATTCGAACCTCCATTATTCAAAATATTCCCTAAATCAAATTTTTACTTTAACCCTTTGAAAAATCCTCCTTAATTCGAATTTAATTACCTTCTTTCTTTGAAGAATTTTGAAAGTTTCATGGTCTTGTTTATTGTATGAAAACATTTTTGAACCAGTATTAATAAAGAATGTACATAGTATACACAATTTCTAATAAAGGATACAAGACAGTCAATACAGTTAAGGGTAAAGCAAGTGTTAATTCTAAGAATTGAAGGCTTCTGAATTTTGTCCCGTACTATATTGTTAAAATGTTAAATCTTCTTTTTTCAATAAATTAGTAAAGTTGTATTATTTTTTGTAGAAACTAGTTAAAAAAAGTAATGTATATGCATATGAATGAGTAATTTTCTACTTCATTAAAATTTCTAAAATTTCCGGTAATTTATTTTAAATTTTCTGTTCGTATTAATTTAGTATGTAAATATGCACTGTTTACATTTTTCTGGACTTTATTTTATAATGTTTATTATATCACTTTTTTATATTTTGTCATGTCTTATTTTATGTGTATTTATCTTCTTTTGTGTACTAATACAGCATGTAATTCGAATTGATTTATATAATTCTTAATCACAGTATTGAGTAAGAAGTATTTGCAGTAGTGGTTTTTCAATAAATTGGTTGTCTATTAATATTTCTGACCTTTGTAAAGTACTGTTTTATGAAAAAATATTAATGTTTATTAAAATGTGGAATTTTGAAGTATATTTTTGAGTTTCAATATCTTACTTCTGTAAATTGAAAAAACCTCCTGAAATCTGAAAAAATATTGTTCCCTTTAGGTTCGAATTAGAGAGGTCCAATTATTGTTCTTTGGAATATAAATGTTTTATCATTTTTTTATTTATTGTTTCAGATATTTGTTCTTCTTTTGTCATTCCTTGTAACTCTTCAACAGGCACTAAGCTCAGGGTATATAAATTCAGTCATTACTACTATAGAAAAGCGATTTGAAATACCGTCTAGTCTTTCTGGCCTTATAGCTTCGTCTTATGAAATTGGCAATGTTATCACTGTTATATTTGTCAGTTATTTAGGCAGTCGACGGCACATTCCAGTATGGATTGGTATTGGTAAGTGTAACAGTTTTCACTTTAAATCTAAAACTAATATGTATTAAACATACGTCAAGCCTATTTATCATTACAGTGTACTAAAATGTATTTAAACAATGGTTAACAGAAACACAGTACAACTGGTTTATTAGATTGGTTGAAATGTTTTGCCTGTGAATTAAAATAATTAAAAATTCATCTGTTGGTTGAATTTTTTATATTTTGAAGTGTAAATTACAAAAACAATCTGATTACATCAATATTTGCTGATGTTGGATCATGTGATCATGTGTTTTGGTTGGTAGGCGGTTGCAGCCTCCTTGGGGCTGGACAAGGATGCCTCAATTGAGTCCACTACTTCCCCCGTTGTGAGGGAGTAGAGTGAACATGAGTTTTTCTCGCCGCCTCGGATAAAAAACAAAAAAAATTGTTATTTAAACACCAGAGTTATTAAAACCCAATTGTTTTTCAACACATTGTAACTACTTCAACCTACTCCCAAAAAGAGTTAAAACTCAATTCAATCTTAATTATCATTCAGTTTTTATTAAACTCAGAACCTGAGTTTAGGAATTAGATTATGTGTGAAAATGTGTTTAAATACTAATTATTTCAGTGTAAAAGTTTGTTTTTTAACATTTAAGGGAGTAAAATCTGAAGAAAATAATTTAAATTTGTATTAGTGGAGCATTGCATTGTGAAATTTTTTAGTACTTGCGTTTTGTTGCAGGTGCTGTTATAATGGGGATTGGATCTCTTGTATTTATGTTACCCCATTTTACAGCTGAACCACATGCCAGTTCTAATGTTGCTAATGCAACTTCTGATAATATTTGCAAAGTAGTGTCAGTTAGAGAACAAGATATGGGGTTAGGCCGGCTTTCATCAGGTAATTAGAACCATTTTTTATCTTGAATTATTCAGCATTCTAGTGTGCTTTGCTGTTCTATAGGTGATATTTACCCCATATAGGAAACAAGAAATAGTAAAAGAGTATGCCTTACATTCATAATTTTATTCTGTTTAAAGCAATTGTTGTTGACATTTCTTTTATAGTTACAGTGCAATTACATAGTGTTTCCTAAAACTTCTGATGGTTGGACACGTATTCAACAGATATGTTACAAGACAACTGTCAGTAGTGTGTAGTATCCACTTTAAGGCAAAATAACTCAGCTAATTGGGTTGTTTAAAGTTTTGAATTCTAATTACCCTAATGACAGATGTAATTATAGTAAATACCTGTATTTAAATGATGATAAATATGAGGTCTGTCCCGAAAGTAAGTTCTATTTGTGTTTCTTGCCGTTGTAACGTTGCTGTCACAGTTCCACGCTTGCGCGGCACTAACCCTGACTTAATATGAAGGACTTGACGCCATTTTGAGGGCGCTTCTTGATGTTGTCATTTTGTAGTGCTTGTTTGAAATGGCCAAGTTATTTGAAAATCCCGCCGCATGTGAGATTAGATTTGCGATTCACTTTCTCAGTGCGAGGAATGTTAAACTAATAGAAATTCAACAGATCTGTGAGGTGTATGGAAAAAATGTGATGAGTGATTCAGTGGTAAGGAGATGGGTGAGGCATTTTAATGATGGACATGAAAATGTGCTCAGTAGGGGATTATATCAAATTAAAAGCATTCTTGATTCATAAGAACAAAGTAATATTTGTTTGTTGGATTTCCCACCATATATATGTTGCTTTTTTAGCTGTTACAGTGATGGGTTTTTTGGTTTTGCTTTGCTGGAGTTCTTTTTTTCATGTTGTATTTTTTTGTGGCTCATTGAAAGCCATAGAAAAACATTTAAAGTTAAACCTAAGTAATCGAAATCCCATGCACAGGCTGTCCTATGAGGTAATTAGTAAATATGTTTATTGTAATATATCTAAGTAAAACATGGAATCTCTACTAAGTCTTTGATTATAGTTTGAAAAATAAAGAGGGAATCAACAACTGGAAAAAACCTAATCCTTGTGCAGATAATTAATGTTGTAAAATTTTTGAAATAGTTATAGAAGCAGGAACTGTTTTGGATTTTTGGGTGCATTAAGTAATGGAAGGTTTATGTAAACATTATCAGGAGATTAAGAGATATAACAGATATTATATGAGAAATGCTATCATAGTTTACATAGCTGTAGAACTTGTTAATGAGTTTGGGTATTCAAATCGTAATTAAAATAATCATCATTCCAATATAGTTCATAGTTTTTTT
This sequence comes from Catonia carolina, assembly GCA_035578175.1. Classification (NCBI taxonomy): domain Eukaryota; kingdom Metazoa; phylum Arthropoda; class Insecta; order Hemiptera; family Achilidae; genus Catonia; species Catonia carolina. The sequence continues at coordinate 131,397,515 of JAQMRL010000001.1, read as the reverse complement.
TAACACCAATGTCTTTTTAATGTTTAACCTAAAGGATAATGACATATTACACTACTCAGTGTGTATTTATAAATTAGAATAACTGGAACTTTCCTCGTAGTTTTTTTAAAATATTTATTATAATGGTGATTTTATATTTTATTGGTTTCATTCTTGTACTTATATTGAGCCATTGATATAATAATATTTGTTTCTGCAGGATTATCATCACCTCCTCTGGCGCCTCATAATAATCTTAGAGAAAACTGCATTCAAGGTAGTCCTTCTACTACAGGACCTGTATTGCTATTTCTTTTAGCTCAATTGTTGTTAGGTTGTGGTGGATCACCGTTATTTACTCTTGGAACAACGTACATTGATGATCATGTCAAACCAGAAAATTCTTCACTTTATATTGGTTTGTATATTTCTCTTACTTTACTTTATTTGCAGATTTCTCCATTTCTTGCAACCTACAGCCTATCATCTTCTGTCTTCCCAGTCACCTTCCCTAAGATTCCTCGCTGCCAAAGCATTTTGGGTTCCCGTTATCTATGTCTTCCAAGGCAACTTCTTCTCTTTCCATTTTCTGGATGAAAAGGAATAAACTTTGGGGCTGTCTGTCTGCTAACATTTTTTGAACAAGCCGATACCATACCAACTGTCTGGTATCTATTCTGTCTATCGTATTATCCTGAGAACCATCCCATTACCGTGTGTTTTCATCTTTCTAATGGAGACTCTGAGACCCTGCTTGACCTTTGCAACCAGTCAATCTCTAAGACTTATAGTCTTCGTGTATTTCTAGAGCTTATTTGCCAGCACTCAGGACCTTGTGTAGTTGTTGTTTAGGTCATCAGCCGAAAGGCTGGTTTGAACCTGTAGAGGTTTTACTAAGTAAAACGAAGAGTGAGGTGGTTTACTATTGCCTTCCTCACTGAATGGAAATGTACGCTTATCAGCATGCCGGGGATCCTCTGAAAAGTACATATTTTCTACTCTGCACATGACACATTCACATCATTCACCACAGGGTCTGCCTGTATAATGAAATTCATTACTTTCAGAGGAGATAACTCTGATTAGTTTCTTTTACACCTCTACCTCTTCTGTTCTTAAATGATTCAGTCATTTAATTGGCTGACCATGTGATAAGAAAGAGAACTATTTATTTTAGCCCTGCAACGAACAGATTGAGTGTAAATAATTTCACACTCCACCTGTCTGTTATGGGCAGACTTGTGTAGTTATGGGCATCAATATGAGTGTAGCCACTAACTTCTTGGTTCTCATCTGGAATTGCTAGACCAGAATACTATAACAATTGGTATTTGAAGAGCAGCTCAACCCTAATCTTTGCAGACCCTGGTCACTAGTTCCTTCAGGCGAAAATATTGTCAGGAGGTATTTGTACTGGTCACAAAAACTGAACTCATCATTTTCTTGTGAGAGATTATCAGGAATTTTCACCCATTCTAAGATAGTTGTCTTTTTTATATTTATATGAAACATCCATTTCATGTACTCTTCTTTGAGCATACCAGTGTTGTGTATGAAAGTTCATCCTCATCACTTGCAATGAGTACCTGATCATCTGCAAACAGAAGGTTGTATAAGATTTCCTCCCCTACTTTTAACCCTTTGAGGACTGAGTTGTTACAGAAAAGGAAGGATTCATAGACTAGGTTTTACATGGCACTTACACTCGTCATAATAAAGCTACATTTTATGATTTTTCTTAAATTTTTCATATTTTTGCATTTAAGTTTTTTATGTGTAACAAAAAAGTAACAAAAAAGTTGTAATTTAAAATCTGTTCAGAGTAATGTAACAGCAGTTATTTTGGTAGGTCTGTCTGCTGAAGATAGTGACAGTGATGGAATTTGTGTTAAATTGAAGCCAAATCCTGGTTTTGATTTACTTATCAATTCTGGTCCACCTAACCCCACTGATGCGTGGCAAGTTTCAATAATAAACTTCTTACACAAAGAAGGTGCACTCGCCACGACTCTTTGTGTTTACTAGCACCACGTTGCTTCTTGTTTGGTTAGATTATTTGGTAAAGAATTGTTTTCCGATTTTGATTGGTCCAGATTTGATGTGTCGACAGAGTACTCTTTATAAAGCATTATTATATATATTGCATTTATATCTTATCTCACACCTTGGTAGGTGTGTGCTTCTTGAATAACTGGGAATGGTGTTGAAACCTTCCGAATGAATGACCTGACTTATTGTGCTTTTGTACCATTGTTATAGTACCTCTGCAAAGATCTAATTAAAAAATCTAGTTAAAAAATTTTCTGGATATTTATCATAATTAACAAAACTGTTTATAATCACTATAAATGCCCATAACGAGCAGATGGAGTGTTAAATTAATTGCACTCGATCTGTTGGTTCTATTGCCACACAAAATAGTTCTGTTTCTTATCACATAGTCACATAATTTTAGATTAAGTAAATAGTTTTATTGAAAGTGTAAAGAAACTGTTAGCTAACGAAATAACTATATTATGAAAAAAATAATTTTAAAATGTCCAAAAAATCTTGGCGTTGTTGTAGACAACCCCTTAAAATGGAATGAAGATATAGACCATGTGCTTTAATTTAAAATATTTGATATTTGTGTTTTATAAAACCAATAATAGCCCATAACAGGCAGGTAGAGTGTTAAAGTAATTGCACTCAATCTGTTTGTTCCAGGGCTACACAAAATAGTTTCTTATCACAGTCGGCTAATTATACGACTGAACTATTTAAGAATAGAAAAAATAGAGGTGTAAAAGACACTGTCAGAGTTATCTCCTCTGGGAGTAATGATTTCACTATACAGCCAGACCCTGTGGTGAATGAAGTGAATGTGTCATGTGTAGGGTGGAAAAATGGTGCTTTTCGAAGGGCCTAGTATGGTGATAAGCATAATCTTTTAACTCAGTGAGGAAGGCAATAGTGTACCACCTCACACTTTATTTTTACTTAGTAAAGCCTCTAGAGGTTCAAACCAGCTTTTCGGCTGTTGACCTGAACAACAGTCACTATAAAGTAGGGTTCAAAATATTAATTAAACAACAAATACAGTAGATTCAAACTTATTTGTGAGTTTCTGGTGAGGTCCTTTGTAAAGTACATAATGTAAGCATGTCAGAAAAAGTAAAATTTACTAGGTCTTATTTAATAGTTCTATTTGTGGAATTGGGAGTTGATTGTAAATGCTGTTTTTTACTTTCTCTTGCCTATATGAATATATAGGAAGGAAAGTATTGTTTTCATGTCGATTTTTCGAAATCGAGTTTTCACCGGATCTATACGTTTTCAGACCCCCTGAACCCAAAAAACATGTTTTTAGCAATTGGTCTGTGTGTGTGTGTGTGTGTCTGTGTGTGTGTGTGTGTGTGTGTGTGTGTGTGTGTGTGTGTGTGTGTGTGTGTGTGTCTGTGTGTGAACAGAATATCTCAAGAACGGAACATCGTACGAACTTGAAACTTAAGTTACATACCACTACCGGACGCGACACGAACATTTTCATCAAAATCGGTCAACCGGAAGTAGTAGTTTATTCGTATAATTTTTCAGTTTTTTGCGATTTTCTCAAAAACTGGTCCTACGATTTTTTTTAAAATCGCCTATTTTACTCAATTTTTTATTCTCTACAAGATAGGGTAGGCGCCATGTTTGCTGAAATTCTCGGTGAGGCTGTTTTCACGTAAAAACGTTGTTTTTTTAAGATTACGGCTTTAATATAAATTTTAGCCAAAAACTTATGTAATAAAAGTTGTAGAGAATTTAAAAACCTACAACTTCTGTTTCAAACATTTTTTTGTATAACGCTTAGTTTAGCGGTAATTTGCGATTTTCTGTTTTTTTTCTCACGAAAACGTGAGAAAAATCGATTTTTTTAACATTTCGGTCTTAGTATGCATTTTACGACAAAAGTGTATATAATTAAATTTATAGAAAATTAAAAGATCTACAACTTTTGTTTAGAGCATTTTTCTCTACAGAGCCTAGTTTAGCGTGAAAGCGTGATTTTCCGTATTTTTAAGCCAAACTGAGTTCGATTGTCATTTTGCGTCATTCACTCATGATTAAAATAAGGTTATGTTTTTGAGGTTAGTTTTTGTTCATTTCTAATGTTTTAATACTAATGTTAGGTTTATTATTAATTATTTTCATTGGCAAGAGAAAGTTGTGTGAGTGTTTCACACCAGATTTTTTTAGTACTTGAAATTATCAGTCATTTTATTGATAATGTTGATTTGCCACAAATCTGTGTTACACGAGATAATTTTGGTAGACAGTTTTGTCATCAAAAGTTTTATCAATCTTGTTTAATAACAGGGAAAATGTTAAATTAATCTGTCGGTCAGATCACTTTTTGACATTGCTGCAAAAGCTGTAGTCTTGAGAAAGAAGTATAACTTACCCTTATAATTTTTACTTACCGACTTTCTTAGTTACTTTTTATTTAAATCTTTAATATTTCCTTATTATGTATGTTTCAGGTTGTATGTACAGTATGGCTGCCTTTGGTCCTGTTCTTGGATTTCTGTTGGGTGCATATTTGCTGTCATTCCACATGGATGCAATGTCAGCAACTGTTATTGAAATAGGTGATTAGTGTTTGTTTTCCTGTTCTATCACTGGAATGTTGTATAAGTCAATTGGAGAAAGTAAATACAATAGAACTTCAATAGTTTGACACTTTGTGGACTTAAAAGTTGTTGAAGTATTGAAATGTCAAACTATCCAGAGCATATGGCGTATTATATAAAGGAAGCATTAAAAATACAATTTTAGTATGAAAATTGCACCTTTTAATGAATACACAAAAACTGACGTGCCCTTCTGTACAATATTGTACTCAAGGACAATGGAAGGGTACAAGGATGTGGACAAAGCAAAGGGGCAGACCTGCCTGCTGGATCACTACTACACAATGCTTAATGTCATGTCGCTTTGCCACGAGTCATGTCAAAGTACGCAGAGTGTCGAAGAAGCGAAGGTTTACAGTACTTTTTTAACAACTAAAATTAGAATAGCTGTATTGGAAATGATATGATTATGTTTTGCATGCACAAAGTATGGCTATAAAAAGATTTTAAATAATCTAGAGAATATTTTTGAAAATTAACGTTTTGCGATCATTTTAAAAATCTTTATACTTTCTATTACCAAACAAGTTGTTTTACTGAGGTATATCGTAGTTATGCTGTTAGGTGTTGTTTGATTCTTGGTTATAAACAGTTGAATGTTTTTTTTTTACTATACCTATTAATTCAAGTGCAAATTTTTTTTTTGTTTTAGGTCCAGGAGACAGACAGTGGGTGGGAATGTGGTGGGGAGGATTTTTAATTTGTGGCTTGATGTTAATTATTGTTGCTATACCTTTCTTCTCATTTCCAAAAGAACTTACTGTAAGTAAATAATACTTAAAATTGCAAAATTACTAGTATTGTTAGTTTAAAGTTAAAAATTTTTTATTGTAATTGTCTCTCATTTACTGAACTAAAGACAAGTTAGTCTACATTAAGTAATTTAGTTTTAATTGTCTACATTTGACAGTAGGAACCTCTATCATTATCATCAGTGTCCTCATCTCCATTTGTCTCATTTTCCATTCTCTTTTATCGCTTTGTGTATAAACCTCACTATGACCTTAATCCTTTTTTTACCCTCCAACTTATCTTAATTATTATTCTTCTTGGTCATCAAAATTTTTTATTTTTCATTAGAAAGCTGTAATTAAAATTAATTACTCCCAGTGTTGTAGATGTCCTTTCAAGCTTCTTCTTCCCTCAGGTCTATAACTCCAACTTGTTTTGGAATACTATCTCCCTTCATTCTTTAAAGATGCTCCATAAAATTATTGCTATTGTGACCAGATGGTGAGCATGAGTGAAGTGGAAAACCTTAAATATTTGGGGCCCTGAAAAGAGCTGTTTAAGCAGTGGTCATCTAGGCATGAAGAGTTGGTCGCGGTCATTGTGACGGTCATGGAGGTATGCGACACAGTGTTTTCTCATCGAGCGGAGACTTCATCTTCTTCCCTTGCAGTAGTGCCTCAAAGGCTGCTTTGTTGGTACCTGGTGGGCACAATGCTCGGTTGGAGGATAGCTGTGTGCATCTCTTGCGGTAGCAGGCATGACGGTCCTGGTCGATGGTATTTGCGGTGTCGGTTTGCAAGTGAAATAATCTTCTCTCTTGTGGGGTCATGGATGGGACTTTGACAGAATTCGGTAGCTGTGTGCTGATGTTTGGTGTCTGTTCGGAGTTGTAGAGTGGAATTGAATGGGCTCAGTGGAATGCCCTTATATAGTAACCTGAGGGGTGGTTACTAATGCTCTGTAGTGCTGAGAAAGGTCTGCTGACCTTTCTGGAAGTATTGTTGGCTTCTCTTCGTTGGTATGTCGGAAGCTTTGTCTGCCAGAAGCTCAGTACCTAATCGAAGGGGGGCAATGGTAACACTATAAAAACTGATTCTTTCATTTCACTCGTTTTATGCAACTCTTTCCTTACAACACAATTTCAAATTTTGTTCTCCCTCGTACAATCCTTGACTCTTCGTAGAAAATGCAACTTTGCAGCTTCCAATTTCTGCTTCTTTCTGTCTATAAGAGTCAAAGTTTAACTTCCCTACAAAAGAGTCAGAACAGCCATTACATTATAAAATTGTTAATTATTTGGACTATTATTATTACTGAGTTATATTTTGCTGTATAAGTGTAATACAATATACAGCTTTATTAGTAAAAAATTAGAATAAAATCACCCGGCGAAACTCCAACATGTAATACAATATCGGGAGATTAAAAATTGTTAAAATTATTATTAAATTTAAAGATTATGTTTTATATTTAAATAGAGTATATATTAAAAATGACTTCTCAGTCATTCACCGATGTTAAGTGATCCTCCTTGATGTAGATAGCTAAATGAGAACAAAAAAAACACTTCAAAACTTACCAGGTACTGCAATCTAACAGTACCTTAATACTGAAGGGCACCCTCGAGAAAATCGGCCCCTATAAGCCAAAAACGGCTTTATTAGTAGTTTTCGCTTGGTATCGCGATCGCCTCCACCACTGAGTTTTTAGGATAAAACTAGAAACCGTCTGTAAAACTATGGCTAACTACGGAAGACACATTGATAAAGGGGGTTTATAACTTTCTAACTAGAAAGTTTCTCTTGACGAGCTCAGATGCTGAACAACATGAGTCCTTAAAAGAACTCTCGCTTGTGGAATTGCGAGTGAAGGTACAAAGGTATTCAGCTCACGGAATCCAATATCCAGTGGAGAAATCCAGTTATGGATCACATACAAGACAATTCTGTTAAATTCAAACCTTCAGTTTGAAACCAGTTATGCTACCACATCACAGTTTGTTGATCCCACATGAAACCAACTATTATATGGGTACACAGTGGAGTGTACTTATTTGTGGATTATAAATTAAAGTTAAAATAAAACATTGTAGTCAGATGCATCAATGTTTTCAAGCTCTTAGCAGAAACACAGGTGGTATACGGATGGTATCATCTCCGTAAAATGTTATGTTGCTGAGTTGAATACTCAGCATTGTTAAAACTAACTACAACTAACTTAACTAGGAATTAGGAATATATCAAAACCTATGAGGCAGTTTAATTGAGGTTAATTAATTTTATTTTATTTTTTATTTTTAAATTATTGTTAAAGTAATTCAAATTAAAGATATTTATGGTTTTTTTATTTTTAAATTCAAGTCTTAAGTTTTTTTATAAATTTGAAACCTAATACGAAAATTATAAAATAGTGTTGTCCATTTATTTTTAAAAAAAATATTAAAATACAAGTTAATTTTTATTTTATAATTTAAAACAAAACAAAAATATACTTAAATGATTTAACAAAGCAAAACAAAGATAAACAAGACTTAGTACAAATATTTTTTTATTATTTTGATTTTGAGATAACTTTTGCTGCTTTTATATATCTAATGTAAAAACCAAAACTGGTTTGATTCCTTTAAATTAACTAACCCGCAAAAAAAATATAAAATAACCCTAACTAAATATTTATTCCTAACACTAAACCATGGTTAACTAGCCTACATCGTTAGCTTCATTTATTGTATTATTTATCTTTAAATCTATATTTCATATTTCTTATATTTATTCTATTTATCTGTATTTAAATTTATTTTTTTCATTTTACATTTTTAAAAATGGTTTATTTATTTATTTATTATTATTTTTTTTACGCCTCATGATTATAAAAATACCTTACATATAAAAATAAATTTATTATATTTACCTTATAAATTTTTCACAGCACATAACCACACAACGGCAGAAAACGAACTCAGAAATTTTTGAGAAACACACAACTGACCGGGGAGAAAAATCGTACAGAAATGGTGGTGGGGTTCACCAATCAGAATCGAAAAAAACCGAGAGGATATGTAACGAATGTTATGATTGGTTTTAGGAAAAAGGCTGTATTTGCTGAAAAACACTTACAGCCTGCAGGAGGGGAAAGAGGAAAGGTTCTTGGAAATGAACTACAAAACAACATATTTTTTTCTAATTTTTCGCAGGGTAAAAAGTGCAAACTAAGGGTTTCACATAAGAGAAAGATTTAGGCCCAATAGGCCACAAAGTTCCCAGGGTAGTAGGATGGACGGATTGTGTAAAACAGTGTGAGAAAAGCAAGGCCTAAAGAGTAGTATGAATGAAAAACGACTTGATGATAACTGCTTAGTTGACAATAAAAAGAAACCAAGATTCCATTGTAATAAAAATTACTATTCTCTCTCTCTTTTATTTATACAAGATTAAAAATGTTCAAATAAGCCAAAGAGCACGCATACGTAAAATTTATTTAAAAAAAATCGAAAACAAGTATTAGTAAGGTAAAACCTTACAATAAGTATTTTAATTTTTTTAAACTTTCAATCGTAAACGTAGCCCGTAATATTATATATTAAGAACTAAAAAAAAACTTATTGTAAGCCTGAAATGTTTATATTGTTTTATTTTTGAAATAACTTTCCCATATACCATGAATTATAAATCAGATTCATATTACTAGTGGATTGTAGAGCTTATTTACTAAACATTAGTAGTAAGTAATTAGTAGTAAGTATTAGTAGTAGAAGAATAAGATGGAAATGTCGTCGGGCTAGAGAAGTGTGGGTGAGAGAGAGATGTGAGGAGGTTGAGGAACTGCAGAAACGACAGGATCTGCACAATCTCCACAAGAAGATCAAGGAGTTTAACGGTACAGGAAGGCAACAGAAAGCATATATACTAACGGATAAGGATGGACACATTGTGACGGACATGGCAGATCAGTTGCGACTTTGGGAAGATTATATAAGAGTTTTGTTTGAGGATGAAAGAGAGGAGACTATGGGCGAGAGAGAGGAAGAGGAGACTGGCCCACCAATTCTGAGAGTAGAGGTGCAGCGAGCAATTTATTCATCAAAAAATGGTAAAGCACTGGGTCCAGATCAGATTCCCGCAGATGTACTCAAGTTGATTGAGGAGGAACACCTTGACACAATCACAGCTTTGTTCAACAAAATATATTGCACGGGAATAATACCGACTGAGTGGCTCAAGTCAACCTTTGTTACTATCCCAAAAAAGCAGAATGCGAAAAAATGTGATGAGTACAGAACAATCAGCTTGATGAGTCACACACTGAAGATCTTTTTAAAAATTATACATCGAAGAACATTTTTAAAGCTGGAAGAAGATATCTCAGACACACAGTTTGGTTTCAGAAATGGATTCAGTACGCGAGATGCGCTGTTTGCTTACAATGTCCTCATGCAGCGTTGTATGGATACTAACCAGGACATATATGTATGTTTTATTGATTATAATAAAGCATTTGATAAAGTCAGGCACAACCAACTGATAGAAGTGTTGAAACGTAAAAATATTGACTCGAGAGATATCCGAATAATTGTCAACCTGTACTTCAACCAGACAGCAACTGTTCGCGTGCAGGATGCCTTTACTAACCCAGTGGACATCAAACGGGGTGTTAGGCAGGGCTGTGTGCTCTCTCCACTTCTCTTCAACATTTATTCTGAAGAAATTTTCAGACAAGCCCTTGACACGGAGGTTGGAGGAGTTCGGGTGAATGGCATACGTCTCAACAACTTACGTTATGCAGATGATACAGTCTTGCTGGCTGAAACAATGCAGGATCTCCAGGAACTCCTGAATAAGGTTGTTGAAGCCAGCCAACACTTTGGTCTCACCCTCAACACAAGGAAGACAAAGTGCATGGTCATCACCAAGAATGTGGTCCCACATGACGAACACCTGTATGTGGAGGGAGAGCAGTTGGAAAGAGTTATGAAGTACAGCTATCTTGGTATGACGGTGAACAGTAACCTTGATTACTCTACTGAGATCAAAATCCGCATAGAGAGAGCCCGGGCCGCATTTGTGAAAATGAAGAGGATGCTGTGCAACCACAATCTGAGTCTGGACTTGAGAATTCGTGTGCTGAGGTGTTACATCTTTCCGGTGCTGTACTATGGTGCAGAGGCCTGGACTACCAATAGGCAATGTGAACGAAGACTTGAGGCCTTTGAGATGTGGGTTTACAGAAGGATGCACAAAATATCTTGGACAGAGAGAGTCACAAACATGGAAGTCCTAAGGAGGATGCAGAAGGGAATGGAAGTGATGATCGAAATCAAGAAGAGAAAGCTGGTGTACCTCGGCCATGTCTTGAGAGGTCCAAAATATGAAATCCTTCATCTTGTCATCCAGGGAAAGATTATGGGCAAACGATCGGTTGGGAGAAGAAGAACCTCCTGGCTACGGAACCTGCGAGAGTGGTTTAATTTGTCATCCATCGACCTATTTAGAGCTACAGTTTCCAAGGTCAGGATTGCCATGATGCTAGCACACCTTCGTAATGGAGATGCTACATGAAGAAGAAGTAGTAAGTACTGAAACTGTTTTTTTGACTAAAACTTTTAACTAACTAACTAAGTAACCACAAGGATTTTTATTTATATGTTGTAGCGAGAGAAAGAAAAGATCAGATTTATGGAGAAATCAAGTCATTCTGGTTTACCAAATAGACCATCTGAAAGTAGTTCTAATCAACAAATGCAGAAGAATGAACAATCTGATTCTGGATATGGAAAGGATGTCAAAGGTAAAGGTTTGTTAATTTATGAAATACTAGCTAAAGTACCTGTTCTTAGAATGGTGTTCTTGGCGCTGTGGACGGTCTGTTGGTGTACAGTGTTCGATCCCTGTCAGGTCTGATATTCTTTAGTCATTCATTGTTATCTACTCGTACCTCCTTTCAATGTCAGCATTATTATTAATGAACAAAAACAAAAAAATTGGGCGTAAAATAAAAGCGAGATCTTGACATTTTTAAATTAAGATATGCAGAGCTTTATTATTTTTGTAATAAATGAAAGGCAAATCACAATAGGAACACCATAATGGTCTTCTTCTTCTTCTTCTTACACTCAAGGATTAGGCTTTTGCCTGTTCCGACTCACATCAGCTTAACCATAATGGTTAACTAACAAACTATTAAGAAACCGATTCATTTTTGACAATGTGACCAAGAATGGTTTATAGGGTACTGGTTGAATGGGTAGGTAGGTAACTGACTGAATGAATACTGGTTTTACCGTAGTGTAGAGACCTTTTATTGTTCTGTTTATTCTGTATGTTAATATTTTAAAATTATTGATGTATATTTTTTTTCTTAATTGGTAATATCTCTATTATTATGCAAGAAAATGGAAAATTTTACTTAATCAAACTTATTTGTCTTTAAACATTTCGTAATTTTAATTATATAACATTTTTTGATACATTGACTTTTAATTGAGATATTCATAGTTTTTTTGTTTACCCCTCCCTCAGAACTCCCCCATCCCTTTGTGATATTAAAAACAATTATAGCCTATTTTCATTTTGATTATGTCCATAACCTAAATACCGAAATTCATTGAATTTGGTTCAGCGGTTCTTGCGTAATGCCGGAACATACAAACAGACAAAAATTCAGCTGAACTTATTTTCGGTGTTTACTTAATAGATCTGGCGTAGATGCAAAATTTGGGTCATTTTGAAAAAATGTACAGACAAAATCACAATTTTATTTATACAGATATTGTCTTATTATTATTTTATCAAACATCCTATGTAGGATTATAATCAGCCCTATTATTTAAAATTGGATCATATATTTCTAACCACCAGAATACGGTAACAGAAAACACTTACCAATGTTTATAGCGCTTTTATGTTATCTTGTACACATCTTCAGTAAATTACAATTCTTTAAAATTTTTCTACATCAAAATTTAAAACTTCCTACTCCTACCATGGTAGATAATCTACCGTGGCGTGGTAAGCACTATAAACATTGGTAAGTGTTTTCTGTTACCGCATTCTGGTGGTTAGAAATATGTATTTCAGATATTGTCTTATGTCTGTTTTTTTAACTTTTTTTTATTGAGTGATGATGTGTACGTAAGCCTTGGCTTGTGCGTATGTAATGATATAAAGTGGTACACGGATGAAAAAATTCCAGACGTGACCGGGAATCGAACCTGGGAGCGGACTGGCCAATTTGTTAATAGGTTTGTGTTTTTACCGTCCACATGTCTTTATTTTTGAATGTTTCAATGTATTTTATTCTTTGTGTTTAGTAATCTAATTTGTATTACTTTGTACGACACATGATTACATATAATTTGTCTATGCATTTTTTTTTTTTGGAAGAATAGTTATTATTGTTAGTTTAATTGGTTTATTGTTCCTACAGTAGTTTCTTGCTTTGTGCTAGCTAGCATTCATCTATAACCATAACCATACATTTTTGATGACTGGCAGCTTGCATATAAATGGATTCTATTGTACCATCCAACTCTTTTTTTAAAAATCAAACTTTTACACCATTTCCCAATTTTAAGTCCATTAGGATGTAGTAGTATAATTTAGTAGAGATTATCACAAATTGAACAAATGAAATGTAAGTATTGCTAAATTTAGAGAATTGTGAGCTTGCACATAGCAGATGGTGTTGCCACACTTATGTTACCTGTATTTGTTATTATTTCTGTGTGGTAGATTAAGGCCCTACTCACGTGGGGATGTTAACATCTCTGTGCGACTAGGATACTCAAGCATCAAGAGACTTAAAATTTCTAAATAGGTGATATAACTCAGAGATACTCCAATGGCAGTGGCTCAAGAGATGTCGCCTCTTGGAAACCAGGCGACTATACATGCTGATCTCCTATTCTCCCAGTCTCTCAGTTGCCTACCAGCCATGGCTTGTTTAAAGTGTCGGAATGAGTAAACAAATGTTTAATTTAAAATTTGTGGTGGAAGTGGTGAAGTTTTGATGTATGGTTGTACCCACAACGATTTCACTTTTCTCCTTCTGTACTGGCAATAATAATACTGGATAATGGTATCCTCATTGCTACTACAATCACTAGACATTGTTCGCTGATGTGGATACACAATGATGAAGAATACTGGGTATTTTACTCCACCTATTGCCTGTGTAAACTGACTTGACTGTGGAATTGAACCTCAGATAATGTGGTGGTTGTACTGACAACTTGAGTTGTGGTTGTGTGAGGATGATGAAGGACTTCAGTTGCACAGTCACCCAGTCTCCTGGTCATCAGGCTACTTGAGACCAGATTTTCTTATCCCCATGTGAGTAGCACCTAAGTGATAAGAATATTACCTCATTGATGTCAATATAAACGGTAATTTTTCTATTGGTGGTAGTCCGCACTCTCATGCTAGGTGAAGTTGTGAGCGATTATTGTGTGGTTTATTAGGAGTAAGGGAACCAACTTAGCGACTGCGCTCTGTTCTGTCATCAGTGCAGCCATGACCGAGGAAGAGGTACATCCATCTGTTGCTCAATGCATCGTCATAAAATTTTAAACCAATAAATTTTCACTCGTTTGCAGGCATAGTTTGGGGACACTACACTGTCTCAGAATTGAGTGTATACGTGGGTCAGAGAATTTGATGATGGGTGAGAACACGTCGAAAACTAAAGTCACTGTTGACAACCCAGGTCAAGTCTTAGGCCGGGCATATACTGGAGCGCAGTTCAGGACAGGCAGGGCAGGAGCGAAAACTGTACACCCATTGTTGCCTGCAGTAATGTGTCTGTGTTGAGCAGCCACAGTTTGTAGTCGAGGCACAGTTTTAGTACACGCGTTGAGCAGGAAATATGTTGGGCTAAGAGAAGCTAATAAAATTTGTGCTTACCAAAACCTTAATAATATCCTTGTATGACACCAATCATCCTGATTACATGAAAAACTCTTCAATTGTAAACCTAGTATAATTCTTGAATGTAGTATTGTCAAACTTGTGTCAACTTGAACTTACCATGCATTTTATGTTTTTTTATAAAGTCACTTTGCCATAAAATTTTCTCCCTTCGCTTTGAAATTCAATACAATACAAGTAAAATTAATTCTTCTATACCGGAATCGGACGAATCCGATGCTAACCTATCACTCTCACTAATATGATCCAATGCGCTAAGTGGTCAAACATGAGCTAATTTCTGAACCTGAAAAAAATATTGGCCTGTCCTGTGTCTCCAGTATAAGCTGGGAGAAATATCTGCTCTTCCTGCCCTGCCCTGTTCGTGTCCGTCTCAAACCCACTGTGCCACCTGCGCTCCAGTATACGCCCGGCCTTACAGGTGAAAGCCTCAGGGCCGTACAAGAGCTTATTGAAGGTGATCACTGGTTAACTGTTCAAGAAATTTCATTAGAAATACGTATCAGCTATGGGAGTGTTCAATCCATTATCACAGACCATCCTTGCTTCAGAAAGATTAGTCCTCGATGGGTTCTGAGGTTGTTAACCAAAAATCAAAAACAAGTCAGGTCGGAGATTACTGAGAGACTTCTGAATTGATTTCGACAAGAAGGTGAGGATTTTTTGAGACGTATCGTCATGTGCGATGAGATGAGGGTCCATCATTGTACTCCCAAATTGAAAATGGCAAGTAAGGAGTGGTGAAAGAAGGATGAAGGCTGCCCAGTTAAGGCCAAAACTCACCTCTCAGCTGGAAAAGTTCTTGCAACGATTTTTTTGACTTGAGAGGAGTTTCACTCATTGATTTTCTTTAAGATTAACAAATTGTGAATGCGGCTTACTATTGCCAGTTACTATAGTCAGCAAAAATCGCCTACCAAAACAAAAGACGAGGTATGCCCATTAGAGATGTCATCCTTCTCCATGACAATGCTAGGCCTCACCGCATTGTTGACAAGGGATAAATTGGAAAAAGTGAGCTGGGAAACTCTTGAACACCCTCCTTAAAGTCCAGACTTGTCCTCAGTGAATACTTTTTTCGCGCCTCTGAAAGAATCACTCTGAGGAAAACGATTTGAAAGCGATGAAGAAGTCCAGGAGCACGTGCGCAATTGGTTGACAACTTGTCCTCAATCTTTTTATGAACAAGAGATATTCAAGCTTCTAAATCGGTGACAAAAGTGTGTGGATAACACAGGAGACTATACTGAGAAGTGTTAAACATATAGATTGTGTATCATATAATTAAATAAATATATTTTTTAATTTACCATTTATATTTGATTCACCCTCGTAGTAAAATAGATTTAATTACTTTCTGAATCAATGGTTAATATAACTTATCTCATATTCTGTTTTTTAAGTGTCATCTTTATTCATTTATTTACTTTTGTCGAACATAATAAACAATTATAAGAATAATAACAAACAAAAGGTGGTTGTAGTAGTAACAACAGGGAAAAAATACCAACGAAAGGGAATTTGTAAAATTGGTTTTCTTGTACACATAATAAATAAATTAGTGAGGTAGCAAAGCAATTACAATTCAGTCTGGGTAAATTACCTTAATGAATTTAATAAATAAGGTAACTTGACAAGTCTAACAGCCTTGCAATTACATAACAGCTTGCAATTGTGCCATTCTGATTGTAGTCGCCAATACTAGTGTATTAATATTACTAATATGTAGTTTATTTTTTCTACCATACATTAACTCCGTTCTTTCTAACTTACCACAGTATGGAACATGCTGTTGTTTGTTAGGGATTATAAATTTTTGAAATGTTTCAGATATTCCGAGGTCAATGTGGCGACTTGTCTGTAATCCGGTATATGTTGTTACTTGCCTTGGTGCGTGCATGGAATTAGTCATAGTCTCAGGCTTTGTTGTCTTCCTACCCAAGTACTTAGAGACTCAGTTCAGTCTTGGTAAAAGCCAAGCTAGTGTGTTTACAGGTAAGTTTCGTAAGGAGATTTTTAAGGGATAATTTTTAAGTGTAAATGTGAAATGTGAAATACCTCTGGTGACTCACTCACTTCTACTTCTTCATCAGCCTGTAATCATCCAGTGTTGGATGTAGGTCTCCTTTTTTGTGTCCATGATTCCCTCTTCTGCACCCTTCCTGCCCAGTTAAATCCTACCACCAGTTTCAAGTTTAAAAAACCTAGCAAACAAAAAACAAAAAATTTATCTCTCCACTGTGTTTGTGAACGACCTCTACCTCTCTTTTCCAGCCAGGGCCTCGACTGCTGAATCATCAATCATTACTCACTTAATCATCACAGAATCTCCTGAAGTATGAGGCGTAAAACTTGTAATTTCCTTCAATTTCAGTTAGCTTCCTAAATTTTCTTCAAAACTAATAATATTACTTTAAAAATGAGTTTTCAAAATTACATCTTTAGGGTTTTAATCAGGCAGATTTTGGCATTTAAGTTCAAAAAATGGACATTGAGGAATTAAAGAAAGATAAAATTCTACAACTCAGATACAACAAAGATTAGTGTTTTTTTCTGGCACAGTTTGACAGTTATTTACAGTATTGTGCAAATAAAACTGTAATCAAAAGTAAGGAAAGTAAAATTTGTGTGATTTTTGTATTTAATATTTTTCCATCTGCCATTTAATGTAGCAGAATTCTGTCATTCTCTTGTAAAACTGCATTAATTGAATATTACAGAATTGCATAGTCAAAAAGTTTGAAGGGAAAATTTCTGTCACCTACATCTTGAATATTTGTATTAATAAAAAAAGTAAACTTCTCTGAAATAATTCTGTACACAATATTGTAAAATCAGTAATAAAATAAATATTTATGAATCCATTTGGTGGTTGCTAGAATTTCATATAATTCATGTGTACTATTAACTTCCAGCATCTTTAGCAAAATCTTTGTTGTATCCTAATTGTTTATTTTAGTTTCTTCCAGCCTAACAAGAAATTTTTCTCTAAATTTTACTAATAATGAATACGTATAACTTATGGAGCCATTTAGTGCAGCGTTGATTTTAAAAATTTTGTAATCCCATTTCTAACTATTTTTATTCTCTCTTTAGGTTCGATTGCGATTCCTGGTGCTTGCATTGGAATATTTATGGGAGGTTGTTTATTAAAGAGACTGGAGCTGAGGCCTAAAGGTGCAGTGCAATTTGTTCTGATCTCTAATATGACATGCCTTTTATGTTATGGCCTGTTATTCTTTCTTGGCTGTGATAATGTTAAAATGGCTGGAACAACCATTCCTTATTTTAACAGGTACGTTAAAATCTGTTATTTATTTGCTTTTCTATACACAGAAATACATAGTTGTATGTTACACAAGTATTTTAATAATTTATTAGTTGTTAGTATATGGTTTGACTTGATTTTTACAGCAGTTCCAGAGCAGAACCATTCCAGGTGAACTTGACAGCTGCTTGTAATTTTGGCTGTGAATGTCATATGACTGATGTTGAACCAGTGTGTGGTAACAACGGGTTGACTTACTTCAGCCCATGTCACGCTGGTTGTACAGCTTTATCATCACGTTCTAATTACACCAACTGTGCCTGTAAGTACATTTATTGGTTATGGATGAATTTAATACCAAACTTGAAAAAAAGTTCTGAACGTCTTTATTCAAACGATTGTTTGTTTTCTTTTGAGTATCAGAATCGTTGAGGTTCTTCAATTTTAAATAAATGTGCAAAATGAAACCATATTAAATACATTTTGATATCCAGAAAATCGATCTTCTTTTTTAAGAAGTTGTATTGTAAAGTAGAAATATCATAAATGTATTGTGTTACACAATACATTTTAAATATGTCGTCACACATATCCTGGTTATCCATAATTCATTATCTAACATGTTTGTGTAAACATCATTAGGTGACAGATAGACAAACAGTATGTTTGTATGAACGGCTTCATAGGTTTTTGTAATTTTTTAATCAGGTATAAAAATTGGTGTTTGTGTGGTTGTACTGTACCTATCTTTTCTCTTTTTTAACTGATTTGTCTATGGGCTTCAGGCTAGCTCAGCCAGTCAGTGGTAGAAACCTATTTCAATTTCAAGAAGTGGTCAGGTAACTGCCACCCATAAACAGGCACACTGTAGTAAGTCTTTCTCTTTTTAAAACCCCTTAACAATACATATAGTATTGAGTAAATTGAATGGTTTTGAAAATTGTTACTGTTCCCAAAAAGAAATGAAGTTAATAAAGAAAACATTTTCTAGAAAAACAGATATTGAAGATTGAGTATTTTTGTGGTAACATAATGTTTCTATAAGCCGTGATATTTTTCCTCCTTTTATGCTGATGTACACATCTATTACCTGAAAATTTTAAATAAATAAATAAATCTTCAGTTCACAGTGATCAAAAATGGAATAAACTTTGCCTGCTATAGTAATATACATAAAAAAACAATTTTAACAGTTTAAAAATTTTTACTTACAATTAACCTCAAAATCCAAAAAAATATATTATCATAAAATATTATACAAATTCTTATAACTTTAAGTAAGATGTCTGAAAAATAATTATTTTATGTAATAAAAAAATTTGAAAAATCACTTACTCTAAAGATTAGAATTAAACAAACAGAAGAAGTCAAAATCTTTATGTATTATAAATCACCTCATAAAAAAATTAGCTAAATTAAGCTTATGGGTTCATACCTCATTCATGAAAAAAATTATCTTTTTAATTGAAAAAATTCCACAAAATTATATGGATCCTCTTAACAATATTATAAGAACAGTTATGTTATAACATCATACAACGTCTTATTTTCATGAATAACCAGTGGTAACATATTCAAGTAAAAAAATATATGTATATATATTTTTTTAATTGTTGTATTGTAATGTAGTGAATTCTTTTCAAGATCTTTGAAGTTCTATACTTTTCAGTTCTTTAGTTATCGTTGTGGCAAAATTCATAAAATTATGGTTGTATATATTCTTTTTGTAAATAACACTGTGTTCCTTTTCGTGAATTTTTTAATTTTATATATATGTATATACATAACGAGACGGTAAGGAAAGAATATTGTATTTTACAAATGGTTTTTTGCAAGAATAATGCCTTGGAATGTTTATATTCTTTCTAATTCCATATTTTTAAAAAGAAAGTTCTTAAGGTGTTTGGTTGAGTTGCCTCACTATATAACCCCATTGCTAAGTACAGTGTGCAGTACTATATAATATGTCATCTCTTATTTCGACAAGATTTTCTGGAGATTTTGTAAAATAAAACTCACTAAGCTGTTTCGATAGTTTAGATATCACAAAAATTAGGGTAAATAATAAATTTTATATGTACAGGTTAGATTCTCGTTTATGTAAATGCCAAGACACTTGGTATTTAATGTTTTTTTGTAAAATATTTTTATTTCAATTAATTAATTTCTACATGTATTTAATTCAAATAAATTTTTGTGTATTTATTTTTATGATGAGGAACAGTTTAACCCTTTACTGATGAATAGCCAATATATTTTGTTACATGATATGTGTGTAAGTATTTAAAAGTTTGTTTAATATTGAATGTCAATAAACAAACACCATAGTGAGCATTATAGTTTAATAGTAGCTAAATGTATGAGGAGCAAAGTAAGCTATTTAGAAACATTATATGGTTAGTGGGAATTTTTCTATTCATTTGTGAATATTTTGGTACCGCTGAATGGCAAGGCTTTTGAAGAAAACTGTGTAATGGTCGTAGCTCATCTAAAAATAGAGTTATAACTGCGTTTGAAAGCTTGAATGGTAGGGGTAGGTATTTTGTTCAATGATATTCCTTTTATCAACCCTGGTTGAGTTGAAAGTGACCGGAAAAGGGTATAAATCGTCTCAGATTCATGGAATAGGCAATTTTGAGGCACTTTTTCCCATTCCTAATATTATGTCCTACGTTATCTTTTCTTATTATTTTTTATATGCTCGTGTTTACAAAATTCTGTGCTTTTATATAATGACATATGTCGTATTAATAACTGTAGAAATGGGTCAATGACATCAGTTCAAAGAGAGCAGGTTTTCTGCCTTCCTTTTACCACAGACAATAGCTGTATAGTGTGGTAAGCGACTACCTTTTTTTTTTTTAAAAAAAATACAGTATCTTAGGGCGTTTGATATATCAAATTTTTCACTAGCCGTTTTTCTATGATACCAGACTAAAAAAAATAAAAATAATTTATTACCAAACTTTGACAAAAAAAATGCCAGGCTTTGCATAAATTACTACAGATTTTTCGTAAATTCGCTGTAACTGGCGTAAAAAAAAACGGAATTTCATGGTTTTTTTTAAACATCTCTCAAAGTTTTCTGAACGTCTCATAAAAATTTTAAATTTTTTGGATAAAAGATGGAAAAGAAAAGCCAAGTCTGTTGGTGTGATCTCATGATTGGTGTTTGAAGAGTTATTATTCTCAAACCTATTCGTCACACTAGGGTTAAAGTTCACATATGTTACGTACTTTATTTAATCCTTTATTATGTTGTTTATAGGTATTCATGGTAACCTGAGCTCTGCTCCTGCAGTGGAGTCTGAATTTGCTGAAGTCACTGTTGTTCCAGTTGCCACTGCTGGCCCTTGTAACTCTTCTTGCCACACTATTTATCCTTTTCTCATTCTACTTTTCTTTATGACATTTGTTGTTGCTGTTACTCAAATGCCACTTCTTATGATAGTACTGCGGTATGTAAAATTCTGTTTAGACTAGATTTGTCTGTATAAATTGTATAAGTCGCCTTTATTTAAAGGCATTGTATTATAATAATTATGACCTCATTAATTCAAACAAGTATTTATTGCCTTTATTTAAAGGCATTGTATTATAATAAATATGACCTCATTAATTCAAATAAGTATAATTTTTAAATATATTTAATTATAATTTATAATATAATTTTTAAGTATAATTCATTTTTATAAATATCACATGAGCTTTAAGTTTTGAAAGAGCTTCCATTGTTCTACTCAAGACAGACAAGATTTGAAAATGTATCACCTAAAAATAAAGTGCAAATTGTTTCATTATGCTGTAATTATTTGATTGAAGATTTACATTTTTATAGAAGTACATCGAACACTGTAAGACAACTTTTTTCATTCATATCAAGTTATGAGAAAAAAATATGTATTTACTGATAAGTAAACTGTTAGGTGTCTTTTGCACCTCAACATTTTATCATCATTTCAATATTTTCTTGAACTATGATAAACTGAAGAATCAAAAATGTTTTCTTTATTTTACGCTAGAAATGAAGTTTTTTAAATCTCATTCTTTAAGTGAAAATTGTTATTTGTTTATTTTTAATTAATAAAGGTTATTATGCATTTGTAATTCATAGTGTACATGTTAATCATATGTTGTTATTTGATTCGTGTTTTAATGCAGGTCTGTTGAAGAAGAAGAAAGATCCTTCGCACTGGGAATGCAGTTTGTTATATTTAGGTTGTTTGGGTATATTCCAGCTCCAATACTGTTTGGGAACCTTATTGATTCCACTTGTCTTCTGTGGAAATCTACTTGTGGTGAAAAAGGTGGCCGATGCTTGTTATACGACATTGAACGTTTCAGATACAGGTTTGTTCTTACTGGTATTAATCAGAATGTAATTCAAATTCCTGATCAGTTGTGGCTTTCGTAAGTGTAAAATAGCCATTCTTTTCGATGACTACAAAAAATTTGGTGATTTAATATGAATAAAGAGATTGTTATGCATTGTCATGCTTAAAGTATACTGGAGCACCTTCGATATTACATACAACTATCTTTTTTTAAATATAGTTTTAATAATTTCTTTTTCTATTTTTGGTTAAGTTCCCAAAGTAACTTACCATTGTTAACCCTTTCACTGCCAAACTTGAGTATACATGTAGGAGGCTTACCATGCTTACACGCCAAACACGAGTTAACTCGTTTTGAAGTTTTAAATCGTATTGCCATACACGATTTAACTCGGTTGGCATTGAAAGTGTTTGAATTGCCTCCAGTAAGTGTTACCAACTGTATTTACGCATTTACTGTTGACTTTTTTCTTCTTTGTCGATGAAATCAAGTACGTAGTATTTTCATATCTACATGGCCTGTTTTGTTTGTAAACACGAAATGGCGTCGATAATGATATTGATTTTTTTTTATTCTTCTCCGATTGTGATTTAGCCGATAGTGAAAGTACTCCAGTATACTCCAGTATACTTCAAGCATGACAGTGCATAACAATCTTCATTTACATGGAAGAACAATCTAGTGTAATTAAACCTCCACCTAAATGACGTAAAAAGGTTAGACCTACTTCGGAAAGCTACCAGAATGCTTCCAATAAATTTATTCATGTTGTTCCTGATTTTAGTGGTACAAATAGTGGAATAAATCTAATATAAATTTTAATAAATCTGCTACAAAGAAATAATTTTAATTGATAAAACTAGTAAAAATTAAAATGTTTAAAAACTTAAGATGCATCCAAAAAATATTTAAATAAACCCGGCTCACTGGTTTAACCCACGGTTTTATAACTTGGCAGTGAAAGGGTTAATGCAATTCAAATGTGAAATCCTAAAGTAGTCAGTTATGACTTTAGCAAATAATAATAATAATAATAATAATAATAATAATAATAATAATAATAATAATAATACAATGCCTTTATTTAAAACATAATTGATTTTCAGCATACCACAAAAAATAATAATAAAAAATTCAAAAGAAAAAGAAATAGAAATAAACAACAAACTCAGCATAATCTTGACGTGACCTATAGATGGTTGTCTACCAGGATTAGTAAATTCAGAATATATCAAATTAAACTCCCTGTTTTCTTTGATTGTTGAGCATCAAGCTATAAAATACCTAATTACATCCCTAATAGGTTAAATACCTAATTACCTAATTATATCTAATTAGTATTAGATAAATACCTAATAACTACAAAATAGGGCCTACCCCTTCTTAATTATACATACAACCTAAACATTTAAACTTCTGATATTTTAAAAATAAATAAATAATTCTAAAATTTGATAAGAATATTACAAAGAATTCTTTCTAATTGTTAAATAGGAAAAATAGGCCTAGTTAAATCAGTCATTATAAAAATAAATCAGTTATTCAACAGGAAAAAATGCAGCGGCTCTTTCTAGTAAATCAGTCTCCAAAATTCAACAGTAAGTAATGCAGATATGAAAGTGTCGGATACTGGTGATCTACCATTTCCCATCCTCACACACAATCTATCACATACTCTCTTTCACCACATACACATACTACATATCACATACATGTACGCCCACGCACTCAAATTTTACAAATGGCTCGTCAACCTGCACATTAATAATTAATAATTAAATTCGTTTACTAGCCCTCTTCTATGACAAAGCGCAACTCTTAAATATCCCATTAGTTTCTTCCAACTTTTACCATTTAACCAGTCCAACACCTCCTTGTCATTCAATTCAGATTTACCAAAATAATTTATACGTATACTACTTAATATGGGACACCTTCCCATAAAATGCAAAGTATCTTCTTTATTCCGCAAGTTACATGGGAACACAACCACTGGGGTTCCTCTGTATCACATCTGAAATTTAAACTTAGCAATTCTCCCCTCACCCGAAAAATAAATCATGTAGTACACCTATTTAAGCCCAGATTCAAAAAATTATTTTCTCTTTTAAGTCATGCTCCAACCGACTAAACAGACTATGATATTGCGCATCTGCAGCTCACTGTAAAAAAAACTCCATAAATCGTTTTTAGCACATTCCAATATACTATAATAACCCTCCACCCTGTGACTCCATGCATTCCTCTACTTAAAGCACACCCATATCTTTCACTCAATCACAATTACTCCCCTTACCAACCAATTTCACTCTCAATCATTCTCTGGGCTAACATATGCGGTAATCTATGCAGGGGCAACTCCAACACTCTCAGTACATAATTAAAATTTATCCGAAATACAAATGGAAAGAGCATTTCAACATTTATTTCTAAATAAATTACATAATTTGGAGTGGCTCTTGGAGAAGCAAATAATTTTTTGACAAAAAATCGCATCACCTCCTCCAAACAATCAGCCCATAAAATGCAAAGTATCTTCTTTATTCCACAAGTTACATGGGGAACACAACCACTAGGGTTCCTCTCTATCACATCTGAAATTTAAACTTAGTAATTCTCCCCTCGCCCGAAAAATAAATCATGTAGTAGACCTATTTAAGCCCAGATTCAAATTTAAGATTTAAGACCAGTTCATGCAACATATAACTTCCCAAAAGAAAAACTGTGATGTATAAAAGGAAATTTGGGAGAACAGTGCCATAAATTTCTTAGTGTTTTAATCTAAAATAAAAATTAAGTTAATATTATTTTATCTATGTGCAGGTATGTTGGTTTGTGTATGGGAATAAAGATATTAGCGATGGTACTATTTCTGATAGACTGGTGGATAGTGCGCAGGCGAAAACATCTGGAAGATGCTCCTACTCTTGCTGTGAATGACTTGGTTCCATCTGGCTCCATTATCAGCCTTGATAAATGTAAGTAGTAATTGTTTTAGTTTCATTAATTTTATGATTTATTTTTTTAGGAAATTCTTTTAATTTTTATTTATATTTATTTACAGTGATCATTTTGACACCTAGGTTATTAATGAATGAAATTCTAATCTAACATTTTGCTTGCAAAAGCATTAGACACGTTTCTGCGCATACAGATGTGCTTCTGTTTATAAAAATATACAATTTTCTCTTCCTGTTAAATGTTGTCTTATTACTTTAAAAATTTATTTGCATTAATTTTTTATAATTTCTTCTATAAAACGGTGTATGTATGATTGCAAATATTATCAAATTCTATACTTTTATTTTTGAACATTGAAGGTTATGCTAAAAATTTTATAACAGTTGTGGTAAAACACTCTCATATGCATATGTAATTTTTTTATTTATAATGTGTGTACGTTGCAATATGTGGAATTTAAGAACAATTAGCAACTCCATGATCCAATGAGATGAGGATGGTAATATGTATGGCATGGAAATGAGGTGTGTTTTTGTACAGACTGACTATTCCTGAGAGAGTATGGTTAATTGAACCCTTTTGTTGATAGAAAAATACAGTCACATATATAGAGAACCTGTTGCTGTTAATGATCATGTATTGTGATGTATGTTATTTGACATCATGGAAAATAGATGTAATATTGCATAAATTACTTCTCCAATGGTCATAATGGTATAATTGATGGCTGCAGGAAAATTGTTAGTAATTAAACAGGTTGTAGAGTTTGTTAATGTTAATTCTCAAATAATTATATATTTATCAGATATTTGTATCAATAAAGCTTATTAATGATTTACAGTATTCGAAGAAAAAGTGTTGACTTTGTCGGCTTCAAGCACTCAAACTGGTGGACAGATGCAGCAAGAAGATGATGACCAAGACCAAAACATTGATCAAACAGAACCTTTGTGTGAAAACATTTCTAATTCTCTAGATAAAGAAACATGATTTTTTGAAGAAGTTTATGTCATTAAAATAGTGAGAATAGTATTAAACTTGTATTTCACCCGAATATTTATACACAAAGAGATGATTAATAATTCGTTAATTATAAAATGCTGATAGATATAATATTTGTAAATAGTATACGGCAATGTGTGTCTTATGTAGGTAAATAATATATTTATTGTTAAAAAAAGAAAAATTATTGTTTACATATCATACGGAAGTGGTAGAATTAATATAACACTGCTACTTCTAAAAACCAATAATTTTCCTTCAACTGGAATAAAATTAACTGTGATGCGGTGATGTTGTTGATTATTGTTACTTATTTTATTGTATAAATTATTTATTTATATAATCTGTTTTAATTACTGCTATTATTATATTTTTCATTTTTTTATTATTACTTATATTCTATTAGGTAGCGCTAAAGTAGGTTTAAACTTAAAACTGTGTAAAGAAAGTTTTTGAACCTGATTTTTGTTGATAAAATACTCCTACTGGAATTTAAAACTTAATTTTATGTTTTGTATCGGATGGAGTATGCAGTTAATGGTTTATTGTGATATTATTTCAGATATTTTTTTTAGATTTTTATGCCATTTTTATATTTTTTTATATACAATTTTAATTTTATTTTGTATATTTATGTATGTTTGTGTTGTAATTTATTACTGTTTTGAATTGCTCTTCGAAATCTGGTATTAGGTTTTATAAGAACAGTAAGATCAAGGAAATGTAATGTTTGTTTGAAAGGTTATTTAAATATAAAAAAAGAAATTATTTATTGTTTGATTGAATAGTGGTTGTAATAAATTTATCATTTATCTTTTTTTTTAGTTTTTGTAATTAAAATTTTGTATAAGTTAATGTAAAACTTTACAGGAATGTTTGTCATGACGATCTAAATTGCATTGAATTATTAATAAATTATCTTTGACTAAACTAGCTTTTAGTTGTAAAGGCTTTTTAATGTTCTTGTCCTTTAATAAAGAAGCATAAATTAATCATCACATTAGGTGTAAGATTATAGAATTTTGATTTGTTATAATTTTTTTACAATAAATCTTTATACCGACTTTTAAAGGTGCATTTGTATTACTGTATCAGTGAATATAAGAAATGTAGTAGAACCCACGGTGAATCTCTTTTAATTACCGTGGTAGAACCTATGTCTGTAATTAAATACCTTTGTAATTACAGTCTTTTAACAATATTTGTGCACTAAGTAAGATGCTTTGGACTGGAACCACGTACACACATAGTACACAACTTAAACACTTACAGTACTGAACATATTTTACCTGAATCATACCCATAAACTATCTTTACTCCTTTCAATATGTGTAAAGAAGAAACTTATTTTTTTATGTATTTCATAAAATTATTTATTTTATAATGGGGTTTTCACATATTGAAATGAGCAATTTACTGATTGTACCATACGTAAATTTTAAACAACTTGTACCTTAACATAATGTGTAATTTACATATTTTATTTGATTTTTGTACTGATTCATTAATGTATTGTCAATATTTTAAAAATATGCCCCGTATAGAGAAGGAAAGTATTGTTTTCATGCTGATTTTTTGAAAAAGAGTTTTCACAAGAAAATACACATTTTCAGACTCCCTGAACCTAAAGAAACTATTTCTAGTGATTGGTCTGCGTGTGTGTCAACAAAATATTTGAAGACTGGAATTGTGTATGAAACTGAAACTAAGAACTTAAGTTAGTTACTATAAGGGTAGCCAACACAAACATTTCCTGAGATTTTTTAAAAAATCGCCTCATTTACTACATTTTTCAACCTCTACAAGATAGGGTAAGCACCATGTCTGCTGAAATTCTTGGGGGCTGTGCTCTTGTGGTAAAAATAGTTTTTTTTTAAGATTGCATCCTTATATATATGCATCTTAGGGCAAAAGCATACAATTATAATCATAGAAAATTAAAAAATTTTAATTAAAATTTTAAAAAATTTCAATTTATAGAAAATTAAATACTGTTCAACTTTTATTTTAAGAATTTTTTCTTAAGTTAGTGTTATTTAGTGGTTTTCTGTATTTTTAAGTCCTATAGAGATTGACTTTAATTTAGCGTCATTCACTCATGATTAAAATTAGGTTGTTTTTCATTTTACATTTTTTAACACATAGGTTAGTTGTTCATCATTTACATTGGAAAAAGAAAGTCGTGTAAGTGTTTCACACTAGATTTTTTAAAGAAAATTGTTTAACGGATACAGTTTTGATAAAAAGAAATATGTACTCCAACAATTTATTCAAAAAGTTTGCTTTATGACATTATGTTTTCTGTATTTTAAAATAAATGTTTTAGATTGATTAGTTCACTGAACTGTGAACTGAAAATTAAAATTTGTCAAATTTATTTTGTTTCTATTTTTGGTTATTGATTTAATATGATGTTGATGGATTATTATTAATGTTTCTGCGCAATTAATTATTTTACTGGTTCCATATTTCTTTTGTGTTCAATAGCATTTGATTATGTCTATGAAATCATTATCATGTAATAAACATTTTAATTATATCATTAGTTAAGTATTTCTGCCAAAAAATGATTGGTGACTTGTTTGCTATTTCCCTTGGTTTACCTTGCTTCTCTCATTTTGTGTTCTCTTTCTGGTCGTTACACAGAAACAAGAGTTGCATAGGTTTTGGCTGGATTATAAAAACTGTTTTTATGTTTTCTGCCTTATTTTTCTTCTATTGTCAAGTGGAATAAGATTATTGTAGAGATGGGTGAAAATCAGTATAAAGTAATAATTTTTTTTAATTACATACACATGATGATTGAAAGTCCAGCAGGCTAAAACATAGGGATTCATTTGAGTATTTCGGTTACAAAGTGAATTCACATTATTATATTATTTATTGTGAGCAAGAAACTTAATATTTTTACTATGTGTCGATTTTTTTACTATTAACTATATTTTATAACACTCCTAAAGAAAACTTTACAAATTTACAATATCTACAAAAGATCTACACACAAAATACATTCAGAATTACTTAATACTGAATGATTGGAATATACTGATTATAAAAATATACTATCTATTAAAATAGACTTAATGAAATTAAAAATGTTTCAGTGTGGTGAAGTCGTATAAAACATTTTTTAACAAAAACTTAAAAATTATCAATAATAAGAAACAAATTATTGAAAACTGAAATTGTCCATTATAACATCAGGTGTTATTTATAACCAATTTTTTGACACTTCCTAATCTAAAATGATAAGTAGAATGATAATTTAAAAAAATATATACTAAAACTGGTACAAAACTGTTAAAAACTAGTACAAAAACTGGTAAAATGTATTTTCTTCCAATGCTTGGCTTAGCATCATCACTTCCACATAGACTGTTTGGCTACCACTGCAGCAGCCACATTCTGTGCACTTTGGTTTCTAGGGTTCACTTCTGTCTCCTCCTGTGGAGGTGGCAATTTACGTGGACTAAAGGGAGAGGCATCTTCTTGAAGTAAGGCATAGTTAATGCTTCTGCTTGAGAATCTGTTTTGATGTTTCACTTGTAGCAGTGACCAGATTACATAATAAAAATCTTGTTCTGCATAGCACAAAAGGTTCAAATGAAAACCCTCAATAGCTTTCTAAATCAGCAATGTGAAAATATCTTCCTCGAGTAAAACATGGCAAAAGTGGATTTCCTAGTACAGTAAATAGCAAATTATGCTAAGGAGGCAATTTTCTAATTTTTCAAGATACAGAGGTGTGCAGTTTTAATTCGGTCAATACATATTCTGTGGCTCACATGTCAACTTCACTACCATCATTTTGTTGACCCAGTATTATTTCTAGATTTGTGTACCTGACTACTTCTGTTGGTTGATACACTTTCCCTGGTTTAGCCAGGTTTCTGATAGTTCAAATCAACTACCTACAAAAGTCCATGTTTTTACTAGTAAATTGCTTGGGCTCAAGTCCTTCTGGATAAATGAGAGTTTGTCTAGATACGGTAATCCTGCAAGAATCATCAATGATTAAATAGTAATATTAATCAGTGGATCTCTAATGATAGGTTCTAAATCAATTTCCATGGACAGAAAAATTTTAAGAAAATGAAAAATTAAAGAATTTAAGAAAATGTTTAGTTTTGTCTCACATGCAATTCATCTAAGTGTTGCTACGACATTTAGGTGCTCTAGACGATGAAGAGGCTGGCCCATTTCCTATCATGGTACCTCTTCCACATAGCTCTTGGAGATACCTCTTCTAGGCTTTCCAATTCTTTAGCGTGCGGAAGTTGTATCACTTTAGTAATGTCAACAATCTGATTGATTTAGATATAACCACTTGGCTTCTGTACACTTTTCTAAATTGGAACTTGTGCACCAATTGTATATTCTCGTATTTATGTTGTGTGCTTCTTGGTTTTCTACGCCCTTCAACGTTCAAGTTCTCTAGGCCATGAACAGTCTGGACTTCTGTTGTGTTCTCTTCCAGGCTTTCGAAGTCTTTAGTATCCAGTTTTATCATTTAAACTGCAACAATCTGACCAATTCTAATTACTTGATTTAAAAGATTGAGATATGTTTAATTTTTAATCATTCTTGTTACAAATTCAATTTTCCTGTAGATGTTTTTGTCAGAGGCTTAGTCTCCAATATCTGTATTTTTATTTTGTATGTATCTTGAATATTTTTCTTATATTTTTGGTATTTTGTCTATTGCTTGCGGTGTTAGTTGTTTTGTAAATGGTTTCAAGGACTGTGTAACAGTTTTGTAGTGTTTTAGTTTTGAGGCTATTGAGAGACATTTTTAGTTATACATATGTGTCCATACTTCATTTTTAAAATTCAGATTTGTTGAGAAGAATGTAAACGTAATTAATGTCCTGGATCCTTAAAATGAAATGTTGTACTCCATTAAATATTTATGTAAATTATCATTAGTTTTCTTAAATAAGTATGTGAATTGGAATGTTTTTTTTTAAAGTAACAAATGGTTTCTGGGTTCTATTTGTGTAATGTTGGAGTTGCAAAAAAGTGAAAATATTTGATATGATGGTAAACAATCAAGACTACGGCTGTATCATAGAACTGTTTCTTGTAAATTTTGCGATTAACCACGAGCATTCCATAATTTCATGTCTTCTTGTATCACAGCATGATACATTGGCCTCTTTACAGACATATATTGGATGTATTTACCAATGGGTTATTCTCACTCAGCTTGATGCTATTTACTTAGATAAGTGTACTTAAAATAAATAATTGTCTTATGAAAAAAATAATATAATTGTGATGTAGAAGCTTTTACAAATATTGAAGATATTTTCTGGATATTTCTGAATAAGTTTTGGGTTCCATGACCAGTAATTCTCACAGTTATTGCCTAAGTGTAAACAATAGTTGAAGTTTTTGTGGAAACCATTGTACTTGACCAAGTGTGACTGGTTAACATTTTCTATCTGCATAATTGATTTTTATAACATTATTATAGGCCAACAATTTTTATACCTTTATTTAATTTGTTTTCTGAAAGTTCTAATTTGGTTAATGATCATACTTATGTAGGTCTGTTCAACATGGTTGCATATTCCTACTAACTAACCAATGTAGGTAATCCTTTTTTTTTTTTTTTTTTTTTTTTTTTTTTTTTAGGTAATCCTAATTAGTGTTTTGCTTGAAAAGTAAATTTTTGGCAATTTAATAACAAACTAAAAATATATTACTGTAAGACAACTGTATTGAAATTACAATATTTTTGTCGCTCAATAAATAAGATACAACTATTAATTTTTGTTTTTAATATGAATAATTCTTAAGTAGTAAAATAATGTAAAAATTTTAATACAGTCAACAATTATTAGTATGTATTTTGTATAGCAATTTTATAATGATTAATGTAATAGACAAATTTTTTTGTTAAGTAAAAAATTGACATTAAATAGTTTTTAATTCACTTATTTTTATGTTCTCAAATTTTATAAATATTGTTTGAATTTAATTTGCGAAATTAATTGTTAGATTACTTAATGTAAGATGGCACTTAAAAATAAGTTACTTATTAAATAAGTAAGAAAATTTTGTATTAGCATGTACTATTATTGAGGAAAAAGTAAAAATAGTTTTTCATAAAATTAATTTTGTATTCAGTACAACCTTTGTCTGATTGTAGTAATCTGTACTGTTGTGTGACATTTAATACGTGTGGCGCACTTAGTTTTAAGACTTCATAAAAATTAAATCTGCATGGTCTAGTGGTTTTAAAACTAACTGTAACAGGTTTTAAGTTACTTTCTTTTGTATTTATTTGTTTATATAAATTTCTTATTTTTTTACAAGTTATCTGAGTGAGACTGAAACCAAATCCTTTTTTTAAACTGCCTTCTAAAAGCCAGCTGTTTCATATAAGATGCCATTATACAATTCTAGAGGTCTATTTGGTCTGTTCTTGACTGTCCTTCGTTTTGTGTGGAAGGCCACAAGCCAGTAGCCCGGCTATACCAACATGTTGGAGTTTAACTAAATGTTGGTAACCAGTTTACAATCCCTGCGTTTCCTTCCTTTGGGGTTTAAATACATATCATCAGTAAACCAGTAGCCACAGTAATGGACATCCAGATGGGTGGGACTGGAATTTTGGTTGCCATAGGAGGCTGTAACCAAAAGCTCATTGGTTAATTTTCCAAGCTTATTTTTAGCCTTTCAGTGTGTGCTACTCTTATATAGAAAGAGAAAGGTATTACAATTGTGCAAAACTTGGATCTTCACAATTTATGACCTCTGAAACCAAAAGTAGTGCTTGTTGTAAGGTGTCCTGTTTTTATTTTTTGTTGGATTGAAACTACAAGTCTGATTCAACTGGAACTTGAAAACTAACTTTTCTTCAACAAATTTTGAAGGATACGTGGAGCTCGCCATGTAGCACGAAAACAAAAGTTGCTTTAATCCAAAGCAAAAATTAAAAGCAATAAAACAGTTTTCTCCAATAAAGTGCTAATGATTCTAATTAAACTTTTCTTGGCTGCTACACTAGTTGACTTCATCAAGAGAGTATTAAAGGTGCCTTTTAGGGCAAAAAGTTTATAAAAAAATTAAAGAAATTATAAAAAATAAAAATTTTATGTTAAAATCACATTAAAATAATCTTTTGCCAAAAGTATAACGTGCAAGGGGATTTTATGGTAAAAGTACAGTAAATTTAAAATCCTACATTTTTTTGTATTTTTAGTACATTTTGTCCAATACTTACTTTAGTGACAATTTTTTACTCTTTCTTCCCTATATGAATACATAGGAAGGAAAGTATTGTTTTCATGTCAATTTTTCAGAATTGATACATGTTTTCTTCAGACCCCCTGAACCCAAAAAACATTTTTTTAGTGATTGGTCTGTGCACATGAGTGCATTTGTGTGCGGGTGTGTGTGTCTGTGAGTGAATACAATATCTCAAGAACGGAACATTGCACAAACTTGAAACTTAGATTCTACTACCGGACTTGACACAAACATTTTCTTCAAAATCTGTCAACCGGAAGTAGTAGTTTATTTGTCATTTTTCACTTTTTTGTGATTTTCTCATATAAATGGCTCCTACAATTTTTTTAAAAATCGCCTTATTTACTAAATTTTTTTATATTCTATAAGATAGGGTAGGCACCATGTCTGCTGAAATTCTTGGAAGGACTGTTTCTCATAAAAAATTGTTTGTTTAAGATTGCGGCTTTAATATGCATTTTAGCGCAAAAATGTATATAATAAAAGTTAAAGAAAATTTAAAATCCTACAAGTTGTATTTCAGCCATTTTTTGTATAACACTTAGTTTAGTGGTAATTAATGATTTTTTCCATGAAAATCTTTAAAAAAATCGATTTTTTAAGATTTCAGCCTTGTACGCCTTGAGATTTCAGCCATTGTACGAAAAAAGTGTAATAATCAAATTTATAGGAAATTAAAAGTTCTCCAACTTTTAGTTAGAGCATTTTTTTTCTACAGAGCCTAGTTTAGCGTGAAAGAGTGATTTTCCATAATTTTAAGCCAAACTGAGGTTGATTTTCATTTAGCATCATTCATTCTTGATTAAAATAAGGTTATGTTTTTTGAGGTTAGTCTTTTGTTTATTTCTATTGTTTTATTACTAATGTTAGGTTATATTGTTAATTATTTGCATTGCCAAGAGAAAGATGTGTGAGTGTTTCACACCAGATTTTTTTATCTGTTATGTGTGTATCCTGTAATTTGTTCAATTTGTGTACAAATGTAACCGCATGACCTAATGATAAGAGGATGATATGTGTGACGTGTAAATGAGGTGTAGTCTTGTATAGACTCAGGATGACCATTCCTGAGAGAGTATTGATAATTGAACCCCAACCATCAAAGTACACCAGTAACTACTGTCTGATATTCAAATTCATAAAAGTAATTACCTTTACCAGTACTTGAACAATGGAACCTTTGTCTCTGAAAATCACTGTTAAACAGCTGACTTGTGGCGAAGAC
Source organism: Catonia carolina (assembly GCA_035578175.1). NCBI lineage: Eukaryota > Metazoa > Arthropoda > Insecta > Hemiptera > Achilidae > Catonia > Catonia carolina. Next base: position 131,363,180 of record JAQMRL010000001.1, on the reverse strand, counting down.
CTTATTGCTAGACCAACTCGGCGAGTTTAGTGGCAGTTAAAGATTTTTTTTAAAAACTGTGTTTAAGTAAGATCATTTTTACTTTCAAAAGCTATTCAAATTTATGGGTACATTTGGAATCGAGTCATTCTTTGAATTAGTTGGAATCTAGTGGGTGGGTCTTGTCCTATATGAATGCACGGTGTCCCTTGAGGAATTAACATACTTTACAGGTGTATTCCTCTTATCAAAATAATGAAAAGAGTTTACGTAAACATAGGTCTGGAAACACTTTGTTGGCAAGTTATGGCTGACGAAAGATTTTGCCTTGAGTTCAGAGCCTACTATTAAATAAAGCCATACTGGAGGTCTAGAGACACAATTTTTTTAATATTTGGTTTGCTGTGGATTTTGACCCGATAAATTGAATGAAATGGGTTTTCGAACTGTATCGTCAATAGTTTCATGATTTTCAAAGGAAAATTGAAAAATGTTATTCTCTACAAGATAGGACCATGTCTGCTGAAATTCTTAGGGAGGCTGTGCTCTTGTAGGAAAAAAATGTTTTTTTTTAAGATTGCAGCCTAAATATGGATTTTCGGGCAAAAGTGTATATCATTAAAGTTGTAGACAACTAAAAAAATCTACAACTTTTTTTTCCAACGCTTTGGTTAGCATTTTTAGTGATTTTCTGTATTTTTCTCATCAAAATCATTAAAAAATTAGATTTCTTTGAGATTGCAGCCTTAGGATGCATTTTACGACAAAAGTGTAATAAACAAAGTTATAGAAAATTAAATAACGTACGACTTTTATTTCAAGTATTTTTTTCTACAAAGCTTAGTTTAGCATTAATTAGTTATTTTACATATTTTAAGTCCTACAGAGATTAATTTACATTTTGCGTCATTCACTCATGGATTAAAATTAGGGTATGTTTTTCATACTAATGATTGAACATACAGGGTTTGTATAAAAAGTAACCAGACTGAGCTTGTGACACCCAGGTAAAACGTTTGTAAACCGGTTGTTGGTGCTCCAGTGGTGGTGGGGGATCGAGGGAAGGGGAGTCAGTTGCTTCTAGACGCTTGGAGGGTTAGCATCGTGCGAGAGTGCAGTGCGTGTTCAGTGATCTCGTCGGAGTGAAAATGGAGCGTACCATCGAGTTACGTCTTAACATCAAATTTTGTGTCAAACTCAAAAAAACGCCTACGGAAACTCTTAAAATGATCAATGAGGTTTACGGTGAGGAAGCTATATCCAGAAATCAAGTCTTCCAGTGGCACAAGAATTTCCAAGAGGGCTGTGATGACGTCCACGACGAACAGCGCGCCGGACGTCCATCAACCAGTCACACGGACCCAAATGTGCAAAAAGTGCGTGATGTGTTGAACACTGACCGTCATCTGAGCATCCAAGCAATAGCAGAAGAGGTCGGGATCGATAAGACTGACCGCCCGGGTTCGCCGAGTCCGTCCGGAGATTGCCGATTCCTGGATCCTCCACCACGACAATGCGCCATCACACACCTGTCTGCTTGTTACCGAGGAATTGGCCAAACACTCGAGGGCGACGTTGCCACAGCCTCCCTACAGTCCGGATACGGCACCACCGGACTTCTTCCTATTCCTGAAGATCAAGAGAGTACTAAAGGGGACATGGTTCGGGACTCTAGAAGCTGTTCAACTCGCTACGACGAGGGCTCTAGAAGCTTTACGGGTTGCCGACTTCCAGGAGGCGTTCAGGGACTGGAAAATCCGATACCAAAGGGTTATCGACTTCAATGAGGACTACCTCGAAGATTTCTAGAAAAAAAGTGTAGAAATTTTGCCAATAAATATGTTTTCTAAGTTCAGTCCGGTTACTTTTTATACAAACCCTGTAGGTTTTATTTTTCATTATTTACATTGGCAAATGAAAGTAGTGTGAATTTTCAAAACCAGATTTTTTATTGTGTTGTTACTCATTACGAATTACATGAAATTACATATAACTGTTGTAATGAACTACTTCATCAAAGCATTTTGTTCTGATTTAATTTTGTTGTTACCACAAATTTGTTTTGGATACACCTTTTAAATCAGTTAACAATTCATTGTGGAGCACAGTATATGGTCAGGCTTCTAAGTAGCATACAGAGTGTATACTGTGCTCATATTGCCTACTAAATTCTGTCTGCAAGGAAGGTCAGTTCACTTTTGTGTTTTTATATGTGAAAAACATTTTTTAAGCTTTGTGTGTTTGCTGTTTCCTTGTACAACTCTTTAAGTATTTTCTGCAATTTTTTGAAAATTATTGTACAAATTTTGGTAAGTAATTTATTTTTATTACTACAATTTTTCCAAGATTAAATTTACAATATAGACACAATTGTTATAAAAAATTATGAAAGATAAAAATTTAACAGTCTATGTGTAGTTGTAGGCAGAATCATGTATTTAACACGCAAAATCTGGCTGAGTGTATGGAGATTCTGTTTTCCTTACATATAGATTTTTACTGAAAGGATTTAATTTTTTTACCTAGATGTAAAGAGGACACTTCCAAAATTTGGCAAAAACTCTAAAATTGAAAATTGGTAAAAGGTGTAAAAGGAGTTTTTGAAGTACAGTTGATTCCGGATAATTGGTCCACTGGTTAGTTGAGGCAGCCGGTTTTTTGGGACAGTTCTTCAATGAACAAAAACAAACGGGATTTTACATTGATAAGTACTCCGTTTATTTGGTCCATAATGCCGCTTATTGGGGCCAATCTGATGTATGTACATATATGTTTTATTAAAACCATCACAGGCCAGCGACGAATAACACGTGGTTCTAAGCAGCAAGATAAGATAATGGGAAGGATAGAGGTATTAAAGTAAACATTTCGACAGATAAACAACAGTAATCACACATCAGTCATAATAGAGATGTTATTTACACTAAAATGTTTAGGCTACATAATCGTCATTGCACAAATTTCAGTGAGCCTTATCCACTAGTTATGCTTAACCTTACAAGCTGTATAGCCACCTTGCAACTTATGGTTAGTTGTCACTTGTCATGCGTACATAGAACGTTCATAATTCCATGCTTTTCATCAGTTTTTGTGATTTCATAAGTGTACTGCAACACACTGTTTATAGAGTTGGTTTTGTTATCTGCAGGTGTACTTTTTAATTGTTTTTTAACTCCCATTCGTTTCACACATTTTGTTGATATTTTTATGTGTAGGCTTACAGTACAGTAACCTACTATCAACGTCATGCCACGTAATGATATAACTCTGTGAATGAACAAAGCTTCTCGACAAAATAAAAACATATCCACCTATTTAAGCCAATGTAAACTATCAGAACTAACCGGTGTACCAAAAATTACGATATCTTGTATCGTGCACCATGAAAAGAAAATACGCCAAGAGTGGCCATTAAAAGATCATGAGACATCTCAGAAAATAAAATGTGAAGGAAGGATCCATTTGTTGAGAAGCATTGAATTAATGGTTTGCCATTGTAACTTCGCAAGGTGTTAGTGTCAATGGTCCAATGCTTAAATCAAAGGCAAAATATTTTGCTAGAGTTAATCATTGTTCTGATACCCTTTTATTTTTTCGTGTGTATATGGATAGAACTTTCATGTAAAATTTATGTATGTGATAATTTTAATATAATAGAGTATCATATATGCCACAGTTTACAAATTTGTTTATTAGGGCCAGCCGTTTAATTGGGCCAAAAAGCTCCGGTCCCGATGTGCCCCAATTACCCGGAATTGACTGTATATAACAAAATGATTGAACTAATATTTTGATAGTGCTATTCTATTGATGTCATGAAGTTCAGCTTGCTTTGAAGGATCATTATGTGATGGAAATTTTTTATTTAGGATCATATATTATCTCATATAACATTGATACAGACCATGGTAAAGCAAGACTATAAATCTTAATGTAATTGTGAAATTTGTTGAAGAATACATTTTTTATTATTGTGCGAATTAATTCAACTAGTATTAAAGCTTCTATTTATTTTTGCTCACTCTTCTTAGTGGACCTTTTTTTTAACGTCAGACTGTTCTGCAATTACTGCTAATGCAGACGGTGAAGCCGTCTGATCCCAGCCTTCTTCCCCTCCTACTCAGAGGAGCTACAATAAGACGATCTACAAGAAGGCTCCTGTGCACAGGGCCACGCCCAAGACTCAGTTTCCGACTTCTGAGTGGTCCCACCACTCCATTTTTTTTTTTGCCTCATCTCTGCCCTCCCTTCTCTTGTAATGCGTTTTCGCATAATGTCATGGAATGGCAATGGCATCCTTCGCAAACGTAACGATCTACTTCGGGTACTGACGGATTACGACATTGACATTGCTTTTCTACAGGAAACTAAACTTCTACCTACTACTCGCTTTCGCCTATCCCCCTACATTGTGTATCGTGTCGACCGCCCTGGCGCTGTCGCCCCGGCAGGGGGGGTAGCTATTCTAATACATAAAAGACATGTTCATAACTTACTTGACACGGCCCCTATTCCTTCACTTGAACATGTCGCTGTTTCGGTGCCTCTCTTCTCGCGTCTGGTTACTTTCATTTTGGTTTACCGCCCCTCGACTGCCCATTTCCACCCTGCAGCCCTTGCTACGCTCTTCGACCAACGTCAACCTGTGTTTGCAGCTGGTGATTGGAACAGCAAACACACGGACCTCGGCTGCCGAACAACGAACCTTGCTGGTACCGAACTCCTATCCTTCCTCGAGCAGTCTCCTTTATCGTTAGCGCTCCATGTGCCTGACACCCCGACTAGGGTGCCCCCAGTCACTCATCACTTTCCTGATATCCTTGACTATGCTATTTCTCTCGATCTCGCCTCCGCCCCTGACATCGATGTATTGCCCGAATTGAATTCTGATCACCTCCCGGTTCTGTTTACTTTCACGTCCTCGACTGCTCGTATTCCGGTCCCGCCTCCTTCTCTGAAGGTCTGCTGGCATTCTTTCTATGCCTCAGTTGCCTCCGTACTCCCGCCTGAACCCCCTACTATTACCACGGTAACTGAGCTTGAGTCCCATCTTGATTCCCTCACTTCGATACTTTCCGATTCTATTGCCCAGAACTCACACCCACGCCCGCCTCGCACTAGGTCGTCACTTCCAACTGCTGTTAAAGCAGCAATCGCCGATAGACGTCACTTTCGACGGCTCTGGCAGCGCACCAGAGATCCATATCATCGGGATCTATTCAACAGTGCCGCTGCCAGGTGCAAACTGCTACTCGATGGTCTCCGGTGTAGCCAGTGGGAGGACTACCTTCATCGAGTAGCTGACGACGGAAGACCATGGGAGGCTACACGTCGTTTGTTGTCGATCCAGAGGAAGTTGCATCCTCTGATGACACCTAATGGTTTGACTTATTCTGCGCAGGCGATTGCTGATACTTTCGCTTCGCATTTTGAACGACATTTTGTTGCCCCTCCGCCCGTTCATCATGACCAGGATGAACTCATTAATGACGAAGTCAACTTAACGCTTTCTGACCCTACACCCTGTCACATGCAGTCCTTCACAGAGGATGATGTCACCTCTGTAATTTCCTCAATCAACCCGCACAAGGCCCCTGGTCCTGATAATGTCTCTGGATACGCCATCCTGAATTCCCCGCCAGATCTAAAGCTTCATCTTTTGGCAATTTTCAATGCAGTGTTGGCGCTGCAGCATTTCCCCTCTTCGTGGAAGGTTTCCAAAATCATTACTATTCTGAAGCCCCACAAACCTCCGACTGATCCCGAAAGTTATAGGCCAATTTCCCTTTTACCGATCCTGTCCAAATTATTCGAAAGACTTCTTCTCCCGCGCCTGCGTCCTGTTGTTGATTCTGTTCTTCCTCCTGAGCAATTTGGTTTTCGTCAAGGACACTCCACAACTACCCAACTCCTCCGCATCGTCACGGCACTTGTGGATGTCAGAAATTCCCACTGCGACACGACGGCTGTGCTGCTCGATTTTAGGGCTGCATTTGACCGCGTCTGGCATGTGGGCCTCCTTTACAAGCTGGCACAATTTTTCCCCCCCCTCAACTGTACGCTTACTTCATTCCTACCTTATTGGGAGACAATTCCAAGTCTCTGTCACTATTCCTCAGTTCCACATGGTCATGTCCCCACTCACCCCTTCGTCCGAGGGTGTACTCAGGGCTCGGTCCTTGGGCCCATCCTCTATCTTATGTACACCTTCGATTTCCCTGTCCGTGATTCAATCCAATTCGGACTGTTTGCCGATGATGCTATTCTGTACCGTCACGGCAGATGCTTCCGCCTCAATTGCCGCGCGCTTCAAACTCAACTTTTAGACGTCACGAGCTGGTGTCATGTCTGGAGACTGTCACTTAACCCCACCAAATGCGAAGCAATCCATTTTACATTAAAACGCAACGTTCCTCCGCCTCTACGATTGGAAGGGGAACTCCTCCCATGGCAGAACTGCGTCAGATATCTAGGGGTTGACCTAGATAAACGACTAACACTTCGGTAGCACATTGACAACAAGCTTAGCAAGGGTAGGGCCCTGTTCGCTTTACTCGTCCCTTTGTTCATTTCTACTGCATACTCCTCAAAACTGAAACTTCTGATGTACTCCTCCATTCTACGTTCTTTCCTTTTGTACGGGTCGCCGGTATGGTGGCCCTTTCTCTCCAAGACCAACAAAAAACGTACTTCAGCATACCAGAACAAAGTCCTCCGGTGCATCACAAAGTTTCACTATCTTATCTCCAATCGCATCGTACACGAACACCTTCTCTTCCCCTCTATGGAGGACTTTATTTACAATACCTCGAAACGGCTCCACGACGCCGGGAAAACTGACGGACCCCAGATCATTCAGGACTTGTACCGACGCCCACATCCACCCGAAGTCTTTATGCCATTACCATTCCACGACTTTATCTAAATTCCAGTATGACCCACTTATCAAAATTTAGAGTTGCCACATTTTTATTCCGCCCTGTATTCCTCTTATATACCCATGTCCCTTCATCTACTTGTATGACTCACGCCCCCCAGTTGGTAGTTGTCCCCATGTTCCTATGCATAATCACTCCACTACGGTGAAAAGAGCCGCCATTTTAAATTATTAAACACTTAGAAAATAAAAGGCCGGTGATTATGCCAAACTCTACCCTTTCCGTCTCCCCTAAAATCATAAACTAACCCCTACCTAAAATTGTACCATTTGTCCACGTTAAGTACGGTGCGTGCCTTCCCCTCCTCAAGACAATAAAACTCCCACATAACTGAAAAAGGCCACTGAAAAACAAAAAAAAAAAAAGAAAAGAGCCGCTCTTAAACCCACTTGTCCCTTAATATAAATTTTCATCCACGAGTAACTTCTTAAAATACATTACCTCCTTTGAAGTCCCAGTCCTAATCCCGCAAGAGCCAGAATCTTATTTCCTAATTTTAAACTATAAAATTCCCCCTAAATTTCATGAGGTTGCAATTATTCGGTAAAATTGTTCCCCGAGCAACCAGGTGTTCCTTAACACGATGTCGCCATCATAGGGCTTCTCAGCCCTCTCAACCAGGATTCAGGATTCAGGATTCAGACGGTGAAGGATGAAATGATTTTTTGTAACGTATGAAAATATGCCGTGCCTGAATGGGATTCGAACCCAAGACCGCATGATGAGAGGCGAGCACGTTACAAACTACCCCAATGCAGCCACATTAACATCTAGATGTAAGCAATTAATTAGTGGTAATTTTCCTGTCAGTCCTAAAATAGTTATAGACAATGTACTAATAGAACAAGTTCCATCTTTAGTTTTTTGGAATGTGACATACATCATTATGTTGAAGTATTATAAGTTATAGTAAGCTTAAACGATTAATACTGACTGAATGGCACTATTGAGTACAAAGAAATAAAGTCAGACTGGACTATTAGAATTCTACAAGGTTTTTCTGATTGCCTGTGTGGCAGTGAGATGTTGACCATAACCCTACCTATATCCATAAAGGTTATTGAGTATCGAGATGAGAATGTTGAGGTAAATGCCTGCACTGGAGTGGGCAGAAGAAGGATTTGGACATCAGGTTTGAACTGAATCTTCAGCCTTTTAACTGATAGAGTTACAGAGTTCAGAGAGAGTATCATCACGCTCTGTATTTGTATGGTTGTTATGGGTGTAATGAGGACTCCCTGTCTGATTGGTGAACACATGCCACATACAACAGGGTGTGAGATAGTTGATGAAACATTGAAAGGTCCAAGTCCAAGGAGGGATGATATAACAGGTTGTTACCTTTTACTTGTGAGGAAGAAAAATAAAAACAATTTCAGTTAAAGTTTATAATGTTTTGTAAATTTTTACTCTAATAGCAATAACAAAATCATTTTGTTCTAAATAACTACAAAACTAACATCAAGAAAGAACATTAAAAATTAGTATAACTTTACTTCAGATAGTGATCAGTTACATTTTATTTTTTCACGCTACTCCTGAATTCTCTTTCTGACTTGAAGTTGAATTACGTCGTTCTGGTAGAGTCCTCCGTGAAGTTGGTTGTTGCTGACGCCTGGCGCCTAACCTCCCGGCACTTAACACATAAATGCTGCTGTACAAACCATGGGCACTTCTTACTGCTGCTCCATGAAGCATGTCTTGTATTTGAGCAAGTGTAAGTCTCTTAGTGTTTGGTAAAAATATTAAAACAAACAAAAATGAAACCGCAGTTATTAGAGAGTAAAATATAAATGGTACAAAATGACCTAACTGATTTAGTTCTGGATAGAACTTTGTGTTAACTGAAAACAAGAAGAAACAAAATGCCGTCACAATTGATGATGCTGCACCTTTAATATTTGGTGCTAGAATTTCACTCATGGATACCCATGGAAGAGGCCCAAGACCTAAAGGAAAGAAAATATTTTATTAGGTTAAGCTATTGACATGTATAGTTTATTTCATAAACAGCTCAGTGTTAATATTCTTTCGTAACTTTTTGAAACAATAAATATTACAGTATTGTGTGAGTGTGTAGAAATATTATCTTGTGTTCTATATGTTTGTAACTTAGACAAGACGGGTGTAAAAATGAATTTATTATTGTTAATTAATCCGCCAAATTATAGGTTTTCAGTACAATAATTAATTATGGTATGTAGTACATACTTTTGTATAAAATATAGGAGTATACGAGGTGTGGCTATTAAATAACGAGACTGACGTTATAAAACATTTAATTTAAATTTTTTACATAATCACTTATTGTCACTTTCAATATATACTCCTCTATCCTTACAACGCTCCATGCGAATTTTCCATTGTTGGAAACAGTGCTGGAAGTCATCTTCTGTCAGCTCCTTCAGGACACGTGCCGCTTTCTCTTTTACAGCTTCCACAGACTCAAATCTTGTCCCTTCTAATGCAAATTTCACCTTAGGGAACAGGTAGAAGATAATAACATATGATGAAACGTGGTTTTTTACTTATGATCCGGAAACGAAGCGCCAATCCATGCACTGAAAGAGCCTAACTTCACCAAGAGCCAAAAAAGCTTGAATGAGCAAGTCAAAATTTAAAGCAATGATGATTATTTTTTTTTGATATCAATGGGATTGTGTACCTTCACTGGGTTCCTGAAGGTCAAACAATTAATCAATATTACTACCTTGAGGTTCTTTCTAAACTACGTCAAAGAGTAAGGAAAAACGCCCTGAAATGGAAGGACAAATCATGGGTTCCCCACCAAGACAATGCACCAGCACATTCCACGTTATCTGTGAAGAGGTTCCTAGCCAAGTACACCATCTCAGTCACGAACATCCACCTAATTCACCAGATCTTGCACCATGTGACTTCTACCTGTTCCCTAAGGTGAAATCTGCATTAAAAGGGATAAGATTTGAGTCTGTGGAAGCTGTAAAAGAGAAAGCGGCACGTGTCCTGAAGGAGCTGACAGAAGATGACTTCCAGCACTGTTTCAACAATGGAAAATTCACATGGAGCATTGTAGGGATAGAGAAGGAGTGTATATTGAAGGTGACAATAAGTGATTATGTATAAAATTAAAATAAAAATTTTTACGTCAGTCTCGTTATTTAATAGCTGCACCTCGTATATACAAACGCAGTGGGGTAAATAAATATTTAGTTTGAGGGGTGTCGGTTTTGACGTAATGTACCTACTAACACCTTTATTTCCTGAAAGTGCTTAAAAAATTAAAACCCTTCGATTTTTTAAGAAAATTTCAACTTATAATTTCCACTCAGTATTTTTTCCTCGTACAGGGCCAATTTTAGACCATGTGAGGTGACTTTAGATGTTTCCGGAAGCTCTTTTTGCAGCTCACATTCTCAGCATTTGCTTACTGCAAGCTTTTTTCCTTTCTTCTGTCCACCCGGTGTTCCATTTTCACTCTTCATGGAAGCCCTTATAGTCCGTTATCAGTTGTCTAAATTTGGTTCAGTTCATTAAATTTTCTTGTTTTATTCCGGTTTTTTCAATATCCTTTCCAACTTCTTTAAACCATTTATCTAACTTTATCTGACACCTTAGGTCTAATTTTAGTGTCTTAAAAATTTGTTTTGTAAACCAGTTGTCTTCCATTTCCTGTCGGACCTCACCGACCATACCTGGCAGAAGCATTTGCCGGTTTTGATGGCTTCTAACTCTTTTTGGTGCAGGAGAACAAACCCCTTCCACCCAGTATACAGTGGGGAGTGTTTTTATTCATGACCTAAAAAGCCAAGTGCAGTTGAACTCAAACGACCTTTAACAAGGGGTGATTTCACAATGATCTGAAGAAATAACTAATATTAAAGAAGTTTAAATTATTAACGCTAGTTTAAATTATTTTAGTTAGTTATTTAATTTAACTCTGTAGGTTTCCTGCTATTGGTAATATTGACTTATCTTTATAATAATTTTTTATTGTTTTTTACATTTCAGAGGGTGTCTGGACACCCCCCATATCTACGCCACTGCACAGACAAGCAATTATAATCACATTTCTACAGGTAGGGTTCCTTTAAGAGCTCATATGTAATTTGGTTTTAACTCTCAAGAGCCCTATACTTTCTTGGTAGTTGGGTAGTTGTTAAGTTATTATTCAACTAAAAATGTAAGCGAATATAATTTGAATGAGTTTGAAAATATTGGTTTTTCCAGTCACAGAAAGTTTCTTAATAATTTTTTTCTTTTTCTTACATTTTGGAGGATATCTGGACACCGTGGACACCCCCCTTATCTACACCACTGCACACACGAGTAATTATAATCACCTTTCTTACAGGTGGGGTTCCTTTAAAAGCTCATGCACTAGGGGGACCTAAACATAAACGGACTGAGTGTGTGCTGCTATTCGTAGACATTAGTTGTTAAGGTTTTCACCTTGGATTTGTGTAAGTGGTATAATGGATAATAATTTGCCTTGAATAATATGTTCGTTGGAGGACCAACACGCATTTACAGGGGTCCGCGTACAAGACCATTTGCTTCTTTGTAAGAGAAGTAACATGAATGCAAGGAAAGGAAAAACATAGGAACACAAATAACATAGGGAAATGACCACTTGAACAACTAAATTAAGTGTCACAAACATAAACATCCACTTACTTGTTACAAAACGAAATAGCGTGAAGTCCTTTATCGCAGCACTTGCCGGAAGTCCATGATTGCCGGTGAAGAACATTTTAATAATAGTTACACATTTACAAAGCATACACAAACACAATATTATACATTAGCACGTATAAGCACAGTTAACATTTAAAGCCTCGATTGGAACATATTAGCAATTGCCAAGTACCCCGTCAGATACTTAGCCGAATACATAGCCTCAGTCGAAGGATGCATCTGTCCGTGATGAATTCAGTTGCGTAAGAGATCGAGTGAAACGGATATGGGTTAGCAGGTGGAGGGGGAAGGATCACAGAGATTAAGGAAGCGAGATACAGTAGGCCAATATGACAAGCAGTAAAATTCAAATACGATCAGAAGAAGCCAACCGCGGCCAATTTGAACAACCAAAACAATCAGGAAAATAATGCATCCCACTTCTCTATTTTACATCAAAATATTCAATATTTAAGTAATAAAATAGACAGGTTTGATATATTTTTAAGTTCTGAGAACCCAGATATGGTGGTATTTACTGAACACGGTTTAAAATGTAATGAGATGTCACTAATAAACTTTTCAGGGTTTTCTATTATTGCTTCATGTTGTAGGAAAATGCACAAAAGTGAGGGGGTTTGTATATTAGCTAATTCAAGTAAGAAACTCGACACTCGTAATTTACCTTATCTAGAACGGTTTTCTCGGGAAATGGTTATTGAAGTGGCTGGGGTAGAAGTTAGGTTAGAAAAGAGGGGAAAGATGGTTGTGGTGGGTGTCTATAGATCCCCTAATGGTGATTGGGGTCAGTTTTGTTCATCGTTCAGTGAACTACTGGAAGTTTTAACAGAACGATACGTAAAAGTGGTAGTTTTGGGTGATTTTAATGTAAATCTTGCTGTTGAAAATAAAATGGCTGAAGAGTTTAGGGATATTGTGGAGATGAACAATCTTGATATAAAAGTTAAAGGTTATACAAGAATTACTACTCACTCACAAACCATAATAGATAATATTTTAACAAATATGGAGAGTTTTCAGGTTAGGTTAAGGGGTTCAGAGCTCTCTGATCACGGCTACCAAGTATTAGGGATTTAGGTAGTCATGTCCCAAATCAAAAAAATATTAACGAATTTAGGCAGGAAGACCAAGGGAATATTAATTGTTTGTTACATAGTTTATCCAAAGAGGATTGGAAGACGGTTTTCAATTCATCTGATATTAATCAAAAATATCATAATTTTATTGAGACATTAAAATTTCATTATAATAATAGTTGTCCAATTAAAAAGAAAGATGTAAAAAATATTGTCAGTGAAACAGATGAGTGGGTCACAGGGGAAATTTTGCAAATGAGGTCTGAAGTTAGAGATGCATACTCAGATTTTCTTTCACATAGGACTACCTTTAATGAACAAAGGTACAAAACTATTAAAAAACATTATGCCAGAGAAGTCCAGAGAGCTAAATGTAAAAAAACTGCTGAAGTTCTTCATAATTCACCAAATCTAAACTCAGCAATATGGGAAATAATTAATAAGAATCGAGGTGTAGTTAGCAACAAAAGTTTTACTGACATACCTAATATTGTTAACAAAAACAATGAACTAATGGTATAGAAATTTGTAATTATTTTAACAAATATTACCAGGAAGTAGCTTTAAAACTTAAACAACAGATTGGGGAAACAGTGGGATGTTATGATCCAAAAGGTAACAAGGTAGTTAATCAATTCTTATTTAGCCTAGTTTCAAGGGAGGAATTAGAATCAGTTATTGATAGTTTGAAAAGTAAGAAAACATGTGGGTTAGATGGGATTTCTAGTATAATTGTTAAAGAATGTAAACATCTTTTAATTACTCCTCTCCTTCATTTGATTAACTTCTCACTTGAAGCAGGTGTATTTCCAAACAAACTGAAGGAGGCTAAAATATTGCCTATATTTAAGAATGGAGATAGCCAGTTAGTTGAAAATTATAGACCCATAAGTATTTTAAACACAATCAGTAAAATTTTTGAAAAGGTAGTATTCATTAGGTTAATCAGTTTCTTGACTGAAAACCTAATCATCTCAGAGGATCAGTATGGTTTCCAAAAAGGTAGATCAACTAAAACTGCAATTTTTTCACTTGTGGAGCAAGTAGTTGATATATTGGACGCCGGGGAGAAAGAATTGGCAGTGTTTCTGGATCTGAGTAAAGCTTTCGATTGTGTTGATCATGAAATTTTATTGAAAACACTAGAGTCATTAGGCGTTAGGTATGTAGAGTTGAAATGGTTTCAATCTTACCTTATTAATAGATTACAGTGTGTGGAGTTAACTAGGGTTGTTAGAGGGAAACTTACAAAAGTTGTATCTGGAAAGCTTGAAGTCAAAGCAAGCGTTCCACAGGGGTCAGTTTTAGGTCCAATTCTGTTTCTATTGTACATTAATAGGTTACCAGAAGTCATACCTAATGGCAGAGCTTTGTTGTTTGCTGATGATACTTCAGTAATCAGTAACAGTTCACTGGTAGATGCTCTTGAAGTAAATACACATGTTAACATAGAGTCCGTAGTGCAGTTCTTGAATCAAATGTTACTAACAGTTAATGGGAAAAAGTGTCAGTACTTGCAGTTCAAAAATAAACATAACGTTAAAGAAAGTAGAGAAGTGGATGTATTTATTCATAATAATAGTTTAGAGCATGTAGAAACAGTGAAGTTCCTGGGCGTATCTCTAGATAGATCTTTGTCTTGGGACTTCTATACCAATCAAGTTTGTAGTAAAATATCATCTGGGGTATTTGCACTAAAACAAGTTGCCAGATTAAATGATAAAAAATTACTAATGGCAGCTTATCATGGCCTCATTCTGTCTCATATCCGTTATGGTATTTTAGTATGGGGTAATTCTAGCATGGGTAATATGAATAGGGTTTTTAAAATTCAAAAGAAAGCTATTAGGTGTATGGTGGGAGCTAACCAGCTAACCTCATGCAGGCCACTATTTAAGGAGCTTAAATTGCTTACAGTTCCCTGTCTCTACATTTTTGAGGTGATTATGTATGTTAGGCAAAATAATTTTATGCAGAATTTCAATGTTCACAATCATAACACGAGAAACAGGAATGATTATTATGTGGCTAATCACTCCACAAAATTGTTTGAACAAAAACCTACTTATGCAGGGAGAAAATTCTTAAATAAATTACCCCAATCTTTAAAGTGTTGTGAGGATTTGAATTCCTTTAAAAAAAATTTTAAAAATTACTTGATCGGTGAAACTTTTTATAGCATACAAGAATTTCTTTCTTGATAGTAGTGATACATAGTGTGTTTCTTATACGTATTTCAGGTGTTATATCTGACGACATGTCCTATACTCCTCCTGGAGTCTCCAGGGCGCAAAAAAAAAAAAAAAAAAACAATAACTAGCGTGGTAAGCGAAAGCGTAGTACCCCAGGTGAAATGGCCTTAACATTAGTGATGGGGCTAATTTAACATGACAGGATTAATAACATGGTTACTGGATTGAGCCAGTTATCATGATAACAGGTTACTAAAAACAACCCTTTAACTGTTACTTTATACCACTGCGATTCAAAGCCTTTTAATAAACTGGTGTATGAATGATGCTTGTCTGACTTATAACAGTAAGGACTGTTACTTATAACACCATAAGACTGTTAAAACTAAATGAAGTTATCAATAAAATTTTGTCTAATAACATCACTTTTAGTTTAACTACGTTATATTACTGTTATTAATACAATTACAAGGTGGCAAATCTCTCATGGACACATATAAGACAAACAACACTAATTCCTGTAACCTAATACAACCATAGCAAACCAAATGCAATTTTTCGCAAACACAAAGGTGGCCAGTCACATTGAATCTTTCACACGGACACACAGCAAGGCACTATAGTTACTATACATTGTACACCGAGATGAGAAGTTAGCAGCCATGCATCCATAAAGGTGTCAGAAGGATTAAAGCAAATTAATACTCAAAACAAACCGTTCAGCGAGTCATGATGTCACCGCTGGACAGTTTGTTTTAGCTACCATTTTGTGGACTGATAAACCGTTGTACAAAAAAATCTACCTTTTAGTGAATAATTTAGTTCACTTCTTTTCTGCATCTGTTGTACTATTACCTATTATTGTACTACATTGTATTGTAGACTGAATGATAACAGTGTTATTTTAATAATAGGTGGTAAAATCCTGTTATCAAGCAGACTGTTATTTTCAGTAACAAGTTATCAAAAAATTGCTTTATTTCTCATTATTAGAGATGTAGTAGAGAGTTTTCCTACTAGATGGAGGTAGTAGAGACCTTCAACAAACAACTGCCCAAATGGCATCAGTTTGTAGGTTAACATTTGATTGTAGTGTTGTGTTTCTCTTACTGTAGTCATGTTCTGCCTGCGACATCATTAAGCGTCAAGCTAATCTTCCACTGGCTTGACGCTTGCTTGGTTTCTGGGTCATACCTGTAAAACCAACTCTCATCACCTGTAATTACGTTGATCAAAAAGTTTGGATCACTTTCAATCCCATTATTCAAGTCGTGATTCAAATTCAATCAAATGTTTAGTTGATGCTGTTTGAGAAGGCGAGGAACAAATTAAGCGGCAACACGTCTCATTTGAAAATCTGCTGGCACGAGCCCCAACTCATGCCTGTCTCTTCAGAAATTTCGTCAATCGAGAAAGACGATCCTCGTTAATTTTTTACTGGATATTTTCTAGTTTTCATCGTTTCGAGATGTTAAAGAGCGCCCAGAATGAACATGGCCTTCAACAGTCATCTCACCACGTTTCAAGCACCCAAACCACTCGAAAACTTGTGTTCAGCTCATAGCATCCTCCTTGACAGCCTGTTGAAATATTTGGTGTGCTTCCTTTGTCGATTTTTCAAGCAGGAAACAAACTCACTCTTTGTTTTTTTAAATCTGCCTTAACGACTTCACAGACGGAACATGACAACAGTAAGAGAAACACACCACTATGATGAAATGTTAACCTACAAACTGATGCCATCTGGGCAGTTGTTTGTTGAAGATCTCTACCAGCTCCATCTAGGGGGAGAACTCTCTAATACTTCTACGAATGGCAGTGCACTCTCAGTCTGGTTTATTTTTGGTCCCTCTCGTGTATTTTGTTCTTAATTCTCAAGAGCCCTATACATCCTTGGTAGTAGGGTAGTTGTTAAGTTAATATTTAACTAGAAACTTTAGCAAATATATTTTGAATAATTTTGACAACATTGGTTTTTCCGGTCACAGTAAGTTTCTTTGATGCGGTTTTTACAAAATTTTGATGTGGGCTAATGGCCATGGCAGTTGATACCTAATAAACTTGATAAACTAAAAAAATATTCTAAATTTGCACTTTTATTTCCTTATCTTACGTACCATAAAATGGGGTGAAAAGCACCAAAACTTTCAAAAAAATGTGATGTCTGGTAAATGGTAAAACTAGTAGCACCGGGGTTATTTCTTGGTTATGAGTTGGAAATACTCTAAAATTTAAGGGAAAAATAAGTTTGTGTGGTTAGCAGCACTGTGCCTTGGATTAATTGTTGTGGTCATGTGATTCATTTACGATTCGATTTTTGTGATCTTTTAAACTTTCCATATGAATGCCATATCAAAATTACTCATGCATTTGAATTAAATTATTTTGAACACCTTATATACCTATAAAAGTTATTACATACTTTGATAATGCGTAAATCATATGGTTTTTCTGTATAATTTTTGTATTGAGGTTAGGATTTATATTTAGAATGTGGGGGGTAAGTAGAAACGCCAGATTTTGCCAATCATCAAGAGTCATAACTCCAGTACAATCTCCTGTTACTGCTATTGATGATACTTTCAATGATTTTTTGAAAGGCCTAAAACATGAAGAAGCAACTGAACCTCAGAAAAAACAAGTAAAAGTAGCTGTTGAGCCTAGAAAGAGTTCCGTTATAGATATTTCATTGCCAGCAGATCCAGATCAGAATGCACCAAGCATATCTTTTACTACTAATGGTACAAGCACTAACAATGACAGTACCAAATACGAAAAGTTTAGTGTCACTAGACAGAAGAAAAATAAAAAATCTGTCCATGATTCGTCATCAGAAGACCCCGACTATTCTGTTCAAGAGAGCAATCCAGTCCTCATTCTGTCTTACAAAATGTTACTGCAGTATACTTTGGAAAAGGTAGCATTCGGCACTTTAATGAAAACCACACATTTAATTTTGTTGATCTAAAAACAGACGCAGTACTCAAACAATTGAGCAGTTATGGAGAAATGATAGTGGCATAACCAAAGGCATGGAGGCACAACCAGAAAGTCCTTGAAGTGATAAATTATTGAGTTTCAGTGACATCTTTTGGTCAGTGATGATCCATTTAGAGCAAATTTGGCCAACATTAAAACTTTTTGGTTACCAGATAATTAATCAATTGCTAATTAGATCATAAAATACATTTAAAAAAATAAAGAAACACAATAAATTAAATTTGTAAAAAATGAAACTGGCACTCAAATAATAGAAATGTACCAGTTGAATCATAGGTATTAAATAGTGAAATAATTACTGCATATTAGAGTACAACTTAAGACTGATGAAGTCATCATTCTCTTTAAAATGAAAAATTATCTTTTGAAGAGAGTGAATATTTTTTAATAATAAAAAAAACAAAATTGACTATCTCTGTAAGCATGGAGAAGTTTTTAACAACCTGAAACCTTATATATGGGAGAAAAAAATTGATTTACCTTTATCTCATCAAAATCCTCCCCAGTATATTTATTTGTGCAAGTGTAAAGATAAAGTAAGCTGTGAAGTAGGCTGTGATAATAGACTTAAAGGTCAGTTGGATCTGTACCAGATTAAAAGTAGGTACTTTGATTACTGATCTAATAAAATGGGAAAAATGCTTGTTGCTGAGTAATTTACTCTCTCTTCATAACAAGATAAGATACAACAAAAATTGGCTGAACATTTTCTTTAAAAACACTATGTAAACAAAACGTTCAGCCAACTTTATTTTTGTTTGTTAATGTTTTTATAAAATTCTTTTGCATAATAAGTGTGTACTGTATATTAGAATTTATAGGTAATTAAGCTACAAGGGGAGGAAGGTAAACAATGAGTAAAAATAATAATTTTTTACCATGAACGAACCAAGACAATAAAAGAACATGAATGTTATTATACTTCCACAAGGAACTGCCACTGGAATCGTTACATCAAATAATTCATTGTACTCAGTAATGTATGCACAAATACCTACAACACCCTGTAATTCAAGAACTTCGATTAATCATTTGGTCTATCATACTCTTTTTTGGAGTTTCTATTTTGCATATTTCTTTGGTGAAGCTGATGTACAATGAAATCAAAATAATATGACTTAAAAAGTATGTACATCAATAAATTGCCACAAGCTTTAAAAAGTTGTGGTAATTTAAGTTTGTTTAAAAAATATCTAAAAAAGTACTTGATTGAAACATTTTACAGTGTACGCAAATTCCTTTCTAAATAGTTTTTGTTTGAAAAATATAATAAACTTCTAATTAAACGTTCAGACAAATTGTGTATTATTTTATGTAAATGGTTGGTTTACATGCTTATAAAATAAGCAGGTTAGTAGTGGTAATAAATTATTGGTAGGTAATGAATTTAACATATTGTCCACGTTGACATGTCTTATACTTCCTTTTGGAGTCTTCTGGATGCAGTTATTAAAAAAAATGTAGGGAGAATAATTCTAGGGCATAAAAATATTTGTATAAAACTTCGCATAAGCCATTTTTTGAAAATATATAAATCATATTTATTTGTGTGCTGAAAAAAATTAATACAGTCTCATTACCAGCAAATCAACTATTTCCCTCCATTCATGCTTACTTAGTTGATGCTGTCATGATATTTAAATTTTACTACTGTTTTGTACTGTTAGTCGAAAAGAACATACAATAACCAATAAAGTCTTAACTAGAATATTTTCAGGGATTGTTTTTATAGGAGTGCGTCAAGATTCAAGGGATTGAAACTATTTAGTTTGGATTAGTTTTGATATGTCATCAGGTTTACTGAACGTATTTATTTTATATTATATCAATGGTATGCCTCTCAGTAGAGCTTGAACTAAAAATTAAAGTTAACAATATCAAAATAACATGACAAAACATACATGAAGAGGGAATTTTTGGAGATCTTATTAGTATTTTGTGTCGTACAATACTATCAGCTGTCATTGTTTTTTTTTTTTGTTAATATTGAATCACTAACTATTGACATTATAACTGCTGGTTGTGTTAACTTCTTACACAGTTGTAGTTTATTTTCTTAAATAAAGTCAAAAAAAAAAAAAAAAAAATATTGAATCACAAACATGTACTATTTGTATACAAAAGCATACCAAAAACAATTTCCTGCAGATGCAGACTGAAATTATTTTGTTAAAAAATTCACTTTTCTTAGTTCCTATCTAATCGATGCTGTCATGACATTAAATTTCAATATATGCTGCCATTATATTCTCTCAGTGTTCCAGATAATAAACCTAACTTTTATTTTACGAGGCGTGTTTTTAAAGTAAGGGCCGTTTGTTTATATTCCCTCATAGTTCGCGTGCACGCCGCAACGAGCGCTTGCGTCGCGTCCCGGCATGCCTTGGCAACAACTACGCTCAGTTACAGCTGTGTAGTTGACCTGTGCGTTGTGTTCTGTGCTTGCAAAATGTTCAAGGTTATCGAATCGCCCACCCCTTGCGACGTTCGTTCGGTGATACGGTTTTTGTCGGCAAGAAACATGTCTGCTGCAGAAATTCACCGACAGATTTCTGAAGTTTACGGTGCTAATGCCATGTGTGAAGGAAAAGTGCGTAAGTGGGTTCGAGACTTCAAAGATGGCCGCGACAATGTCCATGACGAAACGCGATCTGGTCGTCCATCTCTAATATCAGACGATTTGCTGGCTTCAGTTGAAGCGAAAATTCGTGACAACAGACGCTTCACGATCACTAGGTACTCTTTCACACGAATTTCCCGACGTTTCGAGGTCTGTGATTTACAAAATTGTTAATGAAAAATTAAACTTTAAGAAACTGTGCTCGCGTTGGGTCCCTAAACTCCTGACGGAGGAGCACAAACACAAAAGACTCGAGAGTTCCTTGAATTTTCTGACACGTTATGACGAAAATGGTGATGACATGCTGAGTCGGATCGTAACTGGAGACGAAACGTGGATTTCGCATTTCACCCCCGAATCGAAACAACAAAGCATGGAATGGAGTTACACGCACTCTCCCGTAAAGTTCAAAGCCAAACAGACTTTGTCACAGCGCAAGATCATGGCGCCCGTGTTTTGGGATAGGCATGGTGTTTTGCTGGTCGACTTTATGGAACGAGGAACGACAATACGAGTAAATGCAGAAGCCTTCTGCCAAACCCTGAGGAAGCTGCGCAGAGCAATTCAAAACAAGAGACGTAGCATGCTCACAAAAGGATTTTTGTTTCTGCACGATAATGCAAGGCCTCACACTGCCGCTCAGACCCGAGCTGCATTGGACTCTTTTGGCTGGGAAGTTTTGGACCACCCACCCTACAGTCCTGACCTTGCGCCGAGCGACTTTCATCTCTTCCGTCATCTGAAACATCACTTGGGCGGCAGCCGTTATAACGATGACGACGAATTGAAAACGGCCGAGAATTCTTGGTTATCACAGCAGGCGGAAAGTTTTTATGAAGAAGGTTTCCAAAATTTAGTTGAGCGATATGATAAGTGTTTACAAAAACTTGGAAACTACGAGGGTAGGCTGATAAGTAATGCACACATGCTTGTAGAAGACGAACAAAAAGAAATAGCAAGATGGGGTAAATAACAAATTAAAGTACAAATCTTAACCTACCAAATTATCTATTTATTTTTCAATATAGTCACCGTTAAGCATTACACATTTCTCCCAACGTTTAACAAGTTTTTTCATTCCGTCACTGAAAAATTCTTCCGACTTTCCTCGAACCCAGGACGCAATAGCTGCCTTCACCTCATTGTCCGAGCTGTAATGATTACCCTTAAGGTCTCTCTTCAGTAGAGGAAAAAAATAAAAATCGCAAGGCGCAAGGTCGGGAGAATACGGAGGGTGTAAAATTGGTTGAAACTTCAGGTTTCTCAGAGCCTCTCCAGTTGCACGCGAAGTGTGTGGACGAGCATTGTCGTGTTGCAAAATTATTGGCGCCAGGTTGCCTCTAACACGACAAACTCGACGTCGGAGGTGTTTCAGAGTCTGTATATACTGAGCAGAATTTACCGTTGCCCCTCGTTCCAGATAATCAGTCACATAAACTCGGCGAGCATCCCAAAACACAGTCAAAAGAATTTTTTTTGCGGACGGTTGTGTTTTGAACTTTTTCACAACAGGAGAATGTGGATGACGATATTCAGCGCTCTGCCTTTTTTCTTCGGGATCGTAATGATGAACCCATGACTCGTCCCCCGTCACAATATTCAAAAGAAAGTCGTCTCCTTCGTCACGGTAGCGCTTCAAAAGTTGTTCACAGCATTCCAATCGACGCTGTTTATTCTCGTCTGTCAGACGGCGTGGTACCCATCGTGCACAGATTTTACGGTATCCCAATTGTTCAATAATGAAGCCAACACGTTCCTTAGATATTCCAATTTGGTTTGCGATACGCTGTTGAGTGATTCGCCGGTCATTTTGAATCAAATCATCGATGAGTTTGCGACGATTATCGTCTGAGGCAGTGATTGGTCGTCCACTGCGTGCTTTGTCAACAATTAAGGCTTTTCCAGGTTGGCAATCACGAAATTTTATTACCCAACGATTCACAGTAGACCTATCAACAGTATCGTCACAATAAACAGCCTTTAAACGACGATAAATCTCACTAGGATTCACTTTCTCAGCAGTTAAAAATTCGATAACAGCGCGTTGTTTAATTCTCGTTGACATAGCACCAGAACACGACGCCATACTTCCACTACTCAAAACAAACTGAATGAAAGCAACGCCTTCAAACTGCGCAGGCTTGTAGAGGAGAAATAGTACTTCCACATGCCACCAGGCGCGCTACTGAAGTTTATTTAGTTGTCTTCTACAAGCATGTGTGCATTACTTATCAGCCTACCCTCGTATGTAGAAAAATAGATAAAAGTATGTAGATTCCGAAAATAAAATTAGTTTTTGCAAATTTCCTTTTATTTTTTATTTATTTTCAAACGGCCCTTACTTTAAAAATACGCCTCGTATATTAAACTAGTCCTTATACCTGTAAGTATAAAAATTGTTCCAAACTGTCCATCCTTATTTTTAAGGAAACCATCCCTATTTTTAAAATCAGCATGGTGGTCCAAAGATTCATACTTGTCATGCAAAATTTTTAAGGCTCCATGGTGAAAGTTTCTATTGACAACTGTGTGCATTCCTTTAATATTAATATGATAGATTCGGTGTGAAGAAACCATGATAATTTAGCAATTAAAAGAATAAGTAGGGCACTACCGTGGGGAACAGTAGGGTGACTTCCAGCAGCCATTATTGAGCTTTGGGTGTCCAGATGGATCTTGAGGATATGGTGGATGCGGAGAGTCACCAATTTGGAAGTTCTACAGATGATGAATAAGGGCCTTGAGGTAATTAACATTGTCAATGTTGTAAGCTTGTGTGTCTCAAACACTTTATGAGAAATCATGAAAGTTATGAAATATTGCAGTGCATTCTGCAAGGACGGATAGAATAAAGAGACTTCTTGACTGAAGAAGACTTTCCTGATTTTTCAATTTTAGGGCCTGGTTTGGGAAGAGTTCCCCATAGTTGTTCCATATAGCGGCCAATAGAGTTAGATGAGCCATGATGATCGCCAACATCTGAAGCAGATAGGCAAGCTAAGAAGAAGAAAAATAAGAAGGGCATTACAGAACAGCCTGAATGAACCGAACTATTTGGAATCAAATTACTGGGTGATCCCAACTTGAAATGAGAAAATAACAACAATAGGTAGATCTATATATTAATTTGCCTTAATTATTAAATCTAGTTGAAGTAATGTAGTAGTTGTTTTTATTACTTTATTCTTTATGTATTGATGTTTTGTGGCTTATTTAAGTTGACTGCACAAAAATTATTTCCTTCTTCCAAATATCTGTTTCAGTCTCTACTGAGAACAACATTCTCTTATTTACTGTAATTTTGAAAAATGGTGACTGATTGGAATTGGTAGCAAATCCCAGAATAAGTCATCAAGATGGTATTAAACATTTGAAAGTTTCACTAGCAGGTTTTCAGTGGGCAACAATGAAAAATATCATTCACATCAAATATTACTTACATTAGCTTAAATAAGCAAATTTTCAACCGATAATCCATCAATTTTTTTTTATCCCTAATCTAGGCCTATGTACATAGCAATCTGTTCAAATCAGAACAATAAGCAACCCCATGACCCAATGACATGAGGATGATGAAAATGACATGTTAGGCCGACCATTCCTAAGACAGTATGGTTAATTGAATTTTAACCATCTAAGTACACTGGTAACTACTGTCCAGTGTTTAAATTCACATAAAAGTAACCTTTACCAGTACTTTACTAGGTTTTGAACCAGGAACCTTTGTCTTCGGAAATCAGCTGCTAAACAGCTGACTCGGGGTGATGACTTTACATCTAGATCAACCCGGTGGGTCTCATCAACTTAAAAGTAGATAAAAATCACAGACTATTGTGAATTTTACAAGAGCTACAAAGTAAAAGCGTTTTTACTTATTAAACTTGTTTTTAACGCAATCATTAGAACTGACTACTTCCCGACTCTCTGAAAAGTTGGGCAAATAGTTATGATGCTGAAACTAGGCAAAGCCCTAGTGATGCGGCTTCATACCGAGGCGTAAGTCTTCTACCTGTGCTTTCGAAAGTATTTGAAAAATTGGTTTTCAAAAGATTAAAACCATATTTGGAAGAGCTTATCCCTGATTATCAATATGGGTTTAGGGAAAAACACTTGACGATTGAGTAGGTACATAGAGTTGTTGAGAAAATTAATAAGCATTTGAAAACCGCCAATATTGCTCTGCAGTCTCTTTGGTATTGTTCAAGGGTTTGAAAAAATTTAGCATACTGGAGACTTTTTACTAAACTCAAACTCCACCTACCACATCTGGTTTTTCAGTAATAAGGTTATTGGGTAGGTACTTCCAAGTTAAGTTAGAAGGTGAGTGGACATATCTATACCCTGTTTCTTCTGGTGTTCCTCAGGAAGCGTTCTTGGACCTGTTCTATATCTTTTGTATACGTCTTGATTTACCATCAAATTATGGAATAACACTTCCAGTGTTTGCAGACAACAGAGCCGTCCTAGCATTTCATGATAATGCTAACGTTGCATCACAACTTATACAAAATTATCTAGGCTTATTAGAGAATTGATTACAGAAATGGCGAATGAAAATTAACAAGGGGAAATCTTCTTTTGTGACTTTTGCTCTTCGGAAAGGTTTAGGAGCTCCAGTGACACTAAATCATCATATTATTCCTAGGGTTGACGAAGTTAAATATTTAGGGTTCTATCTTGATTGTTGTTTGCAGCAGGGGAAACATATTTCCACAAAACGAAAAAACTAGATTTGAAAGTTAAAAAAATATACTGCCTTTTCGGCCGTAAATCGAAATTATCCACTTCAAATAAAATTCTCATGTATAAAACAATTTTAAAGCCTGTGTGGACAGATGGCTTTCAGCTCTGGGGATCTGCGACGAGCGCCAATTTAAACACAATAGAGAGATTTCAGACAAAAATGTTGCGACAGTTACTCAATATACCTTGGTATATTACTAAAAAATACATTTACCAGGTGAGGCAGATAAGGTGTTCCAAACTGATTGCAGGAAAACAGAGTGCCATAGAATATGGAAAAAATATTTTCCAATAAGTGACCATTGACTATTTAATAAAAATATTTTCTTCCACTTCAAATGTACAGAATGAGCCGAAACTGAAGGTCCGTGTTCTAATCTCGAAATTTTCAAATGTAAACGTGTATGTTTTCTGGCACAATTTGAAATATCTATAAGTTACATTTAATCTGGTGAAAGAAAATTCCAAGTATCTTCATCCATTTCAAAATGGCGGCCAAAACTTCAAAAAATATGTTTTCACATTTGGTTTTTACGGCAGCACATTGTATACTTAATTGTTAATTTTTAATTTCATTTTATTCAGAATTGAATAAGCTTTCAAACGATGTGCCACATGACTGTATTTGAGAAAATTTTGTTGAGTGTTCCAAAACTGGTTTTTGAAAAAACCAGCAGCACTGTGATGGGAGAGTTGTCATAAATGGGGGTAGGCTTATTCTTCGGTGAATTCTGCTGCACTATTTTGCAGCTTGCTATTCTGTGAACAACACCATGCAGCTCACACTAGGCAGAAGCATCAATTGTACCACCCATGTTTATGTGCCAACAGCTCAGCTCAAAATAATGAGCGTCATTAGTAACAGATGTTTTAGAAAGACAGGTTCATTGCACTCTGTGGATTCTCACCTCCTTTCACTTGTCATGGAAGTTCAAAAAAACAGCCTTGTGTTAATGTCTTCATTATACATAAATGAATGACAGTAGACATCTGAATTTTGACATTAACTGCAACATTTTAACAGTGTCAAAGATTGATTGGATTCTATTCAAAAAAATAAAACTGTGTGGTTTTACTACATACCAGAGATGCTGATGCACCAGCGCATGATAACAACATTGGAATTTTGACCCCTGTTCTACTGACAATAAATGGTGTTACACAGGATGATAAAAGCTGTACAACACCGACTCCAATTGTTGAAATTGATGGGGAAATTGATGGTGACACTTCAGTAAATATATGGTGAGCATATGCCTGAATAGGTGAAGCACCACTCATCTGTTGACACCAAAGAAGACACGAAACCAAAAGAAATTCTTTAAATGCGTATTTATCAGTAAAAATTATTTTTAGCGGATTTTCTCTTTGGTCATACTCGCTAAGAAGTTCCTGAAAAAAAGTTACTGATTATGTTTATATCAAATTTATAATTTATGATGAATATTGCATTAAAATCTAATTGAATAATTTTAATTGAGGAATGAAAAAATTAAAAATGGTTACTGTATTTACTGGAATTGCCTTGTGCTTAATTTATTCTATGAGTTCCAGTTTATGTAATGCAAGACTCCACATAAGAAAAATTTTCACAATCTTTTTTACTCTTTGTATATTAAACTGAAAAGTAGCCTTGAAAATGGAAAACTCTTACATTTGAATATTTTATAAAGTTAAATTTATGCTATCTATTGTGAAAATTTCAGATTTGCAATAGTTTCAGTTTTTAAGCCTTGTTCTTCAGTTCTGTTTGAGGGAAGTAATGTTTAAATTATCAAAAGTTAGTCCAGTCTTTTATTTATTGTTAGGAATGTATATTACTGACAATTATTTAAGTTGTTCGTCGTCATATTTCAGTGATTTCTCAGTCTGTGTTGATCTTATTTGAAGAGGGACTCTAGTGTACTGTGTTCATTACTGGCTGTCAGCTGGTTCTTACCATGATACTCACCCAACTAGTGTAATGATTTATTACAGTGACTTACTACCAGCTGATGGATTAGGCTGGACAAAGCATAAACAGTTTTATTGTGAACTACAAAATGTAGAAAAATATTCATAGTGTAGGAAACCATACTACGAAGGAAAGATATTGTATTTTCAATGTACTTGGGGCATGCAGTGTTATAATGTACATCGCTGTTATGAAACTGAGAGCATTTCACAACGTAAATTTGAGTAAATAAAAATAGTAGTATTGAGCAGCAATAGATAAATTACAGACACCTACGATTGTTGGTTAAATCATTTATAGAGAGGCTAATTATAAGAAGTTTTAATAATAAACAGAAAATCTGCCTGTGAAATACTTTTCATCAAAATCCGTCAACCAAAAGTTGTAGTTTATTTAAGCAATTTTTTATTTATTTAAATTTTCCTCTCCTTATTTACTACAATTTCACCTTACCTACTACATTTTTAATCACCTTATTTATTACAATTTCTGTGCTCTACAAGATGGGCTAAGCGGCATGTATGCTGAACTGAAATCATGAGGTGGGGGGCTGTGAATTCCTGGTAAACATGTGCAGCCTTAAAATGCATTTTAAAGCAAAAGTGTAGACTATATATAATTTCAGTTGTTGTCAAGGTCATCAGCCGAAAGGCTGGTTTGAATCCTAGAGGCTTTACTAAGTGAAACGAGGAGTAAATGTGGTTAAACATTGCATTCCTCACTGAGTAGAAAAGTATGTTTACCAGCATGCCAGGCCCTCTGAAGAGCACCTACTTTCCACCCTGGAAATGACACCTTTACTTCATTCACCACAGTATCTGGCTGTATAATGAAATTCATTACTCTTAGAGGAGATAACTCTGTCTGACTTGTGTCTTTTACACCTCTACCTTTTCTATTCTTAAATGATTCAATCATATAATTGACTGACCATGTGATAAGAAACAGAACTATTCTTTGTATTCCTGGAACTGGAAGATTGAATGCAAATACTTTAACACTCCATCTTCCTGTTATGTGCATAATCAACGTTATAGAACATTAGAAAACCTACAACATTTATTTCAAGCTTGTTTTCTACAGAGCTTTGTTTAATGTCAATTAGTGATTTTCCATATTTTGCGCATCAAAATTGAAATCAAACTGATTTTTATTTAACGCCATTTACTCATGATAAAAATTAGGTTATGCTATTCATTATTTACATTGGCAAGAGAAAGTCATTTGATTGTTTTGAACCAGATTTTTTAAAACAATGTACCTGAGTTTTCTTCATTTCTATATCTAATCTTGCTTCATTGGCGTTTACTCTTAAGCCTTTCAGTACCGCATAAGCTTTCTCATTTTTTTTTCTGGACAGTAGGAAGTATGGAGTCTCTGGTGCACAAATGAATATCACAAGAAATACAACAGCTGGGCTAAGGCAGACTATTGCTGTATTCATGTAGTTCAAGTAAGAACCAGATGCATATGCTGTAAGATATCCTAAGCCAATGAATAGTTCATTTAGTGAACAAAATATGTTCCTGCGACGTTCCTGAAAATTAAGAGTTTTAGGTTGTTAGGGAACTTTTTACTAATTATTTGGAAATCTTGTTTTGCCATGACTTTACAAATATTTTCAGGGTAGTGTTTGTAAAACTGAATGATTGTAAAGACAAAAAAGAGGTACACTCATTGAGTCATAGTGTCTTTTGCAGCAATTATGTTAGGCCAATAATTGTTGAAAACTACTGCAATGAATCGGTATTCTGATTCATAATTTATAAAAATTTATAAATTTTATTTTTCATAATTTATAAAACTGATTAATTTTGTGTATGTGCTATCTCTGTGGGATTAAAATGTGAGCCTGTTGGTGTGAAGTCAGCGTTAACCTGCTTGATTCTATGTTATAAATTCTTGTTTCGATTTGCAGACAGGTTTGGCAGTTTGTCATCACACTTTCATTTTCATTTAAAAAAAATGCAAACACAAAGTGTCTGAAAAATGAAAAATAATGAAAAGTGTCTGTCTGTGTAAGTATTTTTCTGTGGCATCAATATGTTAATGAGAGTTTCATGTTTCACTCATGGACTGGAATATGTTCATTTAAATTATGTTAAAAATATGATAGTATGCACACTGTGGTTGAACAGCATTCACTTAAACATGGAGAAACAGGTAATGATTATCACTTTTGTGATTCTATTTTCTAAAATCTCTATGCCGTGTAAAATGATAAGTCCTGCACTTGGAATCATTTAAACTGTATTTTTAATGTTATATTAGGTACCCAGTACTTCCAGACCAGGTGTAAAAATGTAGTCAACTGCCAATTACTGTCATGTGTGCTTGGGATTATTACTTGCATTTGCTTAGGCAAGAAAATTAACTTAAAATTACTTCCTGCTTTCTCACAGTATCTAAAGCTTCATACTGTGATAAATTGGAGATATAAAAGACATTTTGGAAAAGCAGTAATCCTGCGCATTAATACTGGCTTCTGCTCTCATTGCAGCTGGTTACAAAACAAGGGGCTTCCCCTACCAGGCTACTGACCTTTTAGAAAAATTTCTGACAAAGTTTAGGGAATTTTAAAATTAGTGTATAGTGGTAGGCTTACTCTTTACATCACATTCTAGAGGCCCCAATCTATGTATATAGATGCCCGTGCATGCACAGGAAGGTGTCACTCAGATGGTTATTAAACTTTCTCTAGCCTTGTATTTTTGTTCTTGCTTAGGCCTACACTTATTTTTATGGTTCCAATCAAAAGACTCACTTAAAACTGTGTTTCTCTCAATTAAATAGGTACGGAAATAATTTTTGTTTCATGTTTCTGAATTTCTGTAATTTGCTGAACTGCTTTTGTATAATATATAAAAAAAATATTAACATTTGAAAAAATAGTAATATTATTATTTACATCAGCAGTTTCAGAGATGTATACTGGTAATGATGTGAATACGATTCCAACTGATAGTCCATTTATTACACGACCGACGTAAAGGTAATTCACGTCTCTTGCAAATAAAATAGTCAGCCATGAAGCTAGATGGAGAACCATATCAAGAATAATCGTCCATTTACGTCCCAAGGTGTCGAGTAAACATGTTACTATCAATGGACCAACTATTGCTCCTAGGGGCATCAAGGCAACCACCCATGATCCTTGCTCTATGTCAATTTTAATCCACTCGTCCCCACTCATTAACATTGGAAGTATCGGTGAAGTCCATCCCATACAACATCCTCCTGATATGTAAGGCAAGTTTGCTGCTGTCAGATAAAAAAGAAATCACGATATTTAGTTTGGCAACGAGTAAGTACTATACAAAGTATTGTATTTAAACAGCTTATATTTAATTACAGAAAATATCTCATTAAGAGGTTTATTTAAGGTTTATTCAAAACAAAACTATGTAGGGGCCTACAGAAATAATTTAGGCTATTTAAGAAAAAAATGCCTCCTGAGAACTCAAGAAATGAAAACATGTGCTCTGTCAAAAGCCGTTAGCATCATTTCAGTGAAAGTGACAACAAATGTATTTTTAAATAACCAAAAACATTAGCTACAGCAGGACCCCATTAGTTCGGTTCTCTCGTTATTTCGGATCTCTAGTTAATTCGGATCGGATCAAGGAAAATTAGCCTGAAAGATCTTTGACATATTCAATTGAAAATTGAAGTTTCCTGCTTCACTGCTTTCACTGGTTTGTCAGCATAGACATATTTACTACTGATATACCAAGGAGCTTTAAAAATATCTCTTATGGTTTTCGTCTGGAAACGCTCAGGTATTTCAATGTTCGAATTGGTGGCAGTTTCACAGCAATTCTCAGTCCACAGTGGTTTTAATACGGATTTATAGAGCGTCAACTTGGACGAGGATGATAAGCTTGATTTTGCCTAAAAACCAGGACATATTCTTTATTTTGAGGTTCAGTTGAGGACGCTTGGCTTGAATATGTCTTTTCCGCGTTAGCCCACGTTCCAGATGCATACCAAGATCATTAGACGGTGTAACATTAGACGGCGAAATGAGTTTTCGGTTGAGGTACACTCCAGGGCAGTCTTGATGTCGCAGCGTAAACGTTCCATGAACCGATTTCTCTTCATTGACCTCTATCCTCTATCAGACTAACTACGTCTGCAATCCGTTAAGAAAGCACTTCAAGCATTCGGTGGCTACTAATCGGTCTTCATGCTGAGAGAGAGCTGCAGTATCATCTGCAATGTAGCTACAGTTACGCCATTTAAGTCATGAATTGGCTGATGTGAGGCGTTCACCACTTATAAGACCGGTCCAAGAACACAACCCTAAGGAATCATACAGAGTGATTTTTAAGTCCTGTTACCCAATTGTTAATATCTGGTAGTTTCTTCTGGTAGTTATCTGGTAGTAAAACAAAATTTCCCTTCCTTTAAGAAGGGAAATTTTGTTTTGCGACACGAAGTTGGTAGCCCTACTCAACCGGTATAGATACGGCAGTGTGTGTTAATTCTCTTTGAGCTGTGTGAAATTTTGTGCAGTTTCCGGTCGTGTTACGAGCAGAATGTCTTTTACCCTAGAACAACGGGTTTTCATTCTTGAACAATATTTTGTTACTAAATCGTAAAAGTGAACGAGTGTGAAAGAATCATTTAAAATTAAATCTGTCGGTGTACCTCCACCAGAAAAACAAAACAAAACTATTATTCAAAATGTCAATTTCTAGGCTAACAACCCGAATTCGAGAGGCAGGTAGTGTTTGCGACAGAAAACGAAGTGGTCGACCAACTCTCTTGACAGATGACGTTTTAGAGAATGTGAAAACAAGATTGCTCAATTCTCAAAGAAAACGTTTACGAAAACTTTCCTCGCAAGTTGGTTTGTCATATTTATTAGTGTTCAGAAAGCTGCTAAAAAAATTGAAATTGTATCCGTATCGCGTACGATTAGTCCAAGAGCCTCAGCTCCAGATTTAAACAAGTGTTTAAATGATTGTTCCAAGTTTTTTTTTGTTTAACGTCCGACTATTCTGCAATTACTGCTAATGCAGACGGTGAAGGATGAAGTGATTTTTGTAACGTATGAAAATATGCCGTTCCTGAATGGGATTCGAACCCAAGATCGCATGATGAGAGGCGAGCAAGTTACCAACTACGTCAATGCGGCCGGCTTATTCCAGTGTTAAAGACATTCTTGTTCGTAACACGACCGGAAACGGGACAAAATTTTACACAGCTCAAGGAGAATCAACTCACACCACCGTATCTATACCGGTTGAGTAGGGCTACCAACTTTGTGTCAAAAAAACGAAATTTCTCTTTCTTGGAAAAAATACCAGAAATTAACAATATTGGGTAACAGGACTAAAAATTCACTCTGTAGAATTGATGGGATGTATTTTAGTAAGCGCAGCTCGGAATTTTACTTGAAAACATCTGCTCTCCAAATTAGATCTTATTACCGCATAAAATATACTTGGGAGTATTTTCTTTTTTAGTTTATGTAGAAGACCAGCCGTATGGCGTTGTCATACTTTGTCAAACACTTTACTAACATCCAAAGTACGGCCGAACAATACCTACTGTTTACTTTAAAGCGCATCACTAATAATATTGACAACCTATGTAGGCTACATGTTCTATAGTTGAATGTTTTTCTTAAAACCCAAGTTGATAGATTAATTGATGAGATGAGAAGCTGACGGATTGATGAGGTGGAATTAATCATTCCAGAAAATGGTTTTAACCACTTCAAGAATAATTTTTCAAAAACTTTGAAAGTACTGGGAGTAGGCTCATCGACCTGTAGGAAGCAATAAATGGAAAATATCCATTTCGTAGGATTGCTCTGAAAATGGATTTTATCAAAGTGAAAGCATGTCTTAGTAAATATTTTAGAACTCTTCCCGTAATCAAATCATACACCGGAGTTATATTAATACTGATTTCATTTGATAATAATGTAGAGACCTCTTTAAAAGAGAATTGTTTGATGAGGAAGGACATCTGAAATGACGTAGGCCTGTCTAAGAATTCACCTGTTAGTTTCTCTTCGGCTTTGCTGATTTTTGACGGAAAAGGTTCAAAAATGTTTTCTAGGTGTTAAGAAAATACTCTGAAAAAATGAACACCAAACTGATGTGACGGACAAGTCAATATCGCGAAAAGCCTAATCATCCGACACAGCTTCTAAGTCGCGTTGAGTTGAAATGCATCAATATCAATTTTCAACTGACGTGTGAAAACTCGCTTTAAATGAGTTGTCCTGAGAGAATTAGACACAGCTTGTTATTTATTTTAGTTTTTGTGTGTGTTTTCTATGAAAGTGATTGTTATTTTTATAAGAGCCATTTCTTTAAAGACTTTTGAACTTATGTAGGCCAACATCCTCACTCATCACTATACTCTTATTTCACGTTCAGAATGCAGTGCAGCTCTTATGAGAACCCGTTGTGTTATCAGGCGTACGGAAAAAAATCAGGCACAGTCAATGCAAGAAAACTCCCCCCCCCCGACATCATCCAATGGTCACGGGCAAAAATATTTAGAGTTTCGCTTACCACGATCTAACAACCTCATTAATAATCAAAAATTCTGAAAAAAATACTTTCACTTCCTAATAAATCGTATTTTATTTCGCTGTAAATGTTATTATTATACTCTGATATCAGATAAGAGACCGTAGGTACGTATAAGAGAAAGGAGTATAACGTTTCTCTTTCGTCACTCTCACTGTCGGGCCGAGGGAGTTTTATCACAACTTTTAGACCTTCCGAAATACTAACGACTGTTATTCAAACAAGATTTAAACAATAACTATTCTTTACTTTGAAATAAATAAAAAAAAACAACATATTTGATAAACAATTTCATCACTATATAAATGTCGGTACCTGATCTTTAAAATGATACAAATATTAGGTATGTTTTTGTATTATCTTTTTTTATATTTTTTGTATTATTGTATTATATGTTTTTGTATTATTTTGTAAATGAAAACGTGTTGTGGTGCGGAGTCGATATTTTTACTAAGTGTAGTAGCGCTCAAACTTTCATATGAAATACAATGAAATACTTTCCAAAAAAAATAAATGCTCATGGACTTCCATACTGCATTCTGAACATGAAATTAACTATAGCTGTACCCGATTGTTACTTTCTGCTGGCACACACGTACATTTTTATGACACAAGTTTCCTTTCTGAAAATTCACTGTATAATATGGTTCAAATAACTAATGAATTAATAAACAATTATTTATGTTCTGAGATAAATTGTAAACAACATTCTGCTCAATATGTATGAAGTAATGCAAATGTATTAACGCATGGTTGTGTGCGTGCGAGTATGTATTACTTTTCATGCATGTGGGTTAAGAAGGCGTTCAAAGTCAACAAATTCAACTGATGAGGAGGGATGGGTGAAGCAGGATAGTGGTACAATAGGTAGACGCCGCTGAAGTCTCTATTGTTCCATCAGCAGTATTTATTTGTTTAATTTTTCTTACCTCTTGTTAGTCCCTGTCAGTTCCGACCCTGCCTAATCCAGATTTTATTTTAAATTTAAATTAAATTGTTCTGAAAATTACAGCTAAAGCAGGGGCGATGAAGGGTGATAGATGAACAACATTGATGAAGAAATACCAGACCTGACCGGGAATTAAAGCCGGGATTCCTGGCGTAGAAGCCAGTTGTGGTGACTACTGCACCACAAGCAGGTAATGCTGCACTTATAATTTATTATAGTTTTATCCAGAGAAGCCTTAATGTTTGCCGTACACAGTAAAACACATTTATTTTAAACGAAAATTGCAATGTACCAATGAATTTACATAAGAAGGAAGTTATCAGCAAACATTTCCGGCCACTTAATAAGTATGATAAGTAACGATTTTTAAGGTACACAAAGTATTTTTAAAGTAATTAAAAAATATAGTGTCGAAAAATTAAGTTGACTACAAAAGAATTAGATTTGTCCAACTAGAGTGAATCTTATCGTTATAAGATTAACTAACTGGGAAATTAATTTCAAGTTACATACTTGGTGCACGTACTTCCAAAGTTGACTAGAACACTGCCGTTTTATCAATAGGAGTATGCTTTTCAATGGGTGGCCCAGAGGCCTTCATATTTCCAGTATTATTGTGTATTAGAGTTTCGTAAACAATTAGCCAGTATTAGTTAAAACCATTCAACAAATCTATAAAATCATAATACAGTATAAAGATATAATTATTTAATACACAGCTATCTGTAAGGCAGGTTGTTAGACCGTCGTGATTAAACCAACCTGTATCGTTCGTGACATGTCATTAGGCAATACTAACCAGTGGAAAGTGTATAAACAGAAAACCAAAAAGGTACACGCCTAGAACCCGGTGAACTGCAGTTTACTAAAACCGTATTAAGATATAAATATTTACAGTATATTAATCACGATTAATGTTGATGTTGAAACCAAAAGTGCGTCATTTAGAGGTAATTACTATTTAAAAAATATATAATACATGTATAATACTGACTTATCATAATTATATAAAATCTTAATATCTTAAGACAGTTGCATGCCATTGTTTGAGTACTTGATTAACTATCGTTTCATACACAATCCTTGACGCAATTTTGCAAATAACTTTAGCGTACAAATACAACACATAATGTCAGAATCAGCTGATTAATATAAATAATTTTGAAATACTATTTGTTTACATAATTTGATTTTCTCCGTTATTCTGATTGGCTCTTGGCAGGAAAAGTATTCGCAGTTACATCGCTTGTGCTGCTCACTTCGCAATGCGACTTTGTTCACAGCCATCCACAAAAATTTCTACGACTTACTGTTATTTAAGTCGGAAATAAAAAAGATGGAAAACATCAAATTACCCGGGTTTGAAATTATTTTAAAAGTAAATTATTTTTCGAATGTTTGGAAAGTAGCCTTAATAACTATCATTCCTAAACCAGGTTAACAAGTATATGATACAACATCCTACTGGGCTATAACTCTTCCACCAATTTTTTCATAATTGTTAGAAAAAATGTTGTCGAAACGACTTAGACCTTTTCTGGATGAATTAATTTCCTCATGAGTTTAAGTTCAGGCATGGGCAAACCACTCCAGATCAGGTTCATCGAAAAATCAACGTAATCACCAAAACTCGAGGAACGGAAAATGTGCTCAGCAGTTTTCTTGACGTTTCACAAGCCTTCGATAAAATTTGACATAAGGGTGTTCTACACTAGGCATAACGTTATTACTGCACTCATTTTTTCAAATTTTAAAATCATTTCTTTAAAATAGCATAAAATTCGTTTTGAAGAATCATCATTGTACCAAATCCAAGCCAGAGTTCCTCAAGGCAGCGTACTTTATATACGTCAGGAATATTACAAACACAAGATACAACACTAGTTACCTTTGTTGATGACACAGTTATTCTTGCAGTACAAGAAGACCCTGCCAGGGAAACTGCAAGACTTAAACATTACCTTAATCTTACACAAGACTGGCAGAAGAAATGGCGACTGAAGACAAACGAAACAAAAAGCTCACATGTTACAATCCCACTTCGTCATCAAAATTGTCCACACGTATATTTCAACAAAACACACATTCCACACACAGACACAGCCAAATACTTTGGATTATACTTAAACAGACGCCTAAATAGGAGAACACAGATTCAACAGAAATGAAAACAGCTAGACTTAAAATTCAAACAAATCTTTTGACTATACGGACAGACATCAAATTTATTGCTTTGAAATAAACTAGTAATTTACAAAACCGTTTTCAAACTGATCTGGACGTACGGTATTCAGTTGTGGGGCTCATCCTATTAGTGAAATATCTAAATTATTCAGCTTTTTCAGTTAAAGGTTTTTCAAGCTCCTGTTCCTTGGTACATGAAAAACAACCGCATTCACAAATACCTCTATATCTCAATAATTAAAAATAAATTTAAAATTTTTGTACAAGATGCGAAAGACAGCTTGAATAAATAACGAAAATTATTTGGCAATCAATTAATTAGACAACAGTGGTACAATACGAAGGCGAAAACGGAGACACCCGATAGATTTCGTTGTTTAATAACTTATACTGCTATTATTTTTAAAAAAATTAGCATCATACTGCTAATCTTCCTGCTATGATTAAGGAAATTGTTGTGGAGAAACGCCGACTAAGACGTTTATGACAGTATTCTCATCGCCCACATGATAGGACCAACTTTAGAGCTGCACGTGAACTTAAGGAGATGATCAAGAATGTTAAAGGAAAAAATAATGAATACATGCAGAATCTATGTTTCACTGATACAAATTACTGATATTGATTACTGTATGTGGAAGGCGACTAAAATATTTAAACAGCCTTGCTTAGCGCCCCTCTTCACTCATCTTCACCCTTGAAGATTGGAAGCAATGACTGAGCAGGAAGCAATACTGAAAAGGCTCTTTTATTTGAAGATAATTTAGAACACGTTTTCAATCTCAAGATGTAGAATGTGACAGCGCAGGAAGAAGACATTTTAAGGTTGGTAGTAATGAATCCACAATAGTAGCACCATGTGGAACAAATTACAGGTCGTAATGTAAAGCGTGCTATTTCTGAATTAAATCCTCAGAACGCTTCAAAATACCTTCTCATTACAGGGAGAATGGTGCACGAATTACAGAGAAAAGCCCTCCTTATCCTTATTCTTCTTTTGCATTTCAAGGATTAGGAATCTCTGAACCTCTCCGAACTCTTCCAAACCTCTCAAATCTGCCCAATCCTTATGCTTATCATGATAATTAATGCAGTGTTCCGCTTGAGGTATTTCCCCAACCAGTGAAAAGTAGCAAAAATTATCATGGTATTGAAGCCAGATAATGAGGTCAACTCGTATCGTCCTATTAGTCTACTCCTGGTGATGTCAAAGGTTTTTGAAAGAATATGTCTGGATCATTTGAAATTAGTGATAGAAGATCGTCATCTCATTTCGGATCACCAGTTTGGAATTCGTCAGCCGCATATTACCTTAGTTAGAGCATGTACATAGATTGAAAAGCGTCATCCAAGAATATTTGGAAGAAAATAAGTACTGTCCGGACTGGCATACTCATCTACTCGATAAATTAAAAGCTGTGTTACTGTAGAGCCTGTACATTGTTATATTATCGGATCTTAGCTACAGATTATTTTACGTTCGGGTTGAAAATGATAAAGACAGGTTTGAAAGAGATCAATGCCAGTATTCTGCAAGGAAGCTTTCGGGGACCGATATTATATGTTCTGTTTACAGCTAATTTGCCTGTTCTTGAAAATTTAATCATTGTTACCTTTGCTGATAATAAGGCAGTCATGTATTACGACGCAAACCCAACTGTTGGGACCGAAGAGTACAGATGTATCTAAGTGTGCTAGAAATTTAGCTGAAAATGTAGATCAAGGTGAACAAGGACAAGTCTACGCACGAAACATTTACTACCAGAAGGGCAACTTTTTCTCCTGTCCAACTCAACGGCAAGAATGTTCCACTAGCAAGTGATTTGAAATATCTAGTAATGTATCTAATAATGGGAGAAGTCTGACTTGTCGCAACGCATCCAAATGAACAGAAAACAGCTGGGTTTAACATTTAGAAATGTATTGGTTTACTGGCAGCCGTTGCCAGCTTTCGATTGAAAACGACGTCTTTCTTAATAAATCCATGCTGAAGCCAATTTTAACCTATGGGATTCAGTTATGGGGCGCAGGATCAAGTTCGGATATGGAGATTTTGCAACTTTTTCAATCGAAAGCCCTGCTGGCCATATTAAATGCACCGTGGTGTAGTACCAATGCCGATATACACCGAAATTTGGATGTGCGAACGGGTTGTGAAGAAATACGTAGTTTCAAATTGTAAATACACCTAACGCCTAAATAATCACGTTGATCATCTAGCGTTAAATCTGTTAGATAGCAGCAAAGATACACATAGACTAAAAGTGCTACTGCACTGGATATAGTGTAGTAATATTTTTGTAAATGATTGGTGTGTTTGAGTGTCAATATTGAAAATAATTAAATAAACATTTTAAATTATATTCATTAAAGTTCGGGGTACAAATATCTAAATCATGTAAGCATATTATTATTTGTCATTTTTTTAGAAGTTTTTTGTTTTTTATCTTCATTTAATTTATTGTATACAATTAAGGACAATATAATGTGTTTTTATGTAAAAATTCGTATATTATACCATTCAAATCCTAGTAAAGGTAGTTACTTTTATACGGATTTGAATACTAGACAGTGGTTACCGGTGTACTTTGATGGTTGGGGTTTAATTAACCATACTCTCTCAGGAATGGTCGGCCTGGGTGTGTACAAGACTACACCTCATTTACACGTCATACACATCATCCTCATCTCATTGGGTCATGGGGTTGCTTATTATTCTGAATTGAACAGATTGCAACGTACACTCGTTAGATTATAAAAAAAATTTTATTATACGATTGGGTTCTAATTTTTCATGTCTTTCTAAGCGATATGCTGCATTTAAGAACAGGTTATGCCTTTAAAAATAGTCATATTAAAAAAAAATTATTATAATGTATGAAAATAATATTGTATTGTGTGAAAATGTATTGTATGTATGAAAATTGGGTAAAAATTTGTAAGATATGAACTTTGAAACAGCATATTTCAATAACTGAAGTATGTACATAAGTTTTTTCTTGATTTATCACAATTACTCTTTGGCAGAGACAACGGCGGGTGGATCTGCAACAGTGGGTTTTGATATGTTAACCTGTGAACAGCGTTTGTCATTTTTTTAAAAGGTAACTTCACGGGTAGATAGCCTACCTTTTCATGATAATCATCTGTGTAACAAAATCTATTTATTGTTCTATTAAGAACACAATTTGTAGATATATCTGTAAATAAAAAAGAAAAAAACATAGGCGCGCTAGCTTATTGCAGGCATAAATCAAATATCGAATATGCTGAGAAGGATCTCAAAAAAATTGAAAACTCAGTTTAATTCGTGGTTAATACCGCGGTATGCTTTTAGTACCAGATCTCTTATTTTTCTTAGGAAGAGTTTTTACGATTGAGAAAAGAAATAATTTTGATTACTGCCAAGCTTGTGGTATATTGTTGTTAATTATTACATAATTGATTTTTATCAGCCTGTAGAAAATCGTAGTATTTATAACTGTATCAATTTATTTAATTTTATGAAATAATTAATTTGTAGATCTCTGAGCTTAAAATAGTTGAATTAAACTGTGATACCTAATGTTTATCTTTAATTTACGGAAAGATTATTTATAAAAATTGTATTAATGTGCGATGAGAAGATTGAAGGTTGGCCTGCGTGAGAAGCTGCTGCAGGATAAAATCAATTTTGTATTGAGTGATTAAATTTTCCGCCATGACCAACGTTAGGACCATCCAATTTCCTTTTGGTAAGCATCGTTACTTTACTCTGATCCTTCTTTATCCTAAATGCCAAAGAAAGTTACCGATCCAGATTCGTTCCCTACTGAAAATTGGGTAAAAATTTGTAAGATATGAACTTTGAAACAGCATATTTCAATAACTGAAGTATGTAGCTAAGTTTTTTCTTGATTTGTCACAATTACTCTTTGGCAGAGACAACGGTGGGTGGATCTGCAACAGTGGATTTTGATATGTTAAAATTTTCCATTCCTAGCTGGGGAACCAATCCCAACATTTTCAGTTTTTTACTTTCTCTTGCCTATATGAATATATAGGAAGGAAAGTATTGTTTTCATGTCAATTTTTCGAAATCGAGTTTTTTCGTGTTGGATCTGCACGTTTTCAGACCCCCTAAACCCAAAACAATGTTTTTTAGTGATTTATCTCTGTGTGTGTGTGTGTGTGTGCGTGTGTGTGTGTGTGTGTGTGTGTGTGTGTGTGTGTGTGTGTGTGTGTGTGTGAGATTCGAAAAGATTGAAATTCGAAAAGCACCTACTTTCCACCCTGCAAATGACACTTTTACTTCATTCACTACAGGGTCTGGCTGTATAGTGAAATGAATTACTCTCGGTGGAGATAACTCTGATTAGTGCCTTTTACACCTCTACCTCTTCTGTTCTTAAATAGTTCAGTCATATAATTGGCTGACTATGTGATAAGAAACAGAACTATTTTTTGTAGCCCTGGAACCAACAGATTGAGTGAATTTTATTTAATACTCCACTGCCCATAATGGGCACTAATAGTATTTATGGAGTCAAAACAAAAGAAATAATGGCGGCTGGATGATCTCGTAGGCTGTTCTGAATCATGCC
Organism: Catonia carolina; assembly: GCA_035578175.1. Lineage (NCBI taxonomy): Eukaryota > Metazoa > Arthropoda > Insecta > Hemiptera > Achilidae > Catonia > Catonia carolina. The sequence goes on along the minus strand of JAQMRL010000001.1, from coordinate 131,321,734 downwards.
ACCGTCAGTCCATCGTGTTGGTTTACATAAACTATGGTTAAATAATTTTTACTATAGAAATGTTTCGTAGTATAACAGTAAATATTATAAACAAATCAACGAATTGAGTTAGTTTATACAGTTTTTGTCAAAAAACTATTGCCGGGGTATAACTAAAAAAATTCTTTAGTTTAACTTTTAAAGTTCTCAAATATTTACTATTATTTTTGCTTTCACGAGTTACAAATCATCCAGTATATTGTTTTTATACGTCTGGCAAACCCGAAGAAAAAAAAAGACAAAATGAAGAAAAACCGTGTACTTTAGGCCTATTAACATACAGAATTCACCGATCTATGAAGCTATCATTTACTTCTTTCCACGCCCCAATGCAGTGAGGAAGGGTTCAGGCACTATTCCTACTGTTGTAACATTGTAATTTAAACTCTGGAAATGTACATTAGCTACGTAGAAGAAATAATCAAGGTCAGTGGTGTGAAACTGTGTGAAATAATTGGCGAGCGGAAAGCTGCTGCGTTTCTGAAGAAACAAATAAAATAAAAAAATATGAATGAAAAGTATTGGACCTTGCAAATTTGGTGTGAAGGTCTCGGTGTGACAAATCTTTTACTTTCTCTTGCCTATATGAATATAGGAAGTAAAGTATTGTTTTCATGTCGATTTTTCAAAATCTTAATATAGGTAGTATATTTTAGGGAAAAGTGTATATAATTATATTTGTAGACAATTTCAAAACCTACAACTTTTATTTCAAATTTGCCTTTGTATAACGCTTAGTTCAGTGGTAATTTGTGGTTTTCTGTTTTTTCTTCATGAATCTGTAGGTAAAATTGGATTTTTTAAGATTACGGCCTTAGTTTGCATTTTACGATAATAATGTATGTAATAAAATTTATAGGAAATTAAAAAATAAACTTTCATCTTAAGTATTTTTCTCTACAGAGTCTAGTTTAGTGTCAAAGAGTAATTTTCTGTATTATTAAACCATAGGCCTACTAATGTTGATTTTCGTTTTGCATCTTTTACTAATGATTAAAATTAGGTTATGTTTTTTGAGGTAAGTTTTTTGGTTTATTTCTAATGTTTTATTAGTTATTATTATGTCTTTGTTTGGCATCTATTATTATTAGTTTGGCATCTAGGTCTGTTATACAAAATTAAAATGAAATTAGAATATCCTTACTTCTTGATTTTTAAAAACTATCTTTTAAATCGTTTCTTCCAAGTTAAATATGATAATGTCTTTTCCAATTTCTACTTATTAAATTCCGGCGTTCCTCAAGGCATCATTTTGAGCCCATTCTTATAAACGCTTTATACAGCCGACCTTCCAGAACATGAATCTGTAATGACGGCAACGTTCGCAGATGACACAGCGATTTTAGCGGCGGACGCTTCTCCGACATGTGCCTCGGAGAAGTTACAAACCCATCTTGACAACATTCACGAATGGTGTAAGAAATGGAGAGTGAAGATTAATGAGGATAAGTCAACGCACGTAACATTTACGTTAAAGAAACCAACATGTCCAGTGGTCAGCTTGAACGGTACTGTAATTCCACAGAAGGATGAAGTTAAATATCTGGGTTTACATCTAGATCGAAGACTCACGTGGGAAAGACATATATGGGCGAAACGAAAGCAACTTGGGCTGAAGTTACGTCAATTATTCAGGCTCTTAGGCAGTAGGTCTCAACTCTCCCTTGAAAATAAAGTACTCGTATACAAAGTAATACTCAAACCAATTTGGACGTATGGGTTAGAGCTATGGGGTACAGCTAGTTCATCAAATATAGAAATACTGCAGCGCTTTCAATCAAAATGCCTGAGACTGATCACTGCAGCCCCATGGTACGTAACAAATGAAATACTACACAATGACCTAAACCTGCCCTTCATAAAAGAAAAAAATAAACAACATAGCGAAAAACATTTACAAAAACTAGAAGACCATCAGAATCCATTAGCAATTAGCCTCCTTGACAACAGCGAAGATACTTACAGACTGAAACGCTTTAAACCATTGGACTTACCTCTACGATTTTGTTAGTTAATTTAAATATTTTTTCATCTTTTCTACTTCAATTCCTAATCATCAGCATCTCATAATTGGCGTCGTTTTCATCTCTACCATCGTCATTGTCATCTCCAACTTCAACACTTTGTGTTTCGGAATGTTGATTCACGGTTCATCAAGTTTGATTTTGTATAGATATATTTTTTGTTTCTTCACAGTTCGGTCTTTTTCAAGCACACTACTGAGTGTCGTTTGTGTTTTAATTCTAAGGACATTACTCAGATTTTCTCACATTTGCTTAAAGTTATTTTATTTATTAACTGATTGTAAAAGAAAAACTATACTGTTAAAAAAAAAAAATTATGTCTTTATGTCATTATGTCTTTATTTACATGGGCAAGAGAAAGTTTTGTGAGTTTTTCATACCAAATTTTATTTCTTGTTATTTGGCGTTTGTATTACAGGTATAAAAATCTGAATGTAAGTATTCGTATAATGGCTCTTAAAGTCGTTTGCATTTGTTTTAATATGACTTGAATTCTTCTAATGGGATTTTTAAGTAAATTAAGTTTTTGGTTGGAGTGACCTTGTAACTGATGAACTGTTGGTTTGAATGATTAAAAGTAAGAGAATAAAATAAAGAGTTACAAATTCTAAAATATTTTATTATAAAATAATCTATTTGAACAATATTTTACAATCATAAATTAAATAAATAAATACAATTAAGCAAATAAATAATATATAAATATATTATATTAATAATATAATAAATAACTTTCATAAAATGAATTTCTTTTAAGTGGTTTATAAACTAAAATCAGAGCAAAAGAAATGACACCAGACTAATGGAGCATCTCGAGCAAATTCATTAACAGTTATTAATAGCACGCATTTATAAAAAAAGTTCATCTAAATCTTGATTGGAGGATTAACTCTAAAAATTTCTGCTGCTGATACATTTATAAGCATATTATTTAATTTTTTTTGTCATCAGTCTCTCGACTGGTTGATGCAGTTCTCCAAGCTGTTATTATTTCATAACAAGATGAAAAATTCATTGTTTAATTTTTTTAACACGTGTATTTTATAGTAAAAAATAAGCTGTCTTCTACAACCGGCTGATTTTCATTCAATCAATAAGATTACGAGTATGAGGATTACTCGTAGTATGACATAAAAATCAAAAAAAGTATATATAATATTTTTTGATGATTGGTAAAATACATTTTGATTGATCTGGTACACTTAATCTTAAATTAAAAATCAATTGTTTATTTGTTGCTTTCTCTTACCTATATGAATACATAGGAAGGAAAGTATTGTTGTCATGTCGATTTTTTGAAATTGAGTTTTCACCAGATCTACACGTTTTCAGACCCCCGAACTCAAAAACATGTTTTTAGCGATTGGTCTGTGTGTGTGTGTGTGTGTGTGTGTGTGTGCGCGCGCGCGCGCGCGCGCGTGTGTGTGTGTAAACAAAATGTCTCAAGAACGGAATATTGTACGAACTTGAAACTTGAAACTTAAGTTAGGTACTACTAGAGCATTTGACACAAATATTTTCATCAAAATCTGTCAACCGGAAGTAGTCGTTTATTCGTGTCATTTTTTCACTTTTTTTGCAATTTTTTGCTCAAAAACGGCTTTTACGATTTTTTAAAAATCGCCTCATTTACTAAATTTTTTATGCTCTATAAGATAGGGTAGGCGCCATGTCTGCTGAAATTCTTGGGGAGGGTATCCTCTAGTAGAAAAAAATGTTTTTTTTTAAGATTGCGGCTTTAACATGCATTTTAGCTCAATACTGTATAAAATAAAAGTTGTAGAAAACGTAAAAACCTACAACTTTTATTTCTAACATTTTTTTTGTATAATGCTCAGTGTAGCGGTAATTAGCAATTTTCTGTTTTTTTCACGAAAATGTGTAAAAAATTGTTTTTTTAAAATTTCAGACTTAGTATGCATTTTACTACAAAAGTGTATACAATTAAATTTATAGGAAATTAAAAGATCTACTACTATTATTTATAGAAGTTTTCTCTACAGAGCATAGTTTAGCATGAAAGAGTGATTTTCCGTATTATTAAGTCAAACTGAGGTTGATTTTCATTTTGCATCATTCACTCATAATTAAAATAAGGTTATGTTTTTGAGATTAGTTTTTTGTTTATTTCTAAAATTTTATTACCACTAATCTTAGGTGACATTGTTCATTATTTGCATTAGCAAGAGAAAGTCGTGTGAGTGTTTCACATCCGATTTTTGGTTTTGTATCAGACTGTTTTGCTCATTAATACTGATGCAAAGATAAAGAGTAGCAGGTGAAAATGATTATATGAAAAAAATACCAGATCTGATCAGGAAACGAACCAGGACCTATAGTAGCCAGTTGTGCTGACAACTACACCAACAAGTCGACCCAAAGGTAATTTTTATGTTAATAACTTTACCGTCCATTCTTTATTCTTGATATGTTGCAAAAAAGAATTTTAGACGGTCCAAGTGGTTAAGAGTTAGTATACACCGGAGTGCAATTAATATTCGTGAAAACTCCAACGTTCTTTCCGCAAGCACCGATGTCAAATTTCGTCGTATTATTTACAGCAGTCGATTTACATACTATTTACAGTTTTTTCTCGATAATCCTGCATTTCAATCATCTAAGGCTACAGGTGTTGGATTGTCGAGAACAAGCTGCATTACTTTACTTTGGTACAACAACCATACTATAAATAGCTTTTAGATATTACAAGCAATCTCGTGTGAATTAATTTAATACTAATTTATTGACAAAAATATAAATACTTCCTGGATAACGCAGTAAAACAGTGGGACCTCTATGTAACGAATTTAAAAATCCAACTCAAAATTTTATTAAATAAAGATTTTAATTATGCAGAGGAAACTAGGAATCCCAGTCTTATATCGTCACGAATAAGTTTTAATTCATAATGGATTGAGTACAATTAATTTTATAGAAAAACTAAACCAGTAGGCTAAAGAAGTTTTTATAACTTACATGTTTCCCAGGTTGTCTGATAAGAGTAGTATTGTATATTAAGAGTCGTATTCATGATATTGATAATATATACTACGAGTATTTGTAGGACTTCCCTTGTAGGTATAATGCATTTAGGCTATGCATAACAATTTACAAACCAAACAGTAAATAAAAGTACGTATTTTAATATTGTGTTAAGTAAAACGTTTACAGAAATTTATGTTTTACCAGTTCAACAGAAATAACCAGTCTGTTATACGCTGTCAAGAATGCTTTGTGTTCGTAATATGTACAATTTAGTTACGGAAATGAAAAGAGAAACTACCCGAAAACCAACATAGAAGTTCAAAATACTAAGTTTATCGTCATTATTCTTACAGAACATCGCAAGAATTACACTATTTCGTTAACAGTTATAAATTACAATTACAGTTACAGTTATAAATTTGTAGTATCAAGTGACTTTATACAGTTGTTTTATTAAAATGTTACAGTGCAGTAAAACTAATTCGTAAATAAAGTTTTTTTATAGAGATGTTTGTTATATGGAGATTTAACTGTATAATAGTCCTACACCTCAAAACTTAAGGTCCCGGTTTCAATAACCAGTTTGAGTGCAAAAAATTTCAGTAAACTGTTGGGTAGAAAGCCGAATACCAAAGTAGTCGCTAATGAATGCTATGAACAAAATACTTAGATCAACAGTTTTTCCTATGCATGTCATACATATGGACCAGGAAGAAATAAATAATTTATGCCCATTCATATTACGTTTATTTATAGAAACAATAAGTTCATCTCAATGCGGCTGAGTCCGGGAACTAATTAATGTAAAAAGCATACCATATATACTGTACAATTTTTGGAAGTACTGTTTACTAATCATTAAATTACGAAACTCAATGACTGTGTAAGTAAAGTAATAACAAACATATAAAACGAATCACCGTACATAAAAACGTTAGTCTATGTGGTCGGACTCTCGTACTTATTTTTATTTATCGTAGCTTGTCTCACCATTGATCGTTTTTTGTTAACCTGTGTTCAAAAAACTCTAGTCGGTCCTTTTAGTTACTTGCAGTAATTTCAGTTGGTTTATTCTTAGAAATTGGTATAGAGCGTCGACGTTCGTAATCAAAACTCCTCCTGTAATCGATTACTTGGCCTCTCAAAACTTTGTCATTTTGTTTCACCTTAAGTCCCCTGTTTACAAACCTACGATGTCCTCTATACATTTTAGAAATTCGTGGACCTTTACTTTGAATGTTAGTTCTTGATTCGAAAGGCGAATCTAACGAGGGCAGCTCCTTCGGTTTAGGTATGGGCCGGATTCTCTTAGAATTTATATTTTCGTAATATGACATCGTATTGTAGTAAACAGGGTTATTATTTTTGAATCCAATCTTTTTCTTTTTGGTATAGCTGCTTGGCTTCGTCTTGGCGATTTCTCTTGAATGGTGTGCTACATTGAAACCAGAGGACATCGGTATACTGAATGAATGACTGGATAGTGGCCAAGTGCTTCTTCCGTAGAAATTATCATTTTTGATAGGGAGTACATCCGCTGCGTAGTAGCCGTTCGTGGAATAATGTCCAATGGGACTGTAAGGCATGGGACCAGCTTCTGTGATGATAACTGATCCAGGCCATCGGTCTCCTATCGCCATACTTGGCAAGAGAACTAAAACCGTTATTAACCACGCCATGTCTCACCGGCTGCAAACAAATAAGAAAAACGCATCAAAATTTATTTCTAGAAAATTTTATTTTAAAAATAATGTATTTTTCAAAGATTTGTAGCGCTATTTATACAAAGTGTCTATAAAAGGAATCCCCCAACTATAGCAAGTGATTGTGAAGTTAAAAAAACAAAGAGTTCATATTAACATAGGTTCGGAAACGCCCCGATAGTTAGTTAAGGGTAGCAAAAGATTTCGATTGAAATTCAGTTACCCTCCTATGGTTTTTTAATCTGAAAAATTGAATAAACAGGTCCCAGAACTGTTTCTCCAAAAGTTTTAACGGTATCTGACATAAAACACAAAATTAGAGGTCGAATAACACTCTCTTAGGGTTAAAGTAAAACAAAATTGTTAAATGATTAATTAATTCATTCATTTTCTGTCATTTTCCATGTAAAAGAAAACATTGATAAACATTATGTAACTAAAAACTAAATACAACATTTTTAAATTTGACCTTTGTTAATTTTAGACTATTGTTATTTACACCAGACTTAATTTTTACTAAAGAATTATTATTTTTCAACAGAATGACTTAATTTTTTCCATAGTTTAAAAATAGTTGCTTATCAGCTTTTTCATTAAATCTGAATGCAATGAAGAATTAAATTAAATGAATAAAGGTGTAACTTATTACCTACAATGTTCCTTTTAAACATTAAGATGTTATATAAATAGAAAGATTCCCAATGGTATATTCAAATTTCATAATGGTTATCTTTTTGTTATTTTTGTTATTATTGTAAACTAATATTGAACGACTCTTTTCTGGTAAAAATTGGTTGTAATGATAGTTTCCTTAAAAATCTTCGGACATTTGTTGTGTAATCTGTAAATGCAAAATACCAGTGGTCTGATAATACGGTCTGAAAATACCAGTGGACTGACTGAATCATTCACTTGCTTACTCATCACGAAATCTCCAGAACTACAAGACGTAGAAAACTAAGAATTGTCGTAAAGGTACCTTTTGAGTCATTGGTGCTCAAAAGGAAAGGATTAAGAAAAATTTTGCTTTTGAATGATACAAATAGAAAATATTTTAATATTCCCGGTATTTCATTCTCAACTTTGCAGGACAATTTTTAGGTTCCTTCTCAAGATCGAAAAGTTTCACATAATAATAAAAAAATGAAGCTTCTCAGAAACATCTTCAAAAGAAAGCTGTAAGATCTGTTAATTTAAATTACAATATTTTAAAATGGGAATCAAATCGAGCTGGGAAAATTATTTGTTAAATAAAATTTAGAAAAGAACGAAAGGAAATAATTATGCGTATTATTTTGGATTGCAAAAAATAAATGAATGCTGCATCTACGGTGAAGTTGTTTACGCACTAGATTTCAATGGGTACGATTATCGGCTAGTGCCTGTAAAAATTTAAAAAAATTTAATATACAGTTTCGTAGGTTAAAATAATCGTTAATGACTAAGATAATGATGTGACATTAAATAAAAATTATGGAAGAATAATCGGTTATGACAACAGAAATGAATTGCTTGTTATTTTTTTTAATTAGGCAAACATATTCAAAAAAACTGAGATATATACACTGTATTTATTATAGTACACTGGTAATAATTATTGTAATATAATATTTACTACAGGGTTTTAATAATTTATGAATTCGTTTAAAAATGTGGGGTTATAGTTGAGCAAGTAAAGTCAAGTCAATTAATTTATTTTCGGTGCTGTTCAATCACCCTTTAAGCGGTGTTTAGTGTATCGAATAAGTTTATACATTTCTAAAGTACTAGAATAAAATGTAGTCTTTTCCAACTGAAGGAATCTGATTTTTTCCAATTGAGTTTCCCGTTTTATGGGAGTGACTGATGATGGGAAAATATTCAATAGGTTGTAAAATCAACAGGTTGTCTCTCGTATCGAATCCTTTTTCATTAATAGAGATGATAATTGAAATAGCTGTTTCAAAAGTCCTCGGTTACAAATTATTTTAAATGAAATCATCAGTAGTCTTTTGTTGAATTAAAATCAGTAAAGGTTAAAATCACTTCTTAATCATACAGGAGCACTTAGGTTAGCGTTTTAATGAAATACATGAAAGTTAACAGCTATTTATCTGCACAAACGTAATATCTAGTCAGTTTACATACCGACGATAATCATATTTAAAAACAAGCATAAATTTGTACTAATGATGTATGCATGAAATCATGAGTAATCTTCTTTTTAATATCTATATTTATTTTAGATTGCATCAACTGTAAGGTAAATTTTGTTGGGTAAAATGGTGCGTTATTATTCACTTTGCTCATAATATACAGGGTGAATTGTTGAATTATTTTCACTCTACTAGTTCAAGGGCTACAAAAAATAGTTCTGTTTCTTATCACATAGTCAGCCAAATATATGACCGAAGCATTTAAGAACAGAAGATGTAGAGGTGTAAAGACACTAGTCAGAGTTATCTTTTCTGAGAGTAATAAATTTTATTACGAGTATATAGTCAGACCCTGTGGTGAATGAAGTGAAGGTGTAATTTTCTGGGTGGCAAGTAGATGCTTTTCAGAGGGTTGGCATGCTGATAAGCATATTTTAAAATCAGTGAGGAAATCATGGTAAACCATCCGATTCCTTGTTTTACTTAGTGAAGCCTTTAAAGGTTCAAAGCAGCCTTTCAGCTGATGATCTAACCAACAACATCAAATACTACATCATTACTACATCCTGAGTGGAAATCGTACCAGTCACCAGTGGTGAGTATTGAAGGGTATCTAGGTAATCCGAGACGGACCATAAATACCTTAAACCTAAAAATGTAACATAATAATTGTAGTATTTAATGGTACATAACACAACACTGCATTTTATTATTAGCGTAGAATTTCATTAGGTACGATGACTGGTCTACAGATGCGGGCCACCTCTAACTGGACGTAATTATTTCCAGTACGAATCTGGCGCAAATGTAGAGCCGTAGCTAACACTGTAGCCAATTAATGGAGTTAATGGAGTTAGGATAGCATAGACATGACCGGTGTCAAAGACCATCTCTAAAATCGTAGATTCAAGACCAGTGTACATGTAGCTGTGGTGTAAAGTGTGTGTTTTGTTTAACTTTAACGTTAATTATTAATCTTAACATTTAACATTTATAAATGCAAAATGTTAATGTTAAGATTTCATAAAACGTTAGCAATGCCAACCCTACTCTATGGCAGTGAAACTTGAATGCTATCAAAGCGAGAGGAGAGTAGATTGCAAGCATCTGAAATGAAATTTCTTTGACATACGTATGGATGTAGTAGAGAAGATCGTTACAGGAATACCGAGATAAGGAAAGAACTCAACATCTTCTCTGTAAACGACAAGGTATCTCAGAACAGAATGCAGTGGTTAGAGCATGTAAACAGAATGAGGGTGGATAGGATACCTAAGCAGTCACTGGGCTATAAGCCGGAGGGCAGGAGAGAATGAGGACGCCCGAGAAAGAAATGGGCAGATTTGAGAAGTTCGGAACAGGCAGAGATGCCTAATTCTTGAAAGGCAGAAGAAGAAGAACATTTAACATTAATTAAAATGATTATTTAGTATTTAACACTTTACACTTATATGTATCATGGCCCATGACTTAAGTTCGTAAAAAAAAGTTAGGGGGAGTGATTTAATGGGAGATTACCTATTATGTGAACTCACCCTTTGCTACCGCCAGTGACCTTCCAGTTTCTAGCTATACTTCGGGATGTAAGAGATACTCAGTTTATTCCATAGATTCTGTACTAAAAACCTGTACTCATGTATGCACTCGCGTGCAAAAAAGTACAAAAGGTAGGACACAATGGTTCAGCGTATGCAAGGAAATCACTGCGCCATGGAGGCGGCATAATTAAAAGCAAATGGTTCATTACATATTCTGTTCATTTCTTAATTACTGTACTTACTTAATCTCTACTTACTTAACTCTACTTACTTAATCTGTAGTTACAATAATACGATTATTCTATTAATTGAAATTATTACAAAATTTTTATCAGAAGAAACTTTTGTTTTCGCTACTTTTAATCTCTGCATACTCTAATCTACTTAAAGGAACGTTCCGGTTGATAATATCATTACATTGTAAGAAGGTGAAGATGCAGAGGTGAAGGATATTGTTAATATGTTTGTGGGCTTTAATATTTATTATAATTTTATTGTTTGTTACAAAATAATTTAAATCGAGTTGTCAAAGTCTATAACTAACTCCTAGTGGGTTTTTGAGTATTTAAAACTTGTATTAAAGCATGTGTGATGGTCCATTGTTTTAAGTTCGTAGAAAAAATTATTTAGATATTAACTAATGAACTTAAATTCTCCAGAACTAATTGCTACCGAGATAATTATTCATATATTTCAGTTCATTCTTGAGGTTCCGTACTTAAAACACATGCACATATATATGCTCGCATGTAAGAAAAAGGTCGAATAATAAAGCAAGATGGAACATTAGGTAAATTAACTTGTTTGTTTATTTTTTGTGTCAGAAGGTATGTCATTTAGTCTTGGTTTATAAATATGTAAGAAGAGTACTCTTTACAAATTGTATTTGTGTTAGAGGGAGAGTGTAGTTTTGACATTACACAGCATGTGTGACACTTTAAAGCAATATAATATGAAAAGAGAATTTTTTTCTTAAATTCCATATTTAATATTAGTATATGATATGCTGTCTCTAATTATGTTATGAACTATATTAACACAAAAAGTTGACGTAATTTTACAGAGTCATAAAACAAATGGTACCTTCCACATAAACAATCAAAGAACTCTACATTGTTGTATTTATTGGCTGTTTTAACCTGTACTGAAACATCAGTCAGGTTTTTCCAAAATTATTGTGTCAAAAAGGGCTTAATAGAATTAAAATTTGTCTCTCTCTATAGTCTTACAGAAGATTTAAAATTAAAAGTAATTGCAACATTTTTATGATTTTAATTTTTTCTGTTAAATTTTGCGTTAGATTCTATTTGAAAGTCATATTAAAAAAACTCTTTGTCACAAGAAAACACTTATTCGAAGATTTGCGCTGGAGATTTCAGTTATAGTACACAACTTACTAAATATAAATAAATTTGGTATTTTTATTCTTTGTTTAGGTTTAAATATCCTAAAAATTGGACAGCCCAACAGAACGAATTTTAAAATATTCCTTAGTTCAGGGATTATGAAACTCTTGGAAATCTATTGTTTGGTTAAACTTAATTTTTCTTACTTTGTGTGAAAAATAAAAATGAAACTGAAGACTTTGTGGTGAAAAATTTCGTTTAATTAGAAAGGGAAATTTTAAATAATATTATGTAATAACTTTGGAAGAGTTTTTAAAACTAGCTGAGAATTAAACTTAGCAGTCGTACGTTTATATTACTGGCTGACGACTGAGATGGTCATTAAACAAAATTTCCAATATCAAGTTATTGTCGTCGATAAAATCGTGGAATATAAATCTCTCAAAGTATAATATTGAAATATTTGTGATAATTAGCCTATAATAGCATAACAGATTATGTGTTCTTTTAATGTTTCTGATTAGTTCTTCACAGATATGAACGACTTGAAGTGAAAAATTCCTTTAATGAGACGACGCGTCTCATGGCAGATGGGAATTTTTTAAAAGGCTTACCTTTGACTTATGATAAAAATTAGTGATTTCTGTATCTACTCTTTAAAAGAAGTCGAATGACACTTTTTTGTTTCCAAATTCCAACTTTGATTTCTTGACTTCCGGTTTTGGGCCACTTCCGGTCAAAACCGAAATTTCAAACTCAATTCAGGCTCACTAACTTTTTGTGTAGATTACGAATCCGAAAACCGTTGGTTGATATTTGTTGTAGTTTCTGACTTTGATTTTTTACTTCTGGTTTTGGCCCATTTTTAATCAAAACAGGAAATTTAACCTCAGTTTAGGTCCACTTCCTGTTAGTGTAGATTACAAATCCGAAAACCGTTAATTGCTCTTTTTTAGTTTCTGACATCTGCGTGTGACGGACGGACAAACGGGTGAATGGACTAAGGAAAACTATAGATGACAATTTGAAAAATTGTACCAAAAATTTAAATAACATTACCAGTTCTGCTTTAAAACAGTAATTTTCCATAAAAATAATAAATCTGTTGTTTAGTTGTCTCTCTACAAGAATTGATTTTTACTAGACTTAGGTATCTAAACACATAAGTTCTACAAGAGAAGGTAAGATATTAGTTTTTAAGGCCAGTCTACGTATATTTATTTGTTTTACTATATGTGTGCCTGTACTATTTTACCAAATACTCCTCTACAGTCTTAGGTGGAGTTGGATGTATATTGCTGTTACAACTGTGATGTTAGTTCTTAAGTTTTATTGGTTTTCATGTTATGTTTGTTAGAACTACAATGAAACCACTTTAAAGCGCTTGGATTCGTGTACTATTTTAAAAATTATTTGATAAAAATCCAAGTAGGCCCTACATGATTTCTGTCTGTGAGATATCAGCCACAAATTTTCTGTGGTTATTTTGCCTGTGGTACTCGGTAGTGATAAAGGTTAAGGTTAACTTAAAAATATTCTTTTTAGCTATGGTACTTCTACGATATTTTTACTTTCTCTTGCCTATATGAATATATAGGAAAGAAAATATTGTTTTCTTGTCGATTTTTTGAATTCGAGTTTTCCCCGGAAATACACGTTTTTAGCTTTCTGAACCCAAAACCATGTTTCTACCGATTAGTCTTAGTGTGTCGGTCTGTGTCTGTGGACAACATAACTCGAGAACGGAACATCGTACAAAGTTTAATCCTAGAATCTAGTTTAAACCTGGATTCTGAGTTAGGTACCATGAGGGGGCCGACACAATATTTTCATCAAAATCTGTCAACCGGAAGTAGTAGTTTACTCGTGCAGTTTTCACTTTTTTAAAAAACGTCTCATACGATTTTGAATAAAATTGCCTCGTTTACTTTTTGTGCTCTACAAGATGGGGTAAGCGGGATGTCTGCTGAAATTCAAAGGGGGCTGTGGTAAACATTTTTTAAGACCGCAGCTTTAATATGCATTTTAGATCAAAAGTGTATACAACCAAATATATAGAAAGTTAAAAACTTTTATTTCAAGAGTTTGTTTTCTACAAAGCTTAGCGTGAATTTGCGAATTTCCATATTTTGCTCATCAAAATTTAAGTCCAAGAGTTGATATCCATTTAACGTCATTCACTAATGATTGCATCAGGTTACATTTTCATAAATTGCATTAGCAATAGAAATTCGTGTGTGTTCTTAACACCAGATTTTTCCTTAAAATAATAAAAAAAGGATCTATTGGAGGAGTTCTCAAAATAACTTCTCAACAGTACAGTACTAAACTTGGCGTAACAAAATATATTTAGTAGTTTTTTGACAATGTTTACGATTTTTTATCCCTGCACATGATTCCTTTCACATTTCCAGTGATTTTCAGATGTTCATTCCACAATACTAACTAGATTTAATGAATAAATTAAATTAAATTCATACAGTAATCCACCTGATAATCCCAAGTCGATTAGATTTGGGAATTATATTTACCCTAGATATTATCTGGGGTATATTATCAATAGGAAACTACTGATTGTTTCAAACAGAATTAACAACTTTATATTAAATTCTGCTGCAATACTCCATCTGCATTGTTTTCCAATAAATCTTTATATTTTTAGTGCTTTGGATCGTTCAAGAAAGAAACTTGTATTTAGTTGTAAAAGAGTGTCAGATGATGGTTGATATTTTATGAGCGAGAATTCAGCGCTTATACTTGTATGTGTGCTTGTGTACACTAGCAATGTTATAATAATGGGACTAATTTGAATGAGAGATTGTCCCCGCCTTGGTAATAAACACCACTGTAATTTTGTACTCAGTGAACGCCCATAATTTTAAAATGTGCTACTTCCCGAATACCTAATATAGGTTTATGTTAGAACGTTTGCTATTACATATCGTTGCGATAATTTATTTTATTCTTTTCTGTTGTAACTGATTTTAAAGCTTAGCCTACCATGAACATGTCAACGTTGAATCAATTTTGTAAATTATTAACATTAATATCAACTACTTAATTACTAACATTAAATGAGTTACAGACATTATAAATAATAAAACACTTCACATGTCTAAGCAGAAAATCATCAAAACAGGGACCTTTGACTTAGCCATCGGTACGCTTACCGACTCAGCCACCGAGAAAGCTTTTTGAGAAAAGAAACTGTTTTCAAGTGACTATTGAGCGTTTTGACAAAAGGTTTCTTACTTCAAAGAGTTTATTAACCGGCGAATTTCTTCCAGTTTTCCAACTTACCCTGTTCGCAAATATTAATATTTTTAAATTTTTCAATTTTTTCTCGGTGTTCCCGTAAATAGGTTCTCTTTCAGGAAATTTAGTAGGTATTGTAGGCTGCCATAAAATACGCAATTTTCCCTTCGTTAAGGTATAGCCGTACTCTTTAAAAATATGTTTATATTTGTTCAATAAAAGTAAGTTACATTATAAATTAGATTGGATTCTTTACATGAAGGAATTTACTGTAAATCAAACTAACCCAAATCAAGTTAGCCCATCTTAAAAAAAATTAATTTTTTAATTTAACTTGTGTAAATTATAACGTAATAATTGTTTCTCTGTTAAATTTACACTTGTAACGTTCTAATGGTTTTGAATTTTCGATTTTATAAAACATCTATTTCCTTTTGCAGTTGCTAATGACTAAATTGTTAGTGAGACTTAAAAACGAGTTAAATTAAAATAAAATTATAAAGTTAAATAAACAAAAAAGTAGTTATTTTAAAAACATATTGGTTAGTTGGTTTATTAACTGGCATTCAATTATTTTTAGAATGCTTTGTTCTAATTAAGTAAGATCCTAATCGTGGTACAGAAGTATTATTCAAAGCAAGGAAATAAATTTGCAATGTACTATGAATAAACTTGAAGGAATCATATTTAATTTGTAAATGTTTATCGAGCATATATACATGTTAATTTGAGATTCAAAACAGCAAACAATAGTAGGCTTACGTTCTAGTTCCTACATATGGATATACTGGATGAAGTTCTATCAGCCTCACCATGCAATTATCTGCTCCAATTATAGATGAATTATTCACCTCTTTCTTTCCTATTAAGGGAGTGATTTTGAATCTTTCCTTACAGATATTTAGATAACACTAATTCTTTCACATGATACACGATTAAACAATCTTTGTAAAATTAATGAGTCATATTATTCTAACAATAATAATCGTCTATATTTCTAAAGATAAAATAACCTTGATTTTAAATTATGTAACCTTCTGATCCAGCTTTGAAGGT
Source organism: Catonia carolina (assembly GCA_035578175.1). Lineage (NCBI taxonomy): Eukaryota > Metazoa > Arthropoda > Insecta > Hemiptera > Achilidae > Catonia > Catonia carolina. The sequence continues at coordinate 131,305,653 of JAQMRL010000001.1, read as the reverse complement.
ACGTTAATAGATTAATTAAAAATAATACGGATGTTCGTTTTATACCCACTCAAATTTCGAATTGAATCACTAAAGATTAAGGCAACGCTAAGCAGAACTTTTAATATCAGTTTTGTATTACTGTTCAGTATATCTTCCCTTGAAAATTAAAATGAAGTTAAATATTTATATTTATCAGTGAGGAAGGCAACGATAAACCACCTCACTCCTCGTTTTACTTAGTAAAACTTTTGCAGGTTCAAACCAGCCTTTCGGCTGATGACCTAAACAACAACAAATATTTATAGTGATAAAACAAACACTGTAAACACAAAATTGAATTGAAAAAAAAATGAAATAAGTAAAGGTTCTGATCATTCTTTCTCTTGATCTTCAAAGTAATACATTTCATTAAAGGAAATATATATTTGTTTTAAACTTTATTTGTGAAATTCACAACTATAAGTAAACAACCTGTGAATATGATGGAGGGTGAAAGAATGAATGAGAAGGCAATTGACGTGCACGGAGAGCACCATCCATTTACAGTTCTGAAGAAATTTTGCATATCAGTTGCTTTTGATGATTGCAAAGTCTGCTGCGGAAGATTCGATAAAGTAGAAGAAGTCTGTTACCAGAGAAATTTCAAGGTCAATATGTAAAGTAGCGTTAAAAAGTAAGAGGGTGCATTGATAAATATTTGTAACGTCTTCGATTGAAACCTCTGAATCCGAGCTATTACTGACGGTTTAACATATATCCATAGATTTAACCGGCGTCGATTCCAATTGACCTAAGAAGGGATATACCGTCAGTTTTGTTCAATTGGGATCACTGAACATTGAGACATCAATCTGTACAGCAGCTAAAGTTTATTATCCAAGATTCGTCTTTTAACTGAAATATGGTAGTTTCAAATTAATAACCGATTAGAGTACAGTTCCAATTACCTCACTGATTCTACCAGTATAGGTAAATCGAAAAGAAACTGAAATTTGTAGAAAATATATTACCTGAAAAGTGGTTATTAATACTTTTTTTGTATTGAAATTATTTTGTTGACCGCCTCCGTGGCTAAGTGACTAGCGCGCTAGCCTACAAAGCGGAAGGTCCCGGGTTCGATTCCCGGCTAGGGCCTGTAAATTTTAACACGTTAAAACCTACCTTAACAGTACCAAAACCCACTTTAGTCGCTAATGACCAAGCTGTCGATGGGACTTTAAATAAACTAAAAAAGGTATTTTGTAATTTATAAGATACTGTACTTGCTCGTACATCGCTGGGAGTAAATATTTTCTACTTAAATAATAGTTGTGGTTTAAGTCACCAGCCAAAAGGCTGGTTTGAACTTCTAGAAGATTTATTAAGTAAAACGAGAAGTTAGGTGGTTTATACTTAGCCTTCCTCACTGAGTGAAAAAGTATGCTTGTCAGCACGCCAGGTTCTCCGAAAAGCATCTACTTTCCACCCCGCAAATGACACATTTACTTCATTCACCACAGGGTTCTGGCTGTATAATGAAATTTATTACTCTCAGAGGAGATAACTCTGACTAGTGTCGTTTACACCTCTACCTCTTCTGTTCTTAAATGCTTCAGTCATATATTTGGCTGAACATGTGACGAGAAACAGAACTATCTTTTGTAGCCCTGAAATTAGCACATCGAATGCAAATAATTTAACACTCCACCTGCCTGTTATGGGAAAATAAATAGAAATAATAAATAATAGTAGACGCCGTTATATACTGGGCTTATACTGTTCATTTATATGACTCCATCAGAGATCCAATCAATTTAAATTTGTGTAATATGACTATTTATTTCTACTTTTTAATTTCTGAACTTAATTACGTGGTAAATTAAAAATTTAAATAAAGGCAGGAGGACAAAAATCTAAAAAATTAAAGAAGCAATTAATGTTATAATAATGCAGTATTGTATAATATGTGCTATATTGCATTGTGTACGGTTAATCTTCTAACTTTGTATAACAGCAATGGACTGTATAAGTTTTAAGTAGTTATCTAGTTTTACTGCAGCGCCACTGTGTAACAGACTATTGTGTAAGTGAGATAAACTTTATTCACGTTAGAAAAGGAAAGGCTGCGTTTCATTATGAATGTATACTAATTTTATTAATTACATCTACTAATTGACTAATATTTAATACAAATGAAATAGAATACGAAAAGATAAATTTGATAAAAATATTGAAATGAAATTCCACTAATCTTTAGTGTATGCTTATTAATTTAATTAATTTTAATTTTCGTGGACCACATAGGAAACTTTGTGTGATAGCTTTCATGAGTTACTTGACAAGGCATAATACTGCTAAGTCAAAAGTTTCTGAACGTTTTTAGTTTTAAGCCGGTATCCAAAATCCATTACTACATATTTGATATAAAATTATTCCAAGTTTCACCTAATTGCTTTTGCGCTGTAAAGTATAATGTGCGAATAAGAAAACAAAATATAAAGAAGGTTTTTTTAATCTCACCAATCTGCTATAACGTGAGTTCGCTGAAATTCTTCAATACACGATATTGTAATATCAGTAAATAACATTTTTATGAATGTGAGGCGAAGTGAGCTGCTTCTCGTATAAATGAGAGAAGGCAGGCCTAGTCGTATAATAAATAAATGTGTTGGTACGAGGAGTTACAACAAATACCTTTTTATTAACAAATCATTACGTTGACATTTTAAGTGAATTGCATAAATTTTTAAATTAACGGTTTGAAGTTTTATGATACAATTTAATATGAGTGGAATTAATGAAAAAGCCGTAAGATTTACGAGTGAAATTGAATATGTAGTGATACTGAATTTTTGAGAATGTGTGTTGAGGATTGAACTAGGTGAGGTGACCTGAGAAATGAAAAATCGATAACTATACAAGTACGTGGGGAAAAAAAATTAAGCCATTAACTGTAGCTAAATTACTGAACGGACAGTTCAAAATATTTACAAAAAACCCTATTGTATTGTTTTTTCCTATGTAATAACGTTTAGGAATAAAGATTAACTGCAACATAAAGGCATAAAGGAAGAGAAAAATAAAGCAATTTTATTATATCGTGGTTTTTTGTTGACTTGAAAAAATTTTGTGAATATTTAATTTTTCAAAAAAATTCTTGAAATAATTTCCATTAGTTAATATAACAGTGTTTCACATTACAACCAGCATTGAATGAATGAGAGTAAAATCTCTTGAGATTATTTCCATAAAGTGACTGAGAAGAATATGTTCTTTGTTGATTACGTAAACTCTTTGATGGTTTCTTCATACAGCAGCAATATGTCGGTACGAAAAGAAAACAATTTGTCTTTGTCCATAACTTTGTTTCCTGCCGATCCACAGGTCCTTCTACTTCTATTGAAACTCACTATTTTCCTTTATTTTATTTTCTTGAAGTAGTTTCTGTTTTACCTCATTTATCATTCCGTCTATTTTTGTATTTTCCTTATTTTTATACTATTCGTTCTTTTGATACTTTCAGCAAAAATTTCTTATATCTTCCTTATATTAAATAGACAATTCAATGTTTCTATTTGTCTTAGAAATCTAAGAGTTACTTTGGAAAATATTTCTTTTGTTTCTCAGTACCTTATTTAATACTTTTTTAGTTTATACCGACATTATTTGGTTGTCAGTTATGACCGATAATTTCAGATATTTTTCAAATTCTAAAGAAATGCAACATACATAATTAAACAGGAGTGAAACTACTACTTTTTATTCTGCAGTCGTTTACGTACTAGTTAGAGAAATTCTTTTTAATAAATACACTAGCAACTCCCCACTCACTGCGTTTCGAGGCAAACTAAATTTAAAGCTTTTAATTTCTGACACAACCTTACACATTGAAAACAAAATTACGACACTGCAAATGCAACCAATCGAAAATAGGAATTTCAATGATAACAATATGAATCACTAGTGGAAGCGGAAGAATACAGTCTGAGTATAGGCCTAACTTAATATGTTGTTTTATAAGAAAACGTAGGTGAAATCTATTTCATTAAGAAATGGTACGATCTCTTTGATTTTTTGGAAGGTTTTTGTAATTTTCTATGCAGAAATTGGATATGAAGTAATTTTTTTGGATATCTGTCTCATAAATAATTTTCAAACTTTTTGTAAAAAGTTAAGAGTAGAGATGTTAAAAGGTGCTAAAAGAGTAAAAGGATGGTACTGTACCTTATTATTCATGACTGCAGATACAATACATTGTATAAAAATGGTAAAATATAATATAATTTTAATGTATAGAGTAGATGGAGGAACTTCACCAAACAAATAAAATAAAAAAATAAAAAAAATATAAAAATAACATTTTAACAAGAAAAATTTAAAAATCACGTAAAACCATATAACATGTTATTCAGGAAGCTCTAAGCTTCCAGTGGAAAAGGAGATTTTTAAATCGGTTGGTTAGTTTCTGAGATTACCTCTTTCAAAAAAATAAACTTTACTTCTTCGTAATATTAATATTGATTAGCTGTGTTACCTGGCTGCGCCTGGGTTTGTAAAGGGCCGTCCCTTATATTAAGAGAAGATTAGCATAGGATGCACAACTCATGTTGGTAAGGTAATTAGAAATTATTTTTAAAAAAATGCTGAGACATTAATTATAATATAGTTACAAAATTTAGTAGTAACTTTTCTCAGGAAGTTCTGATGTTATACTAATAGATTTATGTCTTAAACGCTCCAGCAGTTTCAAGGAATAATTTGGTACGACCCATATTAAAATTAGTTTAGCAATTTTCAAGTTTATAACTGAAATACATACATACGAAACTTGCCCTTCATGTATTTAAATATCTATATATACAAAATTCAAATACCACTCACTGTTTGATCGCAGTGTTTGAATAACAATAAGGGCTAAAAAGCTGAAATTTCACATGGTGATTCTTCTTATAAAGTTGAGGTGCATTAAAAATTATTTTGAAAAATTGTTCAATGCTCCCTTCTAAAACTAGTAATATGCCGGAATAAAATGCGGGGCTAAGTGTTATTTTATAATACCTGTTAAAAAGAGAGAGATAAACTACTAGAATAAGAAAAATTAGTTATTCTGTAACTACTTAGCCTATGATTTTTACATTAAACGAAAAATTTCTTTCTTTAATTTGTTAATGAGTTTAATTTTAATATTTAATGTTTTCATTAATTATGAAATTGATGTCCTTGACGAAAAATTAATAAATAAATTATCTATAATAACTGTTTAATTTATCTCACTCGTAAATAAATTATCGTGCATTTTATAAAGTAACCAAAATATTACAATTTTCTTAGTTATAAACCTACTTTATTATTTTGTTTTACTTGTGTAAAATATTTTATGTAATTCTGTTAATTGGTTAAAGTAATATTAATTGTGACGAAACGTGTTTGTTAATATTTTAAAGAAGGGAAATAAGATAGTATGTATAAAGAGAAAATTAGTACATAAAATTTCTTTGTTGAAGTATGAAATGACTTTATTTGTTAACAAGGAACTATTAATAAGCTGTTCAATTAATTTTCATAATCGTTTAAGTCTAATGCATTTTCCTCTTCTAAGAAAGAAGATGAAGTGTAGGCAACTTGATGATAATAGGTTAAGTTAGGAGAGGAAGCGCGGTTGAAAGGAGGGTAATGGAGATTACAATAGTGGTGACTATTAATGCCCCCCAGGATAATCCTCCACACGCTAAGTTTAATATCCTGCCTAAATCCTTATTATAGTATAAGGAACAGCAGAATCCTTGTTAATACTAAAAGAGCGATCTAATACGTGTGCACAAATGCCTTTTCTTCGCTGTAATCTTGCAGTTTCTCTTCCAAAATTTTATAACAAATTTGTATTACAATATGTGGTTTAAATGATATGTATAAATACAGTAAGAACAATTTATTTCAATAAATATATCGGGGTTTATGGGGTTGAATATATCTAGCTGAGGCCAAATTATAACAATAAAAGGATTACTAGTAATCGACCCTTAGGATTGCTAAGTCTGTCACATTTATGTACCAGCTTACTTGGCCATGATACATGGTTTAAAGAACATTTCATTCGTTCTCTGACATTCTAACAACTCTGTGGCGAAATGTAATTTATAAAGAGCCTATCAAAGTGCGGATAGTATTTAAACGAGTACGGGTTAATAAGATTTTTACATATGCAAATTAATTCAAATGAACAACTTTTGTTCCGTGGTGGAAACAAACAGTCAATTCAGTCGAAAGGTAAGGCATAAATATTTTATGTATTTCATTTTTACTTTCTCTTGCCTATATGAATATATAGGAAGGAAAGTATTGTTTTCATGTCGATTTTCCGAAATGGAGTTTTCACCGGATCTACACGTTTTCAGACCCCCCTGAAGTCAAAAAAACATGTTTTTAGCGATTGGTCTGTGGGTGTGTGTATGTGTGTGAACAGAATATCTCAAGAACGGAACATCGTACGAACTTGAAACTTGAAACTTAAGTTAGATACTACTACCGGACCCAACAAGAACATTTTTATTAAAATCGTTCAACGGGGAGTAGTAGTTTATTCGTATCATTTTTCACTTTTTTGCGATTTTCTCAAAAACCGCTCCTACGCTTTTTTTTAAAAATCGCCTGATTTACTAAATTTTTTATGCTCTACAAGATAGCTACAAGATACAAGATAACTACAAGATAGATTGGCAGGAGAAAGTCGTGTGAGTGTTTGACAACAGATTTTTATAAAAATTTGTACATTTTCAATTTTAAAAAATATTGCTACAAGGCTCCTTGAGCCATTGATTGTATGAATTTGGTGCACTGCTTTATAATATTCATAATTGTGTATCATCTATGTACTTTTAGTGGATCAGGGAAAATACCTACGTGTAGCATGTAGAGTGATGTTTAAACCATGTAGCGGGGGTCAAGTAAGCAGGTATACAAATTTGACGGAATTGGTAATCTCAAGGGTCGATCACTATAGTACGTAAAATGAAAGAAGAAGCCTGGGTTTGGAACCGCGTATCTCATCTAGTAAAAAACAAAAAATTACTGGTACAGCTCGTTTTAAAGCTTGGTTTTTTGTTATTTTATTCGTATAAAATACGAAACAAAGGAGTGTATTTAAAGGAGGCTTTTTCTACCGATTTTTAACAAAATATGTACCCGTTTGTTAGCGCATTTTTCATTTTTACATGTTTCAGAACATGTCAATTTTAAGAACAGAATCAATCAATTTTAAGATCAGAACAGATCAATTTTAAGAGGAAAAATATGGCGTTTTAGAATAGTGTTCTTGCATGTTTTCTTATTAATTTTAGCTAAAATTCAGCCTTTTAGTAAAATGGGTTAAGGAATTATAGCGTTTATAAACAAAATAGTTATTTTCGTTCCCGATGAACGTAACAAGTTAGAACCAACGCTATATCCTTTTAATTAATAAGGGAACGCAATTTCACTGCAAATAAATGTTGTAAATGTGATGGATTTTTTATTTGCATGAGGAATATTAAAACTCGCATTAAAAATGTGCGTTCGGCAGTGAGATGTTAACGTTTGTGATGCAGCAGAGGACACTATGCAGTCTGGTTTTGAATTAATTAGAAGTACCCGAACGATACTCTTTCATTTTTATATAGTTACACAGTATCAGACTCATGTTCGACACGAAACGGAGCGTACAATGCGACACCACATCACTGCCTTCTTACCCACAACGTAGCCCACTGCCTGCTTTGAATTTATAAAATCCGTCTAAAAATCTATTCTTTTTAGAAAATCCGTTAAATTTAAAATAAGTATTTGTAGTGTAATTTCATTCTCAATTAATTAAAAAGATACGGCGTTGGTTCTAACTCGTTACGTCCATGGGAACGAAAATAATATTTAAAAAAACGCTTTAATTCCTGTACCCTTTATGCTAAAAGGCTGAATTTTAGCTAAAATTAATTAGAAAACATGTAGGAACTTTATTCTAAAACTCCATATTTTACCTCTTAAAATTGATTGCGCTACATGTTCTGAAACATGGACTGAGTGAAAAGTGTATTAAAAAACGGGTACGTATTTTGTTTCCAAATCGCTAGAAAAAGCCTAATGCACTCCCGTGTTTCGTAATTTATACGAATAAAATAATAAAAAACAAAGCTTTAAAACGAGCCGTACCAGAAATTTTTATGTTTCTTACTTACGCGGTTCCAAACACAGGCTTCAACGTTCGTTTTACTTACTGTAGTTATCCTTTCATTGTTATAATTTGGCCCCCGCCAGATGCGTTCAACCCGGTTTATGTGCAGAATCCGATTGTTACACTAACCGAGTTAAAAAAAATACAGGTTTAATTATTAAATTTTACAGTTATTTGATAGATTACAGGTTTAAAAGTACTTAATTATATTAAAAAAAAAAAAAAAAATAAAAGGGCAGATTTGTTTTAAAATAAATGTCACGTTGGAAACTACTTTTAGTTCTTGATCAGTTGTATTTATGTGTTAGTGATTAGAATGTGCTTATTTAGCGGTTTCAGTGTTATCCGCCGGAAGGTTGAGGTATTTACTAATACATAGAATCTGTATCTGAAATATTGTATCTTGCACCGATCCGCTCGCTACATTTTTCAATTTATTACCAAAATTGTCTTTGTCTCACGAATACGAGTCTGAAACGGGAATAAAAGTAATAATACGAGATGCTTCTGCAGTGGCAGTACGTTACAGAAAAGAATAAAAAGAACTTCACTTGCAAAATACTGCAATCTTTTCTATAGGACTGTACCAACTGACTACATTTTGTGTTTGTTCATATTATTATGCCGAAGATTTATTGTTATTTTTTCAATTTCAAAATACATCTGGAAAACACTATAGTAGAATGTGAGTTGCACACCCGAGCGTGTTATTTTTGCAACCAACCGTACACATGGTATTTATAGCAGTTCTCCGTGTGCTTTTATAATCTTTATGATAATTATTTTCTTTCTTTTGTAATAATTATATGTGTTATGCTTATAAACTAATATTTCCTGCCAAATGAAATACGTTCGCTACTTTAAATCCAAGAGAAGGAAAAATTATCTAATCAACACAATACTGTTCAGAACATATATATATGTTTTATGAAAATAATACTTGTTCTATATCTTACTCGTTTTGCATCTGCTTCAATGATTATTTCGTTTTCAAAAAGTTATATTCTGCAGACATTTATATTAGTTTTATTTTAAGTTGCATCAACAGCTTTGTAATTAGCAGCTACTTTGAGTTAAGGTACGGTGGGTTTGATGCTATAATTGGGTTCATGCTATAATTCTCTAGGCCCTAGCCGGAATTTGAAGCCGAGGCCTTCCGATTTGTAGCGTAGCACGCTAAACAATACACCACAAAAATGGTCAGTAGTCTATATTTAATTCTGTGTGTACAATATCCTTTAATTTTTTTGTGCAATATAATTATGCAATAAGTTTTTTTGACTATAGCTAGATTTGTTAATTTTTTTTTGTTTAGGTCAACAGCCGAAAGGCTGGTTTGAACCTCAAGAGGTTTTACTAAGTAAAACGAGAAGTTAGGTAGTTTACCCTTAGCCTTCCTCACTGAGGACAAAAGTAGCCTATGCTTATCAGCATGCCAGGCCCTCCGAAAAGCATCTACTCTGCACCCTGCAAATAACACCTTCATTTCATTCACCAAAGGGTCTGGCTGTTTAATGAAATTCATTACTTCCAGAGGAGATAACTCTGACTAGTGTCTTTTACACCTCTTCCTCTTCTGTTCTTAAATGCTTCAGTCATATATTTGGCTGACCACATGATAAGAAACAGAACTATTTTTTGTAGCTCTGGAACCAGCAGATTGAGAGCAAACACTCCACCTGCCTCTTATGGGCAATTGTTAAATTTACTGATTGAGTAACTTTCTTTGTTACTTTTCTGATTTAAATTTTATTTTGTGCGCGTAGTGCTTATTTTGTGACTGTAGAACGTCTACATTGAAGTCTGTGTGTTTTTTGTTATCGATAAAATTGCTGGCTTCTAGGTTTTGATGTTTTTCTACTTAACTGCAACACATGTTACAAAATTTATGTAATTCTTCATGTGTTATGACTATATACTATTGGTGCGTACTATAAGGATTGTACTGCAGCAAATAAGTGACGATTTATCTGAAGTATTTCAGGTTGCTGTAGCTAACGTACTAAAACCCTGGATTTTTACGTCCAAACCCGTTTAACCACTGATTTACATAGGATCGATTTGTTTGATAACGATACTATTTTTCTTCCATTGAGTATCATTTTTTTTTACATTTGTGTTTACAATTGCCTTGGTTTTCAAATTAGAGGTCACGTGAATAATAAAATCGTCAATTTGCATGCGCTATTTTACACACTAGGAAAATATTCACACTACGTCTGGATCGTTGAGTATTGCTTGAAAAAATGTGTTACAGGAAAATATTACAAATGTAGAGGTAGCGCAAGATGGAAATCAGAAATTTAAGATATTTAAGAAAGGAACTAATACGTTGATACGCTACCTCGAGTAATTCCACCTGGGATTAATTTTAGAAACTATTTAATTTTTGTGACTGATTTTTACTTTTGGTTTCCATGTCAATTTTTCGAAATGGAGTTTTCACCGGATCTACACGTTTTCAGACCCCCTAATCCCAAAAAAACATGTTTTTAGCGATTGGTCTGTGTGTGTGTGTGTGTGTTCGCGCGCGCGTTCGTGTGTGTGTAAACAAAATATCTACTTAAGTTACATACTACTACCGAACCTGACACAATATTTTCATCATCGGTCAACCGGAAGTAGTTGTTTATTCGTGTCATTTTTAACTTTTTTGCGATTTGCTCAAAAACCGCTGCTACGATATTTTTTTAAATCGCCTGATTTACTGAATTTTTTTATGCTCTACAAGATACGGTAGATGCCATGTCTGCTGAAATTTTTGGGGAGGCTGTACTCTCGTAGAAAAAAATGGTTTTTTAAGATTGCGGCCTTTAAATGCATTTTAGCGCAAAAGTGTAGTTAATAAAAGTTGTAGACAATTTAAAAATCTACAACTTTTATTGCAAACATTTCTTTGTGTAATGCTAAGTTTAGCGGCGACTTGAAATTTTCGTTTTTTTTTTCACGAAAATGTGTATAAAAATGGATTTTTTAAGATTTCGGCCTTAGTATGCATTTTACGACAAAAGTGTCTGTAATCAAATCTATAGAAAATTAAAAGATCTACAACTTTTGTATTAGAAATTTTTCTCTATAGAGCCTAGTTTAATGTGGAAGAGTGACTCCGTATTATTAAGCCAAACTAAGGTTGATTCTCATTTTGCATCATTCGCTCATGATTAAAATAAGTTTTTTTTTGTTTATTTCTAATGTTACGTTGTATTGTTCATTATTTGCAATGGCAAGAGGAAGTCATGTGAGTGTTTCACACCAGATTTTTTTGATTAAGTAGTCAAATTTCCGTTTTTTTTTGATATTTGGAGTTTTAAATTTACTTGGGATTTGGATTGTGAAAAATATGAACTTAAAATGCGTTTCAATTACGAATTAAATCCTCTTTTAAAAAATTAGTTTGATCTGAATGAATAAATTAATATTTCAAGACAATATTAATTTTTTTAAAATTTATTTTAGAATTTACCCTATTATACAATATTTTAAAATTCTTTTAAGTTACTGTTTCTGCAGTGTATAACTCAAAAAGTTTAATAACCTTTAATGTAGAAAACGTTTATGCAACTGAATTTGTGTACGGTTGACGTCTAAGGAAAATTGTGTGATTTATTTCTAGTTTAATTTAACAAAGAGAATGAAGAGGCAGGTTTGTCGACTCAAAATGTAGGGAAGAGCAACAGGTGAGGTTGTTTTCAATTGCACGAAATATCAAGCAAAGCTTCTCTTGATATGAGTAATTACTTTAACCACCTTAAAAGAGCTTTCATCTTAGCCTTATTCCACAATTAATTTTAAAACCATTCTAATTTTAACTTGTCAAAGCCTTCTTTTTTAAGAGATATATTTATAATATGTTTGTAATAACAATAACTTATTCAGTAATGCAATTATTTTTGGTAATGAGCTGTTGTGTTTCAAACCCAAACAATAAAAAATTTTAATTAAAAAGTTAAAGTTTAAAGTACATTATGCACTGTTATTTTAGATACCTTAATAAACCAATAATTAAATATATAAAAAATAGTATTACATCTGTAATATATTCGTTTTTTTTTCCTTTTTTAGAAAAATCATTTTACCTATATAGGTTGTAAATGATTAAATATTATATATTTTTTTGAAGTGTGATGGGGAGAGGTGGGCGTAAAATTACAAACCCGATAAATGCTTTGTAGTATAATTTTCGTTGTTGGCGCCAACTATGTAAGACACTAATGCCGTGGGTAATACGCCACGGGTGAACGATTTCAAGTTTGCAGCCAACACGTTTAACTTTGTTTTATTGTTGTATGGTCAAGTAGACCTAATATCAAATTGAATCGTTGACTCACTTAAAACGTTAGAAAAAATTTAAGTTATTGGAATGGAATAAATTATTTTTATATTTAATTATACTACTTGATGTCTTTTTATCTGATACTAGTGCCAGAAGTTAAAATTGCACTTTCCGTTTGTGTTATAACTTTATTAGAAACCAATAATTAAATGTTATTTTTAAGAAGACATTGACCTGCTGTGATAAATACGAGTTAATTTTAAAATAATTCTTTTGTAAACTAAAATGTGCTGTGACCACCTCAGTGACGTAGTGGTTTAGCGTGTTAGACTACAAAACGGTTGGTCACGGTTTCGATTCCCACCTAGGGTCTGGGAAATTATTACACGTTAAAACCTACTGCCTACAGTTCCATTATCCAAGGTATGGCTAATGACTAAGCTGGTGAAATGATTAAAAATATATATGTGTGTGTGTGTGTGTGTGTGTGTGTATGCACGCGCGCGGATGTGTGTGTTTGTGTAGCAGGTAGGTACGCATAATGAACCTGGCTACTGTATTAACCTCGATACAGTATTTGTTTAATTTATGCAAAATCCAATTTGATCATATAATCGAAATTTCAGTGTTTTAACTTAGTGTTAAGTTACAGAATTAATAATTTTTGAAAAAACCGGTGTCTAAAGTGCGATGGTTTTACATTGTGTTACACTTAACTAGCACCATAATTACAACGAAGACTAAATTTTCATAACAGGACACTCATATACGAGTACATTATTATAAAAATGTTATGCATTTTGGATTTAAAATAACTGTTTTTTGGGGTTATAAAAAAAAAACGGAAAATATTTACAATCATTAAAATCGGATAAGAAAGTTAACTTACAAGAAAGAGTAACATTCACTTACTTCAGAATTTTCTAAAAAAAATATTACTTTTAATTACTAATGTTTGGTCAAATTCATTAATACATTATGACCTTAAAATCCCTATTGTAAACATCATCGCTAAAATTGCGCTGTAAAATCGTTTAAAAAACCAATATCACGCCAATTTTAGTGCATGCATGTCCCAGAAGACAAAAATATCTTAAAAGAAAATTTTAAAGACAAAAAATAACGTTTTTGTAACTATACTTGTTTTGCAATGTTTTGTACGATGGCTTCGAAGACAATAGAGGGGGACCAACTAGTATAAACTGGGAAAATAACAGCCTTACTGCAATTTTCAACTACTATTTATTTACAATATTATACTACTCAATTACCTATATTTTAAATTGTAAACTATAATACTGCCCATGACAGACAGGTAGAGTGTCAAATTATTTACACTCAATCTGTTCGTTGCAGGGCTAAAATAAATAGTTCTGTTTCTTATCACATGGTCAGCCAATTAAATGACTGAATCATTTAAGAACAGAAGAGGTAGAGGTGTTAAAGACACTAGTCAGAGTTACCTCCTCTGAAAGTAATGAATTTCACTATACAGCCAAACCCTGTGGTGAATGAAGTGAAGGTGTCATTTGCAGAGTAGAAAATATGTGCTTTTCAGAGGGCCCGGCATGCTGATAAGCATACTTTTCCACTCAGTGAGGAAGCCAATGGTAAACCACCTCACTCCTCGTTTTACTTAGTAAAACCTCTACGGGTTCAAACCAGCCTTTTGGCTGATGACCCAAACAACAACAAACTATAATAATTTTTAATTTGGTAACGTTCATTTAGGTAGTAAGTTCAAAAACAATTTAAAAATTTTAAATTAAGCTCATACTCTAAATGGTTGTTTTTCAAATAATAAATTTTTGGTTATTACAGTACTTAACATATTTTTGAACATCTGTTTATAAAATATAAGTATGTTACTCTTATTTTTCATATAAGTTATCAACGCAGTCTGGGGTTGTATTTTTATGTTACAGTTCTTATAAAGAATTACAGTTCTATAAAATTACAAAATCTGTATGATTTTACAATAATTATTTTAGTACGTTTTCTTTAAAGACAAGACTAATTTACTTTTTGAACTTCTATATATGTAAACACGTAAAATTGTAATGGATCGTTCTTTACTTAATTAAAGTGAAAACTTTAAAAAAAGCGAAAGCGAATGATATGGTTCTGATTACAGATTTAGAGCTTAAGTGTGTTAGGGGCAATTATTTGTCAATCAGTTGGCAGAAGTGCGAAATGCTGTTTCACCGGCCGTATTGTATTGTATTCACTTGTTTCCACGTGGTAAACGTCCGCTTGACAGTGATAAAATGTGCGTGTCGCGGTTACTGTTTGTGTTTTTTGTGTAGTGATATTATGAATTGTAATTTAAAAGAATTTTTATCATTGTTGTCATGCACTAAATGTTAATATTAATTTTCTGAATAGCATTTGACAGGAATTCTTATTTCTTTTATTACATATTTTTAAGTTGTCATAAATTTTGTTATTAGTTTAGTTCTTTTGTTGCTACGTTATTATTGTCATGTTCCGATGCACCCGTTAATTATCCTCTGATGCTATCTGAGACGTATCTTCAATCGGCAACTGAAAGTGCAGTGTGTTCTTTGGTGGAACGTTAACTCGAGTTAATTTAAAAAATTCAATTAAATTTTTAGTGGTTACTTTCATTTATAATTGTCCAGACTTTTGATCGAGAGAAAATAAATTGCCAATGTTAAATTCTACAGTTTGTTATTTATATTTTTCAACCTTTCTTAAATGTATCATCTGTGTTTGTGAAGTATAGACTTAAGTGTGTATTAAACTTCAGTGTGTTTAATGGTGGGTATTGTTGATAACTGTTGCATTTTGTCTAATTTTGAAGTTCGATTAATGATTTTCAGCGATGTTTGGATTTTTACAATTATTTATATTTTAGTATACTTCATTGATTCTCATTTGATAAATAAGGTGATAAATTCTTGGAAATTTTACAAGTGGTAGTGATATGGTTTTTACGTTTTACATCCTTAATACGCGGTAAGTACATAGTATGTTTATTATAATATTTGTAGCTATCTATAAAATAATGTCAGATTTACATAAATTTATATGAAGCTTTTTCATTTAGTAATAAATTAGAGTAGGCGATAAGTGTTATACTTTTTATACTAATTAAAACTTTTTCATGTAAATATTTAAGGGAAATGTCTATTTAAGAACACCATCATAATATTAGGAAATTCAGCAGTGTCTTAATATTGCAGATTCTTGCAGAAAAACGTAATTATTTGTAAAATAAATATTTATAATATCTAGTTCATCGATATTTTGCAAATAATAAGAAAATCAATAATTCTGCTAGATTAATTATTTAATTTTATACATAATCACAGACTGAGAATAATTTATTACTATAATTTTAATGTTAAAAGCTAGAAAAAATAAAACCGTGGTTTCTGACTTACCGTGAGATATTTGTACTGGTACGAGAAATAATTATCTGAGCAGTCACATTGACACGCACTAAACTAAACAATATCCCAAATGCAACTACAGTAATTTAAGACATTGGGAGAGTTAAATTGAGTAGTAGAAAGTTGACTTCAGGTTAATGTAATATACTAGTATTTTAATTACAAATTTTTAATTAATATGTTGTTTCATAATACGCAGAGTTATGGATTTAAAGAAATACGATTTTTATTAAATGTCAATATCAAACGGCAAATGTACTTATAAAAATTAATTAACAAGGTAATTCTTCTGAGATGGTATGCAGCTGTAATTAATATTGATGCATCAATAAATTTCTTATTTCACTCTAAATGTTTTCTAGTATTTAATTAACAACCTTTTTAAATTATATTCATTCTAATGACTAGGTAATTATAAACTTGATAGTTCAAATTATTGAATTCATAAACGCAAATTTGTTTAAATTTTATTTGTTGGTAAGGAGTCTTAATATTTATTCTATCTCACATTGGAGCTCATAATAAAAATAGAATGCTTTTTAGAGACAAGCATTGAATACGTAAATAATGGGTGTCGGAGTTAACTACTATTATCAATTTTTATTTTCACATCAAATCGTTCACTTCTTGACATGAGAAATTTAAAAAAATATTCACCGTAAAATCTATGTTGTAGATTCGGTTCAAGAACTAAGTGTACATGATTCGAGTGATTAGTTTTTACAGTTTTTTTAATGTGCTATTGTTCTGCTAAAGCTTTCATTTACAAAAAAACGAGTGATAATAAAACCAGTGAAGCAATTTTTGCTATGAGGGTTATTGTGTTACTTCAAATCTCCAGACTCGTAGTCTGAATTTACGTGTCATATTGAATCTCCATAATCAAAAACTTTTTAAAATATTTTGTGGTCGAAGCTGTCCGTTTACTGGATAACAGTGGTATGATAAGAAGGCTGAAACGGAAGCATCCAGTAGATTAATTTGTTTAGTAACTTGAATTCTTACTTTTTTCTAAAAAATCTAGCTTCAACGCATTTGTATAAAAACTGTACAGCTTATGTGAACATTTTTCTAAAAGGTATTTCCATAAGCAGCCTCCCTTTTATTGTCAACCCCTTGTACATTTTTTATTGTTGTGTAAAGAACAGATCGAAAACCACAGATAAACTGTGCCAATTAAAACAGATTTTTATGATTATAATGCTATGATTATAAGGAAATCGCATTACAGGGCATTATCGTTCAACCTTAGTTTCTTCAGAAGGTATAAGTAAACACTGAAGAGCATCCTTAGTTGGAAATATTTTATCAATAGAAATTGATCATCATTATACTGATTATACAGGGTCCTACGAGTAACTCGGTATACTTCTGAGGTGTATTCCTCATTATGATCGAGAAAAAGTATAAACACAGGTCTGGAATCGCTTCGTTAGCGAGAATTATCGTCCGGGTTTCATTTTCCCCGCAGAAATAAAATTCTACAGAAATGTTTAGAGCGTTAATTAAGTTGTGAAACTAAACATATTTTATGTAAAATTGAATAAAACAGGTCCTAGATCTGTAGCTATAGTAGTTTTGATATATCTGACAAAATACTCCAAATTTGGTCTCAAAAAACTGTGGTCTATAGTATAATAAAAATCCAAATTTCTACTATTTGTATTTGTTTCTTATTGGCCTATTTTACATCATTCTCTTCAGAATTAAATTACCTAAAAGTTTGGTTTAAAAATTTTACATGTTTGTTACCCATTTAACAAAGTTAATGTACTTCAAGTATTTCCCTGGTTATTATACTTATGGTTAGTATTCCTGTTCATGTAATGCATTTTATACGTTTATGTTTGTGAAAATTGTATTAAAATTTGTATACATAACATTTTTAATGCTGTTTAAGTATGTAGTACATAAATGATTAGTTAACGCAAACTTGTCTCAGATATACCTTGTGGTTATTTTACAACTGTCAACCTCTTATCAGAAGGTTAGGAGGAAACTAAATTCGCAATGCTCATACATCTACCACTATTCACGTTTAATAAGGTTGTGCAACAACATAAAATAACTAACTCGACACCTAAAATGATGTAATACTACTTAACTTATAATTGTAAACATTTTTCAAAGTAATATGTACTATAAATTTAAAATTTTCTCCCGTCTTATGCAACTCCGGATTTAATATTAATACGATGTTCACTAATTTTGTTCAATTAGTAAAACAACATTTTTCGTTACTATTCAAGGGCGATACTAAAATTAAAAGCACTTGCGAATTATACCTATATTTATATTTATTAGACCTTGTGAATTAGAAACATACTTTCTAAATCCTACTGAACTAGACGGTCTCATTTTAAGAAAATCTCATTTTATGTTAGCTGTAAGCGAGATAAATCTGAATACGATCTGTAACCAATCTGCACCAAGGTAGTGTGGACAGGTTCTGTCTTTTTTGTCGTAATATAGAGTTAAGTAACACATTTACAAATTAAAATAATTAGTTTCTTCTTTTCCTTATCTCCCAAAGACTAAGTTGGGTTTTGGATCAGAATATGCGTATCAGTGCGTATGCACAAATGCGTATTGAATAACTTTAGTACTGTCAGAGGATTTTAAACTTGTTTCTTATTTATTATTTGGGTATTGAGAGATTAATGAAGTTAGCCGTACTTTTCCAAAACAAAGCAGCAGGAGTTTGATCCGGTAAACGTACAAAAAAAATAGTTTCTTGCAAAACTTCTTTAAAGTTTTAAAGTGTACCAACTATTTTTAAGCAGATCTCATTTTGTTTAAAATTTCCTAATCACTACTTTTATTACTTTCTCTTGCCTATATGAATATATAGGAAGGAAAGTATTGTTTTCATGTCGATTTTTCGAAATCGAGTTTTCACCAAGTCTACACGTTTTCGGACACCCTGAACCCCCAAAAACCATGTTTTTTAAGCGATTGGTGTGTGTGTGTGTGCGTGTGTGTGGTGTGTGTGTGTGTGTGTGTGAACAGAATATCTCAAGAAAGGAACATCTTACGAACTTGAAACTTAAGTTAGGTACAACTAGAGGATCCGACACGAACATTTTCATCAAAATCTGTCAATCGGAAGAAGTAGTTTATTCGAGTAATTTTTCACTTTTTTGCGATTGTCTCAAAAATGGCTTCTACGATTTTTTTAAAAATCGCCTCATTCACTAAATTTTTTATGCTCTACACGGACATTAAAACAATTTTTAAAACCAATCAGGCTTAAAATAAAAATAAGAGAAGATTTAGAGAATGCGTGATCTAGTGTGCGAAAGGGGATTTTACCACAAATTTTGATGTTGGTAATCAGGACATATTCATCACTGAGCTATTACATTCCGTTTAAAATGTAATTTAAATAGATACTTTTTGATAGCACTCTGTTCACCACGGGCGGTATTAAACCTTTTGTAATAAAATATTTCTTACCAGAGCGAGCAACATTCAGGTTAATATGGAATTTATTTCTGTGTTCCCGTGCATTTCGGTCACAGCCGATAAAAATCCTTTTAATTGATTGTACATACAGCCAAAGGCGCAAAATAAGCCTGTGTGGTTTGAAAAACGCATTGCTTCGTATTTTATGTTAATTAACCCCTAAGGGTTATTGGATTCGAATATAGGTTGTGATTACTATTTGCTTTTATATATGTCGGTTTCTTGTAATTAAATATGTGCTTCTACAATGTAGGAAAAAGAGTTTACATATCATTAAAATATACGGGATTATCATCAATAATTTTGTAGCTGTCAATACAGGATGAGCATATTCGTTCACTGAAAAAAATAAGAAAAACGAAAATGCGTTTTAGTTATTCGCTTATTCAGAAAATTTAATGATAAAAATTGAACCTCATTAAATAATTTTATGACTATAGCTTTTAAGAATTTCTCTGTATCTATTTCGTTTTTGTTACTTAGTGCTATTCAAGAGCACGCTAATTGGAGTAAAATATTTCTGGAAGCTTTTGTTTACAGCCTGAATTCTCAATTTTCGTTCTCTGCAGACCTTGTTCCTCTTTAGTAAATTTTTCTGCTTAAACTCTTTGTGAAGCCCTTGAAGTATGCAATCTAGGCTATATTAGGTGCGTTTTATTCGGTTAGATACGTTTCGTACTATATTCTATTTTTTCAAATTCTATCCCTACGTCCTTATCCAACTTTTCAGACACATCACGTCTATCGTCTTGTTTCCTGAAACTTTGTTACGTTAAGTGGTTGCCACACATTCCTTATACATGTTCGTAGAATTTTAGTTTTAGGTTTTTTAACGCCTCCATCAATCGTTCATTCTTCGTGTAAAGTAATTCTTTTCTTAATCGAAATCTGTACTATTCTTTTTGTAATATTACTTAGTTCTAAAAACCTTGGTAGATTTGTTCTCTTGAACTTCTAGGCTTCTGTTAGCCAATTCATAGAAGTCATTCACGGGCGTTTACTTTCGTAAAGTCATGTTTGATCACTTTATTTTAATAGCTGGTCTTAGCTTGTTCGATAGTTACTTTTTGCACAGGTCCTGACGAGTTTAGCGTCCATCTTACATTTCCTCCTTCTCCATCACTGGTCATTGGTTGGGTTAACTTACCGCTGTACTTGAAACTGTCGCTATTTACAATTGCAACAGTTGTTTGTGAGATGCTTTCTGTTTTTAAGCAGAATCAATGGTAGCCATGAACGTTGGCTAAGAGTTGTGCGTTTGGAATAAATTCATCAGAGAACTTTAGGTTGGACCCATCAATCACAGACAATACTATAAATTTCTTCTACAAAAATCATAGGACGATTCTAAT
Organism: Catonia carolina; assembly: GCA_035578175.1. Taxonomy (NCBI): domain Eukaryota; kingdom Metazoa; phylum Arthropoda; class Insecta; order Hemiptera; family Achilidae; genus Catonia; species Catonia carolina. The sequence goes on along the minus strand of JAQMRL010000001.1, from coordinate 131,284,983 downwards.
ACAAGAAATTGAAACGTAAACTAGCTGATTTTTAAACAAAAGTTATCATTCCTAAACTCAATTATTTTGAATTTTCGTCAATATGGAAACATTTTGAAATACGTTTGTAACACGTTACATTTCCGAAATTTAAATGCTTACGATAAACAGTACACATAGTACTAGAACTTAGTTGATAACTAATTCGGCTTGAGAACATGCTTTTAACTGTAGCGTAAGTGGCGTTTTTGTTTTCCGACCAACTGATTGATGTTGATGCAGATGAAAGGTGATAAATGGAAAAAAGTGGTAAAAAAATGCCAGACCTGACTGAAAATCAAACCCGGATCTCAAACGTAGAAGCCAAGTGAATAGCAAGAAGACATTAAATGAACTCTGGTTAACAATTTTGTTTTTTTAAAGAAGTTTTAATTTTAAGATTTATTGAATTATGTGCTATAATATTTTCTAACATCGTTTTCTGTAACAAATTTTTGAGTTAGCATCTTGTACCTACTTTAAGTAGAAAGACAGAAGACTATCTGTAATTAATCTGTTTCTTTTTAGCTTATTTAAAGTCACATCAACAGCCTGGTCGTTAGCAACTACGGTGGGTTATGGATCTTGAACGGTGAGTTTTGATTCGTAATAATTTCCAAATCCTAGCTGGGAATCCAATTCGGGACTTTCAGCTTAGTAGGCTAGCGCGGTAACCACTACGCCCACGAAACTGCCACCAAAATGGGATGAATAAAATAAAATTAGCTAGTAATAAAATAAAATGAATTGAAAATTTAAGTTTATTATAGTGTCTATTGGTATTTTTTTACTTTGCCCGTCTATAAACTAAAAATTTATTCCTCTGAGCGAGCGGTAGGTTGAGTTATCAATTACTGTTTACTTCAGCTAGGTTACTGATACTATCACAGTATTGATTGTGTATTGAAGTTTCAAGGTTCTTAGAGAGCTGCCTCAGAAACGTATTGTTCTTAGTAGGAAGCTTCTGTAGTTGTGCGTTTATTTTGAAGCCTGATTAGAAATTCTATTAGTTTCTGCTGTTGACTGTTACTTTAAAATTATTTTGTATCGCATTTTGTCAAAATTAAAACTTTTTTAGCACTTCTATAGCTTACCAAATATTTAAAAAAAACTACAACAAGGCCTGCTACGCATAATACTATCTTAAAATATTTTTTTCAAGGCAGCAAAATTGTCTTTGTCCACATTAAACTGAACAATTAGTAATTATAATAAAATGTTAATTTACGTGCTAATTTCATTTGTTGACGAAAATATTACTGTCGTATAGGAAGGAGACTAAATATAAAAATGTGGTGTGAACACTCCCACGACTTTATCTTGTCAATACAAATAATGAACAATATAACCTAACATTTATAATAAAACATTAGAAATAAACAAAAAACTAACCTCAAAAACTAAGGAAACTATTGTTTCCACGTAGATTTTTTGAAATCAGTTTTCACCGGATATACACGTTTTCAGACCCCCCTAAACGCAAAAAACTTGTTTTTCGCGATTGGTCTCTGTGTGTGTGTGTGTGTGTGTGTGTGTGTGTGTGTGTGTGTGCCTGGTGTGACCAGAATATCTCAAGAACGAAACATCGTACGAAGTTGAAAATTAAAACTTATGGTAGGTATTACAAGCGAACCAGACACGAACATTTTCATCAAAATCGGTCAACCGGAAGTAGTAGTTTTTTGTGTCATTTGAACTTTTTTGCAATGCCTTATGAACGTTCCTACGATTTTGATTAAAATCGTCTCGTTCAATACATTTTGATCCTCTACAAGGTAGGGTAGGTACCATGTCTGCCGAAGTTCTTGAAGAAGCTGTTCTCTCGAAGAAAAATAATAATTTTTTTAAGATTGCGGCCTTAAATTATGCATTTTAGGGTAAAAGTGTATATAATAAAAATTGTAGAAAATTTCAACTTCAACTGTAATTGCAAGCATTTCTTTGTGTAACGATTAGTTTAGCAGAAGTAAGCAATTTTCTGGTTTTTTTTATAAAAATTTGTAAATAAGTAGATTTTTGAAAATTTCGACCTTAGTATGCATTTAACGATGGTATAATCAAATTTTTAGGAAATTAAAAGGTTTACAACTTTTATTTAAAGCGTTTTTCTCTACAAAACCTAGCTTAGCGTGAAAGGAGTGATTTTCTATATTATTAAGCCAAACAAAGGTTGGTTTTCATTTTGCATCAATCATTCGTGATTAAAATAAGGTTATGTTTTTTGAGGTAAGTTTGTTGTGTTTATTTCTTATGTTAGGTTATATTGTTCATTTTTTTCATTGGTAAGAGAAAGTCGTGTGACTGTTTCACACCAGATTTTTAATATAGGCCTACAATGGAACTTGTACGGCTCGCCGCAAATATGTAGATTGGAAATTTCGAATGTGTTTACATTTGAAGTACTGGACGTACTCCACAATGGAATCCCCGTATGGCCAGGTAGATTTTACAAGTGTTTTGAAATAATATTTCTAAACAGAAATTTATTCTAATATATTTTGACTTTTCATTTATTTGTACTTATATAGACAGATAGGTTTACTATATCACACCATATTTAATGGAAACAGTCTATCACATTTCCATGTGAAAAGGATTAGTAATGGATTGCTAAAATTTAGCAGGAGCTATCATAATGATCTGCATATGCAAATTAAATGTACCTCTTGTATAAATTAATGTTAGATGTGTTGGACATTTTCTTTCATTTCAGCTAAAAGTTTTCTGAGGTCACTGATTTATAAGTGTTTTTTACCTAGGATAAATTTTGCGTATAAAAATAGTACAAATTTTAATAGTCCGCAATTAATTATTTAAAAAAGAGAGAACCTGATTTTTCAATGAGCCATGAAAGACATTTGTCAGATGTAAATTAGTAACATTAGATATATAAAAACTTTTTTCCTCAAGCCGAAGATTAAAAGAATATTAATGCTAAACCAGATAATGTCTAACAGTGATGCCGAACAGGGTCTTTCTTTCCCACTTACACTATATTCTATGTATACTAAATAGCACGTCAATATTTAAAGGTGTCAGGTTCACTCTATTTTAGTTAAAATAAATTGTTGGAGAATTTAATTCTTTATTTTTTATATTTTTATTGTGTATAATGGTTTTTTTTGTAAGAGGATAAAGTTATTTGACTTATTTTGAAAATTGTTCTTTACGTTAGTTTGTTTGTATTACTTTTCTTAAATTCACTTTTTGTTGATTTAACTGATTACCTTACAAACTTCGCTGATAAAACAAGTTTTTCATCCTTGGGTCTTATTTAAAAAAAATATTTTAAGGATAATGTTTTGGAATACGGTATTATTATTTTTGATCAGTTAAATAGTTTAAGTTAAATTTTAAGGAATGGAAATGTTAAATTTTAAGGAATGAAATTTTAAGGAAAATATAGTTCACACTATCGAACATTTGTGTCTAATTGTAATAACTTGTGTCCAATCAGCTGTAACGTACGACTTTTTAGTTTGTTTAAAATTGTATTAACTGCTTGGTCATTAGTGTTAATTTGTACAATTGTTCAATTGTTCAGTAGCGGTGAATCTTAACGTGTTATTATAATTTATATTATTGCCGGGATCGAACGCGAGATTCCACATTCATCTTCAGATGTCAACGGTCATTAATAATTATTATTACGATATATTTTCTAATTTACAATTTTGTATTTTGATATCGAAATTTACATTTTGATATGAAAAATGAGTGAATTAGAGTAAAATGTACGTTTTTTTGTATTCCAGCTTTAAACTGATAATAGGTCTTCTTAATAATGCGTGGGTTTGATTAGGAACTAAGATTTTTGTTATATACTTTGTACATTAGATTGATAAAATTTGGATCTACGTTATCTGATGTATTACACTAGTAGTACAGTTCTTTCCATTTTTAGTCGAAAGAATACCGTAACCGCTTGTAATGAATAATTGAAAATGCTTGACCGAGAGCCAGACTTAACCTCAAAACGGGCGTACAGCTAAATATTTCACAGAGCTCTTTTACCCAGTCAAACCACTGATGTCGATGAAACCGCTTAAAACTTTTAGTAGGCAACTCATATAAAATTTAAGAAATTGGATATAACTGGTTGCAAATTAAAGTAGTGTTTTCTTAGTAGTTTTTTCTGTCCTTCTACCTTTAAATGCGATTATATAATGTTACCAAATAATTATATGTACTCTATTACTTTACTCAGATTTAATGTAGGTTTTTGTAATGTAATTGAAAATTGATGCTTTAATGTTTACTTTTTAAAATCTATCCTTAAAATTAAAAAAGTTAATTCTAAAGATTGGGTTTTGTTTTCCTGCGTAATTATAATTATTTCACGATTTTAAACCTACAGTAGATAATTTTACTTTGTGTGAGTTTTGACTTTTAATACTAGGCCGGTAATTTTTAGACTTTTAAAACTCTAGCCGGTAATCTAACTCTTCCGCTTCAGAGGCTAGCGCGCTAACCACTACACCACAGACGCGGTTATTTCACGATGTTTAGGCTACCTTCCAATCTTATAAATTTACATCAAGGTTATGTTAAATTAAAATGATAGTACATTTTAAACCAAAGATATACTTACAATGGTCCTAAAACGCTTAGCCTTCAGTTTGCTGTCATGTAATCTTTCTAAAATAATATTTCAGAAATTTAAATAAATACTTGGTATAGATTTTTAAGCTACAGTATGTTAAGGTGATACATACGAGTCTATTACTTAAGGCTATTTGTTTTTTAAGTGTTCACAATTTTGATAATGACCCCTCCCCAAACTCTTATAAATCCTTATCATCTCAAAAATATTTAACTTAAATAAACTTACCATTATGAAGTAAAGTTTTGTTCTATTTTTGTGAAAAGAAGACACAAGGTTTATCTGTGGTTTATTTGATTAATATTGATAATTTTTTAGGAACTTTTATTTTTAACGAATCCTTTGCATGTACCCAAATTCTACTTGTGTGAAGAATGTGAACATTTATAAGAAAAAAATGGCTACAGAACAATTGATATAAAAAATCTGGTGTGAAACACTCACACAACTTTCTCTTGCCAATGCAAATAATTAACAATAAACCTAACATTAGTATTAAAACATTAGAAATGAACAAAAACTAACCTCAAAAACATAACCTTATTTTAATCATGAGTGAATGACGCAAAATGACAATCGAACTCAGTTTGGCTTAAAAATACGGAAAATCACGCTTTCACGCTAAACTAGGCTCTGTAGAGAAAAATGCTCAAAACAAAAGTTGTAGATCTTTTAATTTTCTATAACTTTTATTATATACACTTTTGTCGTAAAATGCATACTAAGACCGAAATGTTAAAAAAATCAATTTTTCTCACGTTTTCGTGAGAAAAAAAACAGAAAATCGCAAATTACCGCTAAACTAAGCGTTATACAAAAAAATGTTTGAAACAAAAGTTGTAGATTTTTAAATTCTCTACAACTTTTATTATATAAGTTTTTGCGCTAAAATTTATATTAACGCCGTAATCTTAAAAAAACAACGTTTTTACGTGAAAACAGCCTCACCGAGAATTTCAGCAAACATGGCGCCTACCCTATCTTGTAGAGAATAAAAAATTGAGTAAAATAGGCGATTTTAAAAAAAATCGTAGGACCAGTTTTTGAGAAAATCGCAAAAAACTGAAAAATTATACGAATAAACTACTACTTCCGGTTGACCGATTTTGATGAAAATGTTCGTGTCGCGTCCGGTAGTGGTATGTAACTTAAGTTTCAAGTTTCAAGTTCGTACGATGTTCCGTTCTTGAGATATTCTGTTCACACACACACACACACACAGACACACACACACACACACACACACACAGACACACACACAGACCAATCGCTAAAAACATGTTTTTTGGGTTCAGGGGGTCTGAAAACGTATAGATCCGGTGAAAACTCGATTTCGAAAAATCGACATGAAAACAATACTTTCCTTCCTATATATTCATATAGGCAAGAGAAAGTAAAAATGGAGAGAACTTTTTATACTGCGCTTTTTCTTATATATTTAACACTGTATTTCGGATACCAGTATTCGTAGCTCATCATTTATTTGTAGTAAAACGTACTGAAATTAATGCTGATTCGTTTTGACTTAAAAATCCCTTGTAATAAGTTGACGGTGAATTTTATAGTAAATTTTATTACGTTTTCACTTAAATAAAATACGCAGAAGGAGTGGTAAAGAGCGTGAAATTACTTAAGGCTTTATTTGGAGATCGTAAAAACGCCAGTTTAATCGTGAATGGCCTGTTTATAGTTCAGCAAGAAGTTAGAAGTGAAAATAATAAAAGCTTAAATTTTATTACATTTTGTGACATATGTTAACGAAGAAGTCAAGTTGAACTTCTTACAGCGATTTGTCTGCTTTGTAGTTTTCTCTTTTATATTAAATTATTTTGTCAGCCGTTACTTACAAGGATTTCTAAGGTCTATATTTTGTGTAGATTTTCTTCACATTCGTTGTTTACAATGAAGCCTTGTGTATATTTTTTGAAAATGTCTAAATTTTTATGTATTGTTAGAAAATGTTTATGGATATCAAACAGTTGTCTTAATTTGATAATTTGAAAGCATTTTTGTCGAGTGCGATTATTAGTGTAAACTTAATTAGCTGATCCGTGCGAATTAATTCACAGAATAACGTGCTACTATTTAATTCTTAAAAAATAATTTTACAATAATATTACATTAACAATTATAGTCTTATTTCGCTATGTTTTGCGTCGGTGTTGTCTACGCAATAAGATACGCATTTAAATAAATAATTCCAGTCACCATAACGACCCTTCAAAACAAACTGAACTTCAAAACGCCGCCGCCAGTACAGTAGCACCATCGAAACTTTAATTAAATATTTTTGTTAGTAACGTCGCATTACCTCGTAACAGCTTTTACCATTATAATTTTCAGATGATTTTTTTAGAATCTCGAAAGTGCCCTTAAAACCACGTAAAGATTTTTTTAAATCCATTCGGTAGAACTCTGAGTTTAAGGCTGTGGCTCAAGCTTTATCCCTGCCCTTTAGGACTGAATGGATGGATGGCTTAGAAGAGACAATGCGTGCGGAGTCAACTTGTATAACTGTACAATCAGTTCAGTACAGTCAGGTTGTATACTAATATAGCCGCTGATATCAAACCAGAATGTAGTATAGTGTAACTAATAACATAAATACATAGTAAAAATGTTTCCTATGTTCAGGCGCACACTGAAGACTGGGGAAGAATTCCCCCTCTGACTGCTCTTTTTGTGATAGTTGGAGCAACGTCAGTGATGATTAACAGCTGGATCGACAGTAGGGAGATAGGATTCATGCACAGGAGTGGGAGAGGCGAAAACAGTACAAGCAGAGCAAGTCTCGTCTTCCAAGTGGTTTAAAATTGTAAAATAATAATAAGAATGCCACAAACGTATCAGATGATGGATTTTTTATTTACTAGAACCCCAGACTCTACAGTTCACCAGAGATAAACCTTCGGCAAAAGAGTAATTTAACAGAATCTCCGTTTAAAATGAGTTGGACCGGATTTTGTGTTTTTAATATACGATAGGTTTTAAGTGAAGATTTAATTTAATAAAAAATAGTAATGTGTATTAAACGATACGTTTAATTTTAATTGTCATAAACACCACGAAAACTTTTCTGCGTTCTAACACACGATTGAAATTGCAAAATGTATTTTGTCTACAAAAATAATTTCGTGAACGGAACAGTTAAAATATCTACAACATAAAAATAAATCCATTAAAAATCTTTCTCTTTGTTCTTTGTAATTCACAAAAATAAAATTATAAACGGTATGGCACGACATATTTTTTTCGAATTGACTAAGTTTGATACTTAAATAGGCTTTTTTTAAAAATAAATCCCTTATTTCAGTAGTTACAAGGAATAACAGTCTAGCTTTCAAATTTAGCAATAGTAGGTTCCTTTTAATAGTAAATTAGTAAGAAAGAGGTCAATGTGTTACGTAAGAGACTGAAGTTTTACGATTGTTTGACGCTTAATTTATCTTCCATTTTTATAAATTAATGAGAAAAATGGAACCAAAATGGGTTTTCTCAAAATAAGATTAACCTGGAGCATTTAACGACAATTTTCACGTAGGCCTAACAAAATTTAAAAAGAGGCCGCCTCCATAGCGTAGTGGTAGCACGCTAGCCTACAACGCGGAGGTACCGGGTTCGATTCCCGGCTAGGGTCTGGAAATTATTACGTACTAAAAGTCACCGTTCCAGTTTCCTAACCCACCATAGTTGCTAATGACCAAGCTGTTGATGCGACTTTAAATAAACTAAGAAAGAAAAATTAAAAAGAATTATTATTAATCCTACAGTTTTTGTATTACATTTCTTTGTTCAACCTTTTAGTTTAGCGGCATTTGTGATTTACTGGATTAAAATTGTTTACACTGTTGATTACGTGAACTTGCAACTGTAATGTATACATCATCGAAATATAAATATACTGCAAATGGAAAACAAACTATAAATGAAGTAAATTGTAATAGCCTACTGCTAGAAGATAAGCAAGAAAGTTTGTGCAGTTTTCCTCTTACCATTTGTAAGAGGAAATAGAAAATACTAAAAAAAGTGTTACAGTTACATATAGACTATGGATCTTCATTTGACCCACATAAGTAAGTGGAATAACAGATAATTTTTGGATGAAAGAGGTAGATATTTACCAAACTTGAACAAGATTTAGCATGTTGATGCACAGTTAAATTAATACATTAGTTTTTCCATGTACTGCAGTTGTATGTTCAATAGTTATATTTACAAATTATTGTATTAGGAAGTCTTAATTGAATTACTAATAATCCCGTTCTTAAAGTTTAGATTCAGTTTAATAATTTGGATCTGTAGGTTCAGATAAATTTAGCTATAGTAGTAGAGTTTCTGAACGCCGGGTGGAAATTAAACTAAACGTAATTTAATTATACGCACAGATTCCGATTACTCAGTAAACAAACAAACGTAGTTAAAAGGAATAATAATTTAGCTTTCCTGTAAAACTTTATTACAGTTTTGAAGTCGGTATAATTAGTTGATCTTCGTGAGCTCATCAACTTGTGCCGATGGGGCTTTATTTGTCACCTCGTAATTAATTATCAGAAATTTAATAAGAAAGAAGTAAATGAGTTAAGTTAGACACTGAAGTTATAAGTTGATTTGAAAGTCGATTATTATTCTACATTTGTTACTTGAATAAATTTCTTTAAAACATCTGACTTTTGTTTTCATTTATGCAGTTTCTAATTGGTTAATTATAAGAATCATTGAATTCAGGTAGTACTTTACTCATTTGACCATAGTTCTTTCAACGTTTTTATAAAGTCAAAGGTCATGAAGTTTGTTCAGAGTGGAGCATGTAAAAAATGAATATATAAGGCAACGAACCAGTTCTCAAGGCACCATAGTAGAGTAGGGACCAGACTGTTGGTATGGTACGGGCATCTACCAAATCCAATGTGAATGGGTTTTTTGTCGACGATGTTTTTCAAACTGAACCCCGTTTTTCCATTATTTCGAAAAGTAGTCACCCCTGTAAAGTATGGATACAGGGAGTCTAAGACGCTGTGGTAGCGCGAAATCTCATGGATGGTGATGTGGAGACAGAAGACGATGTGCTGTAGAATCCGAGAAGTGGGGAATTTGCTAGACCCTGCAATAAGTAAAAGTAATGTAGTCAAAAAATTTTGGTGACATTCAACAGTGAATTCCAAATAATATTGACCTAAACGTAACATTCAAATACGAGTGAAATTAAAAAATACAAGTATGTGCTAGAGCCAATGGATAAGTGCGTAGTTGTGAAGAGGGACAATATCGTTAAAGCAAAACTGTTCGTTAGTGGTAAACAACTAGTTGCGGTAATTTTGAAATAATAGTAAAAGTAATAGTAATGCATTGGTATTTTCTATCCAAAACGGTTATTTTGTGTGTTAAGGAAAATCAAACGAAAATTGATTAATTTAATTTTTAAAGGAAGTAGTATTTATGTGAGTTATCTGTTGCAAATCTTCATAATGTTGCTGTGAAACTAAATTGACTAATAATAATAGGTCTAATAATAAAAAAAATTCAGGGGAAAACTTTCAAAATCATTTGAGATAAGAACCGGGGTTAGACAAGGTGATGGGATGTCACCTTTGCTATTTAACATAGTTCTAGATATGGTCATGGAAGAATGGGAGAAGAAACTTAAAGAGGAAAATAACTGGAAACCAATCTCACTGGGGACCAAGAAAGATAATTTACAAATCCCCTATTTAGCCTTTGCAGACGATCTCGCAATAATGGCAGATTCTAGTGAAATGGCAATAAAACAGATAGAAACTTTAAGGGAATGCGCAGAAAGAGTTGGCTTACAGATATCATTCGAAAAAACAGTGTTTACTACTGAAAATTTAGAAATTTCAAAATTGCAAACCAAACATGAAGAAATTAACAGGGTACCATACTTTAAATATCTAGGAGAAGTTATTTTTGAAAAATATTCACAACAGGAGAGAATACAAAAAGCTCATAGAAGCCTAGGATTGGTGCAAAACCTTTATAATAAAAAATGTTTAACTTTAAATGCCAGAATTAAACATTACAATACAGTAATCAAACCAAAAATTTTATATGCCAGTGAGACCTTAACACTTAACAGGAAAACAGACATGGAAAGTTTAAAGAAGGAAGAAAGGAAAATAATTAGGAAAATTCTTGGACCTAGATGGACCGAAAACGGGTACAGATTACAGAGAACGTCGAAAATTGAAGAATATTCCAACATAGAGACAGACATGAGGAAAAGACGCCTTGAATTTTATGGCCACATTATGAGGCTTCCTGACAATAGACTCACAAAGAGAATAGTAAAATATGTATCATCACTTGTTAATGGGGGGGGGGGAATGGATAAAAGTGTTAAAAAAGATTTAGAATTGGCCAAAATCACCAAAGAAGAAATTCTCAAAGAGACAATTTTAGAACAAAAGTTAAAAAATGGGAGGTTAAACCAGAGACAAAAGCTCCAAGAACCGGAACAACGTGGAGTGAACGGAGAAAAGCTGAATTCTCACAAAGAATGAAAAACTGGTGGGCTGATAAAAAGGACAAGAAATCCCAAAAACAAAACAGATTTACTTAGCGTCTTCCACTTCGGGAGCTTTACGACTAATAATAATAATAATAATAATAATAATAATAATAATAATAATAATAATATAATGTTCCAGGGCTACAAACAATTATTCTGTTTCTTATCACATGGTCAGCCAATATATGACTGAGGCATTTAAGAATAGAAGAGGTAGAGATGTAAAAGACACTAGTCACAGTTATCTCCTCTGAGAGTAATAAATTTCATTATTATACAGGCAGACCTTGTGGTGAATAAAGTACAGATGTCATTTGCAGGGTTGAAAGAAGATGCTTTTCAGAGGGCCTGGCATGCTGATAAATATACTTTTCCACTCAGAGAGGAAGGCAAAGAGTAAACCACCTCACTCCTCGTTTTACTTAGTAAAGCCTCTAGAGGTTCAAACCAGCCTTTCGGCTGATGGCCTAAACAAAAACAACTATATATAATACCTGTAAGTTAATAAGAATTACTCTATTTTTTTTTGGATATCTTGCAGTTTACCCGGGTAAAGCTCAAATTACAAGGACATAACTAGCATTAATCCATATTTGAGGTGTACCTAGAACATAAGTATGCATTTTTTGTTATCTAGAAATAAAATTTTATGATTATTATGTGTAATAAGTTATATCTGGTTGATTCGTTGACGAAAATTAGTTAATAATTAACGTTGTGTTGTGAATTACAACTCGTCTCTCTACTATATATCTTCTGATTAGATGAAAGCTGCTTCTGATAATACTGTGTGGCAGCTTTACCAGGCTTCCTGTTGGTACTATAGGAAACATTATTAATTCTCTTTAGTTAGTAACTAATCTAACCCAGACATTATATGCGGTCTATTTCTCTTACGTATTCCTTCTCCTGTGGCGCAATGGTTGGAAGTGGCAGTTCTATTGTAAAATCTCTTAAAATTTTTGGCCCTAATTTATTCATTTTTAAAGTGCGCTGTTTTCTCACAATCATCTTGAATTAAATAGTTCATGTTTGTCGCCTGTTTGCTCAACTTCAGTTTAATTATAATATAAATACAGTACCTCCAATTAGGGCAATAAAAACAATTCAGAAACATAATTTAAAAGAGTTACTAATTGTTTACCGTAAGAAACTGTATAATGTTTTATATTTAATATTTGCTGACCATTTCTAACACTAACAAAATGTAAGAAATTTTTAAGTTTACCTAAAATGTTTCCATGTTAGAAATTTAGTAGGTATTTCGTCAGAATTATGTTTAATCCAGGTTTAAGAGTTTAATTATTTGTTACTGAAATACTTAATGATCAGTCGTAACTAATATTATTTGTAGTAATAGAAGTAGTACGTATGTACTTTTATCAAAGAAATCATTTTCTGGAAAATATTTCTGACTTTGTATTACAGAACACAAATTTTCCAATTTCTGGTAGTAGTTCAAGATGTTCAAAATAAAATCTGTACGAAGTTTTTAAAAATGATTAATGGAAATTAAACTATTTTAGAAAAACGTATAACTACAAAAAACCCTAAACTATTACGAATGGAACAGGTTATGCGAACTTATTTAAACGATTGACAGAAGTGACAGAAAAGGAAGACTGAAATTATAAGGGTGTCTGTACTTAATTGGATGAAAAACGGTTTTGAGACAAGTTTTTATAATTCTTGAAAGTCTTTGTTCCTGATAATTGTTTAATGAGGTCAGGAAGATCAGAAAGGATGAGGTAAAACAAGATAACATTCAGGCCAAATGTTCGTCGCTAAATTCAAGGTCTCTCTCTCTTCCCCCTCTCCCCCTCTCTCTCGAAGAAGAAGGAGGAGGAGGAGGAGAAGAAGAAGAAGGAGGAGAAGGAGAAGGAGAGTAAAATAAGACGAAGAATAACTGTTGGAAGAAATAAGAAAAGCCTAGAAGGAACTAATGTTGAGAATTCGGGTCACAGAAAGTAATTTATAGATGTGTTAGTTTACTTCTTTTGATTTCTAATTGCGCTGTAACAAAACAGTATAAAAATATTATAAAAAATAATATTAAAATAATAATAAAAATAATATTATTAAAAAATAATATTATAAGTATAGTATTAGTATAAAAATATACAGAAGTAAACTGAGGGATTCGGGACTTCTGTAAAGAAGAAAGTACTGATTTTGTAAAGGGACTTACACGTGTATAGTATTTTAAAAATAAACCCCATCGCAAGCTTTAGGTCTGGTTAAAATAATTTTGCTTCTTCGCCCTTTTAATCAAAGTCTCCATGTTACACAAAGTGGGAACGGTTATAATTTTACTTAACGAATTTTAACCCTTCAAGATTGGGTTAATTTTGTGCTATGTTTATCTAATGTAAAATTTTGTTTATTTTAATTGGATAATAAATATTGTTTACAAACATTAAACGATTGTCGTTCTTTTAACGTACCATTTTAAAATAAAACCGCTAGTTTACAGTGCAAGGGTTTAATTACATAGCATTAGTTCCGTGAAGCAAGAGAATGGTTATGGTATGAACCACTTTGTTTGATAGAGATAATAGAAAGGGTGGGGTGGTATTTACTAAACCTAGTGGAACGCAGCGTTTACTCTCAACGTATGATTTATGCCGACAAGTACCATATGTATTGAAATGTATGCCTAATTCTGTTTAATTTGTAACCACAGGCTCATAATAATACCCCTCAGTAACTTAACTACCTATTATACTACAGAACTTTTACTCGTTTGCTGCACCACACCAACAACAACTTGAAAAGCTAATGTATGATAACATTGAAATTATGGCCTAATTTTAAAAATCTGAGTTCATTTAATTATGAACTGATGAAAAACTGATCTTGTCTTCTCTGTAACATTAGTAGATGTTAATCGTGATGATAACACGGGAGAGTGGAGTGGATGGATGACTTGCCGTTCGCTACTAATCCATCCGCAATCGCGAGAGTGTTTCATAATTGAACAAAAATGCCACTTTCACGAAGAAGAAGAAGAATGTAGTAGTAAGCTTTTAAAAATAAATAATCAATGAAAAGAAAACTTACCACAGTTCATTTTTAATAAATTTCAATACCTAACTGAAGAACTGTAATAATACGATTGGGAGTTTAGATTTTTTAAATATAATTAGTTAAGTTGTACTGTATCGGGTTCTGCTTAAATTGAATAATTCACAAAATACCGTTAGAATAATTAAAAATAAGTATTTAATGAACTATAAATAACAATTTTGCCCATAACGGGCAGGTGGAAATTAATTGCATTCGATCTGTTGGTTCCAGTGCTACAAAAATAGTTCTGTTTCTTATCATATAGTTAGCAAATTATACAGAAAGAATTATACATATAGTTAGCAAATTACAGAAGAGGTAGAGGTGTAAAGGATACTAGTCAGAGTTATCTCCTCTGAGAGTAATAAATTTTATTATATAGTCAGAACCTGTGGTGAATGAAGTGAAGGTGTAATTTGCAGAGTGGAAAGTGAGTGCTTTTCAGAGGGGCTGGCATGCTGATAAGCGTACTCTTTCAACTCAGTGAGGAAGGAAAAAGTAAACTACCTCACTTCTCGTGCTTACTTTCTAAAACCTCTAGAGGTTCAAACCAGCCTTTCGGCTGTTGAACAAAACAACAACAAATAACAATAAATATTCTTAGTAAAATCTGCTAATAAATTAAAATTACTACAATAAAATTGATAATAATAATAATAATAATAATATAAATAATAATAATAGATAATAGATAATAACCTATTTATAGTAACGAAGAATCAATGACACAACTATACTTAACTAGTAATAAGATAATTTTAGATTTCATTTAACTAAATCCTTCTTACAAAGTATAACCAATTGTACGACACACAGTTACGATTCAGACCTAGTCACAAAACGTAACTGCTACCTGGTACACAACTAGCTTTAACTACACGATTCACTCACAACAATTTAAGTACAGAAGAAGTACTGGTGAAAGAAAAACTGTTATGAGCTTCTTCCAACGACAGTAGATTATTGTACAGTTAGACCTTGCAGTGAATATTAAAAGCGCATTTGCAAGTTGCAAACTGAAAGATTTTTAAAAGGCCTCCTATGCTCATGAAAAAACTTTTCTACTAAGTGATACGGTTATAAACCAAAAAATGTAACCCAATATATTTTTCTGATTATTTAAGATAACATGTAAATGTTTGAACTAATATCTAGCCTAATGATCTAAAAACCCAATTTATTTCTGCCAAAAATTTCACATCCCATTATTTACCTAATTTTAAGTTAATTGATAGACTGGATTTGAAAAAATGAATATTATCATCGTCGTTATGAAAGAACGTACAAATTTATTTTTACTAATTGTTCAAAAAATATAATCTGATAATAGTTTATTGAATTTAATGTTCAAACCAACATCTTCTTTAAATAACGTAAGCGTAATCTATAAATATGTATGGTCTTATTTCTCAGAATTATTATATTTTTTGTGGTTGAATTTCGACTATAGCAATAATAATGAGAGAGCTATGACAAAACTAATTTTCTAATGGCTTTTAAGGCATGAATTGATGATTGGAATTCTACATTGTTGGCGAGGAACGTGTATATTTTAATTATACATTATGAGTTATCTATCGGCTTCTAAATCAACAAAAAAATAAACATTACAGATATCGTAACTTAACGAATTTTTTTTCTTCTGCACTGTTTGTGTCTATACATATGCGGAAATATATTAATAAAATCTAATAGAACTGATGTACAGTTGACAAATTATTTAGGTCTTGCGAGTAAGGCGGCCTACGTTGACGGTGACGCGCGTGTGACGTCAAAGGCAGATATAATATCGGACCAATCAGAGTCTAGTATTCTCAACCAATGAAAAATCTCCAAATTTAGCCAATCAGATGTCTTCTAATGCGTTAATTTGATTGGTTATTATTGTCCAATCAGATAGCTTATTGTAATTCACTACGTCATCCGATATGAACCAATGAAATCGTTTCATTCAGTATTACGTCATTTGTCAATATGGACTTCCTGCATGGTCCGGAACTGTTCCTGCGCGTGACGTCGACTTACATTTTTACATTAGATCCGCCCATCGTCACGGCCCAGTTAACGATACAGCCGAATATTACAGAAAAACGTCTACTGAAATGCTATACGTTCCAGAATTAAAACACCTACGATAAACATTTTAAAATTGTTAGAGATCTTCCGGGTTCACAATGATTATGGTATTACT
Organism: Catonia carolina; assembly: GCA_035578175.1. Classification (NCBI taxonomy): domain Eukaryota; kingdom Metazoa; phylum Arthropoda; class Insecta; order Hemiptera; family Achilidae; genus Catonia; species Catonia carolina. The sequence goes on along the minus strand of JAQMRL010000001.1, from coordinate 131,268,579 downwards.
TTATGTAACAGCACTATATTTACAGCTGCTTTTTACAGTATGAACTAGAAAAAGCCATATGAAAATAGATTGGGTTGTCACATACAAGCTTGCTCAAACTTACCAAATTATTTTGTCGGCTACCATGCAAACACTACTATACGAACGTGACACATTGTGATTTTGTCACTGTATATTAAGGTTAATTCTAATAAGGACGTCAAAGCCGTTTTTTTGTCAAAAATCGTCAGTAGAATCGCCGGCATTGTCAAAATGAATTTTAGAACATACTTGATCTATACCTTGTTAGAGCAACATACAAATTGTGCCGTTTTGACGACAAACCGTCACGTTAAAAACGGTTAACGATATGAACAATTTTTGGGCGATATTTTTCAACAATTCTCCGCGTTGATTCGTAGTTTGTTTCATAATTTTATTTTATGATGGGAAAATTTAGTATTGCCTTAAACAGGCAGTTAAACTTTAAATATTAATTTAAATTTCATTTGCTACTTCTACCGCTACATTTATAGTTCTGTTTTTTTCACTAGAGAAGTTAAATTTAAACTAAATCATATTAAGTACAGAAGAGGTACTGGTGAAAGAAAAACTGTTATGAGCTTCTTCCAACGACAGTAGATTATTATACAGTTAGACCTTTCAGTGAATATTAAAAGCGCATTTGCAAGATGCAAACTGAAAGATTTTAAAAAGGCCTCCTATGCTCATGAAAACACTTTTCTACTGAGTGATACGGTTATAAACCAAAAAATGTAACCCAATATTTTTTTCTGATTATTTCAGATAACATGTAAATGTTTGAAATAACATCTAGCCTAATGATCTAAAAACCCAATTTATTTCTGCCAAAAATTTCACATCTCATTATTTACCTAATTTTAAGTTAATTGATGATGCTAGCACACCTTCGTAATAGAGATCCTACATGAAGAAGAAGAAGAAGTTAATTGATAGACTGGATTTGAAAAAATGGATATTATCATCGTCGATATGAAAGAACGTACAAATTTATTCTTACTAATTGTTCACAAAATATAATCTGATAATAGTTTATTGAACTTAATGTTCAAACCAACATCTTCTTTAAATAACGTAAGCGTAATCTATAAATATGTACGGTCTTATTTCTCAGAATTTTTTTATTTTTTGTGGTTGAATTTCGACTATAGCAATAATAATCAGAGAGCTATGGCAAAACTAATTTTCTAATGGTTTTTAAGGCATGAATTGATGATTGGAATTCTACATTGTTGGCGCGGAACGTGTATATTTTAATTATACATTATGCGTTAACCATCGGATTCTAAATCAACAAAAATATAAACATTACAGATATCGTTATTAACGAATTTCTTTTCTTCTGCACTGTTTGTGTCTATACATATGCGAAAATATATTAATAACATCTAATAGAGCTGATGTACAGTATTGACAAATTATTTAGGTCTTGCGAGTAAGGCGGCCTACGTTGACGGTGACGCGCGTGTGACGTCAAAGGCAGATATAATATCGGACCAATCAGAGTCTAGTATTCTCAACCAATGAAAAATCTCCAAATTTAGCCAATCAGATGTGTTCTTATGCGTCAATTTGATTGGTTATTATTGTCCAACCAGAGAGCTTATTGTAATTCACTACGTCATCCGATATGAACCAATGGAATCGTTTCATTCAGTATTACGTCACTTGTCAGTATGGACTTCCTGATTGGTCCGGAACTGTTCCTGGGCGTGACGTCGACTTACATTTTTGCATTAGATCCGCCCATCGTCACCGCCCAGTTAACGATACAGCCGAATATTACAGAAAAACGTCTACTGAAATGCTATACGTTCCAGAATTAAAACACCTACGATAAACATTTTAAAATTGTTAGAGATCTTCCGGGTTCACAATGATTATGGTATTACTTTATGTAACAGCACTATATTTACAGCTGCTTTTTACAGTATGAACTAGAAAAAGCCATATGAAAATAGATTGGGTTGTCACATACAAGCTTGCTCAAACTTACCAAATTATTTTGTCGGCTACCATGCAAACACTACTATACGAACGTGACACATTGTGATTTTGTCACTGTATATTAAGGTTAATTCTAATAAGGACGTCAAAGCCGTTTTTTTGTCAAAAATCGTCAGTAGAATCGCCGGCATTGTCAAAATGAATTTTAGAACATACTTGATCTATACCTTGTTAGAGCAACATACAAATTGTGCCGTTTTGACGACAAACCGTCACGTTAAAAACGGTTAACGATATGAACAATTTTTGGGCGATATTTTTCAACAATTCTCCGCGTTGATTCGTAGTTTGTTTCATAATTTTATTTTATGATGGGAAAATTTAGTATTGCCTTAAACAGGCAGTTAAACTTTAAATATTAATTTAAATTTCATTTGCTACTTCTACGGCTACATTTATAGTTCTGTTTTTTTCACTAGAGAAGTTAAATTTAAACTAAATCATATTAGGTACAGAAGAGGTACTGGTGAAAGAAAAACTGTTATGAGCTTCTTCCATCGACAGTAGATTATTATACAGTTAGACCTTGCAGTGAATATTAAAAGCGCATTTGCTAGATGCAAACTGAAAGATTTTAAAAAGGCCTCCTATGCTCATGAAAACACTTTTCTACTGAGTGATACGGTTATAAACCAAAAAATGTAACCCAATATTTTTTTCTGATTATTTCAGATAACATGTGAATGTTTGAACTAGCATCTAGCCTAATGATCTAAAAACCCAATTTATTTCTGCCAAAAATTTCACATCTCATTATTTACCTAATTTTAAGTTAATTGATGATGCTAGCACACCTTCGTAATAGAGATCCTACATGAAGAGGAAGAAGAAGTTAATTGATAGACTGGATTTGAAAAAATGGATATTATCATCGTCGTTATGAAAGAACGTACAAATTTATTCTTACTAATTGTTCACAAAATATAATCTGATAATAGTTTATTGAATTTAATGTTCAAACCAACATCTTCTTTAAATAACGTAAGCGTACTCTAAAATATGTACGGTCTTATTTCTCAGAATTTTTTTATTTATTGTGGTTGAATTTCGACTATAGCAATAATAATCAGAGAGCTATGGCAAAACTAATTTTCTAATGGTTTTTAAGGCATGAATTGATGATTGGAATTCTACATTGTTGGCGCGGAACGTGTATATTTTAATTATACATTATGCGTTAACCATCGGATTCTAAATCAACAAAAAAAAAAACATTACAGATATCGTTACTTAACGAATTTCTTTTCTTCTGCACTGTTTGTGTCTATACATATGCGAAAATATATTAATAACATCTAATAGAGCTGATGTACAGTATTGACAAATTATTTAGGTCTTACGAGTAAGGCGACCTACGTTGACGGTGACGCTCGTGTGACGTCAAAGGCAGATATAATATCGGACCAATCAGAGTCTAGTATTCTCAACCAATGAAAAATCTCCAAATTTAGCCAATCAGATGTGTTCTTATGCGTCAATTTGATTGGTTATTATTGTCCAACCAGAGAGCTTATTGTAATTCACTACGCATCCGATATGAACCAATGGAATCGTTTCCTTCAGTATTACGTCACTTGTCAGTATGGACTTCCTGATTGGTCCGGAACTGTTCCTGCGCGTGACGTCGACTTACATTTTTGCATTAGATCCGCCCATCGTCACCGCCCAGTTAACGATACAGCCGAATATTACAGAAAAACGTCTACTGAAATGCTATACGTTCCAGAATTAAAACACCTACGATAAACATTTTAAAATTGTTAGAGATCTTCCGGGTTCACAATGATTATGGTATTACTTTATGTAACAGCACTATATTTACAGCTGCTTTTTACAGTATGAAATAGAAAAAGCCATATGAAAATAGATTGGGTTGTCACATACAAGCTTGCTCAAACTTACCAAATTATTTTGTCGGCTACCATGCAAACACTACTATACGAACGTGACACATTGTGATTTTGTCACTGTACATTAAGGTTAATTCTAATAAAGACGTCAAAGCGGTTTTTTTGTCAAAAATCGTCAGTAGAATCGCCGGCATTGTCAAAATGAATTTTAGAACATACTTGATCTATACCTTGTTAGAGCAACATACAAATTGTGCCGTTTTGACGACAAACCGTCACGTTAAAAACGGTTAACGATATGAACAATTTTTGGGCGATATTTTTCAACAATTCTCCCCGTTGATTCGTAGTTTGTTTCATAATTTTATTTTATGATGGGAAAATTTAGTATTGCCTTAAACAGGCAGTTAAACTTTAAATATTAATTTAAATTTCATTTGCTACTTCTACGGCTACATATATAGTTCTGTTTTTTTCACTAGAGAAGTTAAATTTAAACTAAATCATATTAAGTACAGAAGAGGTACTGGTGAAAGAAAAACTGTTATGAGCTTCTTCCAACGACAGTAGATTATTATACAGTTAGACCTTGCAGTGAATATTAAAAGCGCATTTGCAAGATGCAAACTGAAAGATTTTAAAATGGCCTCCTATGCTCATGAAAACACTTTTCTACTGAGTGATACGGTTATAAACCAAAAAATGTAACCCAATATTTTTTTCTGATTATTTCAGATAACATGTAAATGTTTGAACTAACATCTAGCCTAATGATCTAAAAACCCAATTTATTTCTGCCAAAAATTTCACATCTCATTATTTACCTAATTTTAAGTTAATTGATGATGCTAGCACACCTTCGTAATAGAGATCCTACATGAAGAAAAAGAAGAAGTTAATTGATAGACTGGATTTGAAAAAATGGATATTATCATCGTCGTTATGAAAGAACGTACAAATTTATTCTTACTAATTGTTCACAAAATATAATCTGATAATAGTTTATTGAACGTAATGTTCAAACCAACATCTTCTTTAAATAACGTAAGCGTAATCTATAAATATGTACGGTCTTATTTCTCAGAATTTTTTTATTTTTTGTGGTTGAATTTCGACTATAGCAATAATAATCAGAGAGCTATGGCAAAACTAATTTTCTAATGGTTTTTAAGGCATGAATTGATGATTGGAATTCTACATTGTTGGCGCGGAACGTGTATATTTTAATTATACATTATGCGTTAACCATCGGATTCTAAATCAACAAAAATATAAACATTACAGATATCGTTATTAACGAATTTCTTTTCTTCTGCACTGTTTGTGTCTATACATATGCGAAAATATATTAATAACATCTAATAGAGCTGATGTACAGTATTGACAAGTTATTTAGGTCTTGCGAGTAAGGCGGCCTACGTTGACGGTGACGCGCGTGTGACGTCAAAGGCAGATATAATATCGGACCAATCAGAGTCTAGTATTCTCAACCAATGAAAAATCTCCAAATTTAGCCAATCAGATGTGTTCTTATGCGTCAATTTGATTGGTTATTATTATCCAACCAGAGAGCTTATTGTAATTCACTACGTCATCCGATATGAACCAATGGAATCGTTTCATTCAGTATTACGTCACTTGTCAGTATGGACTTCCTGATTGGTCCGGAACTGTTCCTGCGCGTGACGTCGACTTACATTTTTACATTAGATCCGCCCATCGTCACCGCCCAGTTAACGATACAGCCGAATATTACAGAAAAACGTCTACTGAAATGCTATACGTTCCAGAATTAAAACACCTACGATAAACATTTTAAAATTGTTAGAGATCTTCCGGGTTCACAATGATTATGGTATTACTTTATGTAACAGCACTATATTTACAGCTGCTTTTTACAGTATGAAATAGAAAAAGCCATATGAAAATAGATTGGGTTGTCACATACAAGCTTGCTCAAACTTACCAAATTATTTTGTCGGCTACCATGCAAACACTACTATACGAACGTGACACATTGTGATTTTGTCACTGTATATTAAAGTTAATTCTAATAAGGACGTCAAAGCCGTTTTTTTGTCAAAAATCGTCAGTAGAATCGCCGGCATTGTCAAAATGAATTTTAGAACATACTTGATCTATACCTTGTTAGAGCAACATACAAATTGTGCCGTTTTGACGACAAACCGTCACGTTAAAAACGGTTAACGATATGAACAATTTTTGGGCGATATTTTTCAACAATTCTCCGCGTTGATTCGTAGTTTGTTTCATAATTTTATTTTATGATGGGAAAATTTAGTATTGCCTTAAACAGGCAGTTAAACTTTAAATATTAATTTAAATTTCATTTGCTACTTCTACGGCTACATTTATAGTTCTGTTTTTTTCACTAGAGAAGTTAAATTTAAACTAAATCATATTAAGTACAGAAGAGGTACTGGTGAAAGAAAAACTGTTATGAGCTTCTTCCAACGACAGTAGATTATTGTACAGTTCGACGTTTCAGTGAATATTAAAAGCGCATTTGCAAGATGCAAACTGAAAGATTTTAAAAAGGCCTCCTATGCTCATGAAAACACTTTTCTACTGAGTGATACGGTTATAAACCAAAAAATGTAACCCAATATTTTTTTCTGATTATTTCAGATAACATGTAAATGTTTGAACTAACATCTAGCCTAATGATCTAAAAACCCAATTTATTTCTGCCAAAAATTTCACATCTCATTATTTACCTAATTTTAAGTTAATTGATGATGCTAGCACACCTTCGTAATAGAGATGCTACATGAAGAAGAAGAAGAAGTTAATTGATAGACTGGATTTGAAAAAATGGATATTATCATCGTCGTTATGAAAGAACGTACAAATTTATTCTTACTAATTGTTTACAAAATATAATCTGATAATAGTTTATTGAACTTAATGTTCAAACCAACATCTTCTTTCAAAAACGTAAGCGTAATCTATAAATATGTACTGTCTTATTTCTCAGAATTTTTTTTTTTTTTGTGGTTGAATTTCGACTATAGCAATAATAATCAGAGAGCTATGGCAAAACTAATTTTCTAATGGTTTTTAAGGCATGAATTGATGATTGGAATTCTACATTGTTGGCGCGGAACGTGTATATTTTAATTATACATTATGAGTTAACCATCGGATTCTAAATCAACAAAAATATAAACATTACAGATATCGTTATTAACGAATTTCTTTTCTTCTGCACTGTTTGTGTCTATACATATGCGAAAATATATTAATAACATCTAATAGAGCTGATGTACAGTATTGACAAATTATTTAGGTCTTGCGAGTAAGGCGACCTACGTTGACGGTGACGCGCGTGTGACGTCAAAGGCAGATATAATATCGGACCAATCAGAGTCTAGTATTCTCAACCAATGAGAAATCTCCAAATTTAGCCAATCAGATGTGTTCTTATGCGTCAATTTGATTGGTTATTATTGTCCAACCAGAGAGCTTATTGTAATTTACTACGTCATCCGATATGAACCAATGGAATCGTTTCATTCAGTATTACGTCACTTGTCAGTATGGACTTCCTGATTGGTCCGGAACTGTTCCTGCGCGTGACGTCGACTTACATTTTTACATTAGATCCGCCCATCGTCACTGCCCAGTTAACGATACAGCCGAATATTACAGAAAAACGTCTACTGAAATGCTATACGTTCCAGAATTAAAACACCTACGATAAACATTTTAAAATTGTTAGAGATCTTCCGGGTTCACAATGATTATGGTATTACTTTATGTAACAGCACTATATTTACAGCTGCTTTTTACAGTATGAAATAGAAAAAGCCATATGAAAATAGATTGGGTTGCCACATACAAGCTTGCTCAAACTTACCAAATTATTTTGTCGGCTACCATGCAAACACTACTATACGAACGTGACACATTGTGATTTTGTCACTGTACATTAAGGTTAATTCTAATAAGGACGTCAAAGCCGTTTTTTTGTCAAAAATCGTCAGTAGAATCGCCGGCATTGTCAAAATGAATTTTAGAACATACTTGATCTATACCTTGTTCGAGCAACATACAAATTGTGCCGTTTTGATGACAAACCGTCACGTTAAAAACGGTTAACGATATGAACAATTTTTGGGCGATATTTTTCAACAATTCTCCGCGTTGATTCGTAGTTTGTTTCATAATTTTATTTTATGATGGGAAAATTTAGTATTGCCTTAAACAGGCAGTTAAACTTTAAATATTAATTTAAATTTCATTTGCTACTTCTACGGCTACATTTATAGTTCTGTTTTTTTCACTAGAGAAGTTAAATTTAAACTAAATCATATTAAGTACAGAAGAGGTACTGGTGAAAGAAAAACTGTTATGAGCTTCTTCCAACGACAGTAGATTATTATACAGTTAGACCTTGCAGTGAATATTAAAAGCGCATTTGCAAGATGCAAACTGAAAGATTTTAAAAAGGCCTCCTATGCTCATGAAAACACTTTTCTACTGAGTGATACGGTTATAAACCAAAAAATGTAACCCAATATTTTTTTCTGATTATTTCAGATAACATGTAAATGTTTGAACTAACATCTACCCTAATGATCTAAAAACCCAATTTATTTCTGCCAAAAATTTCACATCTCATTATTTACCTAATTTTAAGTTAATTGATGATGCTAGCACACCTTTGTATCAGAGATGCTACATGAAGAAGAAGAAGAAGTTAATTCATAGACTGGATTTGAAAAAATGGATATTATCATCGTCGTTATGAAAGAACGTACAAATTTATTCTTACTAATTGTTCACAAAATATAATCTGATAATAGTTTATTGAATTTAATGTTCAAACCAACATCTTCTTTAAATAACGTAAGCGTAATCTATAAATATGTACGGTCTTATTTCTCAGAATTTTTTATTTTTTGTGGTTGAATTTCGACTATAGCAATAATAATCAGAGAGCTATGGCAAAACTAATTTTCTAATGGTTTTTAAGGCATGAATTGATGATTGGAATTCTACATTGTTGGCGCGGAACGTGTATATTTTAATTATACATTATGAGTTAACCATCGGATTCTAAATCAACAAAAACATAAACATTACAGATATCGTTACTTAACGAATTTCTTTTCTTCTGCACTGTTTGTGTCTATACATATGCGAAAATATATTAATAACATCTAATAGAGCTGATGTACAGTATTGACAAATTATTTAGGTCTTGCGAGTAAGGCGGCATACGTTGACGGTGACGCGCGTGTGACGTCAAAGGTAGATATAATATCGGACCAATCAGAGTCTAGTATTCTCAACCAATGAGAAATCTCCAAATTTAGCCAATCAGATGTGTTCTTATGCGTCAATTTGATTGGTTATTATTGTCCAACCAGAGAGCTTATTGTAATTCACTACGTCATCCGATATGAACCAATGGAATCGTTTCATTCAGTATTACGTCATTTGTCAGTATGGATTTCCTGCATGGTCCGGAACTGTTCCTGCGCGTGACGTCGACTTACATTTTTACATTAGATCCGCCCATCGTCACCGCCCAGTTAACGATACAGCCGAATATTACTGAAAAACGTCTACTGAAATGCTATACGTTCCAGAATTAAAACACCTACGATAAACATTTTAAAATTGTTAGAGATCTTCCGGGTTCACAATGATTATGGTATTACTTTATGTAACAGCACTATATTTACAGCTGCTTTTTACAGTATGAAATAGAAAAAGCCATATGAAAATAGATTGGGTTGTCACATACAAGCTTGCTCAAACTTACCAAATTATTTTGTCGGCTACCATGCAAACACTACTATACGAACGTGACACATTGTGATTTTGTCACTGTATATTAAGGTTAATTCTAATAAGGACGTCAAAGCCGTTTTTTTGTCAAAAATCGTCAGTAGAATCGCCGGCATTGACGAAATGTATTTTATAACATACTTGATCTATACCTTGTTAGAGCAACATACAAATTGTGCCGTTTTGACGACAAACCGTCACGTTAAAAACGGTTAACGATATGAACAATTTTTGGGCGATATTTTTGAACAATTCTCCGCGTTGATTCGTAGTTTGTTGCATAATTTTATTTTATGATGGGAAAATTTAGTATTGCCTTAAACAGGCAGTTAAACTTTAAATATTAATTTAAATTTCATTTGCTACTTCTACGGCTACATTTATAGTTCTGTTTTTTTCACTAGAGAAGTTAAATTTAAACTAAGTCATATTAAGTACAGAAGAGGTACTGGTGAAAGAAAAACTGTTATGAGCTTCTTCCAACGACAGTAGATATTTATACAGTTAGACCTTTCAGTGAATATTAAAAGCGCATTTGCAAGATGCAAACTGAAAGATTTTTAAAAGGCCTTCTATTCTCTGACTGACTGACTGACTCCAACCAAACCGGCTTAGCCCTTTAAGTACATAACTCATGGAAAAAATTAGATGAACAAATATTTTTTATTAATAATAAAAATATGAAGTTTTTCTTTTAGGTTCTGGATAACTCGTAAATAATTAAACAAATTATAAATGAATAAAAGGTTATAACATCATTACAAAAGAGCTAATTATCTAAATAGATACACCGACTCTTCTCAGGTAGGTGTCACAACAATAGGCTTATACTATTCCTATATATTTTTGAAAATAACCCGATTTACCAATTATTATTATTTACATAAACACTTCTAAAAACTCAGTCCTGCTAGAAAATTTTGGAACAATCACTTTCATTTTAGATATTGTCACAATACTATTTATCGCTTTTATCAGTTTTATATACATATATAAATTTAATTAATTTTTTTAACCGGTTCCGGCTGAAATTAAAATGAAAATTTTTGTTTCTGACAACAATAGGCTTATACTATTCCTAAACATTTTTGAAAATAACCCGATTTATCAATTATTATTACTTACATAAACACTTCTAAAAACTCAGTCCTGCTAGAAAATTCTGGAACAATCACTTTAATTTTAGATATTGTCACAATGATATTTATCGCTTTTATCAGTTTTACATACATATAAATTTAATTTATTTTTTTAACCGGTTCCGGCTAAAATTAAAATGAAAATTCTTGTTTCCGATTTTTCATTTAGTGTAAATATCAAAGGTAGAAACTTAACATTTATTGTTAGGCCTATACGAGGTGTGATTAAAAAATATGGTGAATAATTTTATTGTGAACAAACTGCTGACGCTACTTCTATTTGAAGTAATAAGTCCAATTACCTGATTCTTTGAGGTAGTCAGTGTAAAGTTTGAACAAGTTGTGACTTTCAGTCTGTTTTTAAAGCCAGAAGAGTGAGGTTGTGTTTACCATGTCTGTCACGCATCATGGATTTCCAACAACACATTAACATTAAGTTTTGTTTTAAGTTTTAAAAAAATGTTAAAGAAGCACATGAAATGTTGAAATTAATGTTTGGCGTTAATTTGATAATTTTGAAAATTGTTTACAAGTAGTACGAGCAATTTAAAAGTGGAAATGAGTTGATTGAAGACTAGCAACTGTTGGGACGTCCTTTGACCTTAAAAAAATCATGTAGAAAGTGGCACAACTGGTTTGTTCAAACAGGCAAATGACTATTCGAGAGCTTTTCGAAGATCTGAACATCTTGTACTAGTCCGTGCAAAGCCTTTTAACTGATAATTTGCAAATGAGATGAGCGAGTGCAGAATTTGTTTTCAGATGCCTTATGCCACACCTTGCTTCTGATTGCCAAGTTTTTGACCGAATAAATGATTCTTGTTAGTCCATATCCACCTTACTCTTCGGATTTAGCACCATACGACTTCTGGTTCTTCCCAAAAATAAAAACCGTGCTGAAAGGAAAAGTTTGACACCATTTCGAACATTGAGAGGGCCACGACAGAACAGCTGAAGGCCCATCTTAAAAGAAATTTTTCCACTTGTGGAATCAACGTTGGGATCTTTAAGTAATGACTTAATTCTGTATGTTCCAATAAATTTGAATTAGCTTTGCCCGCAAATCAAGTGCATCGGTAGCCAAAGAGAGTTCTTTGAAAGTGATTAATTTAAATTTGATGTAAGCTTATAACTTTGTTTGTAATAAAATTATTCAACCTATTTTTCGATCACACTTTGTATATCATTGTATTTTGTAAAACACAAAATTTTAGGTTGTTAATTGACTGAAGTTTTATGAGATATGTCAAAACTATCATTCTGGAAAATGTTATTCGTTCTTAAAGAATAGTAGAATACGCCACAAATATTCGTACTTGAATACGCCACAGATAGAAATTTTTAAAGACTGTAGTAGTGGAGAAAACGTTTTACCTTGCAATAAGGTATTATAAGAGCAATGACGTGGTGGACAATTTCTATACTGAATTAATTTTAATTTATTCGTTATTCTTTTCAAAATGGAAGTCAAAAGCTGGAAATTTTTGATTTTTCTACTCTCTAGATAATTTGTAGAAAATAAAATTACTGATAATTTTATTTTGTAAACGAACTCGTGTAAAAAAATCTGTATCAGAGAAATTAATGTATTTCATTAGTATTTATTTTAGTGTTATTTCTTACTCTATTCATTGTTATCTGTTGATTATTTTAACGCCAGAAAGAATTAAATTAGTGCCAACAATGTGGATGTGCTATAAATATTACAGCCATTGAATTTTGGCTCTCCAATTGTTTCACTTTTGTAATTAATGGTGCTGTATTCAGTTGGATACAGTCCACCACTAATTTCTTTTTTCATTATTTCATCGCTTACAACATTTTAAAATTCCCGTTTTCATTTTGTCACCTCTCTAACACCCATCCTTCTTTCTCTCTTTTTATCTCCCCCTACTCTCACGTATTCATTCAATACCTTCATCTAACTCTCTAAACAACCAACAGCGGTTTGTATGAATGAATGAATCAGGATTGAAATGTAAATCTCCAAAAAGTACACAATCCTATGCATCACAGGGTTATTTATTGGGTTTCGGAACTTTTGATCAGAAATGCTTTCATCAAATTACTGTATGGGATTTCGTTAATAATTTTTCGTAAACGTTTTCTCTATTTTCTCTAGATTGACCATGTAAACTGTGTGTTATCAGTAATAGGATTCTGAAATATTTGACAGGATATTTTTAGCTCTTAATTAGACGTTTATTATACGTGCCGTCAGCTTCCGTTTAATGTCATCTACATGAAATTGCAGATGTTAAATTCAAAAAGTTAATAGAGTATTTCACTTTATATGGTTATACAATATACCCGACTTAGGGTTTCTTAGAAATTAGGGTGACTGTTTAATAACTCTCTCTTGTTTTTCTTCAGGGTTTTTAAGAGAATAAAATTTCATTGATGAAAATAATTTAAAGTTCATTCCACATAACTTTAAATCTTTTGAAAAAAAAAAACATATGAGCGTACCATTGGAATAATGAGATGGCGCCAGTAGCGAGTCATGTTGATAACTGTCAATGTTTATGCCTGCTTCTAATACAGTATACTTCGGAGCTTCCTGCGTGAGCAGTTCAGTTCTTTATTCTTTCTCGGACAAAGTTCTGTTTTGCGGTTCAATACAATTTCAATTAGGTGCGAAAGGGTTTTTGTATCGGAATCGCTAAGAATTTTCTGTATTCTTAATTACACATATAGCCAATAGCAGAGTAGAGCGTTTGTTTACAATCTGAATAAAAGGAATAAACTATAGTTTTTCAGCTTCAACGGATAATATTCATTTTCACGACAATTGCTTTCCAAAAAAATCGTTTTGCTAATACTCTCATTTCACTTCAAAAATTTTTTTTTCTAGAAAATGGAACTGAGTAATTTGACGAAACCCACTTGATTATTTTCCTCTGAGTTTCCGATGGCCAAAAATTGTCTATACTGTATATTAGGTTTTGCCGTTTCTGAAAACAACTGCTGTGTGCCCTGCACTGGTGTACAACAGCCGGCACACAAACACTTCGTCGGTATTTTACGGTATTCTGCCGCTATTAGACAACCAGCCGTATGTGCGTTTTACAGTAAACTTATCGTGTAACTTGACTGTGTTGCATAATAATATTATTATAAACTATGTTTAATTTTTTTGCTAACCAATTATAAAATAGAAAATATACAATATTGCAATGTACATTATGTATTACGTTATTGTACGTTATGTATTATGTACTGTTATCTCTAATAAGAAAAGAAAAGAACTTTTTAACGTTCAAAAAGTTACTTACCTTTTAAAAAATTATTGTTGAAAAACTGTAATATTATTGAGAACGAGGACAGGATTTTAATCAATAAAATCGGTTTGTATTCTTTCTTATTTCAATATGGGTACGTAAGGAAGTCAGTGGGTGCGATCTGGTTTTGTGCCAAATGGATAAATCGACACCACCCGCAGAATGTGCTGAATTAAAATGAATAATATTTTAGAGAAATAACAAATTTATTATTGCCAGTAATATAAACAGAAATAATTACTGTATTGAGTCGCTGGAAATTTTGTTTTAGTAAAATGTACGCAAATTCCAAGTTTAAGATTTACTAATATGCATTCCTTTTTAGCTAAAATATACTTTTAAAATTGGAATCTTTTTAAAGAGTAGCCCGTTTTAAGTTAATAGGCCCAAACGTTTTAATGACAAAAGTTTACTATTATCAAAGGAAAAAATATTAATTACTTTTCCGTGCGTTTTCTAATGATGGAAATGTTACAAAACTGTTTCAGTTTGATAATTTTCAGATTACTGTATTTAAAATTAGTATTATAAAACTATTAGTGTAAAATTAATATTACTATTTAAAAGTAGTGTCATATTCATTTATTTATAAAATAACTTCCCAAAAAAGATCATAGCTCTTGCTTGGAGTAGGGAACTCTCCACCAATTCTATTGATAATACTATTGTGTACAAGTGGTTTCCTTAACGTCAACCTTTGTTCCCCAATGTAGCCTATTTAAATAAAAAAACCTCTTATCTTCTTAAATAACTACCAGTGGCTTATTATGACCGAAACTATGAACGACATTTTACTTGACCGTCTGGCTTTACGGAGTTATACGAAGTGTGGCTATGAAATAACGAGACTGACGTTGTAAAAAATTTTTTTTTATACAAACATAATCACTTATTGTCACTTTCAATATACACTCCTTCTCTATCCCTACAACGCTCCATGCGAATTTTACATTGCTGGAAACAGTGCTGGAAGTCATCTTCTGTCAGTTCCTTCAGGACACGTGCCGCTTTCTCTTTTACAGCTTCCACAGACTCAAATCTTGTCCCTTTTAATGCAGATTTCACCTTAGGGAACAGGTAGAAGATAATAACATGTGATGAAACGTGGTTTTTACTTATGATCCGGAAACAAAGCGCCAATCCATGCACTGGAAGAGCCGAACTTCACCGAGAGCCAAAAAGCTCGAATGAGCAAGTCAAAATTTAAAGCAATGATGATTGTTTTCTTTTATATCTATGGGATTGTGTACCTTCACTGGGTACTTGAAGGTCAAACAATCAATCAATATTACTACCGTGTGATACTTTCTAAACTACGTCAAAGAGTAAGGAAAAACACCCCGAAATGTGGAAGGACAAATCATGGGTTCTCCACCAAGGCAATGCGCCAGCTCAATCTGCGTTATCTGTCAAGAGGTTCATAGCCAAGAACAGCATCTCAGTGTTAGAAGATCCACCTTATTCACCAGATTTTGCACCATGCAACTTCTACCTGTTCCTTAAGGTGAAATCTGCATTAAAAGGGACAAGATTTGAGTCTGTGAAAGCTATAAAAGAGAAAGCGGTAGTGTCCTGAAGGAGCTGACAGGAGATGACTTCCAGCACTGTTTCCAACAATGGAAAATTCGCATGTAGCGTTGTAGGGATAGCGAAGGAGTGTAGCCTATATTGAAGGTGACAATAAGTGATTATGTATAAAATAAAAATAAAGTTTTTTACTAAGTCAGTCTCGTTATTTAATAGCCACACCTCGTATATTCGACGACTGCAAGGCAAAAGTTCTCATTTTAGTCCTCGACTTGGGTTTGAATAGAATAATTATTTGTTCCTTTTCATTAACATAATTTGTAGACATTATATAACCATAAAATAAAATAAATTTATTAGTATATTAGTTAAAATAATTATTGCTTTTAATTACTAATTTAACTTAACAATCTATTATCCAACAATGCCCAATAGTGGAATACTGCCCACATATATGCCCATGACATGTTCATGAGTAGGAGTCATGTACCACAGAAACAACCGGAAATATAAATATAAAGAAATCTGCTTTTACCGATTATACAATTAACTTATTTTAAGTATTAAACATTTAAATTTAAAATAAGTTAAATAAAGTAAATATTTAGCCCTACCTGATATAAAAATAGTTGTAGGGGTTTGTACGCGTGTAGTATACTTGTAGTTTACTTATGTAGTATAGGCCTAAACATACGTAAACAATCTGAAACATCATTATCAAATTCACTCAAAAAACTTCTATGCAAGAAATACTATTCCAACATCTTTTGTAAATTGATGATTATTTCTGTTAAATTTTATTTCAACTTACAAAAATATTTATATCGTTGAAAATAACGAATTTATAGTATTAATAACACAATAGAAAAAATATAATAAATAAGCTTGTACGTAAACACAGTTGACAATAATTACTACATTCTTATCGCCTATAAATATATATATATTTTTTGTTTTACAACCGACTGTTATGCACATTGATGCTAATGCAGACGATAAGGGGCGAAGAAAATGAGCGATGCCAGACCTGACTAGTGTTTGAACTCGGGTCTCCTGAGGTAGAAGCCAATTACGCTGACCACTATTTACCAGTCTATATGTACATTGGTAAAAAGACTGAACTCTATAATAAACGAAAGAGCCATTTAGGTACTTAGCTTTTCCTAAAAATATATTATATACGATGTGTCAAATATTAAAATTTTTAAGGATTATTCCTAAACAAAATTTGAGAAATGTAAAAAAAATTTTGCCCATAGCGGGCAGGTGAAATTTTAAATAAATTGCACTCGTTCCAGGGCTACAAAAATAGTTTTGTTTCTTATCATATAGTCAGCCAATATATGACTGAACTATTTAAGAACAGAAGAGGTAGAGGTGTAAAAGACACTAGTCAAGAGTTTTCTCCTCTGAGAGTAATCAATTTCACTATACAGCCAGACCCTGTGGTGAATGAAGTAAAGGTATCATTTGCAGGGTGGAAAGTGGGTGCTTTTCGAAGGGCCTGGCATGCTGATAAACATATTCTTTTAACTCAGTGAGGAAGGCACTAGTAAACCACCTCACTTCTTGGTTTTAATTAGTAAAACTTTTAGAGTTTCAAACCAGCCTTTCGGCTGTTGACCTGAACAACAACAGAAATAATTTATAATTTTTTCACTTTCTTTTATATTTTATAAAATATATTACTGTGCAGCTCTGCGCAACCAGTAAATATATTTCAGCTTTTATACATCACTTTACCACTCATTACCGCTGACCGTGATTATTTTGATTATGAAACGTACACCAATGTTTTGAAGCTACCACTATACACTTTGATGATTAAAATGCAAGACCAGTAATGTAACTATTTTCTCATATATAATACTTGAAGATGAGGAAATAGATTTTCTGTTGGGGATCGACCGTTCTTATTTAATGCAGCTTTTGTGACTGACCCATGTACTATATTTTAACGGCTCTAATTTCGAACTATATGCGCCTCCGTATATGATTATATTCCTCAGTATCCTAGACCGTACGTGAACAAAATACAATAGTCTTATTTCTGAAATATTTAATAAGAAATTAATTTTTTTGAAAACAAACAACCACTTTTCTTATTTATAATGGATCGGATATGACATGACCAAGTTAATTTGTGATCGAATGATACTCCCAAGTATTTGTATACATTAACTTAGTATTTCTTGGCAATTACAAAATATAATTCTTTACATTTATCTTTTAAATTGCTCACAGCTGTGTACCTTTAAATATATACGTTATTTTACCGTCACTGTTTACCAGAATAAAATAGTTATACATTTTTTTCTAATAAATTCAATCTTAGAGTATTCCAATCAAACTATCTACCTTTTTTCTACCCAATCGGTTTTTGCAGATAAAAATTCCGCATTTAAATTTTTCCCTGAAAAAGTAGATGGGAAATCGGAAAACAAATATGTTTCTCCGCTAATTTTAATTCTTGAAATTTTATTGTCTACAGGATACAACAAAGGACCTAAAATATCTTAAACTACTTCTTATTTAACATTTTTGTTATAACTGAATAGGCTACAGAGTAAAAGCTTGATTTCTGTTTACAAAATATTCCCTAAACCACAAAAGTGCTCTACTTTTTATTCTTATTTGACCCAATTTTTACAAACTTTTGTTCTATTCACTGTATCGAAAGCTTTATCTAAATCTAGGAAGGATATCTCATCATCATTTTGTGTGTTATTAATGTGGTCGTTATTTGTACGAATAATTTTAATTATTTACAAAAATTTATGAGACAATATAACAGATAATTTCAATACTCAACGCACTCAATATTACGGTGTGAATTTACCTAATATATAAAAATATTATAAAGGTTCAAAACTATTCTTTTGAATGTCAATTAGGCTTAAATCCATTAAATTAAATAGCGCAGCAAATGTACAACACTCTGATGTAACTTACCTTATGTGTGGGTTTTATTAATTGTGACATGTATGAATACTACTTTACGGTTTACTGTCAGACTTAAGTTAAATTTTTTTCATTGTCATGATCTATTTTAAGTGTCTGTTATATGCCTAAATTTGTATTTTATGATTCCAGTAATAAAAAATTGACGTAAAACGTTATT
Source organism: Catonia carolina (assembly GCA_035578175.1). Classification (NCBI taxonomy): domain Eukaryota; kingdom Metazoa; phylum Arthropoda; class Insecta; order Hemiptera; family Achilidae; genus Catonia; species Catonia carolina. The sequence goes on along the minus strand of JAQMRL010000001.1, from coordinate 131,249,813 downwards.
CATGTTCTTGTAAATAAAACGAAAATACTCACGAGTGGGCATCTGATCTAAGTACGAGCCCATACGAGTTAGATATTAACCTGTCAGTTATCAGTGATTGTAAATAGAATAAGCTACTGATGTTTCTCTCGTAATGATAAAATCAGCAATTAGAGTGATCTCTATAGTTAATGAAGCTGACGAAGCTACGCTAAAATCAGTGCTGGATTATAAAGTAAACGCATCCATGTAAAATACTCCGTATTACCGCAACAACTCATAAGCCTGTCTTACTTGATATAGAAGAATCTTGCTTGCATAATGAACATGAATGAAGGGTCTACTTATTTATTTCCCTGAATAGATAAAATGTTGAAAGAAGAAGGCTAAAGGTATATTTGTGGATGCAGGGAAGCCAAGTATTGAAACATGTTTTATTTATATTGGGAGTTGGTTGCGGGATTGTGAGGTTGAATTATTGTAGAGAAGCGTTCCTCTTACCACTATCTATCATTCCGTATTCCCCTTTTCCTCTAAGTCATGACCAGTCAATGATTTCATTTTAATTCGGATTCTTCCTTCCTTCTAAAGAATTCTTTCTTTGTTCATTGCTCCACTTCTCTTTTATTGAACGTACCGACTTCAATTCAATGTTATATAAAAGTATCTCTAAATCTATTAACCTTTATAGTTTAGAAACATCATTCCGTATAACCACTGGAATTGTTTTGTTTTTTAAATTATATGAAAAATAATGTCAAGAGTTTTACCTTGGCAATATTAATCAATTTACGCTTTTAAAATTTTTAAACAATATACTCGTTTATTTAAAAATATACTCATAGGTATAAAGTATTGTTTTCATGGATATTGATTTTTCGAAATCGAGTTTTCACCGGATATACACGTTTTCAGACCCCTGAACCCAAAAAACATGTTTTTAGTGATTGGTCTGGTGTGTATGTGTGTGTGTGTGTGTGTGTGTGTGTGTGTGTGTGTGTGTGTGTGTGTGTGTGTGTGCGTGTGCGTGTGTGTGTGTGTGTGTGCGTGTATGTGTGCGTGCGTGCGTGCGTGCGTGTGTGTGTGTGTGTGTGTGTGTGCGTGTGTGTGTGTGTGCGTGTGTGTGTGTGTGTGTGTGTGTGAACAAAATATCTCAAGAACGGAACATAGTACAAAGTTAAAACTTGAAACTTTAGTTAGATACACTATCAAACCAGACACGAACATTTTCATCAAAATCGTTTAACCTGAAGTAGCAGTTTATTCGTGTCATTTTTCACTTTTTTTGTGATTTTCTGAAAAACAGCTCCTACAATTTTTTAAAAAATCGCTTCATTTTCTACATTTTTTAATGATCTATACTGTATGATAGGGTAGGTGCCATGTCTGATGAAATTCTTGGGGAGGCTGTTCTCTGGTAGAAAAAAATACTTTTTTTTAAGATTACGGCCTTAATGTGCATTTTAGCGCAGAAGTGTGTATAATAAAAATTGCAGACAATTTAAAAATTTACAACTTTTTAAATTTTTTTGTATTACGCTTAGTTGAGCGGTGATAAGTTATTTTCTGTATTTTTTTCATGAAAATCTGTAAAAAATTTATTTTTTAAGATTTCGGCCTTTGCATGCATTTCATGACAAAAATATATACAATAAAATTTATAGGAAGCTAAAAGATCTACAACTTTCATTTTAAGTATTTCTCTCCTCAGAGCCTTGTTTAGCGTCAAAGAGTGATTTTCCGAATTATAAGCCAAACTAAGGTTGGTTTTCATTTTGCATTATTCCCTCATGATTAAAATAAGGTTGTTTTTGAGGTTAGTTTTTTTGTTTATCCCTAATGTTTTATTACTAATGTTAGGTTATAGTGTTCATTATTTGCATTGGCACGAGATAGTTGCGTGAGTGTTTTACACCAGATTTTTTTTTCAATAATTCTCGAAAAAAGGATAAATTATAGTAATAAAGTATTACGTAAATTTGGTTTACTTGATCTGCTACTTACAGTTTTATGAGAGAAAAAGCTAGTTAAGTTTGCTTTCTTATGTTCAGTCAAATGAATAACTGGAATATTTAAAAGAAAGGGAGAAGAAATTACATTTGATGTAAGCCACAGCAATCTTCTAACAGTAGTGTAGTTTACTTTACAACTAGTGGTGAATTTAGCAGGTCTTTTTGCTATGGTAGACAGTCAAGCGTTTCAATACACTGAGGAAGGACCTGGTAAACTTCGCTTCACTTTTTGGTTTAATTGGTAACCTTAGCAGCGGCAGTGGTTAACATTCTCCTTCAGGCGTAAATATACTATTTGGAAAAATACATTCTTTGAGAAGGTAATAGGCTTTTAGCTGTAGAAAGGTGCTATCGTAATCGTTTCACTTAAGTTTGAAGAAAATGAAAATAAACTATCCCAAATAGTACAATAAAGAGTAGTGTTTCTGAAACCTTATTAAACTTATGGGCTTAAAAGAGATGATTAGGTTGTTGTTCTGCTGGTGTTATTAGACTAGCTTAGGGGTGAAAATCATTGACAGCTGCATTACAGGGTTTCGCTGACCAGCTGAAACATCTATTAGCGCGGAATCTTTGTCGGAGTCGAGGAGCCGTAACACACGGGTCGATTGCACTTGATTTAGTTGTTGTTGAGTAAGCCTACTTACTGTATAGCGATATTTTCTTCTATTGGATGGATCGAGTGGGTTAAATGATAGGAAGAAATAACGCCTTTCCTGATTGGCAAATGTTGACGGACTGCGAGGTATGAGCTGGCGGATATCCGCAGCTGCTTTGCTTCTCTCGACGGGTACCTGTAGAATTATCTCCTACGTGACAGTACGGCCAAGCGCTCGGCAACTCGATGCGTAAGTAGGAGGGGCGATGATGTTTAAACGAACAACATTGTCTAAATCTGATTAGTTAGTTAAGTTATTGATGCCGTGATCTGGGTATCGTACAGGATCTTTGAAGCTATTCGTTTTGAAACGGTTTAAAAGAGGCATTTCTTCCGGAAGGGAAAAAAGCAGAGGCTAAATTATTCTAAATTGGCTACTGGTGTTATTAAGAAAAAGGAAAATTTTTTCAGTTTATTTATAGTTTGATCAAAAGCTTGGTCATTATCGACGACGGTGGGTTAAGGAACTGGAACAGTGGGTTTTGGCACGTAATAATTTCCAGACTTTCGCCGTAAATTGAACCCGGGACCTTCGCGTTGTAGGCTAGCCTAGTACCGCTTCACTACGGAGGCAGAAAAGAAATAAATTTTCTAGCTCACTGGGAAATTAGTGTAACTATAATGGCGAACACTTGCGCTTGTTTATGTCACAAATTCTTTTGGCTTGACAAGTAATTTTAAGCGCACTGACCGTGACAATAGTAAAAGTGACAGGCATTTATCCTAAGTTCTTTCATAGGCTAATAAAATAAGTGAGAAACATTTGTTGGTACCATTGAACTTGTATTGCTGTACAGAAAAAAATAGAACATGTACAGATAAATGCGCACAGACCTGTATAAATATGTGCAGTTCAAGATAAATGGTCACGCCCTATAGAAACGTGACTACTCCCAAATTATTATTAAAATGAAGCTTCTGATTTCTTTGCCTTTTTAAAATGGTCTAGTTCTCAATTAATTTAAACTAGATAATATATTATCTGCAATAGGAAACATGAATGCGCTGTAAAGATCATAAAGGTGGACAGTATTAAAATGTGTGTAAGTCTTCCTTAAAATATAAATAATATATTACATTTACCTATCTTCTTTCTTTGTCTTCCATTAGTCTATGAATGGTAATTTGATTAGCCTGAAAAATATCATCCACACTGTATTATTCTGTAGTTATATATAATATTATACATATTATATATATTCTTTATTTATATATTATTATACATATTTATATATATATATATATATATATTTATATACATATTTTTATATTATATTCCTATATTTAACATTTTTGTTCTACCTTTGTTCTTGGTACCATACCAAAGATTCTTAAAAGAATATTAATTCAAAAATAAATTTTCATAATGCATCCTGCAGTTTGAAATTAAGTATATTTTATATAATGAATTTATATAATAAATTTCACTAATATTCCTTTTTAACTGCGTCAACTTTTATTTTCACTTACACGTGTTTCGGTGGATCCACCATCATCAGAGTAAATAACATATACAGTAATTGAAATTAAAAACTTTATATATTAAAAATCTATAGAAGATGATATATCTTCAGTCATTGTATAAAACTGACTTAAAATTAATTTTCTTTAATTTTTTCCTTCTCATGTTTACTATAGATAGCAGCAGCAGTCAATATCACTTCATCATTCCTAAATTTGACCTGTTCATTCAAAATGTCCTGCTTTTGCTCTTTTAAATATTTATAAATGTGGAACATCTCATATTTTTCAATTTTATTTTTATTTTCTATATTACACTGTTCTATTATATTAAAATTTTTATCCATTTCACCAAATTTATGTTCTTCCTCTTTTATATCATTGGTATAGTTAGATATAACGTAGTCACATTTCAGTGCTTTTTACTTTCTCTTGCCTATATGAATATATAGGAATGAAAGTATTGTTTTCATGTCGATTTTTCGAAATCGAGTTTCACCGGATCTATACGTTTTCAGACCCCCTGAACCCAAAAAACAGGTTTTTAGCGATTGGTCTGTGTGTGTGTGTGTGTGTGTGTACAAAATATCTCAAGAACGGAACATCGTACGAACTTGAAACTTGAAACTTAAGTTACATACCACTACCGGACCCGACATGAACATTTTCATCAAAATCGGTCAACCGGAAGTAGTAGTTTATTCGTATAATTTTTCACTTTTTTGCAATTTTCTCAAAAACTGGTCCTACGATTTTTTTAAAAATCGCCTCATTTACTCAATTTTTTATTCTCTAATAGGGTAGGCGCCATATTTGCTGAAATTCTTGGTGAGGGTGTTTTTACGTAAAAAAAGTGTTTTTTTAAGATTACGGCTTTATTATTAATTTTAGAGCAAAAATGTATATAATAAAAGTGGTAGAGAATTTAAAAACCTACAACTTTTATTTAAAGCATTTTTTTGTATAACGCTTAGTTTAGCGGTAATTAGCGATTTTCTGTTTTTTCTCATGAAAACGTGTGAAAAATCGATTTTTTTAAGATTTCGGCCTTAGTATGCACTTTACGACAAAAGTGTATATAATAAAATTTATAGAAAATTAAGAGATCTACAACTTTTATTTAAAAAATTTTTCTCTACAGAGCCTAGTTTAGCGTGAAAGTATTATTTTCGGTTTTTTTTATAAGCCAAATTGAGTTCGATTTTCATTTTGCGTCATTCACTCATGATTAAAATAAGGTTATGTTTTTGAGGTTAGTGTTTTGTTTATTTCTAATATTTTATTAATAATGTTAGGTTTATTATTAATTATTTGCATTGGCAAGAGAAAGTTGTGTGAGTGTTTCACACCAGATTTTTTATGTTCATTATACCTCACTTGAAAATTACGACTAGTCATACCAATGTAAAATTTTTTACAATCCTCATTACCACAATCTATTTTATACACACCCTTTTTATTGCTTAGTGTTTCATTTATATTATTTTTAATTATGTTTGTGGACAGTAGTTTTTATTTTCTCTTGCCTATATGAATATATAGGAATGAAAGTAATGTTTTCATGTCGATTTTAAGAAATCGAGTTTTCACCGGATCTATACGTTTTCAGACCCCCTGAACCCAAAAAACATGTTTTTAGCGATTGGTCTGTGTGTGTGTGTGTGTGTGTGTGTGTGTGTGTGTGTGTGTGTGTGCGTGCGTGTGTGTGTGTGAACAGAATATCTCAAGAACGGACCAACGTACGAACTTCAAACTTGAAACTTAAGTTACATACCACTACCGCACCCGACACGAACATTTTCATCAAAATCGGTCAACCAGCAGTAGTAGTTCATTCGTGTAATTTTTCACTTTTTTGCGATTTTCTCAAAAACTGGTCCGACGATTTTTTGAAAAATTGCCTGGTTTACTCAATTTTTTTATTCTCTACAAGATAGGGTAGGCGCCATGTTTGCTGAAATTCTTGATGAGGGTGTTTTCTCGTAAAAACGTTGTTTTTTTAAGATTACGGCTTTAATATGCATTTTAGCGCAACAATTTACTGATAAAAATTGTAGAGAATTTAAAAACCTACAACTTTTATTTCAAACAATTTTTTTTATAACGCTTAGTTTAGCGGTAATTTGCGATTTTCTAATTTTTTCTCACGAAAACGTGTGAAAAATTGACTTTATTAAGATTTCGGCCTTAGAATGCATTTTACGACAAAAGTGTATATAATCAATTTTATAATAAATTAAAAGATCTACAACTTTTATTGAAAGCATTTTTCTCCACGGAGCGTAGTTTAGTGAGAAACAGTGATTTTCCGTATTTTAAAGTCAAACTGAGGTTGATTTTGTTTTTGCGTCTTTCACTCATGATTAAAATAAGGTTATGTTTATTGAGGTTAGTTTTTTGTTTAGTTCTAATGTTTTATTACTTATTAGGTTTATTGTTAATTATTTGCATAGGCAAGAGAGAGTTGTGTGAGTGTTTCACACCAGACTTTTTATTATTACATGTGTATGCGATTTTATAAAATTTATTTAATGTTTTGTATAACTTATTATTAATAGTTTTATTATATTTTAATGCAATAAACGGTTTTTGTTTTGTTTTATTGTCTAATGTAAGGGTGGTTCTTAAGTTATTTTTAAAATATAGTTTGTTCTTAATTTTATTTATTATTTTGGACATTTTGAATGAACAGGTCAAATTTAGGAATGATGAAGTGATATTGACTGCTGCTGCTTTCTATAGTAAACATGAGAAGGGAAAAATTAAAGGAAATTAATTTGAAGTCAGTTTTATACAAATGACTGAAGATGTATCATCTTCTATAGATTTTTAATAAAGAAAGTTTTTAGTTTCAATTACTGTATATGTTATTTACTCTGATGATGGTAGATCCACCGAAACACGTGTAAGTGAAAATAAAAGTTGACGCAGTTAAAAAGGAAGGTTAGTGAAATTAATTATATAAAATAGAATAATAATTCATCTACGCTTTCCGGCAATCAGAACATCTCATATCTGCGCAGCAACAGATATGGCGTTTACGGTATCAAACTTGAGTTCTTTTTTCAACGGTTGGTCCATAGGCTGAGCGACTGGATCAAGTTGATGTAGTGTACTTTACATTTCTTTTTAATAATGATAAAGTTATAACCTGTAAATTTCAAATTTATGCAGATTATTTGAAAATTTGTCCTTGTTTTGTAGCTCCTGAAGATTACCAGTTAATCCAGAAAAATACGAGAGTTACATAACTACAAGTTTTTTACCTCTCACAAATGTGAATTAACTCCAGTTCTTAGATGCGTAGCAGCTACGTAAATTTTTAGGGCCTAATTGATTACTATTAATGTCGGTACAAAGAATTTAAAATAAAATTAAAAATATTTAGGAATTTATTCTGCCTGAGGGAGCCGCTTAATTTTTTACTTTTTCTAGCCTACATAAATATAGGCTATAGAAAGGAAAATATCGTTTTCATGTAGATTTTTCGAAATCGCGTTTTCACCGGATCTACACGTTTTCAGACCCCCTGAACCCAAAAAACATGTTTTTAGCTATTGGTCTCTGTGTGTGTGAAACTTTAGTTAGATACACTACCAAACCCGACACTAACATTTTCATCAAAATCGGTTAACCGGATGTAGTAGTTTATTCGTGTCATTTTTCACTTTCTTCCGATTTTCTAAAAAGCGGCTTGCTCAATTTTTTTAAAAATATCGCCTCATTTACTAAATTTTTATGTTCTACAAGATAGGGTAGGTGCCATGTCTGTTGTACTCTCGTAGAAAAAAATGGTTTTTTTTAAAGATTGCAGCCGTCAAATTTATTTTAGCACAAACGTGTATGTTAAAAGTTGGAGACAATTTAAAAATCGACAACTTTCATTACAAACATTTCTTTATATAACGCTTAGTTTAACGGTGATTTGTGATTTTCATGAAAATCTGTAAAAAAATATTTTTTTTAACATTTTGGCCTAAGTATGCATTTAACAACAAACGTGTATATGATAAAATCTATAGGAAATTAAAAGATCAACTTTTATTTCAAGCATTTTTCTCTACAGAGCCTAGTTTAGCGTGAAAGAGTGATTTTTTTATTATTAAACCAAACTAAGGTTGATTTTCATTTCGCATTATTCACTCATGATTAAAACAAGGTTGTTTTTATGTCTGTTTAATGTATAATTACTTGATATTTAATTAATAATTATTGGAATAGACGTTTTATTTAAATAATTATTACTTAATTCGATTGAAATACTATTTATTTAAAAATTTCAGTTCATTAAGTTTTTTTCACAGTTCTGCTGATTTAATAAATAAATTTATTCAGTGGTAAATCTTGTACGCTTGTCGATTAACTTCATTCTCTATAAGATGTTTGCAATTACACCTGTACATTCCATGAGTCCAATTTCTTGAAAGAATAACTTGCGTTAACAACGAAATGAAATATAGTCGTATTTTGAAAAGATTTCATAAAACCAGTGATTAAATTTAATTAAAAATAGAAGATGTATTACGTAGTATATTTGTACCAACAAGTTAAAATTATTTGTGAAAATTTATAACATGAAAATTTGTTACAAACGTTAAAACTCTAATTGCTTTTTGTAGATCTGGAAGCTTACAAAATTATTTAGTTTGCCGGTTTTCAACAAATTCAGTTAGCCTACGTCCGTCAAACTTCACAAATCATTGCAAAATATTATACCCTGATTAAACGAGTATATGTGCAGTGGTTTTAGATGCCTAATTAATTAAGGTAACATTTAAAAAAACATCGGAGGTATTTTCACTCAAAGATACAGTTCATTTCAGAGATACTGAAGTCACGAGATTGCCTTTTGCTTATGTATGGGCTGTGAGGAAGGGAAGTGAAATATTTGCAGTGCTGCCAACCTCAACAGTGAGACACTACTCATACATTTTACTACCGTGAAGTTTCTAGATACATTTTGTAAGATGAGTTTTATTCCGAGAGAATGTTTTCTTCAAAAACCTTATAAGAAATAAACATGACTTGTAATATTACCTATAGCTTAATTACATGACTAGAAATGTTTGATTTACTGTAATTACGAATGAATCGCCTTCTTTACTATTGCTGTCATCGGCGTTTTCATTATCAGTCTCTCTAGTATCTACCTAACTGTTTTTTTTACCAGGTGTCAACAAAACTGTTAAAGAATAGCTTCTTCACGTCCTTAATTTCCTTCTTTATTTTTCGCATTGTAGAAAGAGAAACATCACAGTAGTTAGCCGCTCGCTCACGGCTTTTATTAAGAGGCACGGATGGGCATTTTTGTTTAGCTTCAACTTGACAACATTTTATTACATTGTGTTCAGCACTGTGAGTAGTTCGACCACGTTTTCGAGAAACCGACATTTGTGTTTACAGTAACAAACAGTTATATTCGTACAGTTAACCTACAAAAGGTTCCGCGATATACTGTATTTGCTCTGGGTATAGTATAAGTTGTTATGTTTGTCGTACTGAAATGAAAGCAGTCGCGCATACGCACTGATGCTTTCCCCCCTTTATCCCGCGTTGCAAACAAGGGAAAACTCGTGACTGAAGTGACTATAGGAAAAATGTATATGAAACCTAGTTTCTAGTGGGTGCTCCCAATTCTTTGCTACTCATAAAAAACTAAAATTATAGCCCTATTTCTATTATTACCATTTTTTCAGAATTAGACGGTTTGATATCATTATGCAGTAGTAAATCCAAAAATTATTTAAATAAAATGTTTTTTACATAAAATAAATTTTTTGCATCGCAGATCTTTCTATAAAAATGAGAACAGGAAAATATAATCCAAGAAACAAAATTCTTATTAACCTATAATTTTCCTTATACTTTGATATTCTTACGAAGTCGTGTAACCATTGAGTTTTTGGTAATATGAAACTTTCCTGTTTCAAATGATTTATTAACAATCCAAATTAGTGAGTTCGTTATCATCTACCAGTTTTAAAAAGAAAAATTTCCGTACACCAACGTATTTGATGTTACAATTGTAATTAATTGACTTTGTTTTTGATCTACAGATTTTCGTAAATGAAGCAGATAACACGTGGATTTTAAAATGGAATAAAATTTTGTTGTAACTAATAGTTGCATTACCAGCTTTGATAATAAAGACTGCTTTGGGTTAGCAGCATTTGAACAGTGCAATAGTAGTAGGTTACTTTTGTAACATTTTGTTTAATGTTACGTAAATTTAATTTTAATTATTCATCTTTTCCTTATTCAGTCTTGCATTTATAATTTTGTTATCTTTTATTTCACCGCACTCCGTTATCTCGTTTCCGAATTGTTTTTCGTTCTTACTTTGTACTGCCGACTGCTGTTATCTGTAATCCTGGCGTGAGATCCGTTTCAACCTGCTTACTTCTTTTTGGATAATTTGTCTAGCGAGGTGGAAGGGGTCGATGACGTCAGAGGCGAGGTTTCCTTTTGGGAAGTTTGATTTTTCTCGGCCTCTTTACAATTGGTCTCTACGATGAAAGGATCGTGATTCTTTAACAGTGCCGTAAAATTATGGTTATGTGCTTTTTCGGGGCGTTATGCTGCTTGTTGCTGGTTAGACCAATTGTTTTCCCGTTTTAAACGGTAAGTCGTTTTTTTTCTTTCTCTAGTAGCTAAATCCCATTGAAGCCGAAAATGTTTTCTAAATTTTGTAAACTTGGTAAATTTTGTAAATTTTGTAAACCCCTTTTGGGTAATTTAAATTTTTTTAAATTTATACTAAATTTTTAATTGCTCTTTAAATTTTTTTTAAATTTTTCTTTTCTATGCTGTTGGGGTTTACCTACTACCTTTTTCTTTGTTTGTCTTTTTTGGTGGCCCTCATTTTCTAAGTCCTGGTTTTCTGCTCTTTGCAGGGACCCAGTTTTGGGGGAGCACTATGTACCAACTTTGGGGTTACTACTCTGAACCTGTTTTGGGGTGTTTTCTTCTAATTTTAAAGTATCTGCCCTCATCATGAGGCAAGAAAATAATAAGCCCAAATTGGAGTTATCCAGCTTCGCCCGAAAACCTCAGGCACCTACTTTATAAATCTACTCATCTGTATTTTCTTTTCTTCTGGGAGAGGATAAATTTCCTTTTTTTGCAACTTATCACCATATGAATATTTTTTTTTACAAAAGGGGACACGTCGCCCTATGTTCGGCTTAAACATGTCCGAAGCTGGTTTTCCTGCTTAACTCTGCCAGGATTGTCCTGCTTTCTACTTTTTAAAATCTTCTTTCTTAAAATAAAATTAATTCTGTTTAAATATTTTGTTATAAAATAATAAATTAATTATTGTCTTAATTATTATGTAAATCATTAAAATGACACAAGTTTTATGTTGGCGAGAGCATGTACTTTGCATAATTCTGTACAAGCATGTTATGAGCCTGCTGCTTTAGCAATTTGTTAAACTAAATTTTGGCTTTCATTATTTTTTTAAAAAAATTGTAAATGATACTATTCTTTTTTTTTTTTACATAATTTATTTCATAAACCTTTAATTATGAAAATTTTTTTTGGTAACACCAATTCCTTGTGTTACACGAAAATTGTAAAATTTTAAATTAAAAAAAAAAAAAAAAAAAAATTCTTTTAAAATGAAAAAGAAAGAAAGAATAAATTTTCTAACTATTCAATCTTAATTTAATATAATATGCCAAGCATGTTTTTTCTTCTTCCAATTCTTTATTTTATTTCTTAAAATAAAATCTGATTACAATCTATTTTATATTTATTCATCCATAATACCGATTTGGTATTTAACTATTTTTTTATTTTTTTCTGGATCCAGTATAAAATTTATTTTTTTTGAGCTCATTTAATATGATTTTATTCTATTATTTAAATTTTGGAAATTGTAATTAACGTATGATCAACTATGTAACCTTATTTATCTAATTTAAAATATTTTGTCTTCTCCTTATTAATTTTCCTAAATCTTTTATTCACTTTAATTAAATCTTTTACTAATTTAATTCTATTTTGTAAATTTTTTTTATATACCACATCACCGCAGTCCCTTTGGGGTTTTCTCCCTTTTTTGTCCCCTTATGCCAATTTTGCTTCGGCAGCGATGCCTTGTCGTTTCGCCTGAGCAAAAGGGGGTTACACTTTCAGACCCGAGCTAAGATTCTAACCCGGACTTTTTGCTTTTAGCTTTTGTAAAATAAAAATCTACAGCTGTTCCACCGAGACATTCTGTTATATGAAATTATTATGATTTTTTAAAGGGAGTTAGCAGGTGCCGTGCTATAATCCAAAGGGGCGGCTACATCAGCCGGCACCATAAGGAGGAAGAGGGAGAAATAAGCAGGGAAGTAAATACACAATTTGAACCATTCAACAATTTTTCTTTATTCCAAATGTGTGTACGTTGCAATCTGTTCAATTCAGAGCAATAAGTAACCCTATGACCTAATGGGATGAGGATGATGTGGATTTCATGTAAATGAGGTGTAATCTTGTACAGACCCAGGCCGACAATTCCTGAGAGAGTTAATTAAACCCCAACCATCAAAGTACACCGGTAACCACTCTCTAGTATTCAAATCCGTATAAAAATAACTATCTTTACTAGGATAGTACTAGAAACCTTCGTCTCCGAAAATCAGCTGTTAAACAGCTGTCTCGAGGTGACAACGTTACCTCTAGACCAACCCGGTGCGTCATTCAATAATTAAAAACATTTAAACAACACTTTTCTATATCTGGTCTATTTTATTCCGAAATTCATGTATACGATCAATGCCACTCTTATGCCTAAGCCCTTTCGGTACCCTTTAATTTTGGGTTCTGAAGCAGGTGGATCGTTAACGAGCGCTTAACGTAAATTTTTTTTGACAGCATGAAGCTATTATTTTTGTTTGTAATAACGCGGGGCCGATCCTAAAAGTTGTGACGGCTGAATTTGCTCAAGTTAAAATTAGGAAGATAAAACTGTAGTGGATTGTTGTAATTGATGGTTAATATCATTACTTCAAAGATATTTACATTTTAAAAATAAAAAGTTGTATTCGATAAAGGGTCGTTTAAAGAAACAAATTGTAAGAGGGCATTTCGAAAAGTTGCATCATACTGAGAAAATGTACCACACGGTTCTGATTAATTACTATAGTTAATAATTTTTTAAAACGTGCCTTCAAAACTCGTAAATTTAAATATAAATGAAAGAATCGTTTCATTGCATGAAGTGTGTGTTTCAAAGTGATATGTTGACAATTCTGACTGCATCTCCACTTTCATTTGCATATTAATAATGTTCCCTTCTCTGATCCAGTTTGTTAGTGACTTGAAGTGTACCATTTTACTTACGTAAGCACTCCATATTAAGGCGCTACTTACTCATTTCAACGTAAGAGATATTTATAATAAAATCTTTATTATAATCGAGTATGTTATACAATTCTGACATAACCTAACAGTGTGCAAAGCAATCAGACGTTAAACCCCCAAGAAAACTTAAGCATATAAAATCAGAAATAAAACAAAACTTTTTTACAGCCAGAAATTAATATTACGAAAAGGGATTTTAACTGAAAAATTGATATTTCTCTTTTTTTTTTAATTGCTTATGAAATCAGACTATGTAAAACAAGCTGAAATCTCTAGCAATTTATTTCCTGAAAATCTGTTATAACATAATCACTGAAGAAAATATTATAAATCGGTTTGACTTTTAATATGACCAATATTTTAAGAGATTTTTTATACCTATAACTAGCCTACTGCTGTTATTACAAGTGATAAATTATTATTGGTTTTGATAATGTCGTCGCATCATGGTAAACGTTAGTACGGTCGAAGTAGTTTTGGGCTGGTTGAATACAAAGAATAACTGACTGCATCCTGTAAAGGAGCATTTAGTTTTTACCCGTAGTGATAACATCCAAAGACTAATGTTTTTGTTGAACACTGAATCTAAATAGCAGTCACGCAACATTTTAAAAGAGGTTGAGATTGTGGCTCCCAGTACACTTGAGAAAAACACAGGTTGTGTCCGTTTATGATTAACTTAGACGGTATTTTTCTCACAGTTTTGAATCCAACGATCTTAAACTGTTGAATTTCTACAAGTAAAAACCACGGTGGTTGTCATTGATTGCCACTCTGTATCATGCGTGTAGTGTCTGAACACGGTTTAGAAATCGATGACCTTAACTGATTTAAGTTTCTATAGGCAAAAACCACGTGGTTGCAATCGCTCACCACTTCTGGTAAGGTGTGTAGTACCTGAAGGCAAATTGTCGTTCATTGCCCTTTTTCTAAAATAAAACTAAAATTTATTTTATTGAAAAAATACACTGAAAATATTAACATTTTTGGAAATTAAATGAAAGCTTTTGAAGCATAATCTCGCTTATTAAACCCACCGGGGTGGTCTAGTGGTAAAGTCGTCGCAGCCAGTAAGCTGTTTAACAGCTGATTTTCGGAGACGAAGGTTCCGGCTTACTTTTATACGGTAAAGGTACGGTAGTTACTTTTATACAGTGATTACCGGTGAACTTTGATGGTTGGGATTTAATTTACAATAAATTCTCAGGAATAACCGTCTTAATCTGTACAATACTATACATCATTTATACCTATGTTGTACATATGATCCTCAGCTCATTGGGTCATGGGTTAGCTTACTGTTCTTAAATTGAACATATTGCAACATAGCCTACTAATACTACGGATTAAAAATAATAATAATATATTCGGAGAACAATACCAGGGCACTAAAGAAGTCCCGTAAGTCACACAATCATAGAAATTCTTTGTTTTTCATTTTCATAGTGAATCAACAATCAACTAACAATCAACAAATAAACCCAGAAATAAGTTGCTACTCAGATTTAAGTAACTCAGAAATTAGAACTCAGTAAATAAGTTTTTTGTATTGTATTTTAAATGAACTTATTTCTTCGTAGAAACACTTAGAATTGTTGATAGTTTAGTGAAGTATAAAATATAATGTAGTGTGTAAGTAATGTGATGAGAATTCAAGGTTTTTTTATAAAAGTCGGTTGGATGTTTGCGCTTTAATAGTTTTGTTGTTTTTGAATTGTCTATGAATTCATAGCAAGCTCGTTGGAGTGTGATTCCGATGTTCTCTGATATTGTGTGCCGAATCTAGAAAATTTTTTTTAACTGTCGCAATGTTTAGGTCTTTACGTGGTATTTTGTTTGGCATTTACAATGGTGCACGTGTTACCAAGTGTAGAAATTTGTAAACCCGCTGCAGTAAGTCAATGTTTGAATCGTTGGTGGTCCGCTATAACTGTAGTCCATATGTCTCATACTGGTGTGAATATAAATTTACAAATGTAAATGTTCTTTTATTAACATTAATTTATTGACTATTAATTAAGCTTACAAACTATAAATAAATGCGATCAATTTACAATTTAGTTCTCACTAAGTCTAGTTTCTTATACAAAAAATAAAATTAATTGAAAATTTTTAAGAAAATAACAACAATAATAGTATAGTAACAATTATAACTTTTAACTTTATGTTGGTCGAGTGTAAAAAATTAATGTTATTAAAATAATCACAAATCCAAAACGTAGTTATTGTACATACGCCGAACATCAGCAGAATTATCAAGCAGTTGTAAAGCGAAGTGGTTCTCGTGATGTTCGAGTATTTGCTGATATCTTGAACTTATACGATGGATTTAATCAAGTACCAAAAGCACTTCAAGGTATTCATGAATTCTGCTGTTTCTTGTGAACCATGCGGCGTTTGATATGTTCCGAAGATATTTATTTTGGAACCATTGTTTAATCTCGATATTGCTTTTGCTTGAAGTTCCCTAAGTGGCGCACTGTTATATCTAAATAGGTTTTAAAATTACTTTATATAACAGCAACTTGTTCTGTAAAATTAAACAAAATGTAAACGATACTAGCTGCAATTGTAATGTTTACTTTAGTGGAGCGATACAAAGCACATGGAACATAGTCAGAAAGTAGAACTACAATCATAAATTAAGAAATAGAATTGCAAAATAATCATAATGAAATCATTCAGTCTCATAATGTATCCAGTACAGTTTTTCTTATTTTAGGGGTAGCTTGGAGTGAAGTTTATGCTTGCTATGAGTTATATATTGCATCCGATTCTCAGTAATACTTCATTACTCGCATTTTTCTTAAGCTGTCGTTAGTCAAAGGTTTGCTCTCTTTATCGGGGGTTTTCTCTTAAGAGAAGGAGACACATAAGTTTTTATATCATCATAAACAATGTCCTGTTTTAGCTTCAAACTTACTAGTGTGATAATTTTAGAAGCTTGGATGTCCATTTCTTTCAAGGTTGTCTAATACCACGCTGTCCGGTTGACTTGAAAGTAAACACCTTTTTGAGTGTTCACGCATTTGATATCCGCAACAAATAATTTTACCACTTTTGCCTGCATTTTAGAATAGTTGATATTCCGCTAGCACGTCAGGTTCATGCCTAATATCTTCATTTTGTTTATGGTTCAACAAATGATACCCTGCTAAAGGTCTTAACAATCATATCTCAGGAATATCTACGTATTCTTGATACTTGCTGAGGAGTCAGGGTCCAACACTGTGAATCACAAAGTAAATTGGCAGAACCAGAGTGTGATAAAATTTTAAAAGTGTCTCCTTCCGTATTTTACAGACCACCGTTATCGTCAAAGTGTATATTAGCCTTTGAAACCTCTCCAATTTGATTTCCGCAACTTGTGATTGCACATAAGATATACCTATAACAAGCCAAGTAAACAAACGAATGCACTTGTTGTAAAGTCTTGTTAATAATTTTACCAACAAACTATTAATAAATCATTATTATTATTATTAGATGATGATGACAAAGCCATAGCTTGTTCGAAGGAAATGATTAAAAGTGATACAAATATGAACAAACAGCAAATTAATTAATTACCAGACCTAACCGGGTATCGAATCCGGAACCTTTGGCATAGAAGCCAGTTGTGTTGACCGCTTCACCATTTTGTTATTTTATCACATTATTGTATTACAATGATATAAAACACATTATTTTTTCGGGTGGTTTTTTTACGCTTTATGTTTTTGTGTTTAAATGTAAAATTGTAATATGGTTCTCGTTGTTATTTGAGTTTGGGTTAAATTTCTAAATAATTAACGTAATATTGCAATAAAAATAATATCACTTCCCGACGTATAATAGTGGCCATTCTTCGTGTTACTTCTTAAGTATGTAACTAGATAATTCAAATTGGAATTCCGAAATACCTGATCAGAACCATTTATTTCAGCTAATAATTATATAGAATAAGTCAGTGGATTGAGAAACGGAATAATTTGTTAACAACAATAAAAATTATTATTAAATAAGTATCTAAGTATTCTATTAAAACGTCATTGCTTGTGTTTTGGGTGGGCTGTGTTGTGTCTATCCTCTTTTATCCATCATAAGTAATTCAGTAATTATTATTTATAAGTATAATTATTTTTATAATAAATCATTAACACAAGAGCTTATGAAAATTTTAAGAAGCTTAACCTAGTATAAAATGGCCCAGAACGATACAAAATGTACGTATTGACAGTCACAAGAAACTTGGCTGAAGAATGAACTGCATATTAGCGGAATAAGTGATAACTGATTTTGTAATATCGTTTCAGTTTAAATGTTCTGTATGGTAAATTTTTGAACATATTTGGAAGAGTTCCAAATTACCTAAACACAGTTGTGAGAGAAAATAATCAGTATTGTTCTGGTTTCATTAAAAATGCGCTTTCAATGATCACAGAAATAGCAGAGTCGGTTTTTTTTATTAATATGTTTACTTGGAATGACAAAATATTCAATATCGATATTCTTTCCATAAATTAAAGTTTTTTGACAGTTTCGACTT
Source organism: Catonia carolina (assembly GCA_035578175.1). Lineage (NCBI taxonomy): Eukaryota > Metazoa > Arthropoda > Insecta > Hemiptera > Achilidae > Catonia > Catonia carolina. The sequence continues at coordinate 131,231,818 of JAQMRL010000001.1, read as the reverse complement.
TCCAGTTTTTCCGGGTGTGTCCCTGAAAACCTAGGTTACGTAATGGCGCCAGACAATTGAGATAGAACTTGCAATTTTCTCTTCATCGTTCGCTCAGATTTTGGCACTTCGCCAATTTACAGTGCAAAAACTAAAGTGCTTGTCTCTTTCCACGTTACCATTTTTATCATCTGTGGTGGAAAACAAAATTTTTAACATCAATTCGTAATGTTAGAGTTTGAGGTAAACAGTTTTCGTAAGCTGCGAAGCATAAAAAATTGCATTACTAAAGTTTATGTACCATGAGGGTTTTTGTTATTTATTTTTTATTTTTGAGAAAGCGGTGTTTATTAATTTTCTTTGTAAAACTTACAGAAGCGAATAACAATTTCTTTTGAATACTTTGTGGAAACATCTAAGATGGGTTCGCGTATTAAATCAGAGTAAACCCGTTAAGTTTTATATTTTTTAAAATTACCTTGCAGCGTCATATATAAATTCTTTAAAGTAGAATGTAAAAGCAATGAATGAGTTTTTTAACCTAAGCATGAACATTAAAACGTTTGAAACTCAGATTTTAACCAGATTATACAATTATTAGCATTTTTTTTCAAATGCACAACATCCTTCACTGCGATTTCGATTACATTGTTGGCTTTTACTCAACTAATTTTTGCACAACACCTTTTGCGGCAACTCTCTTGATGTATGCAGGATAAAATAATCATCAAGCGTCCACTATTGGCGTCAGGCTATTGCTTCAAATACATCTCCATCACTTTCTTGTGTAGACGACTAATTTCATTTAGACGCAACAGGTACAGAAAATAGGCCTAAATTTGTTATGCGTTGAAATATCGTGCATAAAATGATTTAAGTTTCTAGCTGTAGAATACAATGTTTGATAAGGTTAGACAATTATGATTTGCAAAGAAAAAGAATAATTTCAAATTATTTTGATATATTTTTAACTTTTACAGTAAATTATCCAAACGTAATTCTATAATAAATAGAAACAGATATTCAGGGTAATAGTGTCTGTAAGTGTTGGATTTGGATTAGCTTTACCGGGTGACATTTCAGCTTCTGTACTCAAACGACAAACTGTTACACTTATACATTTGTTGAAGGTCCCATTGAGACTTCCTTCGACAACCCTCCAACCTATATAATAATAATCGTGTTATTTCAGTGCTCAGTTAAACTCTGCAACGCGAATTATGTAGCGGAGTGTTTTAATTTATAATTGTGTTAAACTCTCTTAACTTTTGTTCCTAAATGAAGTTTTAGATAGCATACAAGATGTCGTTGATTTGACTTTAAGCAAATTGTATTAAAAAGCCAGCGAGTAAGAATACAACAAAACTGTTATCTGTAGCCTATACATCAAGCCTATAACTTTGACCCAATATTTAACGGTATACAATTGCAGTTAAGTTTTCAAATTAGATGATATATTTTTAAAAGTCTTGGGTCGTCAGCTTTGTTACCATTGATCTAATAATTGACTTTTAATGAAATTATACCAGTGGTATGTGAGGTTTTTTTACAGTAGTATTAATTATGGTACAACTTTAAAAATCGGTAAAATCGCGTAATTTTTAATACCTTATGTTTGTTTTATTTATTTTTAGCCTACAGAAATATTTCACTCAATTTCAGAATTTTTGGTTTTCGAGAAATTTGTTAGCCACGAAAAAATCAGAAAGTGTGTTTCCGTTGAGTTTTACTATGTGTTTGTTTGAGTTTCACGCAACTTCATTGGTAAAATGGGATACATTATTCCTATAAATTTTTTTGGTTAAAAAATATAAATCCAGTATGTTTATCATTAGTTTTTCAGATATTCTAGTCCAGGGCTGAGAAAAAAACTAACGTTGTTGTTACTAGACTTTATTTAGCGTGACTAAATCAACAAACATCTTAGGGAGTTTAATGTTTTTAAAGTTTCCTAATCAAAATTCAAAATTTCCTTAATTAAGTTTGAAAATTACACTACAGTTTGTAATTAGCGGTAAGTACATATATGTTTATTAAGTTTCTTATGGATAAAGATGAGGATTGGTCCTAGTTTATTTATAAACTTAAAAAAACTAGATAAGAAGAATTTTCCGTGGCTAGACCGTATGTGATATTTTTTACCCGTTACATTTGTTTAATCACAGTATTTGCTGTTAGTGACTTCCTGTTTATAACTTCACAAAAACTAAGTATAGGCTATTCATTAAAGGATTACTTCATGAAAATTTACAAGAATAAAACGAAAGTGCTGTGCAGCAGCAAATAGACTGCAAAAGACTGGTTTAGAAGAGATGGGAAATTTAAAAGTAGGCAACGACAACATACAGAAAGTTGGGGAATTCTGCTAGCTAGGGAGTAAAATAACAAAGGATGGTAGAATCACAAGTGATATCAAAAGTAGGATAGCTCAAGCTAGAAAAGCCTTTGAAATGAAAAACAGCTTACTGACTACAAACATTGACTTACAGATTAGGAAAAATTTCTTAAAACACAATGTTTGGAGAGTAGGATTATACGCTAGTGCAACGTGGGTGATAAGGGCTGTAGAAAGGAAGAGAATAGAAGCTTTTGAAATGTGTTGTTATAGAAAAATGTTAAAGATTAGGTGGGTGGACAAAATAAGTAATTTAGAGGTTCTTAGGCGAGTGGATGAAAAAAGAAGTATATGGAAGCATCCTACCAGAAGAAGGGATAGGCTAGTGGGACATATCTTAAAACATCCAGGTGTTGATGTATCAATAATGGAGGGTAATATTGAGGGAGTGAATTGTAGGGGGAGGCAAAGGTTAGAATATATAAAGCAAATTACAAAAGATGTAGGGTGTTACAGGTATGTAGATATGAAACGACTTGCTCAAGATAGAACAGCTTGGAGAACTGCATCAAACCAGTCAAGAGTTTGATGACAAAAAAAGGCTATTCATAACAACGTGGAAATTATATTGCCAATATCACAAATAGTGACCAGTTTTCTTTTCACTCGGTCGTACGTATGTTGTTTAATTTAAAATTTGTTATTCTTATTATTGTTTGCTTGCTTGTTGTGTATTAAACTTAATTGTAACACATAATCATATAATATTTTCTTTTAAATTTTGAAGTAAGAAATCCAACTAATTTTGCTCAAAACAACAGAAACTTTACATAAATTCAACGTTTAGAATAACATACTATAATATGTGACTTATAAAATTAAAGTTGGTTGTGAATGTAAATTACGCAAAATTAAAATAAAAAAAAAACACTGTAGTTTTCAATTCATCCAATATGTTCCTTTTACATTGTTTTTACATTTTTGAGGATAAGAATGAGTGCGAAGGAGATTCCTTCGAGTAAACGAAAAGTTTTAAGCACCAGGATTGTGCAAGACGGCTTGAGTGCATCCTTGTGCAAAGACATTAATCAAAAGCCATTATGCTTGTAGGTAGGACTTGCGTCGGATGCCTACTCGGAATTTGAACATTAATCACGGGGAAGTAAGAAATTCAACAACAGAAGAGAATTTTACAAAGGTATGGTTGGTATTGACAAGCCGCATTGAGATAAATTTTCACTATAATTTTCCAGTTTCAAAGTAATTTATTGTTCACAAGAAAAAATAAATCAATATTTAAAATGTATAGTTTTATAACAGGGTATTATACACATAGTATCATTATGATCTTATTGTTTGAACCTTCTATTTTTGTCATTTAATTCGATTTGGATCTAATAAAATTCATCGTTCATGAGTTGTAAAATTCTCTTTAAAACTCTAATTTTATCAGATATAAAATTTTCTTGAAGTAGAAGAAGAGAACTACTTAGATATACTACTATTTACGCGTGATCTGTTTCTAATGGCAAAGTCTGAACATGATTTACAGAAAGGGGTTTTTAATTTTAGTAAATTATTTCAAGAGAATAACTTTGATACCTATCTCCGCTGCAAAGGTAAAACCGGTGGCTTTCTGAAGCAAATTCCTTTCGAAAAATAATAGTTATCAATGTGCTTGATAGAGCTGGTACAGTTTTAAATCCTGGAGTGTGACTTAATCTAATCTAGAAATGCAGATATGCCAAAAAATCTGAATAATTTTACAGTGCATATGTGGGCAATAACACACACTAGTAGATTACTGTGTAAAAGAGTTCGCATAGAAACCCAATTAAAATTGTACATGCTGTGCTGGCTGTTCTGGTATTGCTGTGCGGGAGTGAGTCCTGGGTACTCGGGAGAAAATATGAAAGCCATATCCAGGCGGCTTATATGAGATTCTTGAGAAGAGTTTAGGGGTGCTGTTTGATAAATTACGTTAAGAATGAAGAAACACACGTTCATTTAAATATTTCCTCTTTCTTAGAAAAAGTTGGTACATACAGAAAGAAATGGGAGGAGCATTTGATACGAATGAGGGAGGATCGATGGGCGAAACGAGTATTAAACTAAATACCTGATGGGCGAAGAGATGTGGGTAGACCGCAAAAAAGATGAGCTGTGAGGTCCGAACAGGTCGGAAGAAGAAGGAGAAGGAGGAGGAAGAGACGTCAAAGAAAACGATTTTTTTCTTGCATTACGAACCACAAGCTACTTGCAGTGGATAAATTGTATGAATAGACGAAAATTATGGATGGCATGATCAAATATACAAAATTGATGAAATGTGCATTTTTATTTAAATTTTCAAAAAAATGTCTACAATACTACTAATAAAATCTACAAAAAGAGTTTTATTCATCTGAAACGTTGAGATTTCGGTATTTCTCGTATGTACCTCGTACATACTCTTGTTTAAAAATATTGATTTTACCTTCTTATCTAGTGTCACAAATAAATTAAAAGAAAATACAGAAATTTATCCTTATTTTGGATTTTATTATCGATACTCGGAAACTTTTAAAATTTTTTAAATGGATTGTTCTGAATAAGCCTTGTTTGAAGAGGTTTTTTAAAAAAATTATTTAACGTCAGGACGAATCCAGAGATACATAATAAATGTATATAATATTAAACTTACTGGAGGCTACTGCACTCATCTCTTCCCTCATCGAACTTTCTTATTACAGCACGTCTTCCTTTAGCAGATTCGTTGCATCTGTAATCTTATGTGTCTTAAAAATAGAGTTAAAAAGCGGTTTAACGTATTACTCTGTTATCGTTAACCGGTAGCTCCAGGAAAGTTTATAATGAGGTAAAATTATTATTTTTTCAAATAAATCTACAAAAATAAAATGATAAAACCACTTTGTTTCTTTTAATATATCTTTGTGCTACTTTTTAGTATTTAAGTTTTAGTGAAATATCGTCCGTTAAAATCAGAGACCACGAAATAATTATTTAACAAATAAGTACTGTGTAGATTTGAGTAAAGTAATTTTATTTAGCCTCTTCATTTTGTGTAAAGCTTGTCTATTGTTAAGAATCAGATAATTTATGAGCATGGACGCTTTTGTATTAGAATTTAATATTTCATTGTTTATACCTGTTAAATACATCAAATAGTGCATTGTGTTGAGCAGGTTTTATGTATACATATTCTGAAAAAGAGGAATATCTTTACTCAAAATTGATTCTGAGAAGATAATTCTCTCCGGAGATTTTAAATACAGAATAGGATTTTTGTAGACTCTTTTCCTTTATCCGCTTTCCTTAGAAGTAGAATGTAGGTAAAATTGTGCAGTTCTAAAAGAGAAAATCTTTTTTGATCAACCCCTTGAATCAGTACACAACAAAAAATATTAAAGGGGATTTCTATCTATAAGATATTAACATTATAATGAAATAGTTATAGAAAAATTGCGCAAAGTACACAATTTGCTTTTAGTGATATTAATTATCTGTATTTTAATAAATTAAAAAATAATTTTTTGAAGTCCAAGATAAATTTTATTTTGATTTTAAATTTAATTCATCTACAGGAAATAATGTTAAGTAAGTATAAAATATAATTCATTTTATTTTTCTTTGTTAAAATGTCAATTCTTTTTACTCTACTTTTTGGGACGATGATACCTGCAGAAACCTCAGCTTGGCGTGGGTATGAGGTAATATAACTATGGAAAAATGCTATAATCTATCGAGAATTGAATCCAAAGCCTTCAAGTTGATGCTAATCACTACATTCACTTGATTATTGTGAACAATTAATTACCTAAAATTACCTGAAATTTGAAGAAATTTATCTAAGTAGAAATCGTTAATACGACGGATCCATTAAAATATACCTAAAATTACCTGAAATTTGAAGAAATTTATCTAAGTAGAAATCGTTAATACGACGGATCCATTAAAATATATTTGATTTGCTTACACGGTAAAATAATTCTGAAAATTTGTACTATGTACTTACTAAAAATTGCCTTTGTTACCTTTCCGTTTTATATTACTTTCTATAGCCTTTAATTGGTTACATTTTTCTGTGAACTAAAAATACAATAGTTACACAGTATTACGAAATCAATTGTGGTAACCTACGACAGAATTATAAATGCGACTTACGAAGAATAATAAAAACTCACATTTAAAGATTATACGCGAATGGGATATGTTCGAGTGTAGTAAATAGTATAATTTTGTGTTAAAATTGTTAAGAACGTTATCAATTTATGAAAGAATTAAAATTCAAATGTGTATGAATTGAATTAATTCGCAACAACAGAAATTCTCTTTAAGCTTTAATTGGTAATATAGAAAGCCAATAAGTCAGTACATGTGAATTTTCAAGTCGCAATGAACTGAAATGGTTAGTCGGTTAAAACAGTGCTTTATAAATTAGCGAGGAAATATTTCCAAAATATTACGGTGTGCTGAGTAGGAGTGTAATGAAGTAATTTGAAGGATACCTTGATTAATTTGTAAAATCTTTCTTGATAATTCGGTGTATAATTCTGCAGACGTTTGCGGATAGATACCCGTATCATCCATATATTATTGAAATCAGTTAAATATGAACTGTAAGTTTTATATTTTCTAGAATAGATCAAACACTCACGAAAGTGAAAAAGGTTGATTTATATAAGACACTTATCAGGCCGGTTGTCACTTACGGGGTTGAAACATGGACACTAGCAAAACTTTTAATGAAAATTGTTTGGGGTATCTATGAGGAGGTTAGGGAGAATCATAAGTGGTGAATCAGCCATAATCTACAAATAGATGAGATATTAGAACATGAGGATATCTAAAAATTTGTAGTCTCCGTGAATACGATTGCTAGGTCACTAGGCTGAATGGACGGACAGTGTATGCCAAAAAGGATCTGAAAGCATTAATTTATAGAACTAAAAAAAAGGTTGATCGAGAATCAGATGCCTTGATGACGTAACTGAGGACCTTTCAATTATGGAAAGTGAGAGGATACCTGGGGATGGCAAGGAATAGTGAACGTCGGAGGGTAGGTGTTGGAGGCCAAGGCTCACTTCGGGCTGTAGCGCTGAAGGAAGAAGAAGCGGCAGTAAAAATTTGCTATAATAATTATCTTAGTTATTATAGGTTTATACAGAGGGCTAAGTTTCTTAATAGCACAGATGTCGCCGGTGAATAATTAAATTGAGCACTTTATGTAAATAGTCTGGAGTGTGTACATTAGATCTTGCCGATTTAGGTCAGTGTAGACAGAATCCGTGTTGATAAAGATATTAATGATGTTGATGACATTTATATAATGGACTATATTTTTTAATTAAAAGTAAAAAGATGTATTATTAATTATTGTCTGTAATTTCTCATAAAAATAAAGTTTACATTGTTGTATTTGTCGGTGTGTGTGTTTTCGTGTTTTGTAATACTTATTTAGTAAAGTAGAAACTTGATAAGGAACGAACATTTCTAAGACAGAAACTTCCATTTAACATTGCACACAAGGGTAATGTAGCGAAGTACATGGGTGTCGTTTCACAAGATATTGCCATAAGTCTTATTAATATTTAATCTGCTAACTTCCGTAGTGGTTCTACTTTTCGTTTTTTATTATTTTTATGAGTGTAATTAAATGTATTTCACATTTATTTTGTTGCAGTGTTTACTGTTACAGAGTAAAGTTTACAATGTATATAAAGTATCACACGGTGGAAAGTATTTTACTAACTTGAATAGAGTGTTTGAAATCCAATACCCTTCACCATGTTTCAATATAAAAAGAAAAAAATTTAAGTATGATTAAAAGGATTACGGAAAATGCTGGTTTTTAGAAGACACTTTATTCGCCATTTTGTTTGAAATAACACAGTACGGTCTTTCTTTTTTACTTTCTTTAGAATTAGACTTAAATTATTACAATTAATTTTAATTCACCAGATATTATAAGTAATAATAATAATAATAATAATAATAATAATAATAATAATAATAAGTTTCAATAATTTTATTAGTTAATAATTTTAATTCACTTGAATATTGCAAGTTATCTTAATTTAACTAGAAATATTTTGATGAAAGCACTTTTATTAAATATTTTGATTGGAGATACCTATTCAAATTGTGCGTCTGTTGGGGGATAATATAATTTGAAATAATATACCGAGGCCAAAAAAACATGCGGCGGAGTTACAAATTTTATTACATTTCATAGATTTTGGTTAATCTTTCTCACTATAGTATTGACTGATACAGTGAGCATTTCTCTTGTTAAATTTTCACTTTTCTAACTGAATTGCAGAAATTCTTTTATTTTGTAGATAAGTAAACTATTTATATGGACTCACAGTACAACATACGTAACTGACAAGTTTCGAAATACACGCCCGCATAATACTGGTAGAATATGGTAAAACACTGTACTATTCTGCTTAAAATTCTGTTTATAATTTTGCTAATAGATTTTAAAGTGAACTTTGCCTAAAGAAGATGCCTTTCAAGACATCAATATTGTTATAATACGCAGACTTGGTTTAGTTACTTTGGGTAAAGTGGTTGCTTACAAGTGGAGTGCTTTGGAGTAAATTTAAACAAATACAGTACAAAGTTGTAACTTTATAAAATTAAACGTTTAAGTTAATTTTATTTTACTTTTATTGCAAAAACATTTACAACCTATATTAAAAGTGAATAACAAGTTTATTGATATACTTTATTTAGTATGAGTAAATAAAGCCTTCAATGGAGGATCTTCGTTGTATATTGTATTGTGATGTTTTACTGGGTTGTTTAGAAATTTTATTGTTTATAAATAAAAAAACATCCTTTTAAGTTTATATCAAGTACTTATTATATACCTAGAAATTAACTACTTACATTAACTGTAACAGTTACCATTACTAGTAAATTACAATAAACGATAAAAAACTAAGCTGATTATAACACGTTTTAAAATCTTAAGACTTAAAATAATTTAACCTAAAAGAAAGAAAATTGGTTATTTATATTCAAATAAATAATTAATTCTTTACTTACATTTGTATTTTAACACTTTTTGCCCTACGTGTAATCTGTTTCAATACCGTAAGCATAACCGGTCTAAAAACACTGACTGCTTACGTAACAACTCGCTTTACAATCCATTTACTACTGACTGCCCAACCACAAAGTTGGGTGCTTATATATATATATATATATATGAGCGAATAGATTATTCTAGGTAAAGAAATATAAAAAAGAACAAAGGATAATTGAAAAATGAATAACTTAATCTAGAAATAACTAACAAAAAAAAAACATAATAGCCTAATTTAATACAATAGAAAAGTTTACCTTTTACTGTAGAAACAAACAATACCCCAGCAACCAGTAATAAATTATACTTGTCAAAGAAGATATGTATACGCAGTGATTCTTATTACCCTATTTTTTAGCCGATGTATGTATGTTTTAATATTTTTTGTTGTCTGTTTATGTTACTTTAAAATAAGTTTGTAGGGTGCGTTGGTTTTTAGTCTCCGGATGTCTGAATTGGCTAAAATAAAATAGTCCGATGATTTGTTAGTGACTAGAATTTTTTTTTTGGTATTTTTTATTGAATGTTTTCATGTTAAACTGAAGGAAAGTTTAAATGAATCATGTTGTTTGTTATGTGTGGAGGTGATACTGTGATTGTTCTAAGTAATTTAGACTGAAACTTTTGAAGTATGGTTTTTAAAAGGTTTACCGAACCCCACAATTGGATCCCGTACGTTTAAATTTGGTTTAGATTGTAAACTCTATAAAATAAAATTATATGATATCTAAACCTGTGACGACTTAATTCAACGCTTCTATGATATGTTACCTATTGCTACGATTCAGGTTCTAGATTCGATTCCAGGCTAAATAAAAAAAGGATTAGCATCGTTGCTTGTTAATATTGCGCTATTCATTGTAATTTTAATGATCAAACGTGACATGGGTAAGATCATATGTGTATTTAAAATTGTTTTGGTAATAATTGAAGTTCATGAAAATTGTTTTGTGCGTTTAATAAGAAAAGTAAATTTATAAAAAAATAATAATAGTCTTTTGCATCCGAACAAACTATAGGATTGCGTATTTTGAAAAATTGGAAAGAAAAATTAATGAACATACGTGAACGGATTTCCATGTTCAAGAACCAATTTCTTGTTATTCAAAGTAAAGGAAATTGGGTGCTAACTTAATCATCTCAGAAATTGTTCGATTAACTTGGGTTGTTTAGTAGGCTGTCTCATAATTGGGCGTCAGATCTTGAAAATCAATTTCAATTTCACTAAGTGAATTAACACTTGTTTCTTATTTCTTTATTACTTTTACAAGGATATATTTTGTTACCCCGTTTCACTATAACGCTTATTTTTATGTTTTTCAGAATGCTAAAAATACAAACTAAAATAAAACAGTAGTGTATCTATTGATTACATTAGTTGTTTAATATTTTACTAACCAGATATCAGGTGCAAAATTGACTAGGGCCAGTGTGTAGAGGTCAGCGCATCTGGCGTTTAGGCCAGGGTCCCGGACTCGATTTCCAGTCAGGTCTGGTTTTTTATCTGTATATCACCTCATATTATTACCTACGTACATGCCAAGCCTCATATAAGCATAATTACGCAATAAAAAAAGTTTGATAACTGATGGGATAAAACATTATTTGTAGATACCTGATGTCTTGTATTTTTGTAATTTGTAACACTTGTATTTTTTCTTATAACACTGTATTTTTTGAAATAATTGTGATATCAGCTGTCTCTGTGGCTCAGTGGTTAGCCAGCAACGCATAAGTTCTGGGTTAGATTTCCGACTAGGGCCTGGAAAATTATTACACGTTCAAACCCACCGTTCCTTAATTTAAAGTAGTCGTTGATGACCAAGATGTTGATGTGACTTAAAAAAATGATATTGTTAAAAAATGTTGTGAGAAATAATTCGCCGAGTATTTCTACACAGTACATAATAATTGTTGTGAATTCAGCTATTAAGGTTACCTAATTATTGAATACATAACTTTAATTACTTATCTTTATTTTTTATTATTAAAGTACATCCAAAATGCTTATCTACAAGACTAAAGATGATGCGTTATTAAAACTGCTAGGAAATTTGACAATTCTATTAAGCAATAACAAGGGAAAAACCAATCCAATTTTTAAATAAAAGTTTACGTGATACGTTTATGCTTTTAATACCTAAAATAATTTATTTATTTATTTTATTTGGTTAAATATATTTAAAAATTTAATACTGAAGTTAAGTAAGATGTACAAGTATACAATACTTTAAACAATATATTTATACTCAAAAACTCTTCTTTACAAAGAGTTCTGTCCGCGCATAGGAGTATACAGAACAAAACAAAATTAATTACTTAAATACTTAAAACTACTATAAAAATTACTGAGTTAAATAGGTTACAAGGATTGCGTTAAACAGAATTAAAAAAACATAAAATAAATTATAAATTCAATTACATTTACATAAAATATCAAAATTATATTTTAATAACAATAGAAATTAAAAAAAAACTACAAGATTATGTTTGTACATTAGTAATAGAGAGAAAATTATATAAAAAAACTTTTATTTTACAACTATAACTACTTTTCAATATGTTTTAACTAACACAGTATAAATATTTTTACTTTATGGGAAATTAATTCAATAAATGATCATAAAGAAAAAGGTACACTATCGCAAAGCGAAAAGTAGAAAATAATAAGACCAGTTATTTTAAAACTTGGAAAATTTTCTGAAGTTCTTGCTCGTATATCGATAGCATATGATATTTAAGTTTATATTTTAATAGTTGTGGTGACATAATACTGTGAATATGGGGTGAAAGTATATTAACGAACCGCCTCTCAAGAACGAGAAATGACTTCTGAAAAAATGTGCAATTTGGTTTTCTAGTCTTAATTTAATTGTGCAGTTATTGTTCAAACTGAAAGAAACTTTACTGATATTACTATAAAATTAGTGTATTCAATATCAACTTGTGATTAAGGTTAAAAAAGTTGTTATTTTAAGGCAATGGGTATTTGGGTATATTTACATGTGTATTTACATCTATATTTATTAAAATATTGTGATATTTCTGTCAATATGACCAGTTCATTTTATTTAAAGTAAAATTTATTTTTTTAAATACAATTTTACTGGTTGAGTCGAATATCTGAATTCAGGATCATGAATAATATGTAATAATCTAATGCAATAATTATCTATTTCTTCTCATTTTCTTTTCTTTTAATGTGTTTATTATGTGACTACAACTTCTTATTGGAGTTGATGTCAGTTTTGAAATGCAAATGAACTGTGGCTTGCTGAAAGCAGGTATGAAGGATCAGGTTGATGGAGGTGTGAAGTATTACAGCAATAACAGAAGTAATATAGCTATGTTGTATCTTAGCAGTATGCTGAGATGAGCATAGCTCACAACACGTTCCATGTAAGTTGTAATTTTGTGCACGAGCTGGCTCAGCTTCCCGGATCCTATACTGAACGCCGCCGCCTGCTCACACCACGATTTCCCACTGCACCGTATCGGTGCCCTGGGGGAGGCCTGGGGAGATACTCCTGCAAAGCGTGCGCACAGATACTAGCACTAATACACATTTCACAGTCACTAGAATCGCGCGCTCATTTAGTTAACAGAAATTGATGACTTATCGCACTAATAAAGTAATCTGTGGAAACTTGGATATTAACTATTACCGATTAAATAATCAGTTAAAACAGAGATTAAATTTTCATGGTAGTGCTAAGTAAAGTCAGTTTAAATTATAAAGTTAGTATTAATTTTTAAAATACGTTGCTGTAATAAAATTAAAATTGTTTACTACTAACAATGCCACTTTGTTACTTATTAAAGTTTGATTATTGATCTGAATTAACAGAAATTTAGTTTTTCTCTCCGTTATTCATTGACTGTAATTACAGAATCCTAACAAAGGCAGAACTTAACTATGATTATTTACACTAGAGGCGGTAATTTTCTTTACAGACATTAATTTCAAGTTGATTATGATTAGTTATTTTTATCCAAAAGTCTTGTAGACTTAATAACGTAACAAAGAATCAAAAAACAGTTTAAATAATAAATTTTTTGATTTTAGCGGATCAAAAAATTTTGGTTTTCCTGAATCAATCAGTATAACCATTATTTTCAACTAGAGGTAATTTTAATTTAAAAGATAACGGTACCTTTTCATTTTCAAACCCATTGCCATCACATATACAAATAACATTGTAACTAAGAACGATTCCCTTGATTTTCATAATTCCTTTAAATCGATATTTTGTGTTAATTATGTTAGAACTGTCCTTAACTATCAGCGGTAATTATTTTATCGTTCTTTATGTGGCTTATGTATTGGTTTTATGGTATAAGCGTCTAGTTCGTTCTATATCTAGTCCTAGTCTATATCTATATCTAGTTCGTTGTATAAGCTTTTGCTTTTTCAAAAATATGGTTTCTGAAATGATAACAATAAATACATTCATTTCCTACTGAAATTACATCAAAACGAAAAACACATACATAAATTACTGTATTTATTATTAATATGATTCCTATTTACAAAAATTGATAATTACGGTGCGGGGGAAATCAACCCAACTATGGGAAAACCATGTTCTAGGGTTAACTTAATGATTGCCTCCCGTTACCGCGAAAGTCTGTTTTTATAGCTTAACAATAAAAGTAAGTGAACCAGTTAAGAAAAGAAGGGGACATTGTTCAGTGGATTTTGTGCCTATCCTGGCTGAGCAACCATCTACTGACTACCATTTTAAACTTCATGTTGCTCGGCAAACTTTTGTTATTCTTAGGCATAAGTTTTAGGAGCTAAATAACTCGTTTTCCTTTGGGATAATTTTTTGGTAGTTCTATGGATTGGAACCAACTATCTGTTTCGAGTATTGTTATGATAAGTTGTTGATAGGAAAGAGTTTTTGTTTTTAAATGTTTGTATAAGAACTTCTCGTGTATAAAGCTGTCGTATATCTATCTAATACTTTAAAATCCCTCAACTCACCATAAACTCAACTCACTAAAAACAACTCACCATATACATACCGTTGGTGGTTTTTGCATATTCTTTCAATATCATTTTCTGTACTCTTAAAAGAGGTTCTATGTGAGCTTCATGTGCTCCTTCCCAAGCAACATGCCATAAGAAAGGTATATTTCTTATAAGGAGCATTTTCTCAAAAACTGCTGGAATAATTTTCCTGAATCTTTTGAAACAATAAAAAGTCAAACTGTTCAAGATGGCGCCGTAGGGGGTACGTTAAATATTTTTTCGATTTTCATGATTCCCCTGTACCAGGAAGTGCTTAGGATGGTCTGAATTTATTTTAAGCTCAGTAGTTATCTTAGAGACCGGCCGGCGTGATAGGTACTGGTCGAAAAAGTTTCAAAACGGCGAATACTAGGTTTGTGAGTGAAAAGCCGTGGATTTCGTACAACACTGAATAATAAAGATTGCTTGTGCAAACAGCCAGATCTTAGATCTGTAATTCCGGTAGATTTTTCTTGGAATTTTTGATTAGATAGGTGAGAAATAGGTGTCTTTGGAGGCCTGCTGTAGAGAAAACGGGAGCTCGTGAAAAAAATCGGCCAACGGTGGTCTTATTCGATTTGTTGGGACCACACGAATGGTCATTAACATCGGGGGTATTCAGATAACTAAATTTTTACTCCAACGTAATATTCAGAAATATGGAGTAAAGTCAATTTTTATCGGACGCCGTGCGTCTCGGCTCGATATGGGCTCAGTCTGATTTTTATCAAGATATCACGTTTGGTTCCCAAATTATTGGAAATACCCTTGTTTGGGCGTTGCCACAGTGATTATAAAATTCTCAAAGTTTTATTGCATTTCTTCCTTTGATTGTTGGTTCTTTCTTCCGTATTTATTGCTAGTTTATTTTTATAATTCTTAAAACATTTACCAGTAAACTAATTCACCATTGACTATTCAGCTACTGGTGATGACGTAACAGAAAGTGCGTACATAATACGGATTTTACAACTGGTTTTACAAGTGGCTTAGTACGTTAAAAGGTAGTGCTCGCAAGTATTTCATTGCACAAGAATAAATGCCCATAATCTAAAGATTATGGGCAGCTTTTTGTTTACCTAAAAAATATATATTTATATTTATAAATACAGAATCTGTATTTATGATCTGATTAAATGATCTGATCATTTATGTGAATGAAGAGCGAACATTTACAAAATGTAAATGACAATGAATTTTACATTTCAAATTTCCTTATGCAAAATCCATAGATTTCTTACTCTCAAACTTATTTTATGCATGTACTGTTCGTGAAATAGAAGAAAACTGTTTCCATTAAAGTAAAAAAGTGTCTCAAACAATTATTCAACAGAACTATTTAAAACTACCCTACCATTTATAAAAGTTAAGGGTGATATTTGTATTCAAGTGCAGTGAAGTACACATTTCCAGAATGCTAAATTAAGGCGTCCCATTGTCAATCCAAGTTGTCAGAAAAAGTCTCCCTCTTGAATTCAGGAAGATTTTTATACAAGTGTGAATGCAAGACCAGAAGCTAATGTGTTATTTCGGAAAGCTTCTCTGCGATAACAATAAAGCGGACATTCCCTACCGCCTGTAGAATTCTATTTATGTGTACAAAAGATGCCTCTTTCAGACAAAATTTTTCTCTTATATTTTCTAAAATCTGTTATATTCAACCGTTTGTTTTATAATGACGCACCTATTTTGTAACTTATCCTACATTCAATCTCCCTCTATTCAGTTATTTTAATTGGTTAAAAATACTTTTAGTAGTTTCCTACTATTTACTTAAAAATTAATGACGGGTAGTATTGATCGGGTTAAAAAGCTAATTACATAATTACATAACGGGTTGGTAAATTTAAAGGTAACCGCCGCCAAAAAATTAATTATAAGTCAGAAAATGTATAAGATTATAATATGAAATTTATTTTACACCTAACCAGTAATTACAAATAACATTTCCTTTTCGGGCAACAGTTTAATTAAAATCAAAAAGTCAAGTATAAGTAGTATTTATGTTAACTTTATTATTAATTTTTACGCTCTTAAATTTAATTCGTCTTGGAATTCGTTATTTTAGAATTCAGCTATTCTCTACAGCATTACTAATACTGTAGCTTTCATGTAAGATTACCAAGGCGGATACTTATCATGGAGACTCGTTGTTGTAACACTTGCGTTGTGTGTGCTAAACAGATCAAATTAATTAACTTTTTTAGTAAAGTTTTTAAGTAATTTACCTCCTTGAATGCCGCAGCTAGCGATATCTTAGAAGACGGGTTAAGGTTCGGTTTCTAACCATATTGAGCATTAAATCAATTTGTTTGATTCGGAGAAGAGGCGGGAAATTTCAAGTTTGATAAGTTTGGTGTTCCGAAATTTCTTAATTAGCCATTCAATGAAAGCTATAACAAATTAATCACTTTGTATTTGCCTAATCTGTGGCAACGTTTGTACAAAAGTTTTGAAAATAACATGACAAGTTGTGGAGTAGGCGTGCCAAAAGGGAGAAAGACAGTATATTGTAAAATTCGAGTAAAACGGCAAGTAAATACGATTATTATGTTAAATTTTCTATAAAATGGAAGAATCATTGTTTTAAAAATTGTTTCCACGCGTTTTGCTATAAGTCTACTTGTTATCTGAACTTCATCTTGATTTACTTAAATGTATGATTTACGTTCAGCTATATACCGTAATAGTGAGATTGTGTAATTTAGAGTAGGCCTATTATTAATAGTTCTAAATTATTTTATTAATATTGAGACACTGTAACGATTACATGGTTTGTTTTTATAATTGATGTTTAGTAAGTAATAACGTTGTAGTAATAATACAGTATATTTTTAATCGTTGTAAGAATTTTGTTAATAAATAATTAATTTACAATGTTAGTTCGCAAATTATAAACATTGTTATATAGAACGTCCGATTTAATGTTTTTCGTTGTTACATTTTGGATTTTTTCTTGATGTTTCATTTAAAGTCTTCTAAATCAAAGCCCTAATTTTTCAGGTGTTTAAAATAAATAAATTATATTGGATAACTGTAATATGAGTGAATTAATGAGAACTTAAGTTCTTTAAACCCAACTGTAACTTATTAATGACGCCACGAACAGTGTAAAAAAACATTGGACTAATTAAATGTATTAAGTAACTAATTAATTAAATTTTGTTGCGTAGCCGACTGAGTGTACAAAAAATAAATGATTTTTCTCTTACATTTTTAGGTAAATTTTAAAAATGAAGTCTCCATGTGTGTAAAAGAAATTCTTAAGTATACAGAGTAGAATATATAATTTTTCTTTTGGAAAACTTATGCTATTTATTTTGTATTTCAGTAACGTCTGACCGAGCTGAAACGGTTTGTCTGCTTCGATTTCTGTAAATCAATGTTTTCGAGGAGAGGTACCTCTTGCTAAATTTTATAGATTATAAGGCCTACAGACAAATGTAGATACTTAGGATCTATCTTAATTAATCCAGGAGGAGATCGGAAAAAAATACTCAATATCGACTAATTAAACAACTAAAACGAAAACAGTCTTCTTAATAAAAAAATGACTACAAAAAAAAAACAGAGAAATCATCAACCATTTCAAAGTAAAAAATAATTAGGTATTTTGGAATTTCTCTTTTAAGATAAAAGTACTCGTATATAAATTCACTTAATTTTACTATGCGTTTAGTCTATCTCTGACTAAAAGAAGTACGAATATAGGCTTATAATGGTGTAGCTTTATCACAAACAATTTTTCCTTTAGGTCATTGTTAGAGGTAAATCACTTTTTTTTATTTCTAAATTCACATTTGGTGATTGTTTTCTATTTATATAAATTTAATTACCTATGAAGTACTGGACAAAGTTTTAAAAACCTGTTCAATAGTAAGTTGTTATCGTTTTACATCAAATTTGTAAATCAATAAATGCAATATGACTTAAGTCTTTGTATTTTCTAAATGGTGTATTGATTGCGTGGAAATTTAAGTGCAGTATTTACTAGGGCAGACAGCATTGTGTTTTCAGAGAAAGGATAGATGACAAGGAAAAGGATGAGTGACAGGACGAAGGATTCACAGATACGGATTGAGGTTGACAACTCGTCTGAAAATTGATATTTTCTGGTCGGTATTGACTGCAACTACCGATTACAAACAGATACTTGGAGTGACATTCCTAACATTTTTAGTATTGTTATGTGATGACATGAAAAATAGCAAACTGAAGAATATATATTTTTGAGTGTACCTAAAATGTATAACTTCTTTATTCTGGTAATTAACCTCAGGAATAGTCAAGCAATTTATATTTTAGCGTTTGTTTCTGTTTCTCAGTAAATTTTTTTTTGTAAAATATGATGCACTGTACTAAAGTTAACTCATCTCTTGATATTAAATAAAGATATTAATTAAGATATATTAGTTCTTGATATTAAATACTTTATTATTGATTTTCAATCATCTAAATTTGTAAATTATTTGTAGAAAAACAGTTTGGTACTTACTATTTCATCTGTTTACGTCGAAATAAATAAAAAGATGTATCCTTTTGTTTACCTGATGTGTCACAAATTTTCGGAATATTATTCATGATTTGGTCATAACGATGAAGTTAAATTAACATAAAGGTCTAAGTAATTAAGCAATTATTACTACCTTATATTTTTAGATCTGTCAGAAAGTTCTGGGAGGGATCATAAATTCGCTCCTTGTGGAGAGAAAACTTATAAAAATACCTAAAACAAAACTTATCAAAATACATGAGTAAAAGAAGACGTAGAGCATTAAGATAATACATGAACAAAAATAAATAAAAATGAGTGATAACTAATAATAATAATAATAATTAATTTTTATTCAAACATAAGTATAATACAACATTTTGTAACATAATATAACAGAAAAATTAAACGATCCAAAACAAAACCATACTGTTCAAACAATTTGTAACTAATACATAAAATAAAATACACGTTATCCTTCAGTACGAATGAAAATTAGGTACTCCGAAAGCTTAATCCTGTCTCGTAGGTTACCATCACTTAATAATAAACTTAAAACGAAGCGAAAAAATATGATAATACGTGCAAAAAACAAAACAAAATATATACACTGTAAATATTTTTGTGCCTACTTTAAAAGTTCTGAAAAAAATACAATAAAAAAAACAAAATAAAAATTAGCAAGGAAGAGTCTTTGATAAATTAAGCCAACTTGATGCTTTAAAGCAAGATAAATGCATCCTAATTTTATAATCTTATTAGTCACTTGACAGTTACATTATGTTCCCCGAAAAATATCCCTGCACCATATAATTAAAAATTATAATTAAAATGAGCTTATTTGACCACGGGGGTGGTAATACATTGTAGCTCTATGAAATACAATTAAGTTATTTCAAAGTAATCACGGCTTAAAGGTGGATTTGATTTACCATTCATTTGTATGCATAATAGTAGCAGTGGTGTTTGGATTCTGTAAAATAAAACATCCCTGCATGGCTAAAATGGAACTTGTGTAAAATATTAATTCATGTCATCGCAGAAGCCAAGTTGAATACTTTAACTGGAATGAAAGGATTAAAGAGAGAAACGATAAAATGTAGAAAAGTTATACTATATTTATAATGTTAAGAGACCCTGAGCCGTCTGGCTACTCCGCAACAAAACGTTCTGGCTTTTAGATAATCGAGCGGTAATGAAAGGAACTGTATAGAATCTAGCACATCGTCTCTGACGTAAGCAACACAACAGGATGCAAAAACATGTACGTAATATAGCTACCCATCTAAAGAAGCGTAAAAATAAATCGGAAAAATAAAACTGAAGTAAGATACAGAAATTATGCACAAAAAACAATGTTGGTTTAATGCTTGTAGTTGTTACAAATTATATTGCCTCTTTCATTGAGCGAATGCCTGTATTTTATTTAATTAAAAGTAAACACAATGGTAATTCACTGTAAATTTATATTTTAAATTTAAATAACTTTTGCTAATGAGTTAACCTATACTCGTAATCGATTTTCAAATTTTATTGTGCAAAGAGTAACTGTTATTAGTTTTAAAATTATTATGTAGTAAATCCTATAATTTTGAGAAATAAATTTAATTAAACGATTTTCAAATTTACTGTTATTGTAGGCTATTAACCCAGAACGTTATAAAAACAATTATGGAGTGAACTTGCCATGTAGGATTAAGTAAATATTTATTGGTGCAATTTACGGCGAGTTTCAATCTCTGTAAAGTTTTATGAAATACACAATTACGATTATTGTTAAAATACCAATTTATACCAAAGACAGTCAAGTTGTTTAGCTCCTAAACTATTAAACCTTATGTCTTCTGATATCAGGAATCTGCTAAACATTATGATGTTCACAAAGGTAGTCAATATGTGATTTCTTAGCCAAGTCAAGCACGAAATCTAGCGGATGTCGATTCCTAATCTTTAACTTGTTCGCTTACTTTTCTTTTTTAGCTATAAAAACAAACTTCCGCTCAAACGAGAAGCAATCATCAAGTCTACCCTAGAACGGTTGCTATAATAAGGTAGCATGATTTCTTCCGCACCGTGATTATCAGTTTGTATAAACAGTAATAATACAATTAATTAGTGTATTATTAATAAAAACAGTAATTTTTGTAATGTGGTTTTCATCTTCATGTAATTTGTAGAGGGGAATAATTTTCAGCCTGTTCTATCCCACTGTTCAATCTTTCCTTTAATTTGATCTGGGTACTGTCTGGAACGGGCTGAAAACGTTATTATTTTACAAGAAGTTTCTTCTCGGGTACCCCAAGATAGATTGAAGAAGACCGATGTATTGGTTTTTATTAATTGATCGCAATATGCGTGACCACACAAGTTGATACAATAGCATCGGTACTGGATTTATGACAACCTAAAATAAATGAAATGAACAATAATATTAAGTGGGGTAACAGAATGTGTTATGACTGCTTGTATTCTAATTTGTTTTAAGTTACAAGAAAGTAAGTCGTATTAGTATTGTATTGGTGTTCAATAATTATTATCACAATATAATATAATAGCTAAATCCAGAACTATATGTGAGTGTTCTGCGGAAAAAAGAAAGAAAATAAGAGAGGGAATTTCTTTGTAGTGTAATATTTTTGCATGTAACAGTTCATGAAATGGAATTCGTAATGAAATGGATTGATAAAATTAAATTTTTACAAAAATTTCAATAATTATAAATTTAGTTGATTTATATGAAACTATCTACAGGTCTTGAGCAATATTGTAATTCATCGAATGCTGAATTAAAACAATTAAAACAATTGAATTCTAACTTTTTTAAGCACACGAAAATAGGTTAGTTGAGAGTTTTACAGAAATAAAGCCCTCGCTTTGTAACTGATGATTTTAATCTTACTTGAACGTACATTATTGTCACTCGCTTTAGCATCTTGAAAACAGTCCTGTGTACCAAACTGCTTTAGAAAACTTAAGCTCAGGAAATGACGAGTAATTCGAGTCGCAGATTTCAAAATGACGTGGAGGCAAAAACCCTGCACGTAATCCACGTTTTTTAAGCAGTATCTCAGTCTAAGTAATATAAAAGCCTTCCAGCCTACTTTAATATTCCATCCACTGACAAGTAGTAGTCAAGAGCAAATAAGTAGAGATCTAAAAATATATATTCACAGGTGTAATAAAAAATTATTTAAAATCACTCTTTTTAGTGATGTAATACGAGTATTTAACATTAATACTCTATTGTGCAAAATTAATACTCTATTGTGCCTGTACAAAACAGCTTTTTTTGAATTAAGCAAATTTATGTTTACGTAAACAGGCTGATACTAATCGACGGATAAGATCAGATAAATGATTAATATCCTGTATAGTATATAGTATTAATATAGTATTAATTTTCATGAATTTTCGCGGAATGTATTATGAAGTACTAATATAAATTGTATTACAGGTAAATCTAAATTGAATCGTGAAATAACTAAGCAAATAAATAAATGAATTCGTTATCAACTGAGAATTTTGAGATTTCCGTTTTGCAGCTCAATATTAATTTCCCTTTACTTACCTTGTGCTGTCAATATAGTCATTCATCGATTATTTAAAAACATCACTTAGATTTTCAAAATCTCAAATTTTCTTCATCAGAATCCATAGTACCCATAATAACATACTTTATGCAAAGTAAACATAATAAAAATATCTGAGCGCTACTGCGTACATCCTTTTCATGTCCAGTACAGCTGTCTATGATATTTTTGTAATATTAAATTCATCCACCATAAACGGAAGCAAATGCGGCTAGTAATTCTCTCTCCGTACAATCTTGCCTTTCATTAAGTGCTTCGAAAATTGTATCTATTTGAAGTGTATTTACGATTTTAATAATCGTATTAATTTGAGGAAACTCGTAAATTAATACCTATATTTTTTTCTGTAAATTTTAATGACCAGACAGTTTTGTAAATGTAAAAATGTGAACAAAAAATATAAAAAAACTCCGTTTTGAAAAATTATAAAAACTAATTTATTGCGTTATGTTCATATTACTTAAAAATAAAGATAAACAAGATTAAACGTAATACTTCTAGATTAACGAACCTTTCCTGCTAAATTCCTTTGTGTTTTAGTTTCCTCCTATTTGTAATTACTCGTCCAACCACCAGGACCGCCTGAATTACATATTCTTACAAAATATTAAGTAATTTCGTACTAACGACCAGTGTTATTTCTTTAATCCTGTGTGGGCGATCTGAGTCGGACACTATCTCTAAGTCAGTACAGTAAGCATACAACTTTTGTCTAAACAAAATCTATCTCATATTAACGGTTACAGTTGATAATAGAAAAGCGTACGAATCCCACGCAATCCTACTATATAATAAAATTCTTCCTTCCCTCAACCAGTACTTCTGTCTTGTAAACTTACACCCATGTTACAATTTTTTCTAATAAATTACTTCCAATTACGTACTTACTTGATGAAACCAAATTGTTCTAATTCAACTATCATGTTATTTTTAATATTAGATATACCCTAAGTGTTTTTTTATAAAATGGCCACTACATTCGCCTTGTTAAATTAACGTGTTTCTATCGTCAATAGCTATTGAAATAAGGCTACTTCTAAAAAATGATCTTTATGGCAAGATAAAGGTTTTTATTACATTTTACGTTTCAGAACCTATTGGCTGGTTGTTATCCAGAGCCTCTAATAATAACAGGTTAGTAATATACATTAACCACTTAGCTAATTTTGTTTGCTATCAGAGTTTTAGTACACAGTTTAAAACGAAGATGGTTCATGCCTTTTTTATCCTGGTGACCAGCCATCGCACTATTTTTACACATGATTTTACTTTGTTTACCAGTTTTCAGCAATTCATTCATTAGATATTTTTTTATCTTTAATTTGAAATTTTCAACAGTAATTACACTAATAAACGACTACTAGAAAATGTGATGTATGCACATAACAAAGTAACATGAAAAAAGGAAACACAAAGACAAAGATTGATATCCACTGGTATATCTCTGGACATATAATTAAGTATTATATATGATAATTAATCTATTTAATTATTTTTTTGGTTTTTTATTTGTTGTTTTTTTTAAATTATAACTCAGAGAATATTTCTACTCCATGTTCTTTTCAGGTGCTGGCCTGGATTATCAGGAAGGTGAAAGCGATGAAGTTCTTAAAATTAGAGGATCATATTTATTAGCAATTGAAAATTTTATTCAATTATGGAATTATTTGTAAAAGAAATTAATTATTTAGTGTTACTTACAATAACTTTGTTTTTAATCTTGTCATACGTTTATAGGCATGTATCTTTTGCTTTTGCAGTAATTTTAGAAAAACCGATGTAATTTTCTAAAATAATAATATAATATAATATAATAATAATAATAATAATAATAATAATAATAATAATAATAATAATTAAATTAAACAAAAGAAGAAGTTATTTTTGGACCTCTAATTTAGAAGTCAGTTGTGCTGGTCAATACATCAACGGGACTAGAGGGACTAAAATACTGTTTGCAAATAACAAATATTACATAGACTATTATTGTTTAAGAAAAATTTCGAATACTCACTGTTGAAGTGCTGAAAATGTGTTTTAAGTTATCCCAACTGGTATTTCTAAATCAATTCATGTTTGGCATAGCGCAGTATTTTCTCCCTTAACGCAGATTAATTTCTATCTCTACGCTGACCAACTAGCAACTCTAACGGAGACGATCAAATACTCGTAAAAACAGAGATTATACTTTATAAATACGTTATTGGATGAAGCAAGCATCTATAAAAGAACAACAAGCAAGCTGTAACAGGCAAGCTGTAAGATTAATAGGTAAGTTTTATCTAAATTGGGTAGTTTCAGGTTGTTTGGTAAATTTATACAACATAGTCTGAACTTAATGTAACATAGAGAAGTTGGATTTTTTTCCTCTAAACAAGATAATTTTTCAAGCAATTAAATAACCTAGGACGGATGAAACGCACGAAACAGTTTGTCAAATACCTATGATTAAAGGGATTACTATTTTTTACTTTCTCTTGCCTATATGAATACATAGGAAAGAAAGTAGACCTATTGTTTTCATGTTGATTTTTCAAAATCGAGTTTTAACCGGATCTACACGTTTTCAGACCCCATGAACCCAAAAAACACGTTTTTAGTGAAAGGTCTGTGTGTGTGTGTGTGTGTGTGCACGCGCGCGCGCGCGTGTGTGTGAACAAAATATCTCAAGAACGGAACATCGTAAAAAGTTTAAACTTGAAACTTAAGTTAGGTACTACTAGATGACCTGATACGAACATTTTCATCAAAATCGGTCAACCGAAAGTTGTAGTTTATTATGTCATTTTTTACTTTTTGCAATTTTCTCAAAAACGGCTCCTATGTTTTTTTTAAAAATCACATTATTTACTAAATTTTTATGCTTTATAAGATATGGTAGTTGACATGTCTGCTAAATTTCTTGGGGAGGCTGTGCTCTCATAGAAAAAATGGTTATTTAGATTGCGGCTTTAATATGCATTTTAGCGCAAAAATGTATACTATAGCTGTTAAAGTTGTAGAGACATAAAAACCCTACAATTTTTTTCAAAATTTTTTTGTATAACACTTAGTTTAACGGTAAATAGCGATTTTCTGTTTTTTTCACAAAAATGTGTAAAGAAAACGATTTTTTTAAAGATTTCAGCCTTAGTATGCATTTTGTGACAAAAACGTATAATCAAATTTATAGGAATTTAAAAGATCTATAACTTTTATTTACTGCATTTTTTCTACAGAGCCTAGTTTCGCGTGAAAGAGTGATTTTTCTTTTTTTTAAGCCAAATTGAGGTTGATTTTCATTCACTCATGATTAAAATTAGGTTATGTTTTTAGAGGTTAGTTTTTTGTTTATTTCTAGTGTTTTATTACTAATAATAGGTTATATTATTCATTATTTGTATTGGCAAGAGAAAGTCGTGTGAGTGTTTCACACAAGATTTTTAACAATATGATGATGGTAATAATGCTTAATGAAACAGTAAAATTTGTATTAACGATTGACATACCTATATTGTTAAAAATGGTCAAACTAACAGAAATTCATGTTTTTACAAAATACGAGTATTATTAATTTTACTTAATATTTTCCAAATTTTGTGTTATCACATTCACTGATTGTTTCCAAAAGATTGTGAATTTCGTAAATAGAGAAAAAAAACGTTACTTAAATTTCATTAATAACATTTTATTTCTAAAAAAATAGGTTAGATGAACTTTTCACTACTCTTCTGATTTATAAAGTTTTATGAAAGTATATATCACATTCCTCATTTCATGATGTAGGTAGTTTAGTTATTAATATTCTATTCCAGTATAAATGAGTCAATGAATAATGTAATTTTTGTGTTCATTATTGATCAATACGACTCCTATAAATAACCCTGTAATAACGGCAGCATTTCGTTCAATATCAAAAAAGTGCAATTTCAAATTACTTTTACGTAAAACGTAGAATAATAGCAAACTCGAAATAGCGTCACGTATCGCTGAGAATTGTGGCAATTGACTAGAGGTTGAAAAAGGAAAACTAGTGAGACAATTTGATGGTGTGAAGTACAAATGATGTAGCTGAAATAACTTCCCTCCCGTTTATTTTTGATAAAGATGGCCACAGGTCAAGTCTAAACTATCTAACTGTAAAATATTTCGCAATTTTCAATTTAAACTTCGCAATTTCAACGGGTCTTCTGTCGTTTAACATGAAAGTGAGTTTAAAGTAAAAACAAAATTACAAAGAACGTTTGTTATAGCTTTTTTTTTATTTGCGAATAACGTTAAAAATTAATTAAATTATTTAATTATTGGAAAAGTTTATAACATTAGAAAATAAATTTTTATAAAGATTACGCCCAATAGCGTAACTCGAATAAATAAAAAAAATAGGCTCCCGCGATTCATCCACGGTAACCCCGCGAGAAGACTCGAACGCAAATGGCCCAGATACCTTCTCCAGGTCAATCAATGACAGCTATGACAGCTCACTTAAGTAAAATCATGTAAATGTATATAGGTTAATGTTTCGCATTTAAATTTATTGTTTGTTTAAATTTAAGTTTGGCATCAAGGTCTGCGATATAAATTAAGAAAATTCTTGCCAGATGCCTATTTCTTAATCATCAGCTCCTTTTTAACGGACAGATTTTTTCAAGTAAAACATAACACGGCTCTGTCTGACTACAAACAAATCGTCGCTGGTGTTCCACAAGGATCAATCTTGTCGCCACTGCTTTACAGCATCTATACATCAGATCTACCTGCATCTGCTAACACCAC
The DNA here is from genome assembly GCA_035578175.1 of Catonia carolina. Classification (NCBI taxonomy): domain Eukaryota; kingdom Metazoa; phylum Arthropoda; class Insecta; order Hemiptera; family Achilidae; genus Catonia; species Catonia carolina. The sequence continues at coordinate 131,204,557 of JAQMRL010000001.1, read as the reverse complement.
CTTAGCGACTTATGCTGACGATACAGTCATCCTTTCTTCTGATGTAAAGCCAGAAGCAGCAAGTAATAATTTACAAAGTCACATTAACTTTTTAAATTATTGGTTAAAAATCTGGAGGATCCAATTCAATGCTTCAAAATCAGTGCATGTCACCTTTTCTCTCCGGAAAGGCGAATGTCCTCAACTATTCCTCGACAATAAACCGATACCACAACGACAAAAAGTTAAATACCTTGGACTTCACTTTGACAAGAGACTCACCTGGGCGACTCATATAAAAACCAAAAGACTGACTTTGAACTCCAAATTGAAAGAACTATTTCGACTTCTTGGACGCCGCTCTTCACTGACTCTAAAATCTAAACTATTACTATACAAAGTTTATCTCAAACCAATATGGACCTATGGACTACAAATTTATGGCACAGCTAAACCGAGCAATCTACAAAAATTACAAGCCTTTCAGTCAAAATGCCTACGTTTAATCACCTGCGCACCTTTTTATGTCAACAACAAAATTCTACATGACGACCTTAATATTCCATTCATAAGTGAAGTAGTTAAGTCCAGCTACAGTGTTTTTCACAGAAAATTGCATGATCACCCCAACGAATTAATCACCAAACTATCGGATGCATCACTACCAGGAAATCCGCAGCGCAGGTTGAAACGTCAATGGGCCAGGGATCTTCTATGAAGTGATTTATTTTATTTTTCTTTCTTCTTTTTTTTCTCATGTTGTTATTTATCATTCATGTATCATGAACTTTATTTCATAGAACATATACCAATGGGTATCACTGTTCTTTTTCATTTATTTATTTTTATTTATTTTTTTTTTTAATTTTTTTTCCTTGTCATCCTTTGTTTACTGTCATCTAATTTGCTCGTTGTATCGTAGTATATAGTTGCAAATAAAGTTATTAAAGTTAAAAAAAAAAAAAAAAAAAAAAAAAAAAAAAAAAAAATTTATTGTTAATTTTTAACAGATTATAAATAAACAAAAAAGAAAAAATTAAGAAAAGAAAAGGCCGCCTCCGTAGCGTAGTGGTTAGTGCATTGGCCTGCCACGGGAAGGTCCCGAGTTCGATTCCAGGCCAGGGTCTGGAAATTTTTACGTGTCAAATCCCACAGGTTATATACAATCCAACGTAGTCGCTAATGACCAGGCAGTTGGTGCAACTTTAAATAAATTAATTTAAAAAAAAATCAACTGTAGCTACTTGTTGGTCAGGTTAATTTTTATGTTTATTATAAATACAAATTTAGAAATTTTGTTAAAAATTTAGTTAAAAAATTAAAATTTTTATCGGCGATATTTGTCGCTGTTAATTTTTAATTTTGTATGTACTGTAAGTCTACTAAAATTTTGAAACGTTGCAGTCTATGGCACTAATCGCTATTATCTACAGAGTTAGTTGACAAAGGGTTTTGTTGACGTTTAAGTCTGTCTTAGTACATTTTGTTTTTTTGTCGTATTTAGTCAAGTTTATATGCAAGTCATGATGAATTACGTCATTGGTTGCAAACCAAGTGAAGTGAACAATAATTCTAAGGCTCTTCGATTGTAGACGCTGCAAGATGATTAGGGCCTACCCAAGTTTCAGTGAAGTGCTTACCACGGTAAATAGAAGAGACGGTAGGGTCACGTTAGGATGCGCAGTAGCCGATGACGTCACCGGTGCTTAATAACACCGCCAGCAGTTTGTATTATTTCGGTACTTGTGAATGTTCAGTTCGTCTAATTAGCGACTAACGGTAATATGTGAATTCTTTGTGCAGCTAGTTTAATCAAATATATTATTGAACATAACAAAAACTAGTAAATATTTAAGCCTACTAATAGTTATTATGTTTTTAATTTTTTTTGTTATTGCTTATATTTAGTACGTGTTTATATCTAGTGAGCTCTAATATAATTACATTGAAAATTGTTGCGGGTTGCGCTAACAATGAGAAAAATATACATAAAAGATTTTCATTTCACCGCCTTCTGAGAGTTTGTTCAAATTCTCAAAAAAGCTTGTCGACATACAGACAATTTTTCGGTTGTTTCTGAGCGTGTTTGTGGTGCTCATGTTGAAGACTGTGACGTCCAACGCGATTTAAAATCTGAACTTTGTAACTTTAAAGCTACAAGAAGATTAAAATCATCTGTAGTCCCACGTCATAAGATACTAACTAGCGGAACTGTTTAAAACTCCGAAAGAAATTTGAGACATGAGAAAAAAGAAAAATATTAAAATTTCGTGTCCGCAAAGAAAAAATTATGGTTGTCACGAATCTCTTATTGCTAATGAAAATAATCCTTCTATTTTACACACAACCTACACCGCAAAAGAATCTGAAAAGTTTGCAGCGTAGAGAAACGAAAATTTGGTCTGCGAGAAAAAATTACTGAACTTTTGCAGGAAATACCTTATATTAAAGCGAAAAAACATAGATTTAAAAAAACTCACTTAATACGAGTTTAAAACATACTTTTGCGGAAAATAACGCATAACATTAGGCCTAACTGTTAAATATTCAGAACCATTTTATTTTTCTACAATTAGGATAACGAATATCATGTATTTATTTACATTACAATTACAGACTTGTTTAAACATTTCTATTTCATAATGTGAATATCTAAAGACAATCTGTTTACTTACATCGTCAACGAAAAATGGCAGGTAATAATTTTATATTTTACTTACATTTCATTACAATTCTTTATTATCATTATTATTCTCGCTCTTATTTTTATAGTAGACAAAACATAATTATTATATCCCAATATTAGTCTTTAATGTAGAAGAACGAAGTTAAAAAAACTGGTGCTTTCCGCACCGGTGACGTCATTTTGCTAGTGACGGTATGTACTCATAACGGCTGGTCATGCGCGTGACCCCACCGCCTCTTCTATTTACTGCGGTGTTTACAAAATTTATTCTGATTGGTATTATATTTACTCAAAAATATTGTATATAAAAATACTGGTCATCAGAACCAAATAAAAATACTTTTAAAATGTTTATTTATTTATTTAAGATACCAATGTTTATTTGTTTTGTAATTTAATTAAATCGGGACAATCAAAATAGGTGTACAACGGTATCAATTTTAAATTCCTCCATGACTGACTTAAAACAATTACACTCAACTGTGATTAAAGATGGCTTAGTTACTGGCCAATAAGGAAACAAAGAAAATAAATAGTAATATAACGGCAAAAACTAGAATATTCCGTATAATTAGTTAAAAGTGAAATTGTGTATGTACATGGTGTATGACATTTGTATATTTTGTGAGGGTAATCAGTGAAGTAGGTCTAGCTAGGATTGTTAACAACTGAAAGGTTTTTAACAAAAAACTGGCACTTCTTTGCCACAGTTGTGGCAAAGAAGTGCCAGTTTGCCACAGTTGTGGCAAAGAAGTGTGGGTACATATTTTTCATTAATGTCCTTCTTAAAAACTTTTTCATGAAAACTGTACAAGATCTATGAATATAAAACAGGCCTATGTATAATAATTGTATATATAAAACGTAAAGTGCTTATGATCTGTTTATTATGTATGATTTACGTGTGCAAGGCCAGATAGTGTCTTTAAACTACTAGTACACACAACCTTGACTCAAGACTGGTGACACTCAGTAGATAACCTTTTAGTACATCTTTTAAAAGTTGTGTTTTGTTTTCAACACATTATAATTATCAGTTTTACTTCTTTTTACAATGGTTTACGTTAAAATAAAGTTGTTAAATTCAATATTCATTTTCATATTTACTGTTTTTTTTAATCTCTAATGGGGAACTGTATTTATTCAACCAACTGTCCAGTGTGTTAATTGCTTTTAGCTGTGTAAATGGCATGTGTAGGCATGTAATTAAACGGAGATTTCCCGTGGTGTTTATTCATGTTTGGCTGTTAATGAACAACCTACAAGTTGCTCATCTAATCTATAACCGGTATAACTAAACAATTTAGTACGACTTGACAGCGTCCAGCTATCTGCAACATCTTGGACACCAAATAATTCCATTAAAAATATGCTTTCAACAACGAAAATATACTTTATAACAGAAATAGACAATAACAACAATATGAAAACGTTTTTAACAAGATACCACACAACAAAGATCTATCGCCAGGTGCTCAGCACTGAACAACAACCCTGCTAATTCGAACTAATTGGACTAGAACCTGTTCGGATTATCCGAGAAAATCTGTGTAATGGAAAAGTATCATCCAAAATCTAATTAAAATATAACACTGAGTAGCTTATTTCATATCAGAAGAAGCAAAACTCCTGGAAATTACACTGCAGTACAGAGAGCAGACAATAATGCTACGCACTCATACGCCATGTTTATGAGACGCTGGCGAAATATTGCGTCATCAACAAGATTTTCAGCATTACTACAGCAAAAATTAAGTGATTTTGTGTAGGCATGGTAGTGAAAATTTATTATTTCTTTTAATAATTGTTAACGAACTAGAAGAAATATTTTATCAGCATGCAATTTATAATGTCAAGTAGCTACTTCTTGTATTAAGAACTCGGTTATTTATTTATCTATTCTCAAATAAACTGTTTATAATTTTAAAAATATAATCTTTCTGTTTAGCATCCCCTTAAAAATATGTTTTATTATGGAATTACTTATTTTATTTCAAAACAAGTTTTATAAGCAAAAGCCATGATAAAAAATTTAAATCAGTTCGGATTGTCCGAAATTTCAGATTAGAGGGTTATTGTTGTGTAGTTCTTTAGATAATAGTACTATTAGTTACTGTCAACTTTTTTTGGAAAGTAATTTCTAACCTTAATATTAATTTGGTAATGATTCCAAAATTAGCGATTTTTCTTTATCGTTAAGAGTATGGTTTTTTATTGGTAAGGGCTAACTAAGGGTGCGGAAAAATAGAAAGTCTATAAGTATGTAGTATTTGGCATTATATAGGTCTAATGTTTTGTTTTATTTTCTTGCCAGTTTTTTTTACCAGTTTTAAACGTCAGTGGTTGGCTGTAACAACTATCCGTGGCTCATTTTTCGATTCTACGATGTACAACAAAAAATATTTCCACTGAAATGTCCAGTGCCTTTCCTTCTGTTCTAATCGCAGTGATTTTTTTCTTCTAATAAAAAATAAAGCAAACGTTAAGGATCGTGAAATTATTGTTTTTGCAGTATAAATTTATATATCCAGGCTTATACAGTTTCACCGATACTAAAAACTTGGATTCACATTAGGTGCTCCTACAGGTCGTGCTCGAAGACCCGTACGACCAATCTACCTTTCAGGAAGTAGCGCCGGACATTCAGACTAAATTATGAAGATGGGGAATTCGCTTAAGCCATATATGTTAATTCTGGTTACCATAGGAACCTCACTCAAGTAATTTAATTGGAAATTATCTAGGAAATGGAATTCATTATCGATGCTCTGTCTGACAGGAATTACTTACCCTAATGAATTCCTATCAAATCAAGCTCAAATAGTTAATTGTTGCTGAAACACGAACTTCATTTGTACCAGTGTTCTTTGATTATGGTTCCAATACACTAATTTTAAAATATAAATAAAAGAGTAATAATAACATATAACTACAATAAGCTTAATTAACAATTAAGCAGCAATTGTATAAAAAAACTGAGCTTCTTAAAATAAATTAAGAGACAATTGAAATAAATTAGGCCGATAACTTAGGTAGTATTATCTAATAACTTTGTTAATTTGTTAAGCAATATTGTATCACAAATAAGCGGTAATTTTGTTCACAACTAGCTAACAACACGTACATTTTAGTTAACAAGTCGTTTTAGATAAAATTGAAGCTTTGTGAGATTTATAAGGGTTGTATAGTAATATTGTAGCCGCTATTTTGACATTTATGAAAGTACATGTTAGAGAAAATTAGTCTAAAAATAAATGGCAAATAATCATACACTGATCTCCCAAGTTGATTTAGTAATTTAATACCGCCATTTTTTCTCTAAAAATAGATGCAGACAAGAAAGAGGAAAAAAAATTAATAATTTTCACAGGAATATTTCTCATTTTGAAAGGTCAAATTAAAAAAATAAATAGCCCGGAATGCGTTTTTCTACCCCTATCTAATCTGATTTCCCATGCTGCTTTGGAGCAAGATGTGTAAGTGTTGTTTTAAGTTAAAAACATGACAGTGTTAGAAACGTACTCGTAATATCGTTTATTTGGCACGGAATCCTAGTGCAGCGGAGTATAGGTTTTTATAATTTGTGTTAATCTTCTTATTATGTTATCTATTTTAATAAATAAACGAACGTTCAGCGGTCTATAGTAGTCGTAGATTATTCAGCAGGTCAGACTAAATGTGTGGGTATTATTAGTTTATTAATGCGCATATATAGAACATAGAGTGGTTTTGCATGTACATCGTGACAGGCAACATGGCAGTTTGTCGCAAATGAAGTCCGTTACATCTTCCCTGGAGTGGATGCAATTCGTCCATTCCGATCAGTAAACATTCGTAATCACGCCCGCATTAAATGCTATTGCTAAATCTGAGATAAAAGTGAAATGGAATAACAAATAACTTTCTAGGGTAATCTGTGTGACATGAAATAGAAAATTTTGTTGAAACAAATTCTGTTTCTTTTGTTAAGAAATAATGTTACTAAATTGAGATTTACAGTGATTCAATTTTATTGAAAGTACAAGACACCAAATTTTGCCTTTATACAATAAAATGTTTTCTTAGACAAGGTAGTATCTTAACCTAACTCAGTAATATTGTTTAAGTCTTTAAGGACAATTTTAAAAGAAAAATGTGTTTATTTATAACAGTGTAATATAAACCTATTTTATATCATTACAATTATCTTGTGTTTTGTTCATTTGTTTTTGTCCTTAATGCGCTCACCCTACATAAACCATTAACATTAATGTGACCATATTGATACAAATTGAAACAAATTTTATAAGTCTAGTACTCTGCATATAGTTGTTTTTCAACACTTTTAAGGCATTTTGAAACTTCAATTTAATGTCGTTTAGGAGATTATAAATGATCATTTTCTGAAGGATAGAAAAGAAAGTAACTACCTAAAGGAATTGAAAAACAAGAAAGCAAGGACTATTATCATTTGTTTTTGAGAAAGTATTGGCAAAGGAAAATGTGTGTAAAGCATTATTTCTTGATGTTGCTGAAGCATACGATAACGTTTGGCATGAACGGCTGCAACTGATGCTTAAAAAATGTTTCCTTGACAATTTACGGATGTCCTTGAAAGTTTCTTAAGAGGAAGATATTTCAGAGCAAAGCAAGGAGAAGCCTATTTCAAACTTACGGAAATTAAAGCAGGTGTACCACAGGGTAGTGTACTTGGTGTTCTTTTGTATCTACTTTACACCGGTGATCTACCCAATTTTGAAAACTAAACTGTTGCAACATTTGCTGATGAGTCAATGGTAATAGCAGTCAATAAAAAAAAACTTAATATATGCGAAATGAATTTACCTCAACTGAATACTTTTCTCCTTTCTTTTTCTTCTCCTCGTTTTCCTGGTCACTCCTAGTTCCCCCAGTCAATCCTCGTTCTGCTGGTCACTTCTTAAACTACCTCCTTCTCTTTAAACCACTATTCCAATCTGAAGTCCCAAGGGAACTGATTTCGGTCTCCTATATCCGAAATCAAGAAACCTCTGGTCGACAAGCCTCCCTCTCCTTCCAACCACGTTCAACCAACCTGGAGGGCCAAATGGAAGGAGAATCATCCCAATGATTGGCTGTAAGTTGGCAAGTGAAAGAAAGGCCCACAAACACAAAGGGGGAAATACATCCGCCTAATGACTACTACTCTGTATCAGAAGCTTGACAGTTGGCTATATTTACAACTTATTGTCTAAATACTATTCTAATGTAAATAGAAAAAATCTCAATGTTGTTTTTTCCACGCAATATTCAATAGCGTTTTACCTTAGTAATGGAAGTGTAATTAGGAATTACCATAACCATAATTGTTTGTACATTTACCATAATTGTATTACCATAATTGTTTGTACATTGTACTTTACAACGGTACAAAGTATTCAGTCGGCCGGACGAATATACGATAGAGTTGTTTGTGTAGCTTTACGCATATATAAATCTAGTGTAAATGAATGGTCCACAATGGATTTTATGAAACATTATCGTTTAAATACCCCTTTATTTTTCTGTAACGAACCGAGCGTTATAAATAATTATTATCTATTTTATCTATTTTTACAGATAAGGTGTATGTGGGTAGGTGTGCGTTTTCAGGCTTGGTCGATTTGTTTGGCGATAGATATTGTATTACTGTTTTCCGAAACATTAATTTTGGTCAGTAACCTGGTATTTGTGCACGTAAATAATTTTAAACTTCTCTTATATCGATGATATGAGTCAAGTCACATATTTTCTGATATGATTTTTTTATATAATAGTATAAACATTAAACATGTTTACATCAATAGATATAAACATTGATAATTCCTTATGATGACTAATGTATTATAAATTGGGCATGTTTATTTCATAAACCTGTTAGCCCTACTCATATTAGATGTAAAGTCGTATTTCAAATAATAAAACGAAGATAATTTTCAAATAACTTTTTAATTATTTAAAATAATTTTTAAATAATGGAACGTAGATATAGATAGGATCATTATTTTGCAAGCAGAGTATCAGAGGTAATGTCTTTAGGCCGGATAGTAAGGCACTGTCGGGTTGTGACGTCACAAGCATCTATACTCATCCGGTCTACTGTATGTAATAATATGATAAACATATTTTACTGAGTTTATTCTAACCAGAATCAACCCGTAGATTTTTTTGAGATCTGTGAAAATCAGTTATTATATTTTATTAATTTTCCTGTAATTTAACAAACTTTAATGTATTTTTAATAAATGCGCTCTTACATCACTTCAAGCACAGATATTAGATAGATTATTTATTTCTGGTATAGATTGAACTGCTGAGTTTTTCTAACAATACTCTACTTAACGAGAGTTAGTAGCCGATTCTTATAAATACAAGATAATGGTTCATGAGAGTACTATGAAGAGACGATATCATAAATTATTGGATTGTAATTAATAAATATTCTACCATTTTTATACAGAAAGATTTAATTACCGTTGGAGCAGTGGATTGGAAAATATATTAACGTTCAAGTAAATACGGAAGCAGATGCCTACAGTTTTATTTATATTAGTGTATATAGGTACTATACATTAAATATCAGTGTAATAGTAACCCTGCTGAACTATTTTATGTCTATATTAAATAGAAGTTCTCAATAATTATTTTATAAAATTTCTCAAACTAAAAAAATCAAATCAAATATTGACTATTCAATATTTAAGAAAGTATTGTAGTTTCCTTACTGCGCGCTTGATTGTCAGGGATTCTCTATTCTAAAAGCAATTTTTGAAGAGTACAAACCGAGGGAAATTGGTTTTAAAATTTAAAGATGTGATAGTATTCTGTGAGTGCATCTAGAAGTTTGTGAGTTGTGGTTAGGGACAATTTGGTTTTCGAGTGTTTACAGCGGGCTCGCAGAAAAGGAGAGAAGATCAGAGGTTTCTTCAAATATTTGCCCTTCACCACTCGTTCACTTCAGCTCACTCTCGGTATTTAGACTGGATCCTTTATTTCTCTCACCATCTTATGTATACCTTCCATATAAGTTCAAACAATATAGTCTTCTAATCCAACTTAATTAAAATTAATTATTTTTAATTCTCTGTGAATATTGACTTAGTTTTATATCTCAACATTTAGAGATTGGAAGTATCGTTAAATATTTGTTTATAATTATTTAATAATGAGGATTTTTATTTTTAAATTTACACCAAACCACAACATATTTTTTTACAATACAGGTATTTGTTTCAATGTTTTAAACTGTTTATCTTTTTTATTTTTTTTAAAGGTACATAAACGTCTTGGCCATTAGGTTTTATTATGGGTTATGAAACTGGATTTGACGGTGTTATCATTTGCAGACGCTAGCCGGAAATCAGACTAAAAAACTTCCTCTATCAAATCTAACACGCTAACTGCAACGCTAAGGAGGTGGCCTCTACTTTTTTATAATTGAGTGATGATGATCTTCATTGCTCTTTCAAAGACAATTTGGAACTAGCCACGTAATTTCAAAGTAAAGTAGTTTTGTTACTTTATTTATTATGTTTACTACTATAATAGACAGCTAATATGTGTGGTGATAATAAAGAAATGGCGTGGACAGCAAATTACTTAGACTATACTGAGTAGTAAGACACTAACTGCAAAAAATACATTCAGCCAAAATAGAGTAGAAATAAAATAATAAAACCACTAATTATGTACGAGTACTGCGTCATCGATCTGGTAGGCGACATAAAAGATTGCCTAGTAGATTTTTTTTTTAAAACAGCTTGCGTAAAATAATATTAGTTTCAGCACGGAAATTTTGATTGAAACTCTTGTAGAGATGATAGATAAAGAACAGAAGGTTTGGCATTAAAAAGGGTTTATTGGACACATACCACGAGGAATTAACAATAATTCATAAACTAATAGATAGTATAAAGAATAATTTCTCAGTTAGCAAAATAGTTTTTTTAAATTTAATTTCTCTTCTCTTGTTTGCTACATTTTCATGGCAATATAGGTTGGATAATATTTCAGAAAAAATCTTCGTTATGGTTGTCTGTGAAAAAATTTATTTTTAAAAGTTACTTTAAGATTTTCTTTAAAATGAATTTCAAAGTAAAGTGAATAAGACAAGTTAAAGAAAATTAGTCACAGAATAAATTATTAAGAACTTTATCATACGGTTGTCTCAACGCTAACGGTATAATTTATGATTTTGTGTAAGTAAATTTCATCATGGTTTATCCTAAGTTTTAGAGCAACTTTCCTCAAATTTGTCTGCATTAAATTACATATCTAATAAGAAATTTTGTGTTTGGTTTTTAGTTTATAACATTAAAAATTGATCAAATCAGTAACAGTATATAACTTTGAGCGAATTTTGTGAGAAAACAGTCCGGTTTGCTGACTAAGGTTGATGATTAAGGACTTTGGTTGCAATGAATGCTATTAATCTACGGTCTTTTCTAAAATGCGAGTATGCTGGCACATTAAACACCTTATATTGTTCAAATTTTTGAAAAAAATGTTATCTGTTTAGTGCTTAATGTATATTTAAACTGAATTAATCATTAATGTCACCGCAAAATGGTAGGAATATCTCATTTAATTTTGCGAATCATAAAACATCAAAATTTACTGTCAAAAGCGACATTAGAAATTTTTTCTCATCAATGGCCCTGTGAAAGTTAAAACGGTTTAAAAGAGAAAAATAATAGGTAATAAAAAAGTTAAAAAATACTTTTAGTGTTAATATCAGTCTGTAATGTAATTTTAATGGTTCTTTTATTCATTTCACGGATTTTTTGTTTGGCTTACTCTTTCTTTACGGTTATAACGCTGGGTCTTCCAGAACAATTTTATTACAAAGAATTGATGTTAAACGAATCTCATTACCCTCGTTTTCGTTTGATTTTAATACACTGTGGAAGATTTAAAATATATTTTTTATGTTTCAGTATTCTTCGTAGACTGTAGCTCAGTCAACAGATTTTCTGCTGCTTAATATTGACTTCGGTTCCCGGCTAAAATTCTAAATTTATTTTAGTATATAATAATTCTAAACTAACTGTTAAATAATTTAACAGTGTACTATTGTGTGTTTTGATAAAAATGTTTCAGAATTATGGTATAAATTGTGTACTATGAAATAGCCGGATACTGCGTGACACTACTTCCTGGTTTCAGAAAATCAGGTGTTAAATGAAAATCAATATTAAGAAACAATTTATTCTCCAATGTCACGTAGTGCAGTGCTTGTTATATTTGTAATTCTAGTATAAGAGATTTGTTTTTATAAAAGTAGGAGCGGTTGAATTACGTCTATTTAAGAAAAAGTTATTAACAGCACTTTCGGGTAGGAAATAGTACTAGGTTACAACTTATTAATTTGTGTTTAAATTTGCTGGGTTACAACTGGATCAGTTATTAAAACTTGGAACATTCGCTTTAGTAATTAGTTAACAATTGAATAATTGAGAGGGTGAGATAATAATTATTTAATGTGGAAAATAACTGGAGTTTTCCCCGAATCACCCCAATTAAAGGGATCGATTAACCAACCTATTGGCCCATGCTACTTTCATCTTTCCTAAATGCTCTTTCCTTCTTTCTTCGGACCATTTCTTGGCGTTGTTGGTTTTTCTCCTGAAACTCTAGGTGTTTTATTAAACTCCTGAACTTTTCTCTAGGCTATTACAAATGATTTTTGGTGTAATTTTGTAAATTTCCAGTTCTTTACTTTTTACTTGGTGCCACGGGATTTGGGCTTTGTCCTTATTTAAAATGTTGAAAATTTGTTTAGTTAACCTGGATTCGTCCATTCTGTAAATGTGAGCATAACATTGTAATCTCATTTTTCTTATTGTACGTGGAAGCTTTTCAAACTTTTGTAGATTTTTTGCTGGATTTTAACCTGTATTCTGGTCCTATTATCTTGGGACCTAAAATCTTTTTTAACTCGAGTTTGTATTATATAATCTAAGACTCTTAATTTGAAACAAAACTTAAGCATATCCATTCAATTTTTAAAAAATACTGTAATGAAATTTTATTTTGTAAATAATGTTTGTCAAGTTCTATTTAACTCTACGAGATACTTTCTGTATCATACTGACATAAATATAAGTAGTTTACATCTTACTTGAATTAAAAATTTAATAAAAATTTAAAAATCTTTATTTAATTAAAAAAAAATAGTTTTAAACTTAAATCGTACAACTTTTTCTTTGGCAGTTCTTAATTATTTTGAACGACTTTCTACCTTTAGCGGATTACTTCAGGATAAATTTATACTATTCAAATCTTTGGTGAGGTAAATATAAAGATAAAATGAATAAACTAATTACAGTTGTGACAAAAACGGCTAAATTTGCTAGCATTATGGCAGCAGAATTTTTAACGAAGTGAAGATTGGCTGAATAGTGTTTGGAAAAACTACATTTTAGTAATAACATTTACATAGTATTCATCAGGTTCTGAAGGAAATATTTAATAAATTAGTTACAAACAATACTTAAAAGAAAAAAGAGAAAAGTGGTAGTTTGGACTTGACAGGTTATGTAAAAGAGGTTTTGTCACTGAATTAAATTATAAAAAACCATAAAAAGTTTATTTAATATTTAATGTAACGAATATATTTTGTTTTCAACGAATATGCTATAACAATGTTATTTAGTTTACCAGCATTAACTCAGTGCCACGAATGTAATGAGCCATGATATTAAAGGTTGAGGTTAGATTTTCCAAAATCATCGATCATAATCTCAAAGCTTTGAAAACCCCCAAAAAATTTCCATATATCATTCACTCTTAAAAATAAACATGCTTTGTGTAAATTTGCCATATTGTAGGCCTAATGCATACAACTGACGGGTGCTAAGATTTTAAGACGTTTAAAGTTTATGTTTGTCTCAATATATTGTCTCTGGTTAGAACAATGATTGCGCTACCATAAGGAAAATTCCTTTGTAATAAATTATTACATCTTGTGAAATAAACCAAATACTAATTTAGTTTTATTCTGGATGAAGGAGCTAAGAATGGTGAATAAGATATAGCAAAAGAAGATGATGCTAAAGTGTATTTCTTTGTACTTGGCATTCATGTACATGCACAGCATGAAAATTAAGGCTAAAAGAGATAATATAATGATAAGACGTTATACAAATTTTCAACACGTACGAGTATTCTAATTTCATTATTTCAAGTATTGTCACTTCTAAAATGTATTTTTTCTATTAAATAAAGTTAAGGGTAGCAACATCAAGGAATGATCTAATGTTTCATAATTTTTTCTATTGCATTTCTGTTCACCACAATTTGTTATGTCAGTTATTTCTCATTTTTATGGTACGTAAAAAAGAACTGGAATACAAATAAGCACACAATTTCATCGATACAGACACCTAAAGGAATTGAAAAACAAGAAAGCAAGGACTATTATCATTTGTTTTTGAGAAAGTATTGGCAAAGGAAAATGTGTGTAAAGCATTATTTCTTGATGTTGCTGAAGCATACGATAACGTTTGGCATGAACGGCTGCAACTGATGCTTAAAAAATGTTTCCTTGACAATTTACGGATGTCCTTGAAAGTTTCTTAAGAGGAAGATATTTCAGAGCAAAGCAAGGAGAAGCCTATTTCAAACTTACGGAAATTAAAGCAGGTGTACCACAGGGTAGTGTACTTGGTGTTCTTTTGTATCTACTTTACACCGGTGATCTACCCAATTTTGAAAACTAAACTGTTGCAACATTTGCTGATGAGTCAATGGTAATAGCAGTCAATAAAAAAAAACTTAATATATGCGAAATGAATTTACCTCAACTGAATACTTTTCTCCTTTCTTTTTCTTCTCCTCGTTTTCCTGGTCACTCCTAGTTCCCCCAGTCAATCCTCGTTCTGCTGGTCACTTCTTAAACTACCTCCTTCTCTTTAAACCACTATTCCAATCTGAAGTCCCAAGGGAACTGATTTCGGTCTCCTATATCCGAAATCAAGAAACCTCTGGTCGACAAGCCTCCCTCTCCTTCCAACCACGTTCAACCAACCTGGAGGGCCAAATGGAAGGAGAATCATCCCAATGATTGGCTGTAAGTTGGCAAGTGAAAGAAAGGCCCACAAACACAAAGGGGGAAATACATCCGCCTAATGACTACTACTCTGTATCAGAAGCTTGACAGTTGGCTATATTTACAACTTATTGTCTAAATACTATTCTAATGTAAATAGAAAAAATCTCAATGTTGTTTTTTCCACGCAATATTCAATAGCGTTTTACCTTAGTAATGGAAGTGTAATTAGGAATTACCATAACCATAATTGTTTGTACATTTACCATAATTGTATTACCATAATTGTTTGTACATTGTACTTTACAACGGTACAAAGTATTCAGTCGGCCGGACGAATATACGATAGAGTTGTTTGTGTAGCTTTACGCATATATAAATCTAGTGTAAATGAATGGTCCACAATGGATTTTATGAAACATTATCGTTTAAATACCCCTTTATTTTTCTGTAACGAACCGAGCGTTATAAATAATTATTATCTATTTTATCTATTTTTACAGATAAGGTGTATGTGGGTAGGTGTGCGTTTTCAGGCTTGGTCGATTTGTTTGGCGATAGATATTGTATTACTGTTTTCCGAAACATTAATTTTGGTCAGTAACCTGGTATTTGTGCACGTAAATAATTTTAAACTTCTCTTATATCGATGATATGAGTCAAGTCACATATTTTCTGATATGATTTTTTTATATAATAGTATAAACATTAAACATGTTTACATCAATAGATATAAACATTGATAATTCCTTATGATGACTAATGTATTATAAATTGGGCATGTTTATTTCATAAACCTGTTAGCCCTACTCATATTAGATGTAAAGTCGTATTTCAAATAATAAAACGAAGATAATTTTCAAATAACTTTTTAATTATTTAAAATAATTTTTAAATAATGGAACGTAGATATAGATAGGATCATTATTTTGCAAGCAGAGTATCAGAGGTAATGTCTTTAGGCCGGATAGTAAGGCACTGTCGGGTTGTGACGTCACAAGCATCTATACTCATCCGGTCTACTGTATGTAATAATATGATAAACATATTTTACTGAGTTTATTCTAACCAGAATCAACCCGTAGATTTTTTTGAGATCTGTGAAAATCAGTTATTATATTTTATTAATTTTCCTGTAATTTAACAAACTTTAATGTATTTTTAATAAATGCGCTCTTACATCACTTCAAGCACAGATATTAGATAGATTATTTATTTCTGGTATAGATTGAACTGCTGAGTTTTTCTAACAATACTCTACTTAACGAGAGTTAGTAGCCGATTCTTATAAATACAAGATAATGGTTCATGAGAGTACTATGAAGAGACGATATCATAAATTATTGGATTGTAATTAATAAATATTCTACCATTTTTATACAGAAAGATTTAATTACCGTTGGAGCAGTGGATTGGAAAATATATTAACGTTCAAGTAAATACGGAAGCAGATGCCTACAGTTTTATTTATATTAGTGTATATAGGTACTATACATTAAATATCAGTGTAATAGTAACCCTGCTGAACTATTTTATGTCTATATTAAATAGAAGTTCTCAATAATTATTTTATAAAATTTCTCAAACTAAAAAAATCAAATCAAATATTGACTATTCAATATTTAAGAAAGTATTGTAGTTTCCTTACTGCGCGCTTGATTGTCAGGGATTCTCTATTCTAAAAGCAATTTTTGAAGAGTACAAACCGAGGGAAATTGGTTTTAAAATTTAAAGATGTGATAGTATTCTGTGAGTGCATCTAGAAGTTTGTGAGTTGTGGTTAGGGACAATTTGGTTTTCGAGTGTTTACAGCGGGCTCGCAGAAAAGGAGAGAAGATCAGAGGTTTCTTCAAATATTTGCCCTTCACCACTCGTTCACTTCAGCTCACTCTCGGTATTTAGACTGGATCCTTTATTTCTCTCACCATCTTATGTATACCTTCCATATAAGTTCAAACAATATAGTCTTCTAATCCAACTTAATTAAAATTAATTATTTTTAATTCTCTGTGAATATTGACTTAGTTTTATATCTCAACATTTAGAGATTGGAAGTATCGTTAAATATTTGTTTATAATTATTTAATAATGAGGATTTTTATTTTTAAATTTACACCAAACCACAACATATTTTTTTACAATACAGGTATTTGTTTCAATGTTTTAAACTGTTTATCTTTTTTATTTTTTTTAAAGGTACATAAACGTCTTGGCCATTAGGTTTTATTATGGGTTATGAAACTGGATTTGACGGTGTTATCATTTGCAGACGCTAGCCGGAAATCAGACTAAAAAACTTCCTCTATCAAATCTAACACGCTAACTGCAACGCTAAGGAGGTGGCCTCTACTTTTTTATAATTGAGTGATGATGATCTTCATTGCTCTTTCAAAGACAATTTGGAACTAGCCACGTAATTTCAAAGTAAAGTAGTTTTGTTACTTTATTTATTATGTTTACTACTATAATAGACAGCTAATATGTGTGGTGATAATAAAGAAATGGCGTGGACAGCAAATTACTTAGACTATACTGAGTAGTAAGACACTAACTGCAAAAAATACATTTAGCCAAAATAGAGTAGAAATAAAATAATAAAACCACTAATTATGTACGAGTACTGCGTCATCGATCTGGTAGGCGACATAAAAGATTGCCTAGTAGATTTTTTTTTAAAACAGCTTGCGTAAAATAATATTAGTTTCAGCACGGAAATTTTGATTGAAACTCTTGTAGAGATGATAGATAAAGAACAGAAGGTTTGGCATTAAAAAGGGTTTATTGGACACATACCACGAGGAATTAACAATAATTCATAAACTAATAGATAGTATAAAGAATAATTTCTCAGTTAGCAAAATAGTTTTTTTTTAATTTAATTTCTCTTCTCTTGTTTGCTACATTTTCATGGCAATATAGGTTGGATAATATTTCAGAAAAAATCTTCGTTATGGTTGTCTGTGAAAAAATTTATTTTTAAAAGTTACTTTAAGATTTTCTTAAAAATGAATTTAAAAGTAAAGTGAATAAGACAAGTTAAAGAAAATTAGTCACAGAATAAATTATTAAGAACTTTATCATACGGTTGTCTCAACGCTAACGGTATAATTTATGATTTTGTGTAAGTAAATTTCATCATGGTTTATCCTAAGTTTTAGAGCAACTTTCCTCAAATTTGTCTGCATTAAATTACATATCTAATAAGAAATTTTGTGTTTGGTTTTTAGTTTATAACATGAAAAATTGATCAAATCAGTAACAGTATATAACTTTGAGCGAATTTTGTGAGAAAACAGTCCGGTTTGCTGACTAAGGTTGATGATTAAGGACTTTGGTTGCAATGAATGCTATTAATCTACGGTCTTTTCTAAAATGCGAGTATGCTGGCACATTAAACACCTTATATTGTTCAAATTTTTGAAAAAAATGTTATCTGTTTAGTGCTTAATGTATATTTAAACTGAATTAATCATTAATGTCACCGCAAAATGGTAGGAATATCTCATTTAATTTTGCGAATCATAAAACATCAAAATTTACTGTCAAAAGCGACATTAGAATATTTTTTCTCATCAATGGCCCTGTGAAAGTTAAAACGGTTTAAAAGAGAAAAATAATAGGTAATAAAAAAGTTAAAAAATACTTTTAGTGTTAATATCAGTCTGTAATGTAATTTTAATGGTTCTTTTATTCATTTCACGGATTTTTTGTTTGGCTTACTCTTTCTTTACGGTTATAACGCTGGGTCTTCCAGAACAATTTTATTACAAAGAATTGATGTTAAACGAATCTCATTACCCTCGTTTTCGTTTGATTTTAATACACTGTGGAAGATTTAAAATATATTTTTGTATGTTTCAGTATTCTTCGTAGACTGTAGCTCAGTCAACAGATTTTCTGCTGCTTAATATTGACTTCGGTTCCCGGCTAAAATTCTAAATTTATTTTAGTATATAATAATTCTAAACTAACTGTTAAATAATTTAACAGTGTACTATTGTGTGTTTTGATAAAAATGTTTCAGAATTATGGTATAAATTGTGTACTATGAAATAGCCGGATACTGCGTGACACTACTTCCTGGTTTCAGAAAATCAGGTGTTAAATGAAAATCAATATTAAGAAACAATTTATTCTCCAATGTCACGTAGTGCAGTGCTTGTTATATTTGTAATTCTAGTATAAGAGATTTGTTTTTATAAAAGTAGGAGCGGTTGAATTACGTCTATTTAAGAAAAAGTTATTAACAGCACTTTCGGGTAGGAAATAGTACTAAGTTACAACTTATTAATTTGTGTTTAAATTTGCTGGGTTACAACTGGATCAGTTATTAAAACTTGGAACATTCGCTTTAGTAATTAGTTAACAATTGAATAATTGAGAGGGTGAGATAATAATTATTTAATGTGGAAAATAACTGGAGTTTTCCCCGAATCACCCCAATTAAAGGGATCGATTAACCAACCTATTGGCCCATGCTACTTTCATCTTTCCTAAATGCTCTTTCCTTCTTTCTTCGGACCATTTCTTGGCGTTGTTGGTTTTTCTCCTGAAACTCTAGGTGTTTTATTAAACTCCTGAACTTTTCTCTAGGCTATTACAAATGATTTCTGGTGTAATTTTGTAAATTTCCAGTTCTTTACTTTTTACTTGGTGCCACGGGATTTGGGCTTTGTCCTTATTTAAAATGTTGAAAATTTGTTTAGTTAACCTGGATTCGTCCATTCTGTAAATCTGAGCATAACATTGTAATCTCATTTTTCTTATTGTACGTGAAAGCTTGCAAACTTTTGTAGATTTTTTGCTGGATTTTAACCTGTATTCTGGTCCTATTATCTTGGGACCTAAAATCTTTTTTAACTCGAGTTTGTATTATATAATCTAAGACTCTTAATTTGAAACAAAACTTGAGCATATCCATTTAATTTTTTAAAAATACTGTAATGAAATTTTATTTTGTAAATAATGTTTGTCAAGTTCTATTTAACTCTACGAGATACTTTCTGTATCATACTGACATAAATATAAGTAGTTTACATCTTACTTGAATTAAAAATTCAATAAAAATTTAAAAATCTTTATTTAATTAAAAAAAAAAATAGTTTTAAACTTAAATCGTACAACTTTTTCTTTGGCAGTTCTTAATTATTTTGAACGACTTTCTACCTTTAGCGGATTACTTCAGGATAAATTTATACTATTCAAATCTTTGGTGAGGTAAATATAAAGATAAAATGAATAAACTAATTACAGTTGTGACAAAAACGGCTAAATTTGCTAGCATTATGGCAGCAGAATTTTTAACGAAGTGAAGATTGGCTGAATAGTGTTTGGAAAAACTATATTTTGGTAATCACATTTACATAGTATTCATCAGGTTCTGAAGGAAATATTTAATAAATTAGTTACAAACAATACTTAAAAGAAAAAAGAGAAAAGTGGTAGTTTGGACTTGACAGGTTATGTAAAAGAGGTTTTGTCACTGAATTAAATTATAAAAAACCATAAAAAGTTTATTTAATATTTAATGTAACGAATATATTTTGTTTTCAACGAATATGCTATAACAATGTTATTTAGTTTACCAGCATTAACTCAGTGCCACGAATGTAATGAGCCATGATATTAAAGGTTGAGGTTAGATTTTCCAAAATCATCGATCATAATCTCAAAGCTTTGAAAACCCCCAAAAAATTTCCATATATCATTCGCTCTTAAAAATAAACATGCTTTGTGTAAATTTGCCATATTGTAGGCCTAACGCATACAACTGACGGGTGCTAAGATTTTAAGACGTTTAAAGTTTATGTTTGTCTCAATATATTGTCTCTGGTTAGAACAATGATTGCGCTACCATAAGGAAAATTCCTTTGTAATAAATTATTACATCTTGTGAAATAAACCAAATACTAATGTAGTTTTATTCTGGATGAAGGAGCTAAGAATGGTGAATAAGATATAGCAAAAGAAGATGATGCTAAAGTGTATTTCTTTGTACTTGGCATTCATGTACATGCACAGCATGAAAATTAAGGCAAAAAGAGATAATATAATGATAAGACGTTATACAAATTTTCAACACGTACGAGTATTCTAATTTCATTATTTCAAGTATTGTCACTTCTAAAATGTATTTTTTCTATTAAATAAAGTTAAGGGTAGCAACATCAAGGAATGATCTAATGTTTCATAATTTTTTCTATTGCATTTCTGTTCACCACAATTTGTTATGTCAGTTATTTCTCATTTTTATGGTACGTAAAAAAGAACTGGAATACAAATAAGCGAACAATTTCATCGATACAGACACTTTTAAAATCGGTGGAAATTTCAGAGGAATAAACAAAAATACATAAGTATACCCTAAATATATTAAAACATAGTAAATGCGCAAATTTTTTTGTTAATAAAATTTAACTATGGCCGCCTCCATAGCGTAGTGGTTAGCGCGTTAGCCTTCCACGCGGAGATTCCTAGTTCGATTCCCGGCCAGGGTCTTGAAATTTTCACAAATCAAATCCCACAGTTCCAGTTACATAACCCAACGCAGTCGCTAATAACCAAGCAGTTGATGCGTCTTAAATAAAAAAAAAATTAATTCTGGCCGCCTCCGTAGCGTAGGGGTAACGCGCTGGCCCACCACGTCGAGGACCCGGGTTCAATTCCCGGCCAGGGTCTGAAAATTTCATAGTTAAAAAACCCCACATTTACATATCAAAACCGTAGTCTCTAATGACCGAGCTGTTGATGACACTTTAAATAAAGTAAAAAAAAAAAATAACTCGTCTGTTGTGTGAGTACATTTACCATTATTATGTTGCATTTTAGTTATACATTTAAAAAATCAGTAACACAATAATCGACAAAAATATTACGCTTTTGATTCAGGAGTTCATATTGGTCATGCAGATTTGTACAAACATTTTCCCTTAGACTATAAAGACGTAAAAGAACAACTTAGCTACACCCACTACAATCGGGCTGTTTATCAGATCGTTGGAGAGGATACAATTTATTGAAACGTTATTTTACTGACAGTGAACAGTAACGAATATTATTAGTAAAATAGAGAATTTTATAAAAAGTTATTCTTTAAAATAGAAGATTATTTTTATAAATTATACAAGTCTAAAAACATCTAGTTTGTCGAAAGGAGTCGTTTAGTAATATACGTAAACACTTAACAAGTGGAATGCAAACTATGTCGGGCAGAACCCACAGATTAGCTTCCATTGATCTCGGCTCTGAATTTCATCTACCCAACGGTGTCGAATAACTCGAAGTCAACATAAAATTTAATCTAGATTTTCACTATCTTTGCAGCAATAAATATTTATGTCCAGTTTACAGTATAACTGTAAAAATTGGAATAGCGTATTTAATTTGAGTTCAAGGAATATACTCGTATTTAGAAATAAAAGCGGAACTGTTAGGCCTATATCTTACAATTTTCTTGGCATTATACATCACGTATCTTTTTCTTCTAAGCTTAACAATTAACTAGAGTAAATCGTAGGCTCTTTTGAATTACAGCCACAAACTGTATTAATTTTACTGTATTAATTAATTTAACAGTGTAATCCTAACGATGACAGTCATCTCTAAACGTAAAATAGAAAATTATCCTTCAAAACGTCTTTACGTACGCATTATTCTAGCTCCTGTCGATTTCAAAACTCAGAGAAACCGAACTATTTCTTTCGAAGTCACAATTTCTGAACTTTAGACTGTTCGGTTAACTTTAGCTTCTTAGAGACTCTCGCTACGCATTCTTAACGATTTTTTGATTAGCGTAACAACGTTATTACTACTCTTACATCTTGCCAATCAAATGCCGATTATAATTGCTTCTATTTGGAAACAAATTATGTTTTTAAAGTATAAAAAGAAATTTTTTTCCACATAACTTTTTTTAATGCATAATCTGTTGTATAACAATAAATGCAACTTATCGATTAGATTTAACACATAAAAAATTACAACCCACTGGTGTAATTAAAAAAATATTATATTAAAACATATTATACTATTCTTAATTATTATTTACAATCAAAGTTAGATAAATAGTGCTAAAAAGATAAAAATAAAAAAATAACCAAACTTCTTAAAACGAAAAAACAAAATGAGAAGTAACAAATAATAAGAACATGATTCCGAAATATACGTACACCGAACTTTACGGGACGTAATTTAAAAAATGTTAATTCAGTTATTTACAACATTCACACTCAAACACGCCAGTAATCTACAGATATTAACATATATAGTATATTATTTACAATTTAAAATCACACTATCAAAATCGCCCTGGAAGATCCAGTACTGAAGCACGTTTTATTCTATGAACATCATTGCTGTTGTCTAAGAGATTCAGTGCTAAGTGATTTACGTGGCTGTTTAGACAACTGAAACTCCGTATTTCTTCTCACACCGTCTGTACATCCATATCACGATGTATATCGGCGTTGGTAATATACCATGGCGCATTTAGTATGGTCCGTAGAGCTTTTGATTGAAACCGTTGCATAATCTCGATGTTTGAAGTCGATACTGTGCCCCATAACTGAATTCCGTAGGTCCAAACCGGCTTCAGCATAGATTTTTACAAAAGTAGTTTGTTGTCAATCGAAAGCTGGGAACGCCTACCAACGAGCCAACACATCTTCTTAATGTTAAATCCAGCTGTTTACTTTTCGTTTTAATGTGTTTGCGCCAAGTCAGACTTCTAAGTACATTCCTAAAAATTGTACATCACTTGTCTGTGGAATATTCTTGCCATTCAGTTGGACAGGAAGACAAGTTACTCTTCTGGTAGTAAACGTTACGTGTGCAGATTTTTCTTCGTTCACCTTGATCTTCCACTTCTTCAGCCAGATTTCCAGCTCACATAGATACGTCTGTACTCTGTTTTTCGCAACAGTTGGGTCTGGATCACATGACATTATTGCTGTATCGTCAGCAAAGGTGGCAGTGAAATCAGCTGTGAACAGAACATATAAAATTAGTTCCAGAACGCTTCCTTGCGGAACACCCGCCTTCATCTCTTTTCAAAAGAAAATGTAGTATTTTATTCACTAAAATAAGTTCTAATCTGATTCACTTGTTTGTAAGTTGTTTGATTTTAAATGAGTTCCATTTTTATGTTTTAGATTTAGGGCAATAGTGTGTTTACTTGTGTGCATTTTAATATCATAAGTAATCGATGTATTTTAGAAACAGAGTTATAAATTTGAGGCGCCGCTGTAGAACTGACAGTAATTTCAGTATTCGACGTATGACACTAATAGTTTCAGTATCACTACATATGTATATTAGCCTATTTATAGCGCTTGCTGTTGTAATTGATGTACCAGAGTCAATTATGTTGGGGCTGGTTTGTAATCAAATTGGTCTATTTGTAGCATATTTGTACCTAGTATCTAGTAGTACCGTATCGATACGCAATAGGATTTCGTAGTACTAAAACTATATTTAAAAAAAAATATAATTTTATTTGTTTGTTTATTATTTATATTTACACTAAGCTTATTGTATTATCTTTTATTTTGTAATCGAAAACTGATATAAAACGACATGAATATTTAGACGGGATCCACTAACCATAACAGTGTCTTAATATACTTTACGTTCTCTGTTTTCATTTTTATTTTGTTACAAATGCAACTACTTTCAGGTTGGAAAATTTTAACGGTTAGTTATTTCCAGTTCTTAACTGAGAACCGACACAAGAACTTGAACCTTTGGATTCAATAATATAGATTTTCTCCGAAATTTTTACTACACCATCAGTTTGGTATTGTTTCCGTTTAAATATTATTTACTAATCCGAATGTTATTACAATTATTTTCCCTTTATTTAGGAAAATTCATTATTTTATAAAAATAATAATGTGTTTCGTAAACATAAGAAATAAGCAAAAATTCCTTTGTAATTCTTTTTGGCTGTAACATTTTTTGTAATTGTACACTATTGATAGCCACCCAATTTTTCAGCTACTTTTGCTGTATTTTGGACTTGAAGTAGACAGGAATTTCAAAAAGGCCTCCCAGTAGAGTTTGTCTATGTGTGGCAATCAACAAGTTACTATACAAATTTTTTCGCTCAACCATTGTTACTTAACATAACACTTTTATTAATAAAAACTAACAAACAGCTGACTAACTGTCTCGAAGGCCTACTTAAAAATAAATTATTAAATCTGTATTAAGTGAAATTCGTTTTGCATACAAAATATTGAAGTAATTTAAAATTATAGTGTAAAATTACTAGTGTGAACGTATTATGATTCCCACTTTAAAATATTCATTACAATTTTTTTTAGTAAACCTAACGATTGCAGTTAGGGACAATCAATCGATGTTACTTTAAATTTAAAAAAAAAATAAATATAAATTTATTTTATTTTAAAATTTAAAGTAACATCGATTGATTGTCCCTCAGCGGCAGTAGCTAGAAACGTATTGTACATAACATAGCAAAATTTACACTGTTGTAGTAAATATTTTTTACTACAATTACTTCACCAATTACTTTGTTCGGGGTTTCGTTTTGAAGTAATTGGTTTCACATTTTTTTGTGTTGTTTTCACTACCATACAAAGATATCATTCATGAAACATAAATGCAGTACGTAAATATTTCTTGTGAGAGTTTTTGTGCTTTACTTCATTTAATCAATTATTGAAAACTGTAATTAGTTTTATAGCTGGAATAAAATCCTGTAACGTATTCTGTGTTATGGTGTACATTTATCACTGGGCAAATAAAATAGCCTTCACCTGTTGCCTCTATAGAATAAAATGTAAGCTTTTCACAGTACCTTAATGGTCTCGCACTCCAATAGCCAGCTAGGGATAATAAACCTTCCATCCACAACAATTCCATTGTTCAGTGGTTGAATTTATATAATACCGTCAAGGGTGTTTGCCAGTAAGAACAAAATTTGTGATTCGAAAATGAAGCATTTAAGCATTTAAAATATCGTTTATGACTGTGAAAGTAAATTTTAATTGATACATATTGTTTCCGAGTACCAAACTCAGTTATGGCTTTTTTGGTAAATTCTCGGGTAGTATCATAATGTTTAAAGTTAGTCAAACTGAGCATTGGTTCTCTATAGTAAATTTATTTTCAATGGGTAAATTTTAATATACAAGAATCAAATTACGTGTTTACAGTGTTAAGCTCAACGTTTAACTCAAAATTGTCTTAAGCCAGTAACTGTTTTCTCTCTTCACGTACGCATAAATTAAAAAATAATAATTTTATTATGTCTTTTCGAGCGTAGTCTAACTTCTAAGGAAAATTTGTAAGCAATAAAATTTAGTATGAGCAAAATAGCACACTGTATTGATAAGAAAAGCTATATTATATAGATCATTAAAACCAATTGATTGTATTGATCATATAAATTTTACGATAAAAATCGTAGACCAAAACAAATGATCCGTGGTAAAGTAAAATAAAAACTCGATGTAGGAAGAGTAATCACATAGTAATAAGAATTAAGTTGAATAAACGAAACCAAAAGAACTAATAAAATTTAAAAGAAAAAAAAGAAGAAGTAACCATTAGAAACAGAAAGCAATGTAATAAGTGTTTTGAGAATCATCAGTTTTTACAGCAACCATACTGCCTGGAATATTCATTCACTCAAATCTTGAGAAGCTTAAAACACTTTCAGGACGGCACCCGTATACGATACGGGCACGCCATTTTGATCGGCTGGACGGCACCCGTATACGATACGGGCACCTATTTCACTTGGTTTTATATACATTAGCTCGTATCGTATACGATTGCCGTCAATGCTGTCACTTAATTTAGTTCATTCTGAATCTAATAGAGTACACTCATAGTCCTAATGTTGTCAGATTATCGAATATATCAACTTTTACAGCATCGATTTTATCGATGTTATCGAATGTGAGCAATCGATTTGCCGGAACTTCTGCGCGTTGTTGTTAGTTATTAGTTCGTTATTATAATACTTAGTTCTTTTTTAATTTTACTTAAGAAATAAAAAAGTAAATTGGTTATTAGAAATATGTAAATAGTTTGTAAGAATTTAACTCATATAATTAATGTTATTATTCCTATAATTATCATTATACGGTGAAAAAATTTAAATTCAAGAAAACATACCTCTCGTCAGTTGAACATCTTTATCATTACAATTTAAGTAATCCTAATCTTAATAAATGAAAGGTAATCTACTAATTATGATCTTTAATTTAAATTTTTATTTTTGAATTCAAGACCAGGTTGATTTGTTACAATTTTCTAAAATTTCCCGAAAAATGGCAGTCCACGGGCAAAACTACAAAAAAAGATGTCATTCTTAATGATTTTTTACAAAAATGGGTTATTTCTAATTGATTATTTTTATTAAAGTATCTTGCAGTGTATTGAGTGTAAGAACAATCACATAAGTTTTTATTAGTATTTGTTTTGTGTTAAACATGATTATATTATTATTAGTCTACATGCGCTTCGAACGAGGAATAGTACTCTGGAGACAGTCAGTTAATGGTTTTGGCAAATGTAAGCATGGTGAATAATACATTAAATGTTGCAGATACTAGAGAATTGTTGACATTATAATTGTGTGGAATGCAACGACCTAGTTCCGCATTTATATTCTTTTTAAAATTGTAATCATTTTGTTATTTGTTACTACCAATGTAACTTTTAACCGCTATGTAACTTTTAAATTCGATAAAATATTAAAATCACATAAATTAAAATTATTGTGGAACCAATATTATGGAGCCTCTGTTTACCAAAGTTGGGTGATTAACACTGAGAAGTGATCAACAGTCTTTTCTAATTTGGAATTAGCAATTGTTTCGACTGAAGGTCACTTGGTTTACCGCACGCAGCATGCAGGGTTTCGGTTGTGAATGAAAATGGGTCTTTTTTAATCATTTTATTTGACGAATGTTTATACTATCTTTCATTGTAAATGATCCGCTTAAAATATTTTTATTTCAAATTGCCTTCTGCGTAAGTATTTTTTACCATTATTTAATGTTGTTTAGTTTTTACTATAATTCTGCAATACTCATGAGCAATACGAACTGATGACTTTCTTTAAACTACCGTTGGCTAATAAAAAGAAAAACTATTACATTCAAAAGTTTGTATTTTAGAGTAAAAAATAACCAATTATTGACCATTATAATATTATATTAATCGTAATAATATTAATTATTATTCGCTTCAGGAGACGACTTCTCCCTGTGTAAAACTTTTTACAAGCGGAGGGGAAGAATATATCGTGGAAAAATGTTAGGTATGAGTCATATGGCTTATTATTTTACGCTATCCGTTATATTTGTATTAAAATTGGTGTTTAAATCAGAAGTTATACTCATTGAAGTTCAATAACAGCTAATAGAATTGGAAGAAATATATAAAATTTCACATATGTGGGATTCTAGAAACTGTTCCATTTGTTCGACGAAGTAGAGTAGTGCCACAGGTGTGCAGCGTTCAAACCTTCTTAAAACTGCGCTTCTGATAGAAGAAAATTATTTCTTGCTGAACGAAAACAAATTAAATAATGAACCACAAAAGCTGTACATATTGCATTCCCAGAAATTTGTTGTCCATTACAAAATGGAGAATGGTTACTGAATCACTTACTTTTGTAAGAACTTTTATAGGATATTTTATATCTGATTAAACTAATTTTGGTTCTGCCCTAAGTTTTATTCAAGCCAAAGAATTTTCTTTCTTGTTAGAACCATAGAAGATATAATAAGTCGCAGTGGCTTTCAAGTTGTATTTAGGCTATGTAATACGTTTTGTTTTATTAAACGTGCGTCCTCTTGTTATATGTTAATCTGTCCGTTTTAGTTAATTTTTAAAAAAAATGTATTGATGGCCTCTACTCACCCATTACAGCCATCCCAACCTCCATGAAAGGAACTTAAAAAGAAGTGGGGACGACCTACTCGAGTTGAAAAAGTGCAGCAACAGATAGAAATCCTTGAAAACGCTGCACTTACCTACCGAGATGTATATCCAGGAGACATCAAAAGAAAAACACTAACTACATATGCCTATATGCAAATTTATAAATCCGTGCAAAGATAGGCAATGATACCACACCTTAAGCATGTAAAGATAGTACCTAATGATAATAAGTCACCATCATCAACATAGCTATCATAATTTTAGGTTAGATTTGGCAGTTTCTTCTAAGTAAAGCATGTCATCAAATAAATCGTTTTTACTAACGCTTAATAAGGCGTCCAACAATTCTTCTTCCAGCAGGTATATCGTTTGAGTTCGGCTAAGTAAACGGTCAGAAACGTAAGACTTAGAAATGTTACGGGCAGCGGTACCTATTCGCAACCTTTCAAAGCGTTACGTATTTTACATCTAAGTCCTTAGTTTCTGTCTCTTTCACATTTAGTTACCAAAACGGGCGTATTCACGTCCTACTCATTGTTATTGTTTCCCTGCCTCTCAATTTTTGAGTGGGTTGAGCAAAACCTTTTCATTAGCGCCTATAATTTTTTTTTGATTCAGTCAAAAAAAATATTTTACACAATTAAAAAACATATGTATATTACTTAAATTATATTACTTAGCCTAATGCTAGTACTTAACTACTGAATGATAATTTTTAAAAATTTAACAAACGTAACAATTGTTCTTCATGTAAAATAACCTTACAGAATGTGTTTTTTATTATCTCATTTTCCGTTTCAGCCGTCCTATTCCATCACGAAGAATAACCTACTCTACCCAAGGAAGCGAATAACCTATTCTAATTCTTTGGTGCAAGTGCAATAGGGTAATAACTGTATTGGAACTTTAGTGCACTGCACTTGGTCTGATAGGGAAGGAACATCAACCCTAAGGATTGATTTCTAATCATTATAGTAGCAATTTGCACCTTATTGGCAGCCAGTCTTAAAAGCCCACTCATATCTACAACATGCCAAAGCTGTAGGAGTTTTAGCCACAATGTTTTTCTTCAACCTGAACCACGTTTACCTGTTATTTTGCTTTTCATGATCCTCTGGAACAATCTGCACTTCTTGTAATCTCTCATCCCGAGTCTAAAGTATAAAAACTTTCTTATGAATAAACGTTTGCGTATTTCGGAGTTACAGACTTTTCTATCCGAGAAATTCTCAACATCTTTCTGGTGAAATACCATACCTCGAACGCCTAAAGTCATTTAATGTCATTACTGCTCAAAGTCCAATCCTAAATGACATTAAACCGAATCAAAAATTCATCGCAGTGAAACAAGAAAACTTACGAGGAAATTTTGAAATCTCCCCTACATAAAACTCTGACCATTTTTCTTGAGTTCTATAGTTGTAATTTGCTTTTTGAATGCTAGATAAATAGCTGAAAAAATTATTATGTCGTCGTAGATTATATTTAATTTATAGGTTAATAATTTGTTATTAATTATAAAATTAATATCAGAATATTTTATTATTCATAATTAATTAACTACCTACAAAGAATTATTTGAAGCACCAAGTAAGGTTTAGTACCTTATCAATCATGATACTCTTAATGAAAATTAATAACGTTGCAGAAAATACACTAAAACCAAATACAATATTATAATTTATAATATAATAATAAAATTATTAGTACGTATAAATACAATATTATCTTTTCACCAAATACTTATGTCCTTTATATTTAATAATGTATAATGTATGTCGATTCACGGTTCATCAAGTTTGATTTTGTATAGATATATTTTTTTGTTTCTTCACAGTTTGGTCTTTCTCAAACACACTACTGAGTGTCGTTTGTGTTTTAATTCTAAGGACATTACTCAGATTTTCTCGTATTTGCTTAAAGTTATTGTATTTATTAACTGATTGCAAAAGAAAAACTATACTGTTAAAAAAAAAAACATTACTATAATATTACTAGCATGCCCCGTTGCGGCTTTGCACGCAAAAAAATGGTGTAATCACTTTTTTTTAAATATGTAGCAGAAATTTTGTAGCTGCTAGATCGACCGTATACACCAATGCGCACACACACACACCCACCCACCCACACACACACACACACACACACACACACGCGCGCACACACACACACACACACACACACACACACATACACACACACACACACACACACACACACACTTACACGACGTTCTTATAATTTCCCCCGGGTACGTCTCTCCGTTGTTCCTCCGTTTCAACTGCTCTCGAAATTGAAGCTCGGTCGCGGTTTTGTAGAAGGCGAGATTCTCGTTGTTCTTCCGTTTCAATTGCTCTCGAAGTTGAAGCTCGGTCGCGCTTGTATTGAAGGCGAAATTCTCGTTGTTCCTCCGTTTCAACTGCTCTCGAAGTTGAAGCTCGGTCGTGTTTATATCGAAGGTGATATTCTCGTTGTTCCTCCGTTTCAGCAGTTCTCGCTTTTTGAAGTTTTTTTGCTTTTGAAGATTTTCTTCCTAGCGATGTTTTTTCCATGGCATTATTAAAAATGGAAAGAAAACAACCACAAAAAAATTGTCAAAACCAAAAACTTAAATCTACGTTGAATAAAATAACAGTCAAAATAAAATATCAAAGCAATTGATCACTCACCAATTAAAAGAAAAAAAAACAAATTAAAGAAACACGGAACTTTACTTTTATAAAATACTCAACAATACAAAATCGTATCTACATAATAAAATGCAATAAAATTATCATGTGATGTTGTCACCAGCTGATCCTTAGCACCACGTCGCTATTTGCTAAATCATATGACTTTATTTATGACAAATCTTTATTTGAATCGCATCAGCTGGTTTAAAAGCAGGAGATTATCTAACCTCATAAAAGCCTTATTGTAGGACATTAAAATTATTTTCAACCCTTTAGGGCTAACTTTTGAAGGGTTTCAATAGCCTAAAACCTGCACCGGCATCATAGTTACAACACAAAAAAACTGCATGAAAATTGGTTTAGTAATTTAGGAGATAAAGGGGAACACACACACACACACACATACACATACACATACACACACACACCTACACACACACACGCACACACACACACACACACACACACACTCACACACACACACACACACGCATACACACACATACATCGAATTTTATATATATATATATATATTGTATTATTCCTAATAATAATAATAATGTTACTTTCATTTAATAATAATGTACAAAGTAGCACAAACATAAAATAATATGTAGGCCTATAACATTTTTCCTGTAACTACACATAATTTTTAACTAACTTATTTTTTGTAACAACTTAAATCTTATGAATAAATATACAAATAAATTTATTAAGAACAGAAATACTACTTTACCCTACCAAAAAAATATTGGCTGTAAGCAGGGGAGAAATACCTATTATACAACTTAGCTTAGGATTCTTCACGAATTAATTATACTCCATAAAAAAGGGAAAAACAAGTAAAAAATGGCGGCCTCCGTGGCGTAGTGGTTAGCGTGCTAGTCTACCAAGCAGAAGGTCCCGGGTTTGATTCCCGGCAAGGGCCTGTAAATTATTACGTGTCTCAACCCAATGTGGCTATCCCTGAAGTAGTCACTAATGAGCAAGATTTTGATGCAACTTAAAAAAATAAAACTAAAGAAAACCAATAAAAAATAAAATAAAGATAATATTAGCATGAATTTAATTAGAATAAAATATAGAATGAATTATAAAATATAGAATGAATTTTACATTTGAAACTCGTAGTGAGAGGTGAAGTTGAAAATATTTTGATTTATAGTTCACTTTGAAAATAGGTAAATTTGAAAACGTTAATTACATTTACATATTAAACCATTGAACCTCAGTAAGTGACTGTAAAATTATTTTAATATTTTTTTCTGAATAATAACTTTGTAGTACCACGAGAACTTTACTTTTGGTACAAGAACGGATAACATCATATGATACTTAGCTTAGTATAAACTCTGTAGATCTTACCAAATTTCAAGTAAAATTGGTTTATACACCTGTAAAATTCACGTTCACTACTATATTCTGTGAACTGCTTATATCCAGCCTTGTAGTTATTGTCAAAACAAATGTTGGAACAAATTTATGGCGAAGGTTATGTAAGTAGTCTATATCGTGCATGAAAAGCTGAGTAGGCTTTTCTGTTCTGGAAGTAAATTGATGAAACTTTCATATTAAAAGACATCATTGGTATTCTTGTTAAATGGAATGCACCTATTGTAGTATTGCAATATTTTAGTATTTCACTGACATTAGTATATAATTTATCATTTTTTTAAATATTCAAATCAAATATTGGAAAATATAGTTACATTTTACGAACTTTTTGTGAATAACTGGTACGGAAACTCAATTTCGGGTTGTTAGGATCATTTCATAAAAAAGAATGAGACCATCTAATAAAATCGTTTGCATAGACGTTGCAATTACGCTAACGATAAAACAATGTGGTTTTTTAGTGCTTGTTTAGCCTCAATTGACCACTTTAATCAATTTGGAAGCTTTCACTCTCTTTTTGGCGTGATATTCTCTCATGTTCTGAGCACGCTTCTGTTTGTCTGGTTCTGAAAATTTCCTCTTCTTATACTCTCTTTTCTGTGTCATAAGCCGATGGTTGTGGTCCTTGATGATCTATTTGTATTTGGGTGTTTTTCCGTTAGATTTTTGTGAATTAGTCCAAGTTCATTGTAAAACAATGTGTTTTAATGGATTTATAGATAGTTTTGAATATATTTTTTGTTTGGTAATTTAAAAATTGCTAATTAAATTTACTTGCTCTTGCCTTAATAATTCAGCCGGAAAGGTGTTTGACTGGAAAAACGAAATTTCTGAATTCGATTCCATGGGCTGGAAATTTTTAACATCATTACACATGAATATAACAATACCCACAGTTACATAACACAGTTCACCAAGTATACTAAATTTTATGCTATATTTAACAAAACATTTCGAAAAATTGGTGATCATATATTTTAACAGCAATGAGAAAATGCCTTCGTTGGTTATTTTATATCATTTCACTACTAAGTAATTATTAATAAGTCAATATGAAACTTTATGTTCTTAATCATTTAATCTTTACATAAAAAAGTATAACATGAGGGGAAATTCAATTTCACTCAAAATTGAGGACAATAGATTTATATAAGTTTTGCAAATAATGGGAAATATTGTACTACTTACAAACATTTATGCTTGATATTAGCACAAAACTAATAATTGCTGGGATTCCTTTTATTTTCGACGAGAAAGATATTATTACTTGAATCACTTTTAGCCTCGCAAGCCGTCATTTTAGCGCTCATTAGAAATGAACTGTTGATAAGGTAGTGTATTTAATAAAACTGTAGTACATTACTATAAATATTGTAAATCGAATCTGTTGTTTTATAATGATATACGGGATTATATTTTGAAATGATTGTAAGATATAGATGTTCCAAGATCTTTTGAAATAGTTCGACTTTTCCTAAGAGTAGAAAAATAGAATGAATGGAACTTATTTGAAAATAAATATTATTTTTCAATAATATAAAATAAGCGGTTTAGAGAGAAAACAGATTTCAGTGCATCAATAACACAAACAGATCGCAGTAAAAAATTGAAGTACGTCTCATTAAATAAGGACTGCCATGTCAAGTGGTTTTTTCATCCATAGCCATGTTCTGTGTCTTACATGTTTGAACTATTACAGAGTACAATGTACAAACAATTGTCGTTAACATAGTTCTATAACACTATAAATTTATTTTTTGTTGACGTTTATCAGATTTTTCATTGTATTTTTAATGTATTTAGCATACTTTAATTGCAACAGTTTTGTAAATATTAACGTCAATAAATTCTTTTTTTAATATTATTTCATGTCGTATGTAATATAACTAGTCAGTAAAATTAATGAACAATTTTAGCAACAAGGATGATTGAAAACGAAGTCGAAGATTCATATAACTAGTAAGAAACTACCGCATAATCAACAATTTATGGCAATAAAAAAGAAACAATTATGCAATAAACGTTTAAATTGTAGATATTTTATGGAAACAGATAATAAGAAAAAGTGTGTGCACGCGCGTTAACTACCTATTTATACCACCGATAAAGATGTACCGTATTCAAACACAGCTAAATATCTAGGCATGATTCTCGATGTAAAATTTCGAGAAAGAACATGTAAAATAGAAAAGACAAGAACTTGATCTCAAATTTTAAAAAAAAACTTTACTGGTTACTGGGTAGGAAATCGGGTTTATCTACCTATAACAAACCCCTAATATACAAGCAAATATTAAAATCCGTATAAACTTATGAAATTCAGCGTTGGGGTTGTACAAAAACCAAGGATTTATACAAAGATTTTACAACAAACTTCTCAGAAGTATTGTCAACGCTCCCTGGTATGTTAGGAACGACGACCAGCACCAGGGTGGTTTAAAGCTGGGAGTAGATTCATAAACGAGGTAGTTCGAAAATTTTCCAAAAGTCATGAAAACAGACTTCTTCACCATGTGAATGTCGAAGCTATACAGCTACTCAACAACCCAAATCCGAATAGAATTCTTTCCCGTGTAAAACCATTTGAACTGTTATAACAATACAAAGTCATAGGTCGTTAGTTAATCGTTAATTGTATATATATTTTTAAGTGTTGGATAGACAAAAATATAATCGCTATTAATGTTAAGTGGTAAATATTTTATAGAGTGTATTAGAATATATCAAACATAAACTAAAAACTACTAGTTGGTAAATTGTTAGATTAAGTACTTAGTTAACCAATTAAGTTACAAAAAAATTGTTAGTTACTCAACAATGGTGACTAGTCACAATGAATCACAAAAAATTGTAATTATCAATTAAATTAAATTTATAAATTCATGACTTTCATTTATGTAACTAAATCTTTCAACTTGCAGTTACCAAATTGCGTGAATTATTGATTAATTACATTTATACATTATTATTATTATTACATAATTATTATTACATTATTAGTTATGTTTTTTTTATCTCTAATAACTTTAATTGCAACTATATACTATAACACAACGAGCAAATTTTATAAAAGTAAAGAAAGGATTACAAGAAAAAGGAATGATGAAGTACAGTGATATCCATTGGTATTATGTCCTATGAGATAATGTTCATAATGCATGAATGAGAAATAACAATGTTAGAAGAAATGAAGAAAGAAAAAGAAAATTAAAAAAAAAGAAAATAAATCACGTTATAGAAGACCTCGGGTAGTTTGGTGATCAATTCGTTGGGGTGATCATGCAATTTTCTGTAAAAAACGCTGTAGCTGGACTTAACTACTTCACTTAAAAAAGGAATTTTAAGGTTATCATGTAGAATTTTGTTATTGACATAAAAAGGTGCGCAGGTAATTATACGTAGAAATTTTGATTGAAAGGCTTGTAAGTTTTGTAGGTTACTCGGTTTAGCTGTGCCATGAATTTTTAGCTCATGGGTTCATAATGATTTAAAATAAATTTTGTATAGTAATAGTTTAGATTTTAGAGTCAGTGAAGAGCGGCGTCCAAGTAGTCGGAATAGTTATTTCAGTTTGGAATTCAAAGTCAGTCTTTTGATTTTTATATGAGTCGCCAAGGTGAGTCTCTTATCTAGTTGAAGTCCAAGGTATTTAACAAATTATACATTTAAATGCATTTTTTCTTTTTGTCACAAAATTAGTTATTAATTTATTTGCCATTTTCTTGTGATATTTTACGAAATTTCTTGTTCAATAACACCACATATATCAACTGTTTTTAAGAATAGTTAAAAAATAAGAATTATTGTTATGATCACCAATCTCCGATAGAAAAAACACCCTTAAAAGAAGATGAATACTAAAATAAAATAGGATATCAAGAGAGTACAATGAATGCTACTTGAAACTCAGCTAGAAAGATAGTGCGGCTTACCAACCATTTATTTATGCTTTCATGTACCTAATTACTCTAATTAAAATATCTCAATTGTAACTTATTTGTAACTAAAAACACGTTTTTAAATTCAAGTATTAATTATTGCAGTTAAGACAAATTAATATAATATTGTAGATTACTGCAATGACAGAAAGTTTGTTGTTAACCAATATTGACTGTGACATTAGTACCAGTACTGGAGTGCTTACTGCTTGTTTAGTGCGAATATTCTGTATCAGTTTTAATTAATACCATCTTATCCTTCTAACACAAACTCTGCTCGCTTACAGTCATAATACTCTTATTTAATTACAAAAGTTGGGCTTATTCAAATGCACTCCATTAGTTTTAATTCAAATTATAGTAACTACATTATTTAGAACATGAGTAAGATTCATTATATCTTAATTGTAACGGTGTCATTCGTAACAAAAAAAACTGGTTGAATTACATTTAAGTGTATTATAATTGACAAATTTAAAAATATAATGAGAACAACTGTTTAATAAAATGAGATTGGTAACAAAATATGAGTTATTTACAACCTGGTACAATTTAAAAGATAAATTTGTCTTATTTCATTATCATAAACTCATAATCTATTACGTGTAAGCCTCCTGGAACTGTTCTGGTATCCATCTCTTTCTCGGTCGACCATCATCATTTCTTTTCACCTGGTCATATCGCTATTCTTGCGTTCGCAAAAAATTTAAAGATACACGTAAGAAATGAACTGTATAATTTTTTCTGTGCTTCTTATTGGTCACGCTCAAAGATACGTTGAGCTTCGTCCTTGTATCATTATTCCGTAAATGATTTTTTCTTGTACTATCTTTTACATTTCTCAAAAATGTCTTGTTAGCTGCTAGAATGTGAATCGTCTACTCTCTGCTGTTAATCCATACTACACTTCCGATGTTATAACACGTACAGCTGATACAGTACGTAATAAAATTATTGTTGAGTGCTTCTCCTAGTGTTCTCTTTTTAAAGTAACGTCACCAGGTGCTATAACGATGTGTAACACTACAAGCTTAAACTTGTACAGTTTCTGTTAGACACGGAAATCCCTTTCAAAAGACATATCTTTTCCAAAGTATCTGTATTGTTGGACCACAGAAATTATTTACTAGTTTAACAATTATTTCATGTAATGAAAATGATTAAGATTGAAATAAAATTTATTCTGTGTATTAATATATAAAGATTGGAAGTACTGGTATTTTACATTATACGCTAATTAATCTTTTTAAAATCCTAATGTGTGTAAGTTGCAATATGTTCAATTTAAGAACAATAAGCAACCCTATGACCCAATGAGACGAGGATGATATGTATGGTATGTAATAATAAGGTGTATTCTTGTACAGGTTCTGGCCGACCATTCCTGAGAAAGTATAGTTAGTTAAACCCTAACCATCAACGTACTCCGGTAATCACTGTCTAGCATTCAAATTCGTATAAAAGTAACTTCCTTTACTAGGAATTGAACCAGGAACTTTCGTCTCCAAAAATCAGCTGTTAAACAGCTTACTCGCGAGACACCTTTACCGCTAGATCAACTCTGTGGGTTAACGCTAATTTATAAACTATAATAATTATTCAAGCACAAAATATATTATATATATATATATATATATATATATATATATATATATTGAAATATATATTTTCTAACCACCAGAATACGGTAACATAAAACACTTACCAATGTTTATAGCGCTTTCGTGTATCTTGTACACATCTTCAGTAAATTAACATTTATTACAAGTCAAAATTTAAAACTTCCTGCTTCTACCATGGTAGATAAGGAATACGACAATCAACTGATTAAGTTGGCAAGACTGTTTTAAATATAAGAATCGACTATTCCTTATCTACCATGGTAGGAGCAGGAAGTTTTAAATTTTGACTTGTAATAAATGTTAATTTACTGAAGATGTGTACAAGATACACGAAAGCGCTATAAACATTGGTAAGTGTTTTATGTTACCGTATTCTGGTGGTTAGAAAATATATATTTCAATTTTAAATAATACGGCTGTTTAAAAATCCTACATAGGATGTTTAATAAAATAATAATGAAGCCATACCAGGCTAAAATGATATTTACATTTTATAAGTTGAATATAAAACTTCTAAAATTGATTCTAAGTATAGATTTTAACAAAAAGTGTCTAAAATATAACATAGTTCCGAAATATGCAACAATAAAAACAAACAATAAAAATAAAATTGCAATAAAAACAATAAAGTTTGCACAAATATACAGAATTAAACATGAAATAAAATATGCTTATTATATAAAAAATAAAATAAACACTGAAATTTATAATACACATTTATGGGTTTTAAAAGATATGGGTTTTAATTTTTATGAATGTATTATGGGTGAAATAAAAAATAAAATTAAGAATATTAGAGAACAGATATTAAATAGACATAGCAAAAAGTTTAATATTTTACTATCAAAAGATAAAGAAAATAAAGCCATTCATAATAAACAAATACAAACATGCAATAATAATTATAAAAATATTACAGACATTAATTTTAATCAAATAGATAAGAAAGTCATAATCAACTCAAATAAGTTTATCCTTACCAATTCAAATGACAATAAGGAAAAAATATGTAAGAATATAATAGTTGATACGGAATTAAATATTTATAAAGCAGATGATAAAGATAAAGAATACACACGTA
Source organism: Catonia carolina (assembly GCA_035578175.1). Classification (NCBI taxonomy): domain Eukaryota; kingdom Metazoa; phylum Arthropoda; class Insecta; order Hemiptera; family Achilidae; genus Catonia; species Catonia carolina. Next base: position 131,165,218 of record JAQMRL010000001.1, on the reverse strand, counting down.
ATAATATTATACATAATACCATAAAATTAATTAAAAACAAAAATAAAAATGGTGTCAATAAATTTATAAATAAAAAAGATGTTCTTAATGTTCAAGAAAAATTAGAAATGAATAAGGCAATCTTATTACATTCCGTGTAATATAATAAACATTACTCACTATAAAATTCGCCAAATTTGTTGGATATTTATTTTACTATTCATATTTATTTCCACAATTTCATAGTTTAGTGAATTCTTTCCCACATTAGGGCATGCCAGATTTGTTTTCAATAGATGAAATCATAGGTCAATTACCTAGTCCCTTGTTTTATTTTAAATGAAATATTATTCACAGTAAATGATTATAAGTTTTATTCAATTGATATATATATATTTTTATATTTACAGTCTTAGTTATTTCTTATCTTAGTTAATCAATTTTCCATTAAACGAATGATTATTGTTGTTGTTTACCTATGTTTGCCATTGAACAGCTATCAGATAATCACTATTAATATAAAGCTTTAATAATTTGTGTCTCTTTCATAAGTTGAACATTATATGTACTATTACTTATTTGTACTTATTATTTACTACATATTTAATGTTATTTTTTTAAAAACTGAATGAGGGACACCCGTTTGGTTCGCCATCTTGCCCCTCACTGAAAATAATTTTGTACAAAATCTATCTTATTCTTCTTTAGTCGCCTAGCAACTGGAATAAATAACTTTTTATTAAAATAATTTTGTTAATGTGAAATAATTTTAAATAATTCTTAAATAATAATCAGCTGGAGATGTTTATCATTTTAATAGATTCAAAAAATAAACAATTCCAGATGTTCAGTAAATTTGGTACACTACAAATATCCCCACAATTCAATTTTGAAAACAAAAAGAAATTTTTATGATAATCTAAATTTTGAATTTGTTTGATAAATTTAATTCCAAATGTTTTAAAAATTGTTACTAAGCGACCTTACAATACTATTAACCAAATAAACTATAAGCTACAAACAAACTATAAACAAACTATAAACAAACCATAAACAAACTATAAACAAACTATAACCAAACTATAAACAAACTATAAACATAACACACATAACAACATAATGTACATTGATTTCTTTTCTTTACACTTATTGTGGTTTGTATACCTATCAACACTTGGTTTCCAGTCACTATGTTTAACATATTTATTTATAACATTCATACTTTCATAGGTTAATTTTTTCATAAACTGTGAAATCACTTTTTTCTTGTTTATTATTTTTAAATATTTCTTGCTATTTTCTGTTAAATCAGATTGAATTCCTTTTTTCAATGAAAGATCCGTGATTACTTGACCATCTATTGTTTCTTGATTTCTTAATTCGTTCAAACCATCATCCAAATAATTTTTTGTTGATATAACCTCAAATATTTGTTTTTCTCTCACATTTTTATCATTATTCTTATTGTCATCACTATCTGTTATAATATTTGGTACTTCTTTTTGTACTGGTTTAGTATTTTCGTTAACATCTTCTAGACTTTTTCTTACATTTTCTATTATTTTTATATTATCCTGTTTGATCCCTTCTCTTAATTCCTTTATGTTTTTCTCCCGCTTATCCAATTTATAGTTTAAACTATCTATTCTCCTTCCCAATCTTTCCTCTCGTCTATCCATTTTACTATTTAAATTGCTAAAACTTTCTCCCATTTTACTTTCTAAATTGCTTAAACTATCTCCCATTTTACTTTCTAAATTGCTTAAACTATCTCCCATTTTACTTTCCAAATTGCTGATTAACAACACCAGTTGTTGCAACATTTTTATATATTGATTTTTATCACTATTATTGCTATTATTATTCATTTTTATTTTTCTATTCTCTAATCCAAAGTCGTGGATGTTTCCCCACAAGGGATGCCAATTTGTAATATAATAAATATTACTCACTATAAAATTCGCCAAATTTGTTGGATATTTATTTTACTATTCATATTTATTTCCACAATTTCATAGTTTAGTGAATTCTTTCCCACATTAGGGCATGCCAGATTTGTTTTCAATAGATGAAATCATAGGTCAATTACCTAGTCCCTTGTTTTATTTTAAATGAAATATTATTCACAGTAAATGATTATAAGTTTTATTCAATTGATATATATATATTTTTATATTTACAGTCTTAGTTATTTCTTATCTTAGTTAATCAATTTTCCATTAAACGAATGATTATTGTTGTTGTTTACCTATGTTTGCCATTGAACAGCTATCAGATAATCACTATTAATATAAAGCTTTAATAATTTGTGTCTCTTTCATAAGTTGAACATTATATGTACTATTACTTATTTGTACTTATTATTTACTACATATTTAATGTTATTTTTTTAAAAACTGAATGAGGGACACCCGTTTGGTTCACCATCTTGCCCCTCACTGAACATAATTTTGTACAAAATCTATCTTATTCTTCTCTAGTCGCCTAGCAACTGGAATAAATAACTTTTTATTAAAATAATTTTGTTAATGTGAAATAATTTTAAATAATTCTTAAATAATAATCAGCTGGAGATGTTTATCATTTTAATAGATTCAAAAAATAAACAATTCCAGATGTTCAGTAAATTTGGTACACTACATCCGATAAAACGAATACACCTACAATCATGTACATAAATGATTACAATAACAAAATAAATCAATTTATTAATAAAAATAATTATGTCGAAATAAAAGACCCAACGCAAAAATATTTAAGAATAGTAAAAACTTTAATTAATGACAATAGGGACATGTTAAACTAAAATAATAATATTAAATATCATACAAGATTATATCCATACATACCTAAAGCCCCAATATTTACAGGATTACCAAAATTACATAAAAAAGAAATACCAATTAGACCTTTAATAAATTTTAAAACTGCACCTAATTACTTACTAGCTAAAATAATAGATAAAATTTTACGGCAGAAAATTAAATTAAATTACAAATACAATATTAAAAATGGTTACAATTTAATAGAAAAAATAAAAACAATAAAAGTAAGCAAAGACACAAAGATGGTATCATTTGACATAGCTAACATGTATACAAATATACCCATAAAAGAAACACTAAATATAATAAATAAAAAATTAAAAAGTAATGGGAAAAACAATAATATAATAAATGAAATATGTACAATAATAAGAAATATTTGTAACCAAAATTATTTTACATTTAATAATAAATTTTATAATCAAACAGAAGGACTAGCTATGGGTTCTCCATTATCTGCCATACTATCAGAAATTTATATACAAGAATTCGAAAACATAATTGTAAATAATATATCACACACACACAACATTTTACTTTGGGTAAGATATGTAGATGACATATTGGTAATTTATAATGAAAAAATAAAGGGTGAACATAATATTATAAATAAAAAATTGAATAATTACTATGAAAAACTTAAATTTACATGTGAAGTTGAAAAAGATAAAAACATAAATTTCCTGGATATAAAAATACAAATAATAAATAATATAATAGAAACTGACATATATAGGAAACCACATGTTACAAATAACACAATAAACAGATTTTCAAATCACCCATGGATACATAAAATAAACACATACAATAACATGATACACAGAGCATATATATACACATATAACAATAAAGAAAGATTTAATAAAGAAATAAATTATATTAAAGAAATAGCAAGAAATAACGGTTACAATAATATTTTCATAAACAGATTAATAAATAAATATTTACATAAAATCAATCAGAAAAAACACATCTATTACCATTAAACAATAAAGAAGAAATAAACAAAAATGGTAATAAATACATTACATATAATTACATAAATCATAGAATACATAAAATTACCAATATATACGATAAAAATAAATACAAAATAGCATATAAACCCCAGTTTCCTATAAAATTTATTTTACAAAAACATAATATTAAAGCAAATGTAAATGATAAAGAAAAAGAAAATAATCAATTTAATTCATGTGGAATTTATAAAATTAAATGTAATGAATGTAATGAAATATATATCGGTAAAACCACCAGATCTTTTAAAAAACGGTTTACAGAACACTATTCTAACTATAAAAAAGGAAATCGAAAATTCTCCAATGTAACTGAACACATGATAAAAAATAAACACAATATGTCGAATATAAAAAATAATCTAGAAATATTAGAAATAAATAACAAACAAAATGAAATTGAAATTCTGGAAAAATATTATATTTATAAATACAATAGCAGGGAGAAATTAATGAACACACAAATTGAATACGACAATCAACTGATTAAGTTGGCAAGACTGTTTTAAATATAAGAATCGACTATTCCTTATCTACCATGGTAGGAGCAGGAAGTTTTAAATTTTGACTTGTAATAAATGTTAATTTACTGAAGATGTGTACAAGATACACGAAAGCGCTATAAACATTGGTAAGTGTTTTATGTTACCGTATTCTGGTGGTTAGAAAATATATATTTCAATTTTAAATAATACGGCTGTTTAAAAATCCTACATAGGATGTTTAATAAAATAATAAATATATATATATATATATATATATATATATATATATATATATATATATATTTAGCCTATATCTGTCGTATTTCAGAACTGTATTAAGATAGCAACAAAATGTGTAATTCATTTTTGGTTCTTTATCACGATTTGAAATTCTCGATTTTCTCATTTTGCCCGATCTGAGTGATGGATAAGCTCACTACACATTTAACAGCTCATTACGGGGAGTACAATAAACTCTGTTAACCGCAAATGCGTCGTGATATCTATAACAAAAGACTAACGTCTTAGAACGATAAGAACATAAAAGAGAAGTCAGCGAGTAACTACATTGTGATTGAACAAGTACTTAAGCAATGTTCATGTTAGATCATTTTGTTTCTACAACCACAATAAATATTTATAAAGTTTTAAGGAAGTCTAATGTTCATATTTAAGTAATAATATTATAGAATTTATTTGTTGTTAAGAAGTTTTACTATTAAAAATTCCTTTAATATTGTCAAACTGTATTAGACATTAAATATTTTTATTTTTATTTTGCAACCCTTCGTCGGTATTTTGTATTGAACTCACTAAGTATAGTATATTAATCTCACATCATGGGATCAGCATAAACTAGTTTTAAATTACTTTTAGTATACGACGAAAAATGCTGGGAATTTTAATTAGGTTGTGATCTGCCTTCAGTTTATACATAAAATACCCTATTTATTAATGACTGAACTGTAGCCGTTTTAGGTGTGTTTTATTTAAATATTCATTTATAGTAAAACTGAAGTTTACTATAATGCAACTTTAAGGTGGTCTTAGTTTTCCTTAATTATTTTTTCTCTCTTGAGGAGTAAATAAGATAGCCATTTTTGAAATAAAGAGAATAATATTAATATTAAGAAAATAACTCGCTTTAATTGTGTAAGTGAGAGAAAATTGATTAAAAGTTGCTATGGACGATCAAACACCATGACCAGCAGCAGAAACAACGGAAGCAGTGAAACGACATTGATCACAACTATGCGGTCTAACGGGAGGGTAAAGTTTGTTTTACTCTTTCGTTTTATTATTTTAATGTAACTAGCCTATTTAACGTAACATCTTCCTACATGAAGAATAACAACATGGATATTTTAAATTATTGTACATCTAGGTACCTTCGTAATTATTACAGCCATGAAATTTCATTATACTATTTTTTTTGAGCCAAAAGAAATAAAATCAATGTAACCACATTAAAAAAAAAGTGTGATACAATATTTCTCCAAAATTAAGTTTCGTCCGTTGAAACAAACTAATAAAATTTTTGCGATGCACATTACAGTAAAAAAGTGTTATAGTAGATTTTTGTGTCCTGCCTCTATACTTCTACCAGGGCTACTCTTATTTTATGCATTTTTCAAATTTGTTGTTTTTTATTAGCTTAAACTTAAAAATATAAGATAATTGCTCTTGCTGTTGCAGTGTATTATTCCATTATTATCTTCAAAAATTAAAACATCAGTCAGACGTCTTAATTTTTCGTTTCCACTAATTTATTTGAACAGTCTTTTCAAGGTATTCCACAGTTACTAGTTATGCACAGAACCGTGGTCAATGCAAAGCCTATCCGTGAGAAAAAATTTTTCGGTAATAACTAGAACAAACAGGATAAGTGATTGCGTCTTGATGTAGTAGTGACTGAGATACTCTTTCTCAGTGATTAAATTGCCTGAGGAATCAATCACGTAACTTTTCCGTGGCTAAATTAATCTACCGATTATGGTTTCGTTCCCATGTTCAAGAAGACGTCAATTTAGACATTTTTCTTCGGTGTTTATTTAACTACTACTTCTACTACTACGGTACTGTATAAGTGTGTCAGTAAATAAAAATACGTGTTGAGAAAATGCTAATTAAACTATCAGGAAAACTATTAAAATATTATGTTACAATATATGTAAAAAAATCCAAAAAAGTACGAATATATATGCAAATCCAAAAAAACATGTTATCCATAACTTACCCATTAACTTATCCATTGCTTATACTTATACAACTTATCCACTAATATACGAGTAAAAACAAATAATGGGTTCAATAGACAAGCTCCCAGGATTATTGCGTAACAGAATTTATAGTTTCTCGCCATACTTTCATTAACTACATGGTCGGCCCTTGGTGTAGTGGTCACCGCCGTTGGCTTCCACGCCTGGGGTCCTGGGTTTGATTCCCAAATATGTTTGGCATTTTTTCATCCCTCAGTATGTGTCCCAAGAAGAAAATTCTCTTTTTTCTTATTGCAATTGTGACTGGTTCTATATCTTTGTAGACTTGTTCGTTAGGTAAAAGCCTGTATTGTCCATCGATTTGGTGTTTTTTGTTGCTACAAGTCCTTAAGATTTTTTTCTCAACTTTTCTAAGTTTCTCTTTTAATTCCGCCACTGTCGATGCTGAAGAGAGTTTCACTTCACTTGATATCAAAGGACTGATTTGTGTGTTTAAGTTTGGTGTGTATTGATAGACTTTTTTTGTTGTATGTGTTTTTGGTGAGATTTTGTCCTATGGTGAGTTTGGCGATTCTCTCGTTCCAGGCGACTTTTTCGTTGCATTTGTAATTAATGGTCTTGCCCAAATATTTAAAGTTTTATAGAAACCTCTTCTTATTTTTGTCAGAAACCAGTGGGATAAGCAGTAAATTCAGATTCATATTGCCTCAAATTTATGGGAAAATATTCTTTGAGCAATTAAAAAAAAATAATACATTATTATTATTATAACAATGTGTCTGAATTTATAAAAATGTAAAAAATGGGGCCACAATTTTTTGTACAGGAAGACACAACTCTTGGAGTAGAATTATTAATTTTTATTACGCGCAATTGTTACAAAAAATTGGCCTATATATTTTTTACGAAATGATTCTCTTCCAAATATGATCATTAGGTGCACATTTACACAAAAAATATACACACGTTCTTCAGCAGCCTAACTTGTGTATTTTATTATATTGTATAACAAGTAAAATTACCGAAACTTGCGATATTGTTCCACGTATTACATTTATCATTGATTATACAATACTCAATTCGAACTAAGTTAATAAATTAAGTAAAGTAGTCAATTTCTATTTAAACTATGTTAAGACTCGACTGTAAATTCACAGACAGTTATTAGTTTGGAAATCGTTGAAGTTTGTACCCACCACAACTTGTTATCAATTACATCCCTTAAATAGTTATAGTAACGCACAAACCGTAGCAAATCAGAGAAGCTTAGAATTTACTTCCATTTCCACATCAGTGAAACATTAAGAGCCTATCGCTTTATTGGCTTCTCTTCTGTCTGTACCAATATAGAATACAGTCATTACTTTCTAACATTAATACTCAACACTCGTTATATATACTTGAAAGTCTTAAATGTAAATTTTTTTTCATTGATTTCATATCAATTTAACATCATCTTTGCATTATCTTTCTTTATGTATTTATCATCCCATTGATAAACATGGATTAAATAATTAGTTTAATAAAGCCGTTTTTGATTACACAGTAGCGTCATACTTTTGTTTATAATTTCTTAGTAGTTTGTGTCAAAACAGAAGAGTTATTCCAACCTAGAGATTATAGTCATATTAATGAAATATAAGATGATTTAGTCTATCCGTCGACACTTGAAAATAATAATCATTATCGTTTGTTCAACAGAATGACTTGCTCTTCATGCCTTATCTTACAACTCTACTACGTTTACTAAAAGTTTCAACTGTACAGGTTAATATTATAACCTTCCAATAATCAATTTATAATGTTTAGTGTATTTGCATTTAAATTTCCTCTGTTTTGTTTTGCGATGTAACTATTTGAAGTATTTATTAGTTGCTGATATGCTTTTATCACTTCTCCTAAAATTTTTTTTTTCATTGATTTCATATCAATTTAACATCATCTTTGCATTATCTTTCTTTATGTATTTATCATCCCATTGATAAACATGGATAAATATAAACTCACCTCAGAGTATTATATTGTATCGAGATCTTTCGTCTCTCACGGAGACATCATCAGGAATAAAATAAAAAATAAAAAACACTAAACACATATAAAACAAAAAACATTAAAACACTTATGGTCAACGACCACGTCAATTATTCCCTGTATCGTAAACCATTCCGCGCGCGGTTATTCGGCCGAATATATATATTATATTATTGGGTTTTATTGAGTTTTATTATTTGGTCTTATTGGGTTTTTATGTTTATAATTTTGTACTTATGATTTAAAATAAAATGTTCTTTTATTAACATAATTTCAAAAATTAGTTTAATAAAAAACTAGGTAATGTATTGTTAAATTTTGTTCAGAACTCCGTACAGGACTGCCATTGAGAGTTTAAATTTTAAAAAATGTAAATAAATACTATTCTTTGATCCTAATCTTAACCGTAAGCATGATTTGTTGATTTTTTTAACAGAATACAATTAAATACAAAAATCTCAACAAATAGTTTTCATTGGTTATTTCCATTTTAAATCGAGCCATGTTAATTAAAGAAAAAATACTAACAAACTGATAATTTTATTTAATTATTTTTGTTTGACTACCAGTTTATAAAACATTTAAAACGTCTCAAAATTTATTTTTTTGTTGAATATTTATATGTACCTCCACTTACGGATATATAAGTTTAGTGGATTATTTTCACTGAGGCAGATAGAAGGTTTTAAGCGTCAAGGAAATTGGACGGAGAAAAACCACTACAGAACACCTAAAAGCCCTTAGTATGAAGGGGGTTATAAAAGGAAAGTTACTCAAATTTAACTGGTTCTAACAACACAGAAAGACGCCTTTATGAGAAGTACAAAACAAAAGGCACCTTATTTATATGAGCGTAACTCTGTATATTCAAATAACTAGTTTAATTTTCTTTGATTTACTCAGTTTTATCATTCTTTTACTGTTAAATTATGCAGATATTTTATAAAATTTATAGCTTTTGATACTGTTTGGCTATGTAACAGATTTTAGTTAAAATTGCCTGTTTACATTAAACTTAGATTGCCCCTGTTCATTCATGAATTCCTCACATGCAATTTTTTATATTCATCAGGAATCAGTTGACTTTGTATGTTTGACAAATATACGATCACAACTTTTATATGCAAGGCTATACATATTTTTTACAAACAAAAGCTAATACTTTTGGGTTTCTTCCAAAATAAGCAAATACACTTTGATACACGATTCCTAAACATAGAGACAGAATTTTCTAATTTTTCCTGTACTAACATTGTATCAGGAGCTAGATATAAACATGCAACGCCTCGTAGAAAATAAAACAGTAATACGCAGAGTGAGTTGTTGGTAACAATTGATCACAACTGGTTACAAAAATAATTTTTTATTACGACTTTATTATTTAGTGATAAATTATAAAAAGGTATTGCACATTATTTATTACGACCTATAATAAAAATAATAATAATAATAATTGTATCACAAAGTTTGGGATTTTTGTTAAACAATGAAAAATAAAATTAAAAACAAACAGAAGAATGAAGTTAAATTTTTTCGGTATCTTGTCTCTCTCGATAATTTACCTCCCACATTTACTCTGCCAGCATTTTTTAATGGTGTACTCTTTCCACAATATGTTTTAATACGAAACAATTCGTGTTTGACTAAAGCTATTGTTGACTCGGTTTTTATTTTGCGTATCTTTGACTTATGTTTATAAAAACATGAATAAGCCTACATTATATTTTGCTGAATAAAAGATAACATTATAACAAACATAATGAATATAAAAGTAAATTTATACGAAGCCGCTTGGTTGCGTCTATCCAACTTTCTCCTCTTTCATTTCAATACCCGTCCTCGTACTTTAGATGTGGAGTTATTTCAGTGGTCGGTGGGTTTGTGTGATAGAAGTGAGGTTAGTAGTAGACAGAATGTAGTGGTGAACAGGATGTCGGTATGCTGCGCTGCAGACAGTCGCACCCACCTCTCCCGTACCGTTAGACTTAAACGGAATTCGTAATGCACGCAGTAGTGGAGGAAAGAAGTTGCACCACTTAACTTTCTCTCCCTTGATAAATAGACTCCTGTAACTTATGTCTGCCTCAAGCCAGAGGAAGAAGAGGCAATAGTATTGGAGTAAGAAAGGGAAAGAAGGAAAGAAAATCTCTCGTTGCTGCTTCGAGCTGAACTCCCTCGCAATCTCGTGAACCCGTTCCGCCTACCCACTTCTCAACCAAAGCTTGCATGTCAGAGATAAGATCCAGGATAAAAATTGCCTCAACATTATTAAAGTACACTGTACTCAACATAACGTAAGTCTGAGCTGAAGGAAAACCTCCTCGCTGTTACGGCTACATATTATGTAGCAAGAAGTACTTCAGCCTTGTAAACTGCAAAAATGTAACATTTCATAAAATTTAATGACCTAGGGTAGTTAAAAATTATTTAGTGTTCTCTTGCGTCATATTGTTATCGATCATGTATTGATTATCGCCTTTGGGTTCGTGCCAACTACTACACCTTAGAAAATTACCTCATCATTGGCGTATTATAAAAAGAAGTTTAAGCTTTAAAACAATAATTTTGGAAAATTTGAGGTTGTTGATAAATTTTATTCTTACTATATTACGATTCTTACTATATTACGATTTTCTTACTATACTTACTTAAATAACGATTAATTACAAATAAATGTGGTAAATGTCTGATGAATGTTTGCCAACGAACGGAATATTAATCAACGAATTAAAATTAAGTATATACTCCACTTGAAAAAGTATTAATATTGATAATTGTTTTTTTAATATTATAAGAGTTCTTTGTTAGCAAAAGTTAAATTGAATAAAAAAATAGCTTCGTGAAAAAACATTTCTTTTAAAACAGTCGTAGGTCCTAAATGAATCGGTACGTATCCATACAACAGCAACGTGCAATAAATCGTTACTTTATTTAACAACTGTACTCTATTTAGCTCTAGAAGCCTGTTCATGTAGAATGGAGAAGTCGCCATTTGGCGAGCCTGATAAAAGTTTCGTTTAGTAGTACCATCTGTGTTATACCATCGGCAGCTCTCCTATATCACGAAGGCAATAGCCTTCGTGATATAGGAGAGCTGCCCAGCAATTTTTTATTATTAACTGATATTTGTGTTCTGATTCGTTGAACGTTTAAATAAGCTCTTACAGTCGTGATTCCGTTGATATTTGTCTCTCATACGATATAAGAATACTTAGGTATATCGTTTCACAAATTTACGGTAGAAGTAGACTTTTTATTTAAAAAAAGTTCAATTGATTAAATTAATTGCTAATAAAGAAATCAGGATTTTATTCTTTTTTTTACCGAAATGAAGTTTATTAATTATCTCGTACTAGTATACAAGGTCTCTGTTAAATTTCTACTCTGGACTTCTGATATTATAGTAAAGTTGTGGTCCTTTAACTTAGTTAAGTAATATAAGTCGTATGCAGAGTGCTGGTGGTAATATGACTATACTCTTATCAACAGAGCCCTCAAACCATCTACGCTTTACTTCAGATTACCTCATCCTCCTTTAGAATGAGCTCCCATCACAACTACCTATTACTAACCTTCATTCCTATCTGACCACCAATGAATTCCTGCATTTCAGAATGTACTGTTAGTGAATAATGAACATGAGTTAGGGTGATAAATCACCTCACTTTATTGCTGTTTATGCATCGTCTAATGTAACCATTCACTAAACTCAGTACTATCGGAGTGTTAGTAATTCAATTGCTATTAACGGCGACAGTTGGTGACCCAATTGAGTCAGATCAGTGTAATTTATTTGTCAATCTTAATTTACAGAAAAAGTAGAGGTCAAAATAACTTTTTAACGAATTTTAAAATTATTTTTGTTCATGGTTGAGATTATTTAAATGTTTTAGTTAGAGTTAATGTAAAATAACTGTATAATATTACACTCGTTACAGTTAAGAAAGAACTGAACATTTTTATAGTACATCTGATTTTCTTCTGAGATTTTCACTGAATTAAAAAAATTGTAATTTATTCGTCAATATAATATAATAAATACTGCATTAATATTTTTCGTTAATCTTCAAGCAGTAAAATGTTTACGTATTTAATGAAATTTTTATGATGCATTCACATAGTCCAAATTTCATGTATTCAACTATTTCAAACGACTTAATGTGAGATTGATTTTAATGCAGTTGATTTTTTATATAAAATCATATACGAGTATTTTATAAATTTCGTATTCTTGTAATGTTGTAGCTAATGACGATGCGAGCTTAAAAAATCACATATTGTTACTAAAATAAGCATTAGATAAAACATATTACGTACAAAAGTTGTGACATATCTATTCTAACATAGGCCTATTTAATTTTGGTTAATAAAATTTTGCGGTGTACGAAACCCGTAATTTTAGAGGAAACTAATTTTTTTGCGGTTTTCACACAACGTTACTGATTGTAACTAAATTAAGCGTCCTGATACTCAAATCTTTCCTAGACGATAGATATTTCACAGGAGATGAAAATAATACACCCTCAACAAAATTTCCTATTAAGGCGGTAGTCCCCGGGGGATCTATCCTCTAACCTCTTTTCTACAATATTTTTACTCCTGATATTCTCACCAATAACCACACACTTTGTGCAACGTTTGCACATGACACAGCTATGTCATCCATCTCAAATAAATTATTTTATAAACTACACGTTTAAAAAACTTATTACCAAAATCCGGCTAAAACTGGGAATTTTCGTATGTGCAAGTTTCTGAATCCCTGCTAATTTTTGAAATTCGATCAGAGTGATCAACACAAGAAGAACAAGCTTTTATTTGGTGTATAATTCAAAATTATTTTTCAAACACAATGGACTATAAACATGCTTGCGGTATTAGATCAATTATTTAGTATTGAAGATGTGATATACTGCTGAATTACCGTAGTGACTTTAAATTTCAAAAAGATATTAATTCTGACTCCCACTTTAAACTTCTGTATCTGATTTTCTAAAAGTTACTAATTTGTAGTAAAAGGATTAATTCATTATTTACTTAATCAGTGTCTAAAACAATCCTGTTGTCATTGGCTAGTTAAACATAAGTAGTAAAGTAATTCATTTAATGCACTATTAAACTAGCTAACTGTTTTATATTATTCTTCTTATTCACATCGCTGCTTTTTTGGAGGGGAGAAATAGCCACTACGAATGCACGACTGCGAATCTAGGACAGTATTTTGTTTTAAATTTATTTATTTAACGTCGCATCAACTGCAAGGTCATTAGCGTCGACGTTGGGGTGTGACTGTGCGTAATGAGGACAGTATTGTATATCAAGTTTTATTAAATTATTTAGGAAACTATGGCTATTTTAGTTTTACATTTTCTATCTAAATTTTTAATTAACAATGCTAAAGAATAAATTATTGTGATCAGCCTTTAGTGACAATTATAAACATTAATTAAACAGGAAAATATATTCCTTGTAATTAATAATCGGATTATAACGTAGGGTGATTCAAAACTATACGGCAATCTCTTGGAATCTCGTTCTATAGCTAAAAATAAGAAAAAAAGTTCATATAAACATATGCCTGAAAACGCTTGCGAGTTACAGCTAGCGAAAAATTTCACCTAGGACTCTGTACCCTAGGTGAAGTAAGACCGTATACAAATGTTAAAGGTAGTTACAAAGATACAAATACGAATGTTTCTTATGTTTTTTAATCTGAAAAATTGAATAAAATTGGTTGCAAAGCTGTAAATGGAATACTTTCAGAGATATCTTACATAAAACACAAGAATTGGTGCAAAGAAATAACACATTTTTGTGTTTAACGTAAGATTACTTCCATAAATGGTAATTAAAAGTGTATTTTTTCTTAAATAAATTTGTAGAAAATTTAATTCTGAAAAGATTCATGTGAATTACTCAGGAAAAAAATGAATAATAGATATTGAAATTTTGCTTTATTTAAAATCAAAACAGACGCACATAAAACGCACATTCTTAACTGCATAACATATTAGGTTGGGAGTAACAGCTGATCATTATCAGCTGTTACTCCCAACCTATATATTAGTTAATATTTTATGCAGTTAAAAATGTGCGATTTATGTGCGTGAATCCTGAATCCTGGTTGAGAGGGCTAAGAAGCCCTACGATGGCGACATCGTGTTAAGGAACACCTGGTCGCTCGGGGAACAATATAACAGAATAATTGCAACCTCAAGAAATTTAGGGGGAATTTTATAGTTTAAATAGGAAATAGGATTCTGGTTCGTGGGACATTGGAACTGGGACTTGAAAGGAGGTAATTTATTTTTAGAAGTTATTTGTGGAAAATTTAAATTAAGGGGCAAGTGGGTTTAAAAGCGGCTCTTTTATTTTATTTTATTTTTCAGTGGCCTTTTTTCAGTTTTGTGGTAGGCCTATTATCTTGGTGAGGGGAAGGCATGCATTTTACTGAACGTGGACTAAAGGTATAATTTAAGGTAGGGGTTAGTTTATGATTTCAGGGGAGACGGAAAGGGTAGAGTTTGGCATAATCACCGGCCTTTTTATCTGCTGAGTGTTTATTAATTTAAAATGGCGGCTCTTTTCACCGTAGTGGAGTGATTATGCATAGGAACATGGGGACAACTACCAACTGGGGGGAGTGAGTCATACAAGTAGGAGGGGCATGGGCAAATAAGAGGAATACAGGGCAGAATAAAAATGTGGCAACTCTAAATTTTGTTAAGTGGGTCATACTAAAATTTAGATAAAGTCGTGGAATGGTAATGGGATAGAGACTTCAGGTGGGTGTGGGCGTCGGTACAAGTCCTGAATGATCTGGGGTCCGTCAGTTTTCCCAGCGTTGTGTAGCCGTTTCGAGGTATTGTAAATAAAGTCCTCCATAGAAGGGAAGAGAAGGTGTTCGTGTATGATGCGATTGGATATAAGATAGTGGAACTGTGTGATGCACCGGAGGACTTTGTTCTGGTATGCTGAAGTACGTTTTTTGTTGAACTTGGAGAGAAAGGGCCACCATACCGGTGACCCGTACAAAAGGAAAGGACGTAGGATAGAGGAGTACATCAGAAGTTTCAGTTTTGAGGAGTATGCAGGAGAGAGGAACAAAGGGATGAGTAAAGCGAACAAGGCCCTACCCTTGCTAAGCTTGCTGTTAATGTGCTGTCGAAGTGTCAATCGTTTATCTAGGTCAACCCCTAGATATTTCACGCTGTTCTGCCATGGGAGGAGTTCCCCTTCCAATCGTAGAGGCGGAGGAACATTGCGTTTTAGTGTAAAGTGGATTGCTTCGCATTTTGTGGGGTTAAGTGATAGTCTCCAGACACGACACCAGCTAGTGATGTCTAGAAGCTGAGTTTGAAGCGCGCGGCAATTGAGGCGGAGGCATCTGCCGTGACGGTACAGAATAGCATCATCGGCAAACAGTCCGTATTGGATTGAATCACGGACAGGAAAATCGAAGGTGTACATAAGATAGAGGATGGGCCCAAGGACCGAGCCCTGAGATACACCCGCGGACGAAGGGGTGAGTGGGGACATGGCCATGTGGAACTGAGGAATAGTGACAGAGACCTGGAATTGTCTTCCAGTAAGATAGGAATGGAGTAATCGGACAGTTGAGGGGGGAAAGAATTGTGCCAGTTTGTAAAGGAGGCCCATATGCCAGACGCGGTCAAATGCAGCCCGAAAATCAAGCAGTACAGCCGTCGTGTCACAGTAAGAATTTCTGGCATCCACAAGTGCCGTGATGATGCGGAGGAGTTGGGTAGTTGTGGAGTGTCCTTGACGAAAACCAAATTGCTCGGGGGGAAGAACAGATTCAACAACAGGTCGCAGGCGCGGGAGAAGAAGCCTTTCGAATAATTTTGACAGGATCGGCAAAAGGGAAATTGGTCTATAACTTTCGGGATCAGTCGGACGTTTGTGGGGTTTCAGAATAGTAATGAATTTGGAAACCTTCCACGAAGAGGGGAAATGTTGCAGCGCCAACACTGCATTGAAAATTGTCAAAAGATGAAGCTTTAGGTCTGGCGGGGAATTCAGGATGGCGTATCCAGAGACATTATCAGGACCAGGGGCCTTACGCGGATTAATCGAGGAAATTACAGAGGTGACATCATCCTCCGTGAAGGGCTGTAAGTTACAGGGCGTAGGGTCAGAGAGCGTTGAGTTGACTTCATCATGAATGAGTTCATCCTGGTCATGATGAACGGGTGGAGGGGCAACAAAATGTCGTTCAAAATGCGAAGCGAAAGTGTCAGCAATCGCCTGCGGAGAATATGTCAAACCATTAGGTGTCATCAGAGGATGCGACTTCCTCTGGGTCGACAACAAACGACGTGTAGCCTCCCATGGTCTTCCGTCATCCGCTACTCGATGAAGGTAGTCCTCCCACTTACTACACCGGTGACCATCGAGTAGCAGTTTACACCTAGCAGCGGCACCGTTGAACAGATCCCGATGATGTGGATCTCTGGTGCGCTGCCAGAGCCTTCGAAAGCGACGCCTATCGGCGATTGCTGCTTTGATAGGAGCTGGAAGTGATGACCTAGTGCGAGGCGGGCGTGGGTGCGAGTTCTGGGCAATGGAATCGGAAAGTATCGAAGTGAGGGAATCAAGATGGGACTCAAGCTCAGTTACAGTGGTAATAGTAGGGGGTTCAGGTGGAATTAGGGAGGCAACTGAGTCATAGAAAGAACGCCAGCAGACCTTCAGAGAAGGAGGCGGGACAGGGATACGAGCAGTCGAGGACGTGAAAGTAAACAGAACTGGATAGTGATCAGAATTCAATTCAGGTAATACATCGATGTCTGGGACGGAGGCAAGATCGAGAGAAATAGCGTAATCAAGGATATCAGGAAGTTGATAGGTGAATGGGGGCACCCTTGTGCGTCTTTTTTGATTTTAAATAAAGCGAAATTTCAATATCTATTATTCATTTTTTTCCTGAGTAATTCACATGAATCTTTTCAGAATTAAATTTTCTACAAATTTATTTAAGAAAAAATACACCTTTATTTAACATTTATGGAAGTAATCTTACGTTAAACACAAAAATGTGTTATTTCTTTGCACCAATTCTTGTGTTTTATGTAAGATATCTCTGAAAGTATTCCATTTACAGCTCTGCAACCAATTTTATTCAATTTTTCAGATTAAAAAACATAAGAAACATTCGTATTTGTATCTTTGTAACTACCTTTAACATTTGTATACGGTCTTACTTCACCGAGGGTACAGAGTTCTAGGTGAAATTTTTCGCTAGCTGTAACTCGCTAACTAAGCGTTTTCAGGTATATGTTTATATGAAATTTTTTTTCTTATTTTTAGCTATATAATGAGATTCCAAGAGATTGTCGTAAAGTTTTGAATCACTCTGTATAATTCATAATAACAAAAGTAGAATTGCTCAAGCTAGAAAAGCCTTTGAAACGAAAAACAGCATACTGACTACAAACATTGATTTACATATTAGGAAAATTTTCTTAAAACACTGTGTTTGGAGAGTAGCATTATGCGGAAGTGAAACATGGGTGATAGGGGCTGTAGAAAGGAAGAGGATAGAAGCCTTTCAAATGTGGTGTTATAGGAAAATGTTAAAGATTAGGTGGGTGGACAAGATAAGTAATTTAGAGGTTCTTAGGCGAGTGGATGAAAAAAGAAGTATATGGAAGGATCTTACCAGAAGAAGGGATAGGCTAGTGGGGCGTATCTTAAGACATCCAGGTCTATCAATAATGGAGGGTAATATTGAGGGAGTGAATTTTAGGGGGAGGCAAAGGTTAGAATATATAAAGCAAATTACAAAAGATGTAGGATGTTACAGTTTTTTAGATATGAAACGAATTGCGCAATATAGAATAGCTTGGAGAACTGCATAAAACCAGTCGAGTGACTGATGAAAAACAAAATTGAATTCAGTAATCATAAAATATCATAAAAATAAAGTAGTAATATTGAAGTGTTAGTATTTGAACAATTATGTTTGGCTTTAACAATTTTGCTCATATGTTTTCTAGTATGATGTAAAAAAGCACAAAATTAAAAATTTAGTATGAAGTATTTTTTAATAATTAACACTATTATAGTTACTATATAATATTACAGTTCGTTTGAATTTTTGTTTTGTAGTTTAGCTATTATTAAAAAACATGTATTTTTAAAAATGTTTTTAATTAAAATTGGTCTAAACGAGAAACCATTAAATGTTTGTTAAAATATGTTTAAAATAAAATGCACAAATGATAGTTTATTCATCAATGTTCTATTACTTAGCACTAACACATGTAACTTAACTTACTACTTATCGCACTGTTCAGTGCTCTTCATAACATCACTGTGCACTGTTACACTGGTTCAAAGGGCTTTATAATCATGAGCCTTCGAGGCACATTTCCGTTGTCGAGAAGTAGAATTACCTCAGGATTGATGTGAGCATTAGGACGACCTTCATGTTTGACAGCATATATTTTTGTTTCAATGGACACAATAAGATGTAATACGGTATGCAAAGAGATGTAAAATGATGTCATAAGTATTGCTTTCATCAACTAATACTACTGAAACATTGAAAAATCTAGAAATGGTTGAAATAATGGATTCTTCATCGTAAGCATATTGTGACACTTATTGCTAAGGTCCGTTTTGGGATCTAGGTTATTAAATAATTAATACACTAAAGTTTACAATTACAAAGGTTTATTACACTAAAAGGTTACAAAATAAATAATTAAACTAATTATAACTAAGAAATACAATAAATGATTTAATAATTCACTTAAAATAGATAATTAACAGTAAATAACTTACAATCACTTTTATAGATTACACAACATACAAAACACAGAAACTGAATTCACATTAACTTTTCAATACACTCACAAAAAGATTTTACACAATACGCACACAACAAAGGCAGTATAACAATCTTACTCTCGGATACGTAATCTGTTTACGCACCTCGAATAATCGCACGGCAAAGATCACACGAATACTGACTGGACCGCGCTCGGGGGTCTCCTTTTATAATCATTCACAAAGATCGTTCCAGAACAAAGTAGTGAAATCTACTCAAGTACAAAAATAACTCTTTATTTATGAATGCTAGAAAAATCTTGTTAATAGGTCAACAAAAAGTCTTTTGTAAATAGAAAACGTAAACAACCTGCCTCCCTCATAATAGCTGTACACAATACCTAAACTTTATGATAGTTATTACAACCCTTATGAATGAATAGACACACTTTTATGGTTACAACTGTCATTTACAAAACTGGTCTTATTGTGTATTGTTATTTTATTATGTCTTAACTATTTTTATGAATGGAATTCTGGAACATTCGTGTCTTTTCTTGGATCTTGTTACAATATATTTTATAAGCTGGGGTGTTTTGAATAAGGATAGTGAATGGTGATGAATGAGATTTTTTAAATTAGAGTTCTAGGAAATCGAAACTGGTATAAACGTTTGTTTTTATTTTGATTTATTCTACAATGTTTCACAATAGTGACGAGTTTATTAGAAGGAACTTGATTGTATGATAAACTATTAGACTGCAGGTATAAAAATAGTTAGCGCCTTTGAAGGCGGACAGTTATACTTAATTTCTGAATGAAAGTGTGTCGGGCCGTTCGAAATAGTATCGTTACGGGATCAGTTCTGTGTTACGTTAATAGTGCTTACAACAAGTGGTTTTGGACAGATAAATCAAATTTTTTGATTCCTAAAGGACAATTTCTTATTACAAGTCAAGTTTAGTCCGAGTGTAAGATTTTAATTAATTTAATCAGATTTTATCTGTTAGAAGGCTAAGTTTAACAATTAATTGTTTTTATTAATTTTGTCAATAAATTGTTTTTATATATAAGTTTAAGGAAGTCTAATTATTTTTACTATAGCCAGATCTAAAACGAACCTAGGTTTAGGTATGACATTACGTCTTGGCACTGTAAGTTCTTACAGGATCTGTATAGTGTTATAGTGTTTATTGTGGAATGATTAGGAAGTAAGCTGTACAGTCGATAACATACGACTTAACACAGTCAACATTGACTCAACATTCGATATTAAAGAATTGGAGGTAAATTATTTTATGACTCAGCTAATTTTATACTGAAATGGTTACGGGTCTAATCGATTAGTGATTTTGATGTTATTGACGTACAAAATGCCTCAGTGGGCATTGCAATCAATTTGATAGAATGATGGGATCATTGTCTACAAGACAATGTATTCCCTGAAAACAAAATTTGAGTAACTGTCGCCTCCGTGGCCCAGTGGTTAACGTGCTACGCTAAAAAGCGGAGGTTTCGGGTTTGGTTTCCGACTAGGTTTTGAAAAATTATTGCACGTTCACACCTACCGTTCCTTAACCCAAAATATTCACTAATGACCAAGAAGATGATACAACTTTAAAAAAAAATTAGTAACGTTATTTGCTTTTAGGCCTAGTTTTATTATATAGCCTAATAATTACCTATATAAATAAATATCATAATATAATAAATTTTTGCCTTTTTTAATAAAGAAAAATCAAGAGTTGTTATGCTATTAATCAGAAACCATTTGTAAGTACTTATCAGTAATATAAACTAAATTAAGGGCATAAATTAAATATGAAAGTATTTTCCCTAGTTAATTGCAGTACGTGGTTAATTTAAAATTATCTTATGCGATTCGCGTTGCGTGCGTGGTTTTTACACTTACTGAATGTCAGAGAGCTAGTAAATGACAGTGTAAGTTTAGGTGTATTACCAATCTTTTAAATCTGATCTTACGCTTTGTGAATTAATTCATTCAAATTGTGTCGGCTAACAACTGCAGTTACACGCAAATTTTACCGTACACCGAATACAATGTTTCGGTGCCTTATTTACTATTTTAAATTTTAAATGATCATAAATTCTTTTGAAAATATTTAGAAGAGCTTGTAAGCCTACTTTTAAATTCAGTTACATGTTTAGTCTTTTTAAAATCTATTTTTTAAGTCTATTCAGGTAAAAGTTTAATAAAAGTTGGTTTTCATCGTTGTTTGAGATTGATGAAACCTAATATTTAAAAAACTAAATCCCATCCAATGTAAGCAGACATGTGGGTTACACTGAACATGACCTGAGACGGAACCGAATCGGAGTCCATAATTTTCTACGCCGAATTGAATCGAATGATATCATTTCTATAATGATCAAACTATTTGGTTGAGTGTACCAATATTAATCTATAAAAATTTCTACAACCATATTTTATTTATTTTCTCTTGGTTTACTATTTGGTTTGAGTGTTTTATGGCTTGCGTTGACAAAATTCTGTGACAGGGTGACAGCGTAACAGATGTTATCTGTGCGCCGACTCTGTGGCTCTGACAACTAAGGTAGAAGGGGGAGCTGTCGCTGATTCACACATCGTCATGTTGATTTGTATATTTTCATTTCTGTACGTACTCCCACGCCCGCACATCCAGTTCACATCTTTCCCAACGCTCACTTATTTATGATATTGTGCTACAGAATCGGTAATAAATCTATTTGAAATACGTAATACCTTCGGCACTGATATTTTTCACTTATTGAATACAATACATACCGGTTACGCAAAACATAACGTTAGTAATATATACCAGTTGTTATGTCAAAGATGTCCTGGTTAGGTATTTTATTCAGATCGTAATCATCAAAAAGATTTTTTTGCGCAAAATGTTATATTCCGTTTTATTTGCTGTTTATTGATGTATTAGTATTTGTTTTAACGTCCAACGAATGAACTGCTATTGATGTATTTAAATTTGAATAATCGTTATATCCTATTTTACTTTATTATTAACATTATTCTATTTAGTAATCTCAATGTTAAAGCTTAATATAAAAGCAATTCTATTGTATAACAAAACAATCTGATTTGAATACGTTTACTAATAAATAATATTGTATATCATGTAAACATTTTATTGTGTTCAAATTCTTTTATTAATTCAAATTTAATCGCCAAAGAGCTGGAACAGATGTATTTAGTCCCAACAATTACAAACGGAATTGACATCTAAGAATTAATTTGGTTATTTATATAATGAGAATTCGATTTAATTAAAACATTTTATAAATTAAGCATTCTTTTATAAATTATTTGATAAACAATATGAAAAATTCATTTTTTATTTAATAGATTCTGTATAATTATATTTTACCACTTTCCATACATTCTAGTTACAAATATATTATGAAATCGACCTCAAATTTAGATAGATGAATACATTAACGGTCATATAAAGGAGAACAACGGTTCTATTCTACCGATTGAAAATAACGCTGCCAACGCTTTTACAAGCTTTTAAAAATGAAAACTAGTTTAAAGGAAAAAATATTAATTTTCGTAAAATAATTTTCTTTTTTTTGCTTTTATTTGTTATCGGGAACTATACATTATTGACGACTACCCAATTTGATCGCTGTATTTTTGAAGTAAATTAGACATGAGTTTGAACTGGGACTCCCAGTAGAGTTTGTTCATGGATGGCTGTCAGCTGGTCACCATACAAAGTCACTTGCCCAACCGGTGTTATTTAACAAATAATAGCAACTTTCTACTACCTGACTGACTGGGCTGACCCGGAGGCCTACTTTTCTTAATTTATAGATCTAACGTGTTTGATTGTTTGATGTTGAACTAAAAATTTTTGGATCCAATAGAATTCATGATTGTTGTCCTAAACATACGGCAACAGCCGAAAAGATGGTTTGAACCTCCAGACGTTTTACTTCTTAAATAAAACGAGGAGTGAGTTGGTTTACAATTGCCTTCTTCACTGAGTTGAAAAGTGTGCTAATCACCATGACAGATCCTCCGGAAAGCACCTACTTTCCGTCCAGCAGATGAAACCTTCAATTCATTTATCACGGGGTCTTGCTGTATAGGGAAATCTATTACTTTCAGAGGAGTTAACTGTGACTAACGTCTTATACACCTCTACCTGTTCTTCTGTTCTTAAATAGTTCAGTCATATAATTGGCTGACTATGTGATAAGAAACAGAACTATTTTTTTATAACCCTGGAACTGGCAGATCGAGTGCAATTAACTTACCACTCCACCTGCCTGTTATGGGCACAATTTAAGATTATATTACCATAAATAATGCTTGTTTTATTTAACATAGTATGTAGTTCTAGTTAAGGTTTGAATTCTTAAACCCTTTTTTATTACATTTATCACTGATTCCTGTTAACGGTTGAATCAAAACTCTCATAATAAGAATAACGATCATATATTTCCTTCATAATGTAACAAATAAAATAAATAATACATTTTATACTCATTTTGAATGTTATTGCCTCGAAGAATAATGCAGTATTAGAATATAGGACTCGAAAAGTGTAATTTGGGTCCAATGGAAGTTTGCCAAGCATTGTGGCCAACTGGAGCAATTCAGTTATGTGCCAACTCTTATACAATAATAGTATCTACTGGCGTGGTAGATGAGTGATAAGTATGAAGCTACTTCTACTTAGTTTGTTATACTTGATGTCTGGAAATTCTCATGTAATGTTTATTATCTTTACGTATTAATGTAGACTGCGGCAAAGTAGTACAACACTATAGTCCCTGTTAATTCAATAGGCGGGTAAATGTATTTTTAATAGACTCAAGCTGCCTCTGGTACCTTATTCAAGCATCTTTGAGCTTTTCTTTGGGAGTATTTATGCATAATTTTCTATGTAAGTACGTCCTCTTAAATGTTTTTTTTTTCACTTAGTTCTATTACCAATACTTTATTTTCTTGTCAACCGAAAAATAATACTTTTATTTAAGATTTAAAACCATAAATTTCTTTAAATTAATGTTATTTTTAATTAAATATAAATTCTATAAAAATTTCAATGTGAAATAAGGACCTCAAAATTGTCAATCTCAATTACCCGTTTTGTCTGTGAAGCCAACCTTGATGCCTAACCTATCGCCACCACCGAATTTATATTTATCAATTTCACCTACTCATAAAATATTATTTTTATCTTCATCGGAATAATATTTTAATAAACAAACTCACATCGTTGAGTATATAATCAGTTTTCAACCGTTGTATTCACGCTTACTCCCCATGATGACATTTAAACAAATAACACGTGGATGGAATTCACGGTCACATTATCATCGATTCCTAATACGACGAGAGTGAAACTGTCAACGATGTAACAGGAAAGACTAATAGTAACATTCCTACTAGTCATACTAAAAGTTAACGTGTGAAATTTTATTTATTTGTTTTACAGGTTTCTAAATCGGACGTTCACAATAACTTATCGAAAACACCTAAAAATGCGAATAGTTTGGCAAGATATCTTGTCAAAAAAACTGATGGGGTTAATACAGACAGAATGTCATGTGTAGTGGCACTTTTCTAGATACAGCGTAACTAGCAGTTTGGCAATGTTCATCCGACTATTGATAGTCTATTATAAATCCTATAATCGTTATACCAGTGCTATGAACCACATAGTAAAAAATAAATTGTACTTAAGATATCGTTCTAGGTTCGCCGAAATTTTTGCAAATAAACGGTTGAATATGTTTTTAGGGGACACGGAAAGAAAAAATATTAAAAACATAAATTTTTGGTTTTTATTTTCATATTGAAATTCAGATTTTTCTGAATACAGTGATTAGAAGTAATTTAGTGGCCAAAAGGAATTTATAAATGTGGCTTCATACAATCGGGGTAACATTTCTAAGTGTCTCATACTAAGACATGTTGGAATAAAACCAGAGTGTTATACAAACAATACGATGAAGCAACTTGATAATGAGCGTATGCGGGAAGCAAACAGTTATATATCAACAAAAATCAGCGACAAGCTTGAAGGCAAAGAAGATTGAAAAGAAAAATACTTGAAGATGCAGAAGAAGAATCTGACTATGCAACAAGAATGCTCTAAAGAAGATAACTTTTTGGATTATAGTCGCTTTTAGAAAATTAATTTTTTTCTACATAATGCACCTTTCCTGAAAACCTATGTGGTGAATTCATATAAAATTTCGCAGGGTTGTTAAACTGACAAGGGGCTTTACTTTAACACATGGATTTCTTCATATTTGGTATCGAAGAAATTCTAGAAAATATTTTTTTACTAAATTCGAGAAATTTAATGAAAAAAATTCAATATTGTTTTCTCAGTGATGAGTCGGTATTTCACCAATCCAGAATGTTAAAGTATTGTAGACAGTTCAAAAATTACATAGTGAACATTTCAAGGCGATCGTTTAAATAGTTTTTTTAGAAAAAGTGCAAAACCTTAACATGGTGAGATATATACTTTTCGGGTCCCCTTAAGTAATCATAATCCAAGATCACTTATATCTTAATAATTCTTTGTATCACTATATTATTGCTAAATCATTAATTTTTGTGCCTCTTATAAAAAACACAATTTTTTATCGATCACTGTTCATATTAATGAGTGAAGTACTATATTATAATTACGATTAGCATTTTTTGTTATAATAATTTCTCATTCCCTACATAAATTTGTGATTAAAATAAATTTTTTTTAAAGGGGCCTCCAATTTAATCATTAATTTAGTGAATTTACATCATGTAGTAGAAGTAGTACACAGTAGTGAAGTTCTACAAGGTAATTGAAGCCCCAGTCCTTCTTTATGGAAGTGAGTCATGGGTTACCCCAAAACGCCAAGAAAGTAGGATCCAAGCAGCTGAAATGAGGTTTTTAAGAAGGGTGAAGGGCTGCTCGAGGCTGAATCTAATGCATAACGAGGAACTTAGATCCGAGTTGGGTGTATTTAGCTTGAATGAAAAAGCGGAGGTGTACCGGAATCAATGAAGGCAACATTTGGAACGGATGCCAGAAGAGGGAATACCTTTAAAAGTGACGGAATATGTTCCAGTTGGAAGAAGGGAGGTGGGAAGACCTCGAAGAAGATGACAGTAGTCGAGATGTACGGGTTGGAATGTCTCGTGTTTGTGTAGATGTACAGGATGGTTTCTGAGTTCGGAACAGGCTTTTGCATAATCCTTAGTAATAATAACAAGAAGAAGAAAATCGAGTAGAAGTTTACTGTTAGAAGTTGCGTTCTACCGGCTGCATAAATGCCTTAAAATGCATAAAAAAATTTTTAAAAGCTTAAATGCATAAAAGTCAGACGAAAATAAACTTCTGTCTTTCTTGAAATTAAAACCAAAAATAAAGATGGCTTAATAAAAAGTTGCTTCATAGAAAATAAATATTTAACATAATTTCATACTTCCATTGTATGTCATGACAATTACAGGAATTGGTAGTTTTTACGTCCAGAGCGGAAAAACTGTGACTTTTACCGAAATATACGAATATATAAAAATTTGAAATACCCATATAGTAAATTAATTGGCGTCTACTGGTAATTCCCTTTTTTAAAACAAGCTGAAAATACTAGAATTTTTAGAGAATATGCTAAATCACAGTAAAAGAAGAAATAAAAAAAGAAAGTGAATTATAATTTTTTTAAATGTTCATTAAATTGAAATTAAAAGTAGGGCTTAGTGAAACGACAGAGTAATTAGAGATGCTAGCACAACATAGAGATTACATGTGCACGTGACGCAGATAAAATGACCTATTATTATAACCACTGCATACTTATTTGGGTCTGCCTTAAAAAATTAAACACAATCTTGCTCTATTCATTTATTTTTTGAATAATCTACACAGCGTTCTGAAAGTCTGAAGAGGACATTTTGATTTATTGAAAATAACATCAGAGTTTAATGTTTTACAGACGTTATTTAATCTAATTTTAAGTTTAAATTTGTATAATTTTATTTATAGTTCTACTCTCTTCACAACAAACTATTTTTTATTTGTGTTGCCTACTTATTTATTTCTGCATATCATTCTAACAATCATTTGTAACTTTCGATTGTACTTTATTTTACATCAATGATTAAAAATGAAGAAGAAATATACGAATTATAGAAATATACAGAAGTAGGAAAGGACTAACAGAATAAACTGGTCTTTTTAACATCTCCAATAAGTTATGTGATTTCTACTATACTTATTGACTTGTATAACACTTGCTGAATTTACAAAATAAAGTTTGTACATCCGTTTAGGGTCTTAAAGATCCTCTACCGGTGTGAAGAGCATTTTTCTACTATGAGAAAAGTACTTTCGACATAAGAATTTATTACAATGACTGGAGGTTATTTACTTGTTCACAACATAATCTAGTAATTTTGGAAATAGGTAGAATATTATTACTCTGAGTTACATAAACACTAACCGACTGCTCTGTGAAAATGTTTTCTACTTAACAGGCAACTATTATTTTATCATTAAGTAATATCAATTAAAATTAATAAGTAAAGCTATGTAAAAGAAATGATAGCGTTCAAAGAAAGGCAAATATCATTAAAATACTTCTGAAGAAAATAATTACGTTTTTGTAATTAATTACAACTACTTAGTACAGCTAAAGAGATTTGTTTTATAAAAGATGTACTTTAATTACAGGAAACTGATGCATTGATATTAATTATTATTAAAGTTGGTTTTCCATTAAAATAACAAAATTTTAATAATAAAGTTTGTTCCATTCGTAAATAATTATAATATTCTGGTTATTTAGAAGTACTCATTAAATTATCTTTTATTCATAAACTTTTTAAACTATTTGTTAAAAATGGAAACTTTAAATTAAAGTTAAGCTGATTTTATAAAACGTGCAATAATTCAATTATGGTTCAGCTCTACAGCGCTAGAAAACAAATTTCCATTTTCAAGTAAGTTCCTTTTAAACAGTTTCAGTACAATATAAATGCAATGGTAATTTTTTAGTACTAAGTCACACAAAAGTGACTATTCAATTATATCTCGAAAATAATTACAGTCGGTGAACTTTTTACTCAATGTTGAACATGTTGTGTTTTCTATAAGTGGAACGAATAGTCAGAATCACTAGTTAATCCAAGGAAAGATCAAAACTTGATTCGATTTTGATGTATGAATCTGAATTTTTGTTGGTTACAAAAATCCAACAGGTCCAGTGATCTGTTATTATCTGTTGGCTAATAAGTTGGCTCTCCTGTTGATAGTTAAGACAAATGTTCTGCAATCACTTTAGGCAGTCTTTCACCGTCTGCATTAGCAGTAATTGCAGAACAGTCGGACGTTAAACCCCCCCCCCCCAAAAAAAAAGAAAAAAAAATAGGCAGTACCCGCCCCTTAGATGATTTGGAACCACAAGGCTTACTTTTTGCATTAAAATCCGCTCCTGCGAAAAAAGTCTGCCTAAATTCTTAAAATAAATTTTTACGTACTCTTTCCTATATGAATATATAGAAAGAATACGAAAATTTTCATCAAAATCAGTCAACCGGAAGTAGTAGTTTACTAGTGTAATTTTCCACATTTTTGCGATTTTCTCAAAAACAGCTTCTACGATTTTAAAAACTCCTCATTTACTACATTTTTTATGCTCTGTAAGATAGGGTAGTGCCATGTCTACTGAAACTCTTGAGGTGGCTGTGCATTCGTAGAAAAAAATGTTCATTTTAAGATTGCGGCTTTAATATGCATTTCAGCGCAAAAATGTATAATAAAATTTGTAGAAAATGTAAAAACTTACAACTTTTATTTCAATTTTTTTATAACGCTTAGGTTAGCGATAATTAGCGATTTTCTGTTTTTTCACGAAAAATAAGATTTTTTAAGATTTCAGCCTTAGTATGCATTTTCCCTGACCATTACAGACTGATAACAGGGGGTTTGACATGGTGTCAAATTATTTAGACTCAATCTGTTCGTTGTAGGGCTAAAATAAATAGTTCTGTTTCTTATCACATGGTCAGCTAATTAAATGACTGAATCATTTCAGAACAGAAGAAGTAGAGGTGTAAAAGACACTAACCAGAGTTATCTCCTCTGAAAGTAATGAATTTCATTATACACCCAGACCCTGTGATGAATGAAGTGAAGGTGTCATTTGCAAAGTGGAAAATATGTGCTTTTCAGAGGCTCCGGCATGGTGATAAGCGTACTTTTCCATTCAGTAAGGAAGACATGGTAAACCACCTCACTCCTCGTTTTACTTAGTAAAACCTCTACGGGTTCAAACCAGCTTTTCGGCTGATGACCTAAACAACATGCATTTAACGACAAAATTGTATATAATAAAATTTATAGAAAATTAAAAGATTTACAACTTTTATTTAGAGTAATTTTCTTTACAGAGCCTAGTTTAGCGTGAAAGAGTAATTTTTTGTATTTTTAAGCCAAACTGAGGTTGATTTTCATTTTGCGTTTTTCACTCATGCTTAAAATTAGGTTATGTTTTTTGAGATTAGTTTTTTTTGTTTATTTCTAATGTTAGGTTATATTGGTAAATTTTTGCACTGGCAAGAGAAAGTCGTGTGAGTGTTTCACACCAGATTTTTCAAATAATTTTCTGTTACTGTACATATATCTAGGCGGAAAATATGTTGCTAAAATGTTTGTCGCTTGAAATTTTTGTCTGTTGAGTGGGGCTGAGTAATGAGTTAAAGAACTTCTAATTTTTATCGCAGAATCTCCATGGGCCATTCCATGTGCCACGTTGGTATTATATACGGTGTATCCTAGCATTCGGAACAAGTTAAGTTAAGTGAAATGACTTACAGAAATTAAAAATATGTCTAAAATTGGATTTTGATGTATGATTTGACTTTTTGGGTAAGGTGAGCTAAGCACTCTAATTATTATTAATTTTGTCTGCCCTGCTTTGGACAGAAAATATTCTGATATTAAAACCGGAAAAAACTATAAGTTGTTGACAAATATATCCCATTTACTGTTACTTCTAGTGATTTTCTCCAATGCAGTAAACGTTTTGGAATGTTGTAATCTAAATTAATATAACTTGTGTTGTAAGTATGGAAATTTTATATTCGTAGAAGAAATGGAGCCAAACGAATCAAGAATTAGGTTGTCGAATGTAGTAGTGGAGAATGGTGAGGCGTAAATATTACTGGATTTAAAGAAGTGTTAGACGACATTTAGAGCATTGGAGATATCAAGACTAAGAAGTTAGTCAATAAACTTGGCAGCAAGAAATTAAAACTGAAATATTACAAGAAAATTATACTAGAATATTTTGGCATAGTGTACTTATTTACCATCCCAACCTTGGAGCTGAGGAAATTAGAAGAATATGTTTCAGTAAGACCATTGAAGAACACCTTAAATGGTTTAAATGAAGAGATTTATAATAAGATGGTTTATAATAAGATTAAAGTGAAAGTACAAGAATTAATTTTTAGAGGATTGATAAATTTTGAGATAAAAGTTAAATAAAATGGAAAACAAAAGATGTGGGAAAATGAGGAAATTTTAAACTTTAACGTGAAAACATGTCAATATTCTGTACAAACCCAGACACATCATGAACACACAATTACACCCAGTACTTCAATCCAGAACACGGGATGAACCCATATTATTATTTCAAAAGATTTTGGTAGTAACCTTGTTTAATGAGGCGTCTGATTAAATCTTAAGGAATGCATATTACTTGAACCTTGCTACCTGGTTGAACCTTACGAACTTTAACTGCTAAATAACACCTGGTTATTTATTGGATATGTTGAGCCAGCAAGTTGACAATCCGAACAAAACCCAATTAAACATAAACTCAACATCCAACACACATTGTAGTTGCGTTGTTTATTCTCTACCACTTATGTATAAATAATCTTACTAAATATCCATTATCATCCTATCCATACCACACAAGAGCATGTATGTGTAATAATGATACAAAATGTATTAAGTACACAAGTTGTGATTGCGTATTATGTAAAGATAATAGAACTTTTGGGAAAAAAATAAAAGTCGATTTTCTCTTCTTCTTATTCTTCCAATTCTGGATACAGTCCTTCTTTAAATTCCTCCTTGTTTCTCTATCGTGATTCTTTCCCGTCTTTTATTTCCCAGTTATCTCTCTGACATCATCCACTCACCTCGTCTACAGTTTTCCATCTCTGCTGGTTTCAAGAGGTCTTCAATGCATTACTCTGTGTGTCCATCCATCACTGCTCTACCTCACCACATGTCCTACTTATCTCCTTTTGAGATATGTGATACGTTCAGTGGTTTCAATTACCTTCGTTTTGTCTCGAATTACTTTGTTTCTCATTATGACTTGTAAAGAATTCCCGTACATAGTTCTTTCCATCATTCTGTGTTCAACTTTTTAGTCTGTCCACTACATTCTTTGCATGACCATGGCTTTCAGTTCATAGGTAAATACTTAAAGTAGGCCTACACAGTTGCCAAATACATTACGAATTAGATTCATGGATGTATTTTTATCTTTCAGTATAAAATTGAGTTAACCAAAGACAACCCATGGGAATTGAATTCTACGTGACACTTCAGCTGTTTCGTTTTCTTTACCG
This sequence comes from Catonia carolina, assembly GCA_035578175.1. NCBI lineage: Eukaryota > Metazoa > Arthropoda > Insecta > Hemiptera > Achilidae > Catonia > Catonia carolina. The sequence goes on along the minus strand of JAQMRL010000001.1, from coordinate 131,133,241 downwards.
ACTTTTATTGTATGTTCGAGATATACGTAGGTTAAATATTTTTCTTATACTGTATTATCGGTGGTATTTTTTCTAAAAATTACTTTTTCTTGAAACCAATAAATTGTAAAACAATGATAGCTACCAAAATAATAACTTATAGTGAATATCAGATGCATTAATTTGCTTGTCTATTTGGTTATACTGAATGAGAATATAAACCATTACTATACAAGGAAATTGAATTAACCCATATTCTACAAAATCCGATTAGTTACCATATGCAAGGCTTATATAATAAATTGTTATACATAAATAATTCTGCAAGTGAATCAACGAAAATACAGTACTGTTATCCCGACGTACTTAACACATTCTGCCAAAACGGATGATTAGGTCATTTCGTTGAAGGAGTCTGGACTATATATTATAAACAGCATAATGCATTTTATATTTAAATCTGTTGATGAAGTCATATCTGTTTTGGAGTACATACCGTATATTTTAGTATCTTATAAATAAAGTTGAACGTCTGTAAATACCTGAAGTCGTTAATGTTTTGTACATGAGTTAAGCTTATATCTTTTTCAAAGTTTTGCCTGTGAGTTGTTTTAAGTAGGTAGTAGCTTAAGGTACCTCTAAATTAAGCTTTACGACATCTTTGCAGAGGGGAGACGAAGAATAATACCTTCGAAAAGCAAAAACACTTAGTAGATGTGTAGGGTTTACCTCAGTATTATAATGAACAAATACATTTTATATAAGGACCGTAGCTCGCAGTAACCGTTTTAGACGAGAGGCGTCAAGTTTTAATAAAAAATTCAGAATATCAATCTCTTATATTAACACGATATTAACTAATTTGATGACTAGGCAGGTGTCTAGGCTCAACGGACATAGTCTACATACTCAGTATTTATTATAAAAAATGCTGCCTACCCAGGCAGCAGAATACTGTCTACTGTTCAGGATTCATTTTCCAGCTACCGCCCGCCTGGAAGTAACTCTTGTTTAGCCGACCGGTTTGTAAAGCGTAACAAGTGTTACGCCACACAAACGTGGGTGGCGTAACAGGCTTCTATGTAATAGGTTCCGAGTTCAATTCCCGGTTAGACAAGCATTTTTCATCTTCATATCATCTCGAATCACATCACCTAAACGTAAGCAAAGGCTTCATCATGATCAATAAAAGAGAATTTATGTATCAATCTGGAAGTAATTTACTAAGATCCTATCAAAGTTTCCCTAAATCAATTGTTAACAGTCTACAAAGGTTGTTCCATTACTAAATTTTGCACAATTGGTACCTATATAAAATAGTTAATTTAAGAAATAAAACATACATCAGTTACGACTTTAAGAGTACATCTGAAACGTACGTCCTCCTAAGGTCTTTTCTCACTTACCTCTGACCACTTTAAGTGAAGGCCCTTTCTGCATTCTATGCAGTATCATAGCCCTATCATATCCCATCCCAGAATTTGATGTTACATATAATTTCTAATATTGTAACGTTTATTCCGGGTTATTTTAAGGATCTGGTTATGTACAAAGAATAAAACTTCCTTTATAAATTTACAACACATATTTATTAACAAATTAACTACTTACACATATTTACAGTTATAATCACTAGTAATATAAAATAACCACTTGACCTAATGATAGAGTAAATTGATTAAAAAATGTTTTTAAATTTCCAGACTTGGCCTTCGGGCCAGCCCAGTCAGTCAGCTGGTAGTAAGTCAAGTCGCTATTATTTGTTAAGTAACACCGGTTGGGCAAGCGACTTTGTATGGTGACCAGCTGACAGCCATCCATGAACAAACTCTACTGGGGGTCCCTGTTCAAACTCATGCCTTATTCACGTCAATAAAAATACAGCAAAAGCAGCGATCAAATTGGGTAGTTGTCAAAAATGTACAGTTCCCGATAACAAATAAAAGCTAAAAAAAAAATTTCCAGACTTAACTAAAAGAAGGTATGGACAATACAATGAAAAGAATAATTCATTCCTAACTTACAGTTATATTTTAAATAATAACAACAATAAATAGTACACCACTTGCCTGTCACTAAACGAAACTATTTCAATAGCGTAAAACCACAAAAAAGTAGAGGACACATTAAACGTATCTGGACGACGCTTATTAACACATAAAAATCATTCTGGTACAAAAAGTCATGCTAGCCCAAAATTTGTACCTTATAAATTAATAGCCAATGAACAAAATGTAGTTTTGACTAACCAGAGTATGCGTTAAAATAGCCTAAGTATTATTATAAAAAAACTTATTTAATTTATTGGTGTAAGTTATTTATTAATTTATTATTAACCCCCTCCCACTTGCTGCGATTTAAGGCTAATTAATATTAAAACGTTTAATTTCTCACAAAATTTTACTTAACAAAATCACGAACTGTTGAAAGCAAAATAACGACTGTAACAAATAAAACCAATTAGTACTGAACATGAAATTTGTTGACAACGGTACCTACCTAAGAATAACTGAATTGGTGTGAACAGAGAAAGTAAGTAAAATCTATTTTTCAAAAAAAGTTACAATCTCTTTGATTTTTGAAAAGGTTCCAAAACTCTTCGAAATGTGTGGAATGTGACGTTATTTTGTGCACAGCTAACCCGTAAATAATTTTCAAAAAAATTAAAAAAGGGAATAGTAAATGATAAAAAAAGTAATAATGAAGGAATGAGTAAATTGAGTATTGGATAAGCATATTGTAGGGTGGTACTTCAACGTACCTGATACCTGAGTGTATAATATAATATATTGTGATAATATCTAAAGGGAATTTGTGTTCGAGAATGTTTCAGGGGACCGAGATTTAAAAATTTCAACGTAAATAATAAGAGTGATGAATAGAGATTCAAAAGAATAGTTATAAGGGTCTTGTATAGTCAGGTAGGCTTGCCTATTGTTGTATGGGTTATGTGAAAGAGTGGGTACCTACTTAGATAATTGGCCTTTTTGTAACATCTTTTATTGTGTCTCCCTTTTATTTAATCTTAATTCATTTACAGTTTGTTAAGATTTGTCCAAAAGCCGTCAGAAGGATTTTGTAATTTCATCGTTATGTCGAAGATTTCTGTCCTTCTGGTAACTTCCACAGCATCATGTACATAAGGAGTCCCGAGTTCGGTCCTGGAGTGAGTATTTGCTCGATCTTCGACTAGTGTGTATTGCGTAGTGCTTAACATTTACGTTTGGAATAGACCAGCGTTACTGTGTGTTGTTTAACTTTATACCTGTATTTCTGTAAGTAGTATTTAGTAAATTGGTAAAGTTTATTTATTGTTATTAGTTATTATAATTAGTTAGTTATTTATTATAAGTAATTTAATTGTAATTTACTTGTAGATTTTAGTTTTATTTATTGTAATTTTTAGCTGTAATAAACACTTGTAATTTTAAACTTCAGTGTGTAAATTATTTAATTTACCCAGATCTCGAAACGGACCTTAGAGATAAGTGTCACAATATTGTACGTATACAGTAGATGATAAAATATAATAAAATTAATGTATAGAGGAAATGGAGGAACTACAACAAAAAAATAAATAAAAGATAACTTAATTTCACCAATCAAATATTTATTTCAAATTTAAAAATTACGTGATACCATATAACCTTTGTTATTTAGGAAGCTCTAAGCTTTTTAACAGTGAATCATTTTTTTTAATTGATTGGATGGTTTTTGAGAATAATATTACTTCTTTTATTACTGTAGATTGCATCAACGGTAGGAAATGTACTTAATTTTTAAACTTTCTAACCAATACTTTTAAAATTTATATTTCATCTCATCTATAATATATATTTTTATTTAATAATATAAGTTTTACAGACATCAATTTTATAAAGTTAATTATTATCGAAATTCAAAGCATCCGTGGGTGAATAGCTCAATAAACACAAAACTCAATGGAAATAAAAATAGGAATTAAAAAAAAATGAAATAAAATGTTATTAACTTTTTGTTTGAATCCGAATGGTTATTATGATTTTTAAACCTTAGTCCCATAAGTATACTTTTTTAGTTCTCTTTCAATAATATCCCTGGCGGGCATCTAAGTAATATCTATTCATTTATTACAATAAATACAATTTGTAATTTTTGATAGAGTCAAAATTGATATCAGTATTCGTTGTCCTTTCCTCCAGATAACAGGTGTACCAGATGATAGGGTACATTGTTCTATGCTATCAGCAGTACACAATAGAGCTTTCACAATAGGTGACGTCATTTGCTGCACACTGGTTGTAACCGAAGGGAGTACAAGGGCATCTGACAGAAATCAAAGGTGTTCCGTGACATTTTCATTTTGAGACATTGATTATATTTGGTGCTTGCATCTTACAACACTCATATCCCTGTTTATTAAATCTCTCTTTATTAATGTATTATTCTCTTTAGCAGAAGTATAATTCGTAATGTGGAGGATAATTAAATTATATTGGGATATGTCTAAAATTTAGTTAAGAAATATAACTATCATACTTTTTTTGAACAACTTCATTGGAAAATTGTATTATTTATTGATAGTATTAATCTCAAACTGAAAGAAAATTCTAGTATCTACACATACATACTTAAATAGGCAACACCAACTGAGATGTCTAGCTATACTTGTCAAAACTCATTTTTTTGTAATTTATTAAAAATATGCTTTTAGTTTTATTAACATGCTTTTTAGTTTTTGGCCGACCAAGTGGCACACTTAACGTACTATATCATAAAACAGAGGTTTTCGAATATGAGTCATAGGTCAGTGTCTGGAAAACTACTGTCGATACTGTAGCATAGACGACTATAGTATTGATGAACCAAATAATACATCGAACTGAATCTTCTTTCTTGTTCATTGGATTCACATTACATACGTTTTTGTTTCACATTACATTTTAATAACAGCACTGAAACGGAGCTGTATAGGTTATCCTTTTACTGACTTCCAGGATTCTAGACTGATGGCCTTCCAAACCTCCTCGTGAGCCAACTCAAAATTCTAAATAGAAACGGTATGGTTGTGACACGCATAAGCTCTTTTATACGCACCAGGTATTAATAGAAAAAATCCATAAATTATACAGATAAAAGGAGTTTGTGACAAAACATACTTTCATGAAATACAGTGTTATCTATTGATTTTGTATGTTCAGTTTTTATGAGTGTATTTTTTATTATTGAACAGTGGATGTTTGGGTCAACAGTATCAATCAGGCAGTACAAAACCGGTACAAAGATATTTAAATGCACTTAATCGGTTCGTTAAGCAATTTTCATAGTAACAAAATGACGGAGACAAAACAAAAGGACAAGATAACAAAATGGCAGGATGACGTTACAAAGAAAGCAAAATCAGAATACACAATGTTGTGGAATGTAAAATATTTTGAGAAAAAAAGAAATACAATTTTAAATGTATTTAAGTAAACTACAGTAATTGCGTAAAGTAAAACGTTCTTATAATTAAATGAAATAAACGTTACTACAGTTTGTTTACCAGGTGTAAAATATAACACACATTTGCTTAAAATAATTTTTTTTGTAATCCCTATTGTGTGTACGTTGCAATCTGTTCAATTCAGAACAATAAGCAACCCCATGACCCAATGAGATGAGGTGATGTGTATGACGTGTAAATTAGGTGTAGTCTTGTACATACTCAGGTTGACCATTCCTGAGAGAGTATGGTTAATTGAACCTCAACCATCAAAGTACACCGGTGACCACTGTCTAGCATTCAAATCCGTATAAAAGTGGCTACCTTTACTAGGATTTGAACCAGGAACCTTCGTCTCCGAAAATCAGCTGTTCAACAGCTGATTTTGGCGACGACTTTACCTCTAGACCAACCCGGTGGGTTAATAAATAAATAAATTCAAAACTTCATATTTCAACATAAACACACTTTTGCACACATTATTCACACTCGAAAATTTAATGAAAATAAGTGAGATCATAAAATATAATATACTGGTGAATAATTAAGATGTCTTAAGTATTTTTTCAGTGTCTCAACAATGAAAAATATCATTTAGAATAATTCTCACATAATATTTATCTCGACTATGACATAAGATAACAACCCCACAAGGGCCCTCGAGTGTGACGATGGTATGTATTACGACTCGTTTGCAAAATATTAAAAAATGTAACAGTAGCACATTAGTCTTTTTGAAAACTGTCAGAATCTAAAAGGCAATCTAATCTGTCCTACTTAACGGAGACATGATAGGGAATACATAATTACATTTTATTTTCCGTGTATGTTGTATTGTAAAACTACTCTCCTTAAATTTCAAATAGACGATAAACTACTTATCGAATAGATAATTTGATAACAAAATAATATAATGTTCGAATACATTTTAGTGTTAGTCTTTAATTTAGGTAACCGTAACTATTATAAATATCTTAAACAAAACTCTCCTTGATGAGTTATGTAATCGTAAAGTTAAAGGTAATTTAAAAAATTATACCAACTTGGCGAGAAATTAGTCTAACACCTAAACCCCCTGTTGATAATTTTTTTTTTTCACCAGTCTGGAAACCAAAGAAAAGATAAAAATCGGTTGTCAGTAATAGACGATAGTTTTGAACGCGTGAACAATTATTGTGTAGGTGCAATGTGTAGCAGAAAAGATTTACTCTTTCTGAGTTTTCATTTCGGTGATTTTCAAATGCATTGAGATTTGATCCTACGGGTTCACTGATTGTTGTCAAAAAATATGTCAATAAATTAAGTTTTCAACGTAGTACTCTACAAATAATTAATATGCTAGTTATGATTGGATAGAAAAATGCACATTACTTTTATCGTATAATTTAAATTCATTCAAACTATATTATTATAATTATGTGACCGATTTAGAAACGGTTATGTGTTATTATTAGATTAATCGATGAATTAGTAAGAAGTAACTAAATAACATGTCGGAGACCTGTCAGTGAATGGTGCTCTCCATGCACGTCACTCATGTCATTTGATTCATTCTTTCAAATACCATCATATTCACTGGTTGGTTATTTTGTAACGGTTTTGTGAATTTCATTAATAAAGTTAATAAGAAAATCTAAATTTAAATGTATTATTGATTCGGTTTGAAACAGTTGACTAAGTAAATTTTTTTAGTGTTTTGTTTGTAATGTTAAGTTGTTAAAACTGTTTTCTATTTTCATCGTATGGTGAAAGGTTGGTGAGTTAATTATTATAATACGCGTCAAATAATTTATCAAAGTATTGTCTAAGTTTGTTAAAATATTAGAAAATGAATGTTAGCAAAACAGGAGCCACCAGGTTGGTCTAGTTGTAAAGTCGTAGCCATGAGTCAGCTGTTATACGGCTGATTTTGAGATGAACGTTCCAGGTTCAAAGTAAAGGTAGTTACTTTTATACCGATTTGAATATTAGACTGTAGTTACCGGTGTACTTTTGGTTGGGATGATCTCTCAGGAATGGTCGGCCTGAGTCTGTACAAGACTACACCTCATTTACACGTCATACATGTAATCGTCATCTCATTGGATTGCTTATTGTTCTGAATTGAACAAATTGCAACGAATCACAAAAAAATAACGAATTAAAAAAAGAAGCAAAACAGGCAAAAGTAGTTCTTCTTACAAGCGATCTATCGGAGATGAAGCAGATTCACGAGTCTCTAAACAGCAACGCCTTACAACAACGATCTTTTTTTCTGTACTGGACGTTGATACTGGAGAAGAAGAAGCTTCATCCGGGAAAAATACAACTTTTACGAGAAAAAGTTACCACCACCAGTCGTTATCTGTAATGTTAAAAATTGCAACCTACTGCGTGATGACTTAAAAAAAATAAAAAATAATTTTACGTCAATCAATTTAAAAAAAAACTACTATGAAACCTCATATTCTTTCTCACTACCAAAAGTTAATACACAATCCAAACAGCAGTCCAGCGGAATATACATATCTCATTCCTTTACCCACGATCATATTCTATGTTGTTTAATTTGAAACAGGTCTGAGGTTTACTAACAACGTTTAAGAAAAATGTATCATTAGTAATTTAATACTTACAATACTTTTTTAAATTATAAAGAGAGATAAAAGTGCCAGCCGAAAAGGGAACATTCAGTGATATTTTATTTTAAAATTGCTGTTTAAAGTAAAAAAGTAATTTATAAGAACCTTAGACTTCATAAGCAGCTTAAGGCTAAGAAGGAAACGAGAGAGAGTAGCTAGTCTTGTAGACACCAGACATCACGACAGTCTTTGCTGTCGCTAATAAAATATTGCTGGTGGTAATGTTTACGTCAAAAAAGTAAAACAAATTATTTTTCTTTAGTCAGACTGGCAAACAAACAACTCAGTCAGTGAATGTTAAATGAATAGAACCAGAGGATTACTTTTGAACCGTAATTTTTTGTCATTTTTCAGAATTAATTCTGTAAGATTCTAACATTAGTGCCTCAAAACATATTTATTCCAGTTACAAATGCGTAAACAATAAGCAGTCATAAAAAGTAAAAGAGACTGTTTATTTACTTATTCCGAGTTTAAATTTCCGAAATATTTAATGTACTCGTATTAATCAATCCTGTAGAATTATGGACTGTTTTGTCATAAATTTTATCATGAATAACTTGTGGCAACAGACGAGTGTCTATTAGCTTTCTTTCAAAAACGATGAAAAACTTTGAGAGTTTTTGTACCAAACATAATTAGAGACCCTAATTATGTAGTTTATAAGTTAATGAGTTTTTTAAACAAACGAAGGAAATAGTCCAATTGAAGTACTTCAGTTAAAAAAAGTAAGACTTACTGCCGATTTCTTTATTGTAGATACCCGAGTTTGGGATTGTTTCCTCAAAACAGCTTCTTCAATTTTAACGTACTATACACCAAAATTTAACTGATTTCAATTTGCATTATTACATGTTAGTTTCATATTTTTTGCGTTTATTAATATTCCGATATCAGGATGAGAAGAAAAAAAGAGCCGGTTTTCTTGCTGCTGCAACACATTGGATGCATTTAGAGGCTTATAACTCAAACACCGCTTGACCGATTTATTTGAGATTTCTCTGGAGTATAAACCTGTGTGTTTTTATTGTACGTATGGAATTTCAGATTTTTAGCTTATTTAAATTTTGTGTTATTAGTAAAATTCTGAATCCCTGTTAACTCCGTAACTGCTCATTAATTCGGAAATTTCAAAAAATCATTTTATTCAGTATAAAAAAATTAATACAAATTCATTAATATTATGAAACAGCGATTGATCAGTTATTCGGTAGATTTTTTTAAATATTTAAAATAATGGACAATTCCGCGGGGGATGGGGTGGAAGAACCTTAACCATGTTTCCGCGTTGTAAATCGGTAGGCCTACTACTTATTTTTATTAGCATACTGGGACCTGCCCTCCAGTATACGCATAACAAACATGACAATGCAATGTTAATACCCATTCATCATTTACTTACAATTGTCAACTAAACTACTTGTGGTATGTTACGTCGGAAGGCGACTTTAGCAGAAAAATAAAAGAACACAAACGATTAAAAGACGTGGCAATATGGTTGAGGTTCTTCCATCCCCCGCAGAATCTACCATTATTTAAATATTTAAGAAAGTGTATTAAATAACTGGTCAATCGCTGATCCATAATATTAATGAATTTGTATTAATTTTTTCATATTGAGTACAAAAGTTTTTTGAAATTGTCGAATTAATGTTACGGATTTAACAGGAGTTCAGAATTTTACTAATTTATAATATGTATATACTAATAAATTTGGGATTTGGCGGTTCTTCATTAAAACGAGGCCTACCTTTTTCTACGGCTATCCCTTCATTTAGTGAACTGCCTGTGTTCTAATTGGATTATGAGTTTAAAATATCATAAACTTTCTTACCAGCGTATCGTTTTCTGCTCGATTTTTACGTTCACTACAAGTCAGGTTTACCGGACGTAGAACGGCACTACAAATCGGCAAATTTAAATGTGACTGAATTCGTCTTTAAGACACGTTTTAATCGAAGATATATCAACTCGGACTTTAAATCGCGTACATAATCCGATTAATCGAAATGTAATAAACACAGGCGACCACTATCAGCAGAAAATGAATCGGCTCGCTTGCAAGCATTTTTCCATTTTAATCAAGTTTCAATGGCCTTTGAAAAGTGGTAAACCTTATAATGCTCAACTCCTGTTAGTGTCTATCGTGATTAGGACACCCGGAAATCGCACAACACATCATTATTAAAGACTAGTAAAGTATTACAGACCGTATTAAGACGATTAAACATCACAGACCAAAATGGCACGTATCGTGCGTTAGCTGTCGATGGTGACCAGTGACGTCAGAGGGCGGGGCTTGGAACTAAAGGGTAAAAAAGTCGCGACTGCCCACGGTTACTTTACTAGATAGTAGAGATCACCAACAATATGCACAGGCATATTGTTGGTGATCTCTACTATCTAGTAAAGTAACCGTGGGCAGTCGCGACTTTTTTACCCTTTAGTTCCAAGTGATCGAATTGTAAATGCTCTAGTTTCTCTGTTCAACCCCTAAGAAACAAATATATCCAATTTATATGTCTCCCGGTTACTAAAATTTCAGATTAGGAAGTTAAGAGATTAGGGACGAGTGAGCCAGTCAGACAGAGAGAGCTTCCGCATTATCTTGTGGCACTTATCGCTAAGGTCCGTTTCGGGATCTAGGTAATTAAATAATTAATACACTAAAGTTTACAATTACAAATATTTATTACGCTAAAAGATTTAAAAAATAAATAATAAACTAATTATAATAAAGTAATACAATAAATAACTTAATAATTTACTTAGTACTACTTACAATCAATTATATAGAATACACATACACAATGAAACTGAATACACAATGTACATATACAATAAGACTGAATAACAATGCCTCGGAAACCCGTTGACCTGTTCTAACAGAATTACCTTCGATAGCACACGTAGTAAACACTCGTCAAATATCAAACGAATACTAACTCCCTGACCGCACTCGGGCGCTCTTTATATAGCTCGATCAAAAAAGATAATTCCAGAGAAGCAGAGTAATTTAATGCAAATAATAAAGTACAAAAAACCCTTTTTACTGGAAATGTCTTAACTATTGTAAACAAGTAAATAGATCTATTGTAAATGGAATAAAAGGTGTTACAGGTAATTAACCGATCTTTTCATAAATAGTTGTGCAACAAAAACACTTTGTAAATAGGTATCCTTTTATAACTGATCCTATTGTTACTTTTTAACTGTATTATCTACTCTTTTAACATTTTATGAATAAGGTACTAGCAATTTCTTGAATCATATTCGTCTTCGATATTGTCACAATATATTTAAAGATATTCTGGAAAATATAGTATGCCACATTTGTACACAGAATACAAGAACGTTAAATTCATTACATTAGAACTTGAAAAATTATATACATTTTACTATATGTATTTTACTATAGTTTAATGATCATGGATATGAAAACAACAGTATTCATTCTAAAAGAACTATACCACATTAACCCAAAATTCAAAGCTGCAATATGTATTAGCAAGTGCATTTCTGAGCACTGGGATAAGATAACCAACAATTACTTGGTTAAAAATGTTTCATAGAAAAAAAATAAAGAATGTGTTTGGTTCAGCTTCTAAACGAGTATTTTTACAGAAATGATAGAAAGGGTTAAAAATATTGGAAGTCTATATATAGGCTACACTAATTAAACCTTAGCATAAAGTTGACTGTTAGTAACATTGTTTCTCTTGAATATTATAAGTAAAAATGTCACCTGTTGGTTTAAATTATTTTTCTTCTGCTGGTGTAACTAATAAACGTAAAAGAACGAGGAACGTGATCAGGAATAATTAGTTATATACTTTAAAAGCTAACCACTCAAATAGCTTAACACCCTCTCAAGAATAAAAACTTTTTCGTTTTTAAATACCTCATGAACGCAATAAATACTTTATGGGACAGAGCTACATATATTGAAACTGTCAGGGCGAGAATCCTGGGATCAATGTAGTCCTAAAATTAGGAAGTCTTTCACTCCTATTATTGCGTCAGAATGCCCAACCAAAAGTAATATTAAATAAATAAATAATTCTTTATTTGCTAGCGAACAAAAAAGGAATAGACATCTTCAAATACAGTTATACATACGTTTAAATATATTTAACCAAACAATTTTTGTTTACAATTAAGAATTCACTAAAAAAAAATAACTTGTTTATTAAATTACTACTTAGATTGTACACTGGAATTCTAAGTTATTCATTTATACTAATAATATTTCATAATTCTAAATTCTACATAGATTAAATTTAAAGAGCATTCCTTGTAAGATAATTTAAGAACTCCTGATCAGAATAAAAGGCATGTTTTGTTAAAAAACCTTTTACTTCCCGATCAAAGTTTTTTAAATTAAGGCGTCTTACTTTAAATGGGAATCTCTTGAAAAACCGAACGGAATTGTAGTGAATTCCTTTCGAGAACTTTGAAGTTCTATATCTTTCAATTCTGAAGTCAGCACTGTGTCAAGTTACATAATTATGATTGTACTTTTTTTTGTAAATGACACAGTGTTCCTTTTCGCGAATTTTAAAATTTCATGTATATAAAGAGACGATGAGGGAAGAATATTGTATTTAACAAACAACCTTTGCAAGAATAATGCCTTGAAATGTTTGAAATACATTCCAAGGCAAAATACATTCTAATTGCGTATTTTTGTATGCAAAAAATCTTAAGGTATTCGGTTGAGTTGCCGCACAGCGTGACCCCATGGCTGTGTATTAGTGTGACTATGAGCTGAAAAATAAATTATCAGGTAATTTTAAAACTCATGTATAATTAACTCATTATAATTATTACAATAATTCAAGCTCGTGTATCAGTAATCTAATTGGTTCATTTGGTTAAGGAAGTTTATTTAAACATGATGAAATTCTGAACGTGTTTTTGAGGGGAGGAATCTTTAACTTTTCATTTGGCTTTGTTTTACTATTTCATAGAATTATACTGTAATACAAAATTAGAGTAAGCGTCAAATGAAGCCTTCGTCGAGTTAATATCTTTACTGTACGTTTTGCGACATAGCTAGTTATTCTGTTATTTTCAAACTTATACATGCAGAAAATTACATTATTCTTATTTTGATATAAGATCTTTTATTAGTGGGTAATCTGAATTAATTTTAGTGTCTAACTCAATGAAGCCGAGCTTCTGTCTATTGTATTGTCACATAACGCGATTGCCAAATTCAGTCCGTATCAACTGCTCATGAATAATCTGATCCGACATATGCTAATTTACTCAAAACTTGTACCATGCTGTGTACTGCATCATCATTTACTCTGAATAGAACAAGTTTTCGAGTTTGTATATATCTAACAAAGCAATTTCTGAGCAATGTCTACAATGTCTAATCAAATCATTGCGCGGATAATTATATCCTAGAAATTATAAAACAATAATTTATCTATGAAGAAGAAATAATTGATAAAATTTATTTTTCCGAATTATCATTGTTTAAAGTTTTATTCCTATTTACATCAACACATAAAAATGTAGTGAATTACATAATAAAAAAATAATATAGAAACAGTATTATTTTTGGGAGCTACGGTACATCTTTTATATATTTTATTGGGTGATGATGCCTTCGTAATCCTTGTTTTGTGCATAGGTAATGATGTGAGATGATTGTATAGTTGCAAGTAATGACATGTCTGACCGGGAATCAAACCCGGGACCCGTGGCATTAAAGCAAGTTGCACTGACTACTACACCAATCGGCAGTTATACTATAGGCTACAATATATATGTGCTGTTATTTTACAAAAAAAAATAATTTCGATGATTTCTCTGTATCCAAATAGTACCTTAAGGGGATAGTCAACCCAGAAAATGAAAACTACTGATTATAATTTATCATTATAATATATTTTAAATAAAAGAGTAATTTACTAGTAATGATCTAGTACTTGATCCAAGACAAAAAAATAATTACAGCCCCTAATATAAGAGTGGGGGTAAAAAAGCAGGCTTTTACGGGAAATCAAATATCTCAGGAACCAAGAAAGATATCAGCATGATTCCTGTGCAAAAAAATAAAGAACATTGCTGTAAATTGCCTGTTGTATGCTCTCGTTTGTAGTTTTCTTACAAGAAATTAATTGAAGGAAAACCATATTTTCAAAACATTTATTTTATGTACTTACAAATTATTTTTTAACTAAATCCCTGTCAAGGTTTTTGTAATAATCATTCAACAGATAAAAGAGCAAGAAATTATGAACATTTAAAAAATCATCGAAATATCTCCAATGCAAATCAAAATATTTAATTTCCAAGAATGTACAATCATGCAAAAACACATTTTCGGAAAACTTAATTTAAAGTTTAAGGAATAATTTCACTCGCCTTGCTAGTGAGCTTTACTTTTTTTACAAAATAATTTTTTTATCTTATTTTTTATGTTTTTTAACGTCCGACTGTTCTGCAATTACTGCTAATGCAGACGGTGAAGGATGAAACGATTTTTTGTAACGTATGAAAATATGCCATGCCTGAATGGGATTCGAACCCAAGAACGCATGATGTGGTCGTTACGTAAATAAATAGTTTATTTATTTACAAAATAAACCTACAGTAACTAGTACACTAGTAAATTTCTGATTTAGAAACATTCACAATAAAAATCTAATAAACCTATGATGACAAAACATGTGTATTTAAAACACATGTTTTTATAACTTTGTCTAGCTACAAAAAAACACATGCTGTTATAAAATTTTAAACTTCAAAAAATGAAAAAAAAAAATCGAAATTTAAAAAATCGTCTTCTTGATTACTATTCCCTTAATTACACGCTGTTCTACACTGCTACTAACAAAATATTATGGTTATACAATTATCCCTTCAAGCAAGTTTGGAAAATGGAAATCAAATTTATGGTTCAGCAAACTCGTCTGCAGTCTTTTCAGTCTAATTTTCTGTGACACATAACGGACTTGTTACTGGTTTACTGGTCCCATTATATGACAAATTTTGATGCATTTGATTTTTAATGAGGGAAATTTAGATACTTTCATAAAAGATTACATTAGCAGGTACCAGGCTTGACACACGCAATAAAGTAATCTTTTTGTTTCCTTCCGCTTTCTAAAACATGGACGGACAGGATCCTTTCAAAGTTATTAAAAAAAAAAATTGTTGTATTCTAATAAAACACTTAATAGTTTTTTTTAATAAATGTGATGAATGATTCACGTCCTTTAAGTCCTTTGAGGACCAAGTCCTTTTGAGTTGTATGGAAACCGCTGTCAAAAGAAATAGTAAATAAAAAATAGTTTATTTCTGTTTAAAATAATTAAAGTTTCGTGTTATGAATTCGTATTGAAGACAATAAATAAATGTAGTAAATTTATTTTACCAATAATAGTAGTAGTAGTAGTAATAATAATAATAATAATAATAATAATAATAATAATAATAATAATAGAACAATTTTTGTATGCATAATACGTTTAAAGGAATGTAACTTCTGTGTGAGTGCTCTCGTAAACTTGAAAGCGACAGGCCAAATGAAGTAAGTCTGTGTAAAGTGCATTATTATTTTTATGAAATAAAAATCAATTTTATCACTTTGTAATAATATAACGAAGGGAGTGAAGAAAAATAACATGCAAGTTCGTGACCTTACTATAAGATGTGTATGGTACAGGTCAAGAGAAGTGGTGGTACAGGTCCGTGACGTCACTACAGACACTCAACCCTATACACAATTTTCAACCAGATCTTTATCTGCAACACCTCTCTCGCCATCCATTGTTCTCACCTCTACCACTCATTAGCCTATTTTTAATTGTCTTTCAATACACTTCCTTCCTTTCCTTCTCGCTCATTCTTCTTTATTTTTTCTCTTTTTTCAGTCTTATGATAAGAACAATAGAATGCTGTTCAACATTGCCGTTATACTTTACCAGATAAATCAATTCCTTGCTCCGTTCATACACCAAGTATAAAGTGCTATTTTCTATCACGTACATCAATTATGAATTATTATAAATTTATATCTATATAAACATTACTTCATAATAACTAGTATAGTTGTTTAATGCAGCCTTATTTAATTTTAACCATTTAATTTTTGCAGCCTTTTAACTGATGAACGATAATAATATAGAATTCATACAAAGTTTATCAGCGATTTCCAAATATCTTATTTGGAAATAGCCCAGTTGCCAGTTGATTTAAAATTATTTTACTAAGATCTACGGCATCAATAACATTTTATATAAGCCGTAAATATTTACTTTAACTAAAAATGTATAGTCTTTTTTAGTATACCCGTTGTTGTAAACTTATTATATCTTAGATTTTATTTTCAGATGCATGATGAATATGGCAGAAAATATTTTAATTTCAGTTAATAATTATCTCATAAATTAAGGTTTGACTGAACTGATAAAAATATCTGACTATGAAATAAAATTTTCGCCTAATAAGGTATCTATTACTTAGTATAACTACCTTACATCTAAAACAGGCGTCCGTAACTAAGCGCAGTACAGTGTTGTTAAAAGTACTGTATTTTGTGAAAATGTTTGTTTCGGTTGAATTAAGATGTTAAATTGACGGATTCAGGGATCTTAAATCTTTAATTTTCTCAATTTTTTATTTTTTATTAAAAATTACTATTGTAAATAGTAATTACTTATTTCAGTACTTAGTTCAACTTAGTATTTGAATTACTGCTTTCGATTTTCATATTTTTACTAAAACCTATGACATCAATAGCGTTTTATGTAAGCCGTAAATAATTACTTCAACTTTTTTATTATTATACCAGGTGTTATAAACTTAGTATATCTTGGGTTTTATTTCCAGATGCATGATGAACATGGGAGAAAATATTTTAATTTCTTCAATGATATACTATTTCAATTTCTGTTAATAATTATTTCATAAATTGAGGTTTGGCTGAACTTAAAGATAAAGCAGGTCTGACTTAATGAAATAAATTTCTCGCCTAATGTGTATCTATCACTTTGTAAAACCTCTTACCGACTATTTCAGGCGCTCGTAACTAAGCGCAGTACAGTGTTTGTTATTAGAAGTACTGTATGTGAAAATGTTTGCGTCAGTTGAATTAGAACGTTGAATTGACGGATTCAAGGCTATGAAGTCTTAATTTATATTCTCAATTTTTATTTTTTTTTTATGAAAAGTACTATTTTAAATAACTACTTATTTCAGTACTTAGTACTACTTAGTATTTGAATATCGCTTTAGATTCTTCTGTGTGGCAGAAAAAATTGGGCTCCTGTACGGAGAAGGAAACAAAAATTGGAAGCTGTGGAAATGCGTTTATTGAATCAAATTGCTATATAAAAAAAATGTTACAGGCAACACGTTTAAATGAAAGTAAGTAATTATTGTAATAAAAATAAGAAGAAGAAAAAACGTATTTTTAATTTTTAATTACCGTAACGTAGTAATGTTTTAGTAGTGGAAAAGACGATTAACCAAATTAATTGTGTGCTAATAACAGCATAAATTTTGCTAACTTGTTTTATTTTTATCATAAATTACTCTTAAATCATGAATTTAAATTATTTTTAATTGTCGTGTGAGTTAAAAAATAATTTTCATCACTAAAATTAAAAGTTGTCCTCCAGTCCAACTGAATGGCAAGAATATTCCACAGGCAAGTGATGTAAAATATTTTAAGAATGTACTTAGATAGAGGTCTGACTTGGTGCAACCACATTTAAACGAAAAGGAAAAAGCTGAATTTAACATTTAGGAAGATATATTTTATTGGCTCGTTGGTAGGGGTTCCCAGCTTTCGATTGACAACAAACCAATTATGTACAAATCCATGCTGAAGCCGGTTTGGATCTACGGAATTCATTTATGGGGCACAGCATCGACTTCAAACATCGAGATTATGCAACGGTTTCAATCAAAAGCTCTACGGACCATACTAAATGCATCGTGGTATATTACCAACGCCGACATACGTCGTCATAAGGATATGCAGACGGTATAAGAAGAAATACGAAGTTTCAGTAGTCAATACATCAATCGTCTTAACAGCCACGTAAATCACTTAGCACTGAATCTCTTAGACAACAGCAATGATGTTCATGAACTAAAACGTACACAGTACTGGATCTACAGTACTGGATCTCCCAGGGCGATTCTAAAAGTGTGATTTTAAATTGTAAATCGTGTTTTGTCAGCAGGATTACGAGTGTAATGCCAAATGCCACGATTTAACAGAGCAGCTAAAAAATTAAAACAGGATTTGTTAGAATTTAAAATTCATACTTTCAGGATAGATTGAGCAATCTATCTCCATCACCAAGTTCCAATTATTCTCTGTGGAAAGCTACCAACTATCTTAAACGTCCGAAAAGTGTATTGCCACCTTTACGTAAACCAGATAGGAACTGGGCAAGAAATGCAAAAGAAAGAGCTGAAGTTTTCGCTGACCATTTTGAAAAACTGTTTGAATTGCATGGCACAAACGATGGTGAAAAGGAAGTTGAAGATTATTTACGAACTCCTTTCCAGTTATCTCCACCGATAAAAATTTTCTCTCCGGCAGAGGTCAGTCGAGTTATACAAAAAGACCTCAGTAGCAAAAAATCTCCAGGTTATGACTTGATTACAGGAGAAATTCTCAAGAAACTCCCTAAAAAAGTTATAATGTTGCTTACAGCTATTTATAACTCTATTTTACGTACTGGACATTTTCCAGCTCAATGGAAAGTATCTCAAATTATAGTAATTCCGAAGCCGGGAAAAGATCTGAGTACACCAAGTTTGTACAGACCCATCAGTCTCCTACCAATTGCGTCTAAAGTCTTCGAAAAACTTTTACTTATGCGACTTAAACCGATAATAAGTGAAGTAGGAATCATTCCAGAATACCAGTTCGGCTTCAGGGAGAGACACGCTACAACAGAACAAATACACCGTCTTGTAAACACCATTCAAAATTCCCTGGAAAGGAGTCAGTACTGTACAGCAGCTTTCTTGGACGTAGCGAACGCATTTGACAAGGTCTGGCACGTTGGACATTTTATACAAGATAAAAATTAACCTTCCTTATCATTACTTCATGATCTTAAAATCATTTCTATCAAAAATATATTTCCAAATTAAATTTCAAAACGTCTACACTTCTCTTCGTCAAATTAATTCTGGTGTTCCACAAGGTAGTATCTTAAGTCCATTTCTTTACACTTTATATACTTCAGATCTACCGGAGAGCAATAACACAACCATCGCCACTTTTGCTGATGACACAGCTCTATTAGCAACAGATGACTCTACCTTCGGGGCTACTAAATTATTACAAGACCATCTAAGTACCTATAGTTGAAAACTGGTGCAAAAAATGGAAAATTAAAATAAATGACGACAAATCGAGACATATTACGTTTACTTTGAGGAAAGACACATGTCCACCGATACGACTAAATGAAAGACCAGTTCCTTAGTCAGAAGATGTAAAATACTTGGGACTGCACTTAGATCGACGCCTTACCTGGTCCAAACATATTTGGAATACACGCAAAAGACTGGGATTGAAGCTGAGGGATTTGTATTGGATGATGAACAAACGTTCACAGCTGTCATTAGAGAGCAAGCTTCTACTGTACAAAGCCATACTGAAACTGCTGTAGACTTATGAGTTACCGCTTTGGGAACAAATGCTCCATGGTATGCGACAAATGATACATTGCATAAGGACTTATGTGTCAACACTGTGACAGAGGAAATCACGCAGCTAAGTTCAAAATATTAAGAAAAATTAGCAAATCACCCGAATTTGTAGGCGCTTAATTTACTCGATAATAGCGAAGACGTGACACGACTGAAAAGAATAAAATTGCTTGACCTTCCGTTTAGATTTACCGACTAAACTACATTTTTTAATAATTGAAGTCCATATCAACATCAACATCATCTCTAATAATATCATCTTATTCCTCTACCCATTCTACTATCACCGTTATTAATTTGGTTACCTTTTCTATTAATGTTCTTCATCTTTTGTTTGTTAATATTTTAAAAATTATACTTAATTTTTTTTTCGTTTCCGAAGCAATACAATTGGGTATTGTCTTCGTCATGTGAACCCGTTCATGCTATTTACTTATAGTTTTTTTTCTTTAAACTGATTGTAAATATTCTTAGATGTTAGAAAAAAAACATGTAAATAATATAATGTTAATATCTGTAGGTGACTGGCGTGTTTGAGTGTGAATGTTGTTAATAACTGAATGAACATTTTTAATTAGCTCCAGTGAAGTTTGGTGCATACATAATATATTCCGAAATCATGTGCTTATTGTTTATTACTTCTCATTTTGTTTTACCATTTTTAAGGAGATTTCGGTTACTTTTTTAAAAAACACTATCTAATTTTGATTGTAAATAATAATTAAGAACAGTATATGTTTTAATGTTATAATTAGTTAATTACACCAGAGGGTTGTAATTTTTTCATGTGCTAAATCTAATTGATAAGTTGCATTTTATTGTTATACAAGAGATTATGCATTAAAAAAATACATGAAATAAATTTCTAAAATTTAAAGTAAGTATTCAAATTTAAAAACATAAATTGTGACATAAAATACTGGTCATTGGTGTTATGCATATGCAGATTTTGTTTGTTGTGGCTGTGTTTATTATTACTTTCCAGACAGAAACAACTACACTCACTAGTTGTTTATTACGTGTATCGTAGAAGTTTCTATTATTCTATGGTGTATTTATTTAACTGGAATATTTTTTCTTTTCTTATCCTTCGAAAGGTATCTAAGGCGATTGTTATAAAAGTGGGTGTCCTTTACTTAAACAGTTAATGTTTTGAACCATGTAAAGTGAAGTTGAAAAAAATCAGAATTTTACGTCATATATTGCAGTAGTTTCTCCGTGATAAAAAAATGTACAATTTTTATCAGTTTATCAGTAGATGTAAATTATTTTACTGTAAATTGCCATATTTAAAAAAAAGTTCAGTTTAATTCTTGGTTAATCTTTAGAATATAGTGTATAAGTCTAATAAGTTGTAGCCTATTTATTAATATTATAGTTGTGATGCCTATATTAATTAATGTAAGAATTTAATTCGTAAATAAATATAAAAGGAGGTTTAGTTATTTAGAAATAATCAAATCTGGAATGAACTCTGAATAACGTCTCAATATTAAAACCTGTCCATATGCTTGTGTCAATATTTCATCCATTGTCAAGCTTTTGATGAAAATAAGTAAATATTAAGGATTGTCTTGAAGTTAGCCACAAAAAGAAAAAGTTTTCCAAGAAATAAACAGTGACCTCCCCACAGTCTGCTAGTGGGCAGTAATACTGCGAATGATGTTTACTTTCGTGAGAGGAAATGAAGAAGTTTGTAGTAAATCGAGGAAGAGAAGATTGAGGAGACGAGGTAGAAGGATGAGTTAAAGGAAGTAAGTGAAGACGCAGGGGATCTACCTACTGCGTTTGCTTTGTGACACACAGCCTTACCGCACGCATACACCTAAATCCAATCAGAAATGGGAACCACAAAAACAGCGCTCCTTTTATCTTATAAGAGCTAAAAAAAATAGTGCTGGTTCTTAAAAACAGTATTTTTACGGGTCTGAGTAAAAAGGTAATTTGATGATAGTTCTTCACATCTGATTTGTGTGCCTGTCATAATTAATTGATCCAGTTCATTGAATAGTATTTTAAATCTGTGAGTGAATAAATAATCTATATCTGATGTATTTATAGCCGAGTTTTGTATGTTCGATTAAATTGTTTATACCCGCTCAATTAAGAGACGTTAAATGGAGTATACAACCCTTTGTTGTAATAATTCAGCGGACCACAAAATCCGATTCTTTTATAGACGTAAAGCTTTCAATGTCACGAAAGTAGACACAGAAGGTTAACCTAACGAGTTTGTTATTGCCGCCGTTACTTTGTTTGATTTATCTTAAATATTTTAAAAGATCTTTTTACAACCCAAAATTAAATGAAATACTTAATTACTTGTTTAAATATTATTAAATTATAAACATCCCTTCATTAATGATATAAAAATCTACCAGATTTTCTTTTTGTGGTGCGATTAGGATCAGTAGCAGAAGTAATCTAAAAGGCCGAGGGTTGTGTGACGGATTCCTGGCCAAGGTCAATAATCAATAACACGAAGTCGACTAAAATAGATTTTTAGATTCGGTTGAATATCATTGTCGTATTCAACCGTAAAACTATACATTTCAATTATTTTAATTATCAGTAAATCTCAACGGGAAGTGAAGGAAAACTATAATACTTTTTACATAAATTTCAATTAATCTAATAGGCTACAGTTATATTTTGGCCTACACTTATTAACTATAAAATTAAAAAATAAGCAAACAAAAATGTGAAAGTGTTGGTTGTACGAATGAAAGCTTAGCTTAAAATTGTAGAATGATAGACGGTTTAAATTAATTACAATAAATTTTGTTTATTATCATGAATATTAAATTCTTTCAAATAATTTTTAAAATTTCTTTTAAATTTACCAATTCTTTAAAAATTTCTAATACACTGTATACGTAATATTTGAATAAATAAAAATATTCCAAAAACTAATGGTTTGAATAATTTAGCAGTAGTGCAAACGTCTTTTTTGTGTACATGTTTAAATACATCTGTTGGTTGAATAGTCATATATTTTTGGTGTTTTGTTACTATTGGATATAAACTATGTAAAAGGAGGGTTTCTAAACGATGATATGTAATAAACAATGGCGTAAAAAATATTTCGGTTGACACATCGTTTGGAATTCCATTGTAGGTATAATTTTGCAAATATTTCACATTGGTTGGATTTGCATTCATTTGCTATTAATTATATAACTGAAGTGTGAAAATTTAAGAGACAATTAATCGTAAATACTTATATGTTCTAAATTTATGTATTTTTTCCGTTATTTCAACGTATATTATCCTAGTACTTACTCATAATTCAACTGATTTAATATTATAACTGAAGGATTTCAAATTTGTGACCTAGAGGAAAAGAAAAACAAATTATCGGGAAATAGGAAATATGTACATAAGGAACGTGAAAATGTTTTGGTTAAGCATTTGAACGTCTGTTTATTTCACAGATCGTTCCTGAACATTCTTCTCTAGTAAATGTCTAAGAATTATTCATTGGTAATGTCAAAGCATGGTGAGAAAAATTAACGGCTTGCGCCCAGGCAATGGGAGCTTTATATACTGTATTTTAATGGACAACCATAGGCTTTGAGTCATGAGACAGTCAGTGTACTTCGATTGATAAATGACATAATTAGGGTATTGGTATGTAAGTGTACTGAATCACATGGTAAATTCGTACCACCCTGTCTTAACTCAAAAGATAATCGACGAACATAATGTATTCGATTTTCACGGGAGAAACATAAAGAATTCTGAATAAAGCTAAGTTAAACGGCTTTCAAAAACAGTCAGTGAATTAAGGAAAAACGCACTTGGGCATAAGTTCTAATTCAGAAATGACTTAAACGTATATTAGCAATCAATATTATATTTGTTTATAAAATATTAACTAAAAGAAGGAACGTAAACCCCTGTGATTTTTAATGAACTCAAATGAAGAAGCAAACTTTTTACTTATAGTACTTTTTCTGACAGCCATACCTAAAACTGTTCCTAAAATTATTTCGCAAACTACCAATAAGACTAAAGAATATTAATTACTATGAGTACATCATACAAGTAAATGATGATACAATGATTCAACTGTGGCACTTCTCAAGGAAATACCAAATTAATAACAAAAAATAAAGGGTATCAGTATTCCTTAGTGGGCTAAAAAGTTCTCATGAAAAGTAGTTTACTCATTAATTTTCTGTAACATCCTTATCATACTCAATAAAATAACATTAAAATAATTTCCTGTGAATTTTATATTTTATTCCTTTTAAGTTAATCTGGTGTCACTATAAAACTTAGGTAATACGTAGATTACATGTTAACTGATAAGATAGGAACACTGATTCTTATTACAGATTTGAACTGCGGCTTTGAGAATATTAGAAATTAATTTATGTGAAATATTGATTTACATTCACCGTTTTAAAATTATGTATTTTCGGCACACGTGTTTGAAACTTTTAATAGCTCTTAACATCCTTTACTTTAAAATATTAACTTTCTTCGAAGTACAGTACTTAACTTTGTACATCCTTAATGTTGTACTCATGCTCTCTTCAAGAACCACTTTAAGGTACCCGTTTTGATACCTATATTGTAGACCTGATAAAACATCACTTTACAACAGAACCTTTTCACTTACGACCCAAAATAACTTCAATATCAAATTCGTACGTTTAATATAATTAAACTTACATTAGTTCAGTCGAGTGGATTTCACTCAGTGTTTTAAAATATTTTTGACAATATACTCTTTTGATACTCATTACATAATTATGAGAAATAGAAGTACTAAAACTAGTTAGTAAGCCTACCAAATACGTAAGTTAATGTTTTGTATTCGTAGCCACTAAACATTTATTTAGTAAAATATATACACGTTTTCTAAAACTGATAATATAAAATGTAATAATAATTATAGTTAAGTTCAAGTGCTTTCATTTTTGAAGAATACCAGGATTTTGTACTTTTGTTATTATGCTGAATTTACAATACGAAAACTAAAACGGAGGCACCCAATGGACGTATTTGTTTAGTAATAAATTATTACGTTTGTTTTTTAAAATTTAATTTCACAATATTTTGTAATAGATAAAATATCAAACTGTGAACATTGGTTATTTAGTTTTAAAGGTATTTTATTAGGAGATATCTTTTCATTAAGAACCATTTTTTATCAAATCTTTTTTATTGTTCTGTTTAAGAAAAGATTGTAGATTTCTGTTAATAAAAAAAGGAAGTACTGAGTTAGAGTGTCAGGCAATACCTTACATGGCATATAAATACATCGATTTTCAAGTAACACGGTACCATTGGTAACAACGCGCCTTAGTAACTAATGGAAAGCAAAGTTTTGTGTAATGGAAAATTGTAAAACTGTTTTAGTGTAGGTACACAGTTATTGTAATTAGTTCATATACTGAAATAATCTTACTGAATCACGAATGTTGAGGGAATGGACTATTGTTTATTAAAACAAATTTACTTGAACCTATTTTAACTTGTCTTGTTTTAAATTTACTTCAGCTGTGTTCTTGGACATTCAACAGGCATTTGACAAAGTTTGGCATCTAGGTCTGTTGTACAAAACTAAAATGAAATTAGAATATCCATAATTCTTGGTTTTTAAAAATATAATTCAAATGGTTTGTTCCCAGTTAAATATGATGTCTTTTCCAATTTTTACCGAATAAATTTCGGCCTTCCTCAAGGCAGAATTTAGAACCCATTCTTATTTACACTTTATAAAGCAGACCTTCCAGAACATGAGTCTGTAATGACGGCAACGTTCGCAGATGACACATCAGTTTTAGCGGCGGACGCTTCTCCGACATGTGCCTCAGGGAAGTTACAAACCCATCTTGACAACATCAACTAATGGTGTAAGAAATGGAGAGTAAAGGCGAATGAAGATAAGTCAACACACGCAAACGTTTACCTTAAAGAAACTAACATGTCCAGTGGTCGCCTTGAACCGCTGGCCCAGTAATTACGCAAAAAGAAAAAGTTAAATATCTGAGTTTACATTTACCTCGAAGACTGGAGATAAACCTCTTGTGGAGAAGTCATATATAGACGAAACGAAAACAATTTGGACCGAAGTTACTTCAATTGTTCTAACAACTTGGGCTGAAGTTACGTCAATTGTTTTGGCTCAAATCTGGAGACTTAGTAAGTCTGAACTCTCTCTTTAAAATACAGTTCTCTTATACAAAGTAATATTCAAACCAGTTTGGACTTACGGATTAGAACTATGGCGTACAGCTAGTTCATCAGATATAGAAATACTGCAGCGCTTTCAATCAAAATGCCTGAGACTAATCATTGCAGCCGTGGTACGTAAACAATGAAATATTACACAACGATCTAAACCTCCACTTCATAAAAAAAATAAATTAAACAACGTGATTTAGGTTGTTTTAAATTTCAGCAGCACATTTCGTTCCCAGATATACGCTCACCAAATATAATTTCGAAAATTTATTTCAAATGCTTGAGAGGCGTTTTGTTGTAATAGCAGATTTCAATGCAAAATGTCCACGTTGGGGATCTCGACTTACTACTTCCAGAGGATGCTTGTTACTGAAATCAATAGAGATCAGAGGTTAACTAGCCTTTCATCAAATGAACCATCATATTGGCCTGCCGATACCAGGGGACTTCCTGATGTCTTAGATTTGTTTTGTAGCGAAGGAAATGCAAGTGCCATACACAAATGTTGAATCTTCCTATTTTCTTTATTCGCATCATTTGCTCACTATTCTGTTAGCTCTATTGTTAGTAAA
This sequence comes from Catonia carolina, assembly GCA_035578175.1. Classification (NCBI taxonomy): domain Eukaryota; kingdom Metazoa; phylum Arthropoda; class Insecta; order Hemiptera; family Achilidae; genus Catonia; species Catonia carolina. The sequence goes on along the minus strand of JAQMRL010000001.1, from coordinate 131,106,707 downwards.
TAAGTGCCACGCTATTTAACAAATAAACACACTGACTGGAATCTTCACAGACAAATCTTGGACGACACAGTTGCATTATACTGAAGACAAAACCAAAATTGACAATGCAATATATTTTCTAACCAGGGCTATTCACGAAGCTGCAATACTGCTACCTCTATCCAAATAAATCACAGTAATGATCCTGTCTGACCAATGAATACAAAAGTTGAAATTGCTGAAAAACGGCGACTAGGAAGAATTTGGCAGATTTAGAGAAGTCCTGTTGACAAAATAAATTTAAATAATGCTGTTAACCAGAGGTTACAGAATCTAAGAAATATTCACTGCAGGAATTTCTTTAACAGCCGACTGACTCCAAATATCAACACATACTTTTCATTATGGGAACCGCTTCACCAAAAGGGCTGCTTCATCATTTGGACTACCTAATAATGACTGGGTAAATCTCGTAATTATCATTTACGGTAACATTGAAAAACATATGCTGTGTAACTTATTATTATTATCAGGCACGCAATAGGCGATTAGGAATAATTCTTTAGGTTGTGAAGTATATGCACTTCACAACCATTGCCACTTTCTAGTACTGCTGAAGAGTGTAATATTGACATTGAAATACGATGAACCAAACAGACAACAAACAAATAAGCAAACATTATTATCATACAATCAAAAAATTTGTTATTTATACGTATATAATTTTATGAAAATATCAGATTTTTGACGGATTTTCAGTTTCTCTCAAAAAAAAATATAAACATTTGTACGATTGTATAATTACATAAACAAATAAAATAATAGTAATAAATTGATTTGATGCTCACTTAGAAAATTATGTTACAGTAACTAAAACAAAGTACTGTCCATCCTGTTTTATCATTATGAACGGTTGAAAAGTCAACGATTGTATTAAATTGGTGCAATTTTTCTGTATTGTTAGATTTTTTTAATATTTAGCCATAATACTACATGTCATTTATATTACAAAAGCGCTTTTTAAAAACCCTCTTCTCTTAACCAAAGACTATTACCAACTAACATTGTTGAATGTAATATGAACGTGTTTACAACAGAAATACCATACTAAAGATTAAGTGGTTTTATTATCATTATAACTGCAATTACATTACTATAACTACATTACGTTAATGTAAAATTTAAAACGGTAAACATTCCAGTAATTTATGTTCTTCAAGCGCTTTTGTTTAGATCTAGACGTAGGTACGTGTTCTGTTTTCAGATATTTAATAGGCTACGTAATGCTTGTTATAACTGAATAAAACTTTACTGCTTTACTTTATATGCTAAAAATAAAACTAGGTCATTCAGATACAATAGCAGTGGCTTGAATTTCTGTGAATGATCATTTTACTCACTTGAAACAACTGTCAGGTTGGAGAGATTCAGTTCTTCTTTCCACCTCCATTTCAGTGATGTGTCATAAACAAGAACTAAAAATGCAACATACATATTACTTTCACTTCCCGTGGCTCCAAATAGAGGTCAAGCGATTTTATCTGAAAAAGATTTAAAGAAGAAAATACTCATTAGTGGAATTATACTGATTCTAATTGAACATTTTATGGTAATTCTGATAATAACCTACTCGTCAACTATCTCATCTTTTCATGAGCTTTGCTGATCTCTTACGAATTTGTAATAATTACGTATTTAATGTACTGCCAATGTGACTAAATTATGATCTCTACAACTTATACGAATATTTATGTTAAGAATGTTCTTTCAAAATATTTTTCTAAATCAATATTGTCATTTATTCAGGGTTCTTTTAGGATCTGGTTGTAATAGACTTTAGTTAACCGTATTACAATTGTTTATTATTACGTTTAGACTTCCGTTTAAACTATGTTACGTTTAAACTACTTACGTTCAAACCAGGTTAATTACAAAAATGTTATTACAAGCTTAATAGTTAATCTAAACAACTGAAAATAAGATAATTTATTTTCACTTTATAGTCAACGTTTACCTACAATCAATTTTACACAATATTTCTCACATGCAGACCTTCTTTTCTTATCATATTTTTTATAATGAATAAACTGGTAAACAAACTAACAATTCATTCTTAATCCGAATTTCAAATAGAACTGGCCGACAGAGGAGCCAACTGTTTATATACCATTCCATTGGGTTTCAAGAAGGAATAAAAAAGATGACATAATAATAACACAATAGAAAAGCTAAAACTTTCTCCTGAAATTTGAGAACTAATACAGAAAATAGAATAGACTAGAAAATAACATAATAGGTAAAAAATAAATCTACCTTTAATATAAAAAATAACACATGTCTATTTGGTCTATGTCATCTATTTGGTTAATTTCTAAATGTATAAATAAATATAATAAACAACAACAATCGAGATCCGACAAATCTGTATTAACATGTTCCAAAGTGGACCAAACGTAAAAAATATTATATTATTAATAATATATAATAGCAAAATAATAATCAATAGTATGTATATATTTTTATTACTTTTACAAAATATTACGCTAAATTATAACATTTACGCTAATATTAATATTTTTGTGAAAGTTTTAATTAACGTTATAACAATGCCAAAGATTTTTTTTTTCTGAAGTACAATTAATGGTTAAAAATGTTCAGTAAATGGGGTAGTTTAATAATGAATTTAAAAATAGTATTGCAAACCATTAATTATAAAGTAATAAAATATCATGTGAAGCAGTCTCTACTTTGACATACTCTTTTGGTAATTGATTATTCAGTTATTTTTTGAAAGCAATAAAAACAAATAACCAAAAAGTTATTAAACGTATCCAACCGTTGTCCTTCGCTACTTTGTGATTCATAAAAAAAAATTAAAATTAGTTTAACGTACATACTCGTAACTAATGATCAGGTTTAATTACAAAAACAAAAAGTTTATGTAAATCTATTTAAATTATAAAAAATTCACCTCTTATTGGCTCCTTTATTCTACTTCTATACAGTAGATTTTTTTCTTATAACTTTTACGAAGCAGTGCATAGAGAACGGGCTTTTATTTAATGTTCCCTTTATGTTTCATATTTTTCTTGTAATATTTATTAATTTATAATTACATAAAAATTGTAACATAAGATTATCAAAAATGAGATTTTTCTAAATCGCAGATAATAAATCGCAGCATAGAGACCTCGTATCAGTGTTTTGGACTTATGTTTATGTAGAAATCACCACTCAATAAAAATTAGATATCTCTAGAGGTTTATCTTAAAACTAATTTAAAAAAAATTCAAATAATGTAAATATGGAAAGTGCTGATGACAGTTTGGCACAGCTGTTAATGATGATATTGTTGATGAGATAGATAAATTGTACATATATACTTGGAGAGGAAGGTTATTAGAAGAAAATAGTAAAGACGAAATGAAAGAAAAATAAGTTTGGGCTGGTCAGCTTGCAAAAATTTAAAGAGAATATTAAAAAAGTATAAGAAAGAAATTGCATTGAAGCGAAATATTTTGACTGTGTAACACCTGATTCATGCTTCAAAAAGCTAGTTTGTTATCAACAGTTAGGTGCAAGCAGTGCAAAGGGCTCAAGACTATATGGAAAAAAGTTGTCTTAGGTGAAATGTAAAAGAGCTAATTGACAAAAAGTATGCCATTCTACAAGATTACAAACTACCGCAGGGTTTACCAAACAATAATAACACTGGACAACAAAATTTTGGGTTTTGTTTGTTACAAGAACAAAAATGGCTGAATATTATAGTACTTTTGACGCTGATTTTAAATATGAAAACGGTTTCTTTCCATCGTGCATAGTTTTTTTGTAATACGCAATTATTTTTTTGAAAAAGAAAATTTACTATGGTATAACCATATGATGTATACGTGCTTTCTACATACCTAAAATTTGCTTTGTTTTGATTTTCTGGTGTATTCTGCTGTAGGTTCATCAGTCTTAAGATTCCAGCAGTAGTCAGCCAGCATTCTTGTATTCCACTTTCCCTGGTAGCGTTTCTCCATGGCGGATATTTCCTGGTGAAAGCGTTCACCATGTTCATCACTCACAGCTCCGAGATTTTGGGGAAAGAAATCCAGATGTGAATCCAAGAAGTGAATTTTTAGTGACATATTACAGCCAAGTGCTTTATAGTTCTTTAGAAGCTCAGTTATAAGTCCTCTGTAGTTATCTGCCTTGTAATTTCCAAGAAAGTTCTTAACAACCTTTTTAAAAGATTTCCAAGCAGCAACTTCACAGTTATTCAATTTTTTTTCAAATTCAATATCACTTATTAATTTTCTTATGTCTGGGCCAACAAATATACCTTCTTTTATCTTAACTTCGCTTAGTTTAGGGAACTTGTTTCTTAGAAACTGAAATCCATCCCCCTCACGATCCATTGCTTTAACAAAATTTTTTATCAAGCCTAGCTTAATGTGTAGTGGCGGGAGGTAAACTTTTTCAGGTTTTACTAGTGCTGGGTGTACAACATTCTTCTCTCCCACAGTCAATCTTTCTCGTTTTAGCCACTCTTTTTTGACGTAATGATTAATCCGGTCTCGGCTGTCCCACTCACACAAGAAACAACAAAATTTTGTATACCCAAGTTGTAAACCAAGTAACAGTGCTATCACTTTCAGGTCTCCACAAACATGCCATAAATGTTTTTCATACTTAATCATATCCAACACGAGTTTCATGTTTTTGTATGTTTCCTTCATGGTTGCTGCATGAGCTACAGGGATTGATGGGTATTTATTTCCTACATGAAGAAGGACTGCTTTCAAGCTATGTTTTGAAGAGTCTATAAAAAGACGCCACTCATCAGGATGGTGAGAGTGTCCAAAAGCTTCAAGTAAAGAGTCCACATCATGACAGTAAACTAAGTCAAAGTTATATTTCATGCAGTATGATGAGCGACTCATGCGGTGTGACTAATGGGTGATGTAATCGTACTCTGTCTTACTGTATAACAAACTGTATACAATAACATTAATTTTATTGTTTACATGGCTAGTAATGCACTGTTATTAAACTAAGTAGTTATTTTACTTTAATTTGCATTAATAAAATTGCAGTAACATATAATAAATTAATTAGGGATGTGTATATTTTACTCACATAGTTCATGCCCTGCATGAACTTGCTAGTAACACAGGAAGAGGTATTACAAAAAAACTAAGCCTGATGGGGAAATTCTGACTTCAGATTCGGATTCAGCGCCCAAAATTACATAAGACTCAGCAAATATTAACCATGTAACAAAATCACTGTTGACCAGTGTAATTATCTACTCTCAGTCTACTGAAAAATCTACTTTAATCTACTAATAATTACACAATCTCTGTCTTGTCTACTTTTAGTAATAGCAAGGTTGAAATTGGCAAAAGTTAGTCATGTGGATATGGAATTATTTTAAAAAAGCCTACATTACAACGACGGTAAAAAAAATAACGAATGAAGAAGAATAAAAATGCGGAAAAGAGGGAGGACACAAGTAAAGAAATTAAACATTTGTTATTCGATGCGCGAGGGATGTCTTGTTTGAGTACTTACACAATTAATAAAAATAAAATGGTCACAAATTGCCTCATACTGTATAACTAGTGAGTAATAACTGAGCTACATAATACTCTTATAGAATAAATAGAAACTTTTCTTAGCATTCTTCGATCAGTCGAACAAAAGCTATATTGAAACAAAATCTATCAGCCAAATACACTGACAAATGATTGTGTGTGCTTTCCAAGATTTTGTGTGAAAATGTGGAGTTTGCTTACAGATATCTCTTTTCACTATGAACCGATGATAGATAAAAAAAATATTATGTTTGTAGATACGTAAGAAATACGAACAAACTTCTATTTGTTAGTATTACAAATGGGTTTCTGTTGAAAAAAAAAATTGGTTTTAACAATGAAATCATACACCCATTTGTTACACTTTTTTGTCATACCTATCTGATTAAACAGGAATCTAGGGTGTTCGCTTGGTACCCAATACCATCATGACTTCATGATCTTCTTCATTTATCAAGACATAATTATTATTTCGATGGTGCCTCAAGGTAGGGTATTTAGTTTACAACTAAACATACTAGGCTATATACATCTGACTATCCAAAAAACCAACAAATTACAACAGCTACATTTGCAGCCGACACTATAATCCTAGCTTTAGATTTAACAGCAGCAGGGGCATCGAATAAATTACGAAGAAATCTTTATGACGTTACAGAGTGAAGTGAAAACTAGAGGGTAAAAATTAAAAAATAAAGTCTTCACATATTATTTTTTCACTTAAAAACCACTTGTCTAGTAATCAACATGAACGATACCGTCATACCATACACGGAAGATCTTAAGTATTTTTAGTAGGTATTCGCTTGAGCAGACGACGTACCTGGAAAAATACATTTTGACGGTACGTAAGCTGTTGAACCAATTATATCGGTTGCTTGAAGAGAAAATGCGTCTCCCTCGGCAACAAATAGGTTATATTTAAAACGATAGTAAAACAAGTACTGATGGCAGAATTGAACTTAGGTGATCAGCAAGTTAATCTAACATTGCAATGTTGCAGCGTCTGTAGTCGAAGATCTTTCGAATTACTACTAATTATATTTGGTTCATAACCAACGGTGTACCAGTAATTAATCATGGCATATATGTATAAATACTGTTATAAACGAAATAAAAAATACCAAGCCAGACTGGAACATCATAAAAATACTCTTTGCAACTAAGGTTTTGGATAATAGTGACTACCACAGGCTCAAACGTTTCAAAAATTTAGATTTACCACACAGAGAAATTCAGCAGTTAATAGTCGCAAAAAAATAAAAATTCTATTTTAATTTATTAAAAATTAATTTATTTATTTTGTTGAAGAGATAATATAAAGTATTTCTTTCTTTCTTTTAATTATATTTGTAAGGAGATGCCATCCTGGCAGACGACCATAGAGGTCATGCCAATTGAATTTTGATTTTGAGACAAGAGGCAATTACTTTAATCTGTACTCATTTTACTCTGTGGTCAATTATTTCTTGTACAAGCTACTTTTTGTTCAAAATAAAAAAAATTCGTTCTTATTATTAATAATTGAGGAGTTTGATGGAAAAAGGAACCTAAAATACTATAGGCCCTTTTCCGTTGAAGTGTTTATTGAGTCCGCCATGATGTTCTCTGTATTTGTACAAAATTTCATATCTCTATGTTTTCTCTAAAAGATGCGACGATATTTAGAATGCCATGTCAAGGCAGGAAAATCCGTTAACTCGTAGGCAGTCAATGAGGTTATGTTGTAAACTAATTAAAGTAGTTAGTAGTTTAAAATTTCTGTTGTGTATTCTGTATTATAATTTTTTTTTGAGTTTCTCAGTAGTAAAAAATTCAAATCTTATATAGATATACATATCTGTCCGCCTAATTCTATTGCAATGCATCACAATATTCATAACAAAATGATTAAAGTATCATTTTTTAAATATGTCGGTTTTGTAGATAGGCCCTTTTCCATCAAACTCCTCAATTAACGGAAAAAACCGTTGACATTTAGCATTAGCTAAGAGGACAACATTTTATTATAACCTAATTGGACAATGAACCCCCATTTTTATAACAGCTTTACACCACTGGACGTAATTTCATCAAAATTCATTTCTAAAGTTGAAATACCCACATTTAACTAATATATCTAGTTCTAATATTCTATGTTAAGGTTAGTAAAAACACAAAGAACTAAAAAATGAAATCGTCTAAAACACTTAAAACCCATTTTCCATACTATTTTATATAGTAATATCAATATTTTTCTGTAATATCAATTTACAGTAGTACTGTATTTTGCTATTTGTCTTCCAGTTATTTATTTATACTGTCTTTCCATTTTCCGTTCTTCATTATAGTTTTTCAAGTACTGGATGTGCTTTCTTGCACTAATAGTTGTTTTACGATAAAGCTTGCTTTTTACAACGTTGTCTCTCCAAAGAATATCACATATACGTCATTAGACTGCGAAACTAATTTCATACTCAAAACGGGAATCGAACCTTGGACCTTCATATCAACTATCACACTAAACTTGTAAGTTAGGCTACTGTGTTTTAGAATTATCTCTCTTATTTATTTTTTTAGATCCTTGATAAACATTTTAAAATGAACTTCTAAAGTTTTGTAACTGTGTCTTAATGTCTTAATTAGAGAGGCTGATTAGCAGTTGTTTTTAATTACAACGAGCGGATATATTTTAGATTTAACAGTGTGGTGACTATTTATTTCTTTTAAGCTATGTACTTTTTTAGTTTGACTGAGTAACTGTCAAAAATTACATGACAAATTAATAATTCGTATGTTTCATAATTTTGTGAATTTAGTTTAATTGGATGGATTAGAAACATTTTTAATTGTGTCAAGTAAAATAAAATTGCATATCCTTTTGCAACATCAACATATCCGAACGATTCCAATCAAAGACCGTTAGAAACATTTTTACCATATCGTGGTACTTAAGCGACGAATTCATTTTTGGAGATATGAACTTAAAGACAGTGAAAAATAGCTTTTAGTTTTCAGTGTTAAATATTTACAGAGACCATACGATAATAAAAATAATTTACTGTCAGTTATTTTATAAGCCTATTAGTTTAACTCAAAATTAAACGTTGAATTAGGTTGAATTAGGTATTCATGATGCCATTTCAACCTATAATGATAGTAATATAAGTAAGTGTGAGGTTGTAAAACAATTAGGAATAACCGAGGAGCAAATATGGTATCAATTTTGAGAAAAATTGATTAATGTCGAATTCGTGAAGCAGAAAAAAATGTGTGAGGATATGAAAAAAACCTCACCTAAAGAACAGACATGTGAAGAAGAAATTAGAAGATGAAACAAAAATGGATTCCAACCCAGATTACGGAGCAGGGCTGTTTAAAGGAAGTAACATATGACATACTTTGTACTAAACGTTATTCTTGTCTTTATTTGCATTTTTCCGAAAATAATGATTTTTCTTCTAAAAACCCCGTTTTCTCAAAAACTATGTGACCGATCTGCTTCAATTTTTTTTGTGGTAATTATTGTCAAAGAGGTGTAGTTATAGTACAAGAATTATTGATATTTACTAAAAAACAAAAGAATTTTGGCTTGTATAAAGGTGTTTTCCCATGAATGTTTTTTTACAAACATAAAACCCCTCAAAACGATTTACAAAAGGTCTCTATTCTATTACCCTTTCAGTCTCCTAGGTGGGTTGTGTGGTAGGTGAGGAGCGGACAATGACTGAATTTGTAAATTTGTGTGATAGTGTAGTTTGCTATGAGAACGTCTGATTAGTTTCTTTATTGTTTCGTCTACAGTTTCGATGTTAAGGTCTCAATGTAATGTTTGAAACTAATGTATGTTGGACAGCCTGTGATGATGCGTAAATAAGAAAAATAAAATAATAATAATAACAATGCGCTGATTAATTTTTTATTTTGAACAGTAGGCCTAAAACATTTTGTTAGTTTCAAGAGTATTGTTAAAAAATTCACGACAAAATAATAATTTGTATTTTTCATAGTTTTGTTAAATTAATTTTTATTGGATGTTTTAGGAGTATCTTTAATAGTGTCAAGTAAAATTAACACTGCATTTCCTTTTTTTGTATTATTAATGCAAATAACACTAGAATTTTAAATATTGAATTGTTTTTAATATCGAATACTTAAAAATTATATTGAGACTGAGTCAAGTCCAGCATTACTTGGTTATCTATTAATTATTGTTGTAGTATATTTCTAATGAATTTTGTAAACTCTGTTGAAAACAGTTTTTTTTAAATTGTAAGATGAAGTAAATGAGTCAGGAGTATGTATTTGCAAATCAGGTTTTTGAATACATGTTTTATGATTATACTTGAAACGCACTGAAATACGAATTTCACACATTTTATTGTGTTGCATATGTACACTTACGAAATTTCTTATATATTACTTGTACATACATTTTAAAAGGCATACAAAATATTATCATAACGATGATATTTAACTATTTCAAAATTACTTCTGTAAAAGTTTCATCGCTGGAAATAATTTTATAGTATTGAATGAGACAGTAGAGTAAAACAGTGAGGGCCAAAGTATATGATGATGAGGATAGAGACTGTAGAGGGCTTGGAGGGAGGTACAGTACTACACTGTAGAGTGCTTGGGGTTGCTTGGTGGTTGGCTGGTCCGCTGCCCGGGCCTAGCGTCGCGGCGCCCAGTCGAGCGTCGAACCTTGACGACGCCGCATGACGCGCGCTTGGTCGGAGAGTTTCGGCTTTAATCGCTCGTTTTCTTCACGACTGAACGAAGTAAGTCTGCCGTAACTTTGTTCGGGTTACAACAAATTTTTATCGGATACCTATTATCAACAAACACAATAGAAAAAAATTATTGAGTGCGTTTATTAGAAAAAGTTACAACAATATTCATAAAAGTTTTTACCCGAACATTAACAATAAAAACTACTTATAAGATTTGTTAATTTCAAGACAAAATAATTTCTTAGGACAGAATCATTTTGCATACAACCGTTATTGAAAAATTAAAAAGTATTATTTAATTTAATTTGTTTTAAATTAAAGAAAGTTTTCTGAACTTTGTTTCTTCCTTTTATTGGATCCATATGTTAAAAGAATCAAAATTTACGTGGCGCTCATGAAAATAATATCTAAAACGGGTAAACTAGTGGTAAATATAATACATGTTAATGCTTAAAAATTGTGTTGCATAATTTTCCATCATTTGAGAAAAAGAGGGTTAGACAGCTAAGTATTAACTTTTACAATGGCAGAATGTATTTGCATTACCGAATAAACCTATTTTAAAAATGAGTTCTACTATTACACCGCTTTTAATAAGGTAAGTGAGGAAATTTAACTATAACATAAAAATATGATTTTTTTGTTGTGTATATTAATAACATTCCTGCTAATATCGAAATTTATAACCATAAAAAAATCTTTTATTTTTTTTTTACTATGATATTTGTAGTGTTCCTTATTGAGCTGCTTTTTTAATTTAATTAATTATTTTTAACTATATAAACGCTTAATTATAACGCTTAAATTATTACCTAAAGTTACTTTCTAAAATTTGTGTATTTTAAGCTGATAGTATTATATCATTTACTAACAGAAGTAGTTTTATAAAATTTTATGAAATTATACCAAACTTTTAAAAATTTTTTATTTAGTTGCAGATACATTTTTTGTGAAGGTTAATTATTCATATTTCAATGATATGTTGTGAGTATAAAACTAGATGTCTTAAAACTATTTAATTTTAAGGCAAGATATATATAACGAATTAATAATACATTAATAAACAGTTATGAAAATTATGAATAGACTATCTTTAGACCACGAGCGGCTGAATTTTTATTCGTCAATTAAATCACCCTTTAAAATATGTTTAACGCCATTACTCATCCTAAAATTGTCACACAAATATAACAATGTTTTATAACGTTTTGCAATGTTCTCTTACATTTTTTTGGATGATAACATACTTTAAAAAAAAACTTGTCTGTTATTTAAATGTAATAGTCTATATGTTTTGGAGTTTTTTTAAAACTAAAATTAAACATGTACATTATTTAAATATATTGACATGGTAGTTATATACTCCTATTGATTGGTGTATGATAAGTCACATAGGGTTGAAATGGTTAGTTTTCTGTTATAGAAATTTGAGTTTTAAGAGGAAGCAGATGAAATATTACTAATAATAATTATTCAAATATGTTTGTGCTTTAATATTTATTTTGAAAATATTTATGCGCATCTTACGCAAAACTTAATTTAACTTACTTACCTATTTTCTTATTATAAATTTTATTTCATTGAAAAGAGACCATTAAAATCATTAGTAATTATTGAAAATATGTTACACATTGAAAATATAAGTGACAAAACAAGGAAAATGTTAATGAAGCTTAGTTTTATTTCGGACATTAATACTTTTAATTAATTAATATAAAATTTATAAAATATTTATAGTAAAACCCTCGTATTGTTTATACGTTTTATGTTTTATTTAAAAAAAGTGAATATACCACTAGGTTTATAATGTTATTATACTGGTTTTACATTTTAATGTTTCCGTATTCACACATATTATTACATTTATACCAGGTCCCTTTATTTTACCACCAGGTTACTAAAATGAGTAAAATATGTATAAATATAACCATTATTTTTGTTATAAAAAACCATTTAGTTGATTTGTTCACGTATTGTATGTATTCAAATGTCGGATTGTAAGTTTTTAAATGTAATTAAATTTTGGTTGTTTGGAATATTTAATCTAATGTTCTGGTTGTTTGGACGGATTGAACTTAATAGGGTAAAGTTTTCTGGTAGCGGTTGTTATGCACAAAACGCTTACGTATTTGCAGTTCATTGAATTTTCATTGGCTGTTTCCTGAACTTATCGAAAATGCATAATGATAAGTTTTGATATTAAGTGCATGTCAGAAACTACATACGTAGTGTACGTATCTAATGACTCGGTTCTTCAGTAGACGGATGCATTTCCTAGAAGAACATTCTTCTTTAATTTACTACTGTGTCTATCGTTTGTCAAAAGATTTCCAAAAGAACTTCATTAATATATATTATATTCAGAATTTTAAACATAAAAAATACTTTTAATCGCTGTTTTTAAAAAAATCTGTCATTCATAAGATTTTATATATAACAGATGAAATGGTTTTGGCAAGGATTTTCAGTAGACAATATTACATTGAATCGATTCCTTTCCTTCCATTTCAATCCACCTTTCAATTCAATGAAAACCTATAAAATCTCTACTCAATAATCTCAATGAAAGATTCTGGGCACCTTTCAAAATGTATTGACAAAGTTGTCTAGGAACTTTACTTTTATAAGTTCATCCGTTTCGATCCAAAAGAAAAAAAGTTAGTGGCTATCCATAGCTTGCCGCTATGCATATATTTTGTTTTTATTTGTTTTCGTAAAGCGTTGAAAAGAAGCTTCTTCAAAAATTCATTTTTTGTTCGTATTTTATGTAACAAATTAGGATATGCAACGTTTGTAAACAGCAAATCATTATTTCATAAAATTTATTTTCAAAATGGAAGTATATTTTTCCCTCTAATTTTTAAACAACGAGTATTAAAATTTTGTGTAATCATTGACCACCTCCGTGGTCCCGTGGTCAGAACGCTAGACTGCGCTGCTTACCCCAAAGTGGAAGTTTCCGGATTTTATTACTAGCTGGGTCCCCTGAACCATAAAATCAGGGAATTATTACAAAACCCGCCGGACCTGTACCGTATCGTAAGCAAAGCAGTTGAATAAATTTAAAATAAACTTAAAAAATATTTGTTTATCGATTTTCCCATTCTGTCTTTGACAAAATGTAGGATAGAAACATAATGTGACTTTAATTTTAACAAAACGATTATGTTTAGTCAATATTTCTTTATTTAGACATACTGTAATACTCTTCTTGAATAGCAATTAATTTAGTTATGATACTAAGGATTAATTTAAAAATGTTCTAGAAATCTAAATTTTAGGAGAAAGCACATTAAATATAACCACACTGATAGAGTTTTATATTCAACCAATTTTGATGTTCTTCTTCTAGAAATTAACTCTAGTGGCCTCAAGTAAGATAAATATTAACGAAAATCAACCTTAATAACTTTAGGTTATAAATAAATATCTATTACGGCTAAGCTAAGCTTAGAGCAATGTGACGTTTTAGTTGTCATTTTTCTATATTTAATTAAATATTTATACATTATTTTATTTAAAACCCGTTGTAGAATATAATGTTATCAAGAATTTTATTTGTAAATCTTTGATTAACAGATTTTTAAAATACACAGTTTCATTGACAGTTATCATACCCTATCTTAAATGTTATAAAACGTAAAAGCATTTTGCAGACTTCAATATTGAAATCAAAAACCATGTTGAAATGTTAATAAACACTTATTTTACATACTACACTAATTCTCAAGGGGAATGTTTTCAATTGTAACAGATAAAACATGTGTAACATTTCTTCTGAATAAAAATTTTAATTAAAAAGCGTCAAAGGGTTTTTAAAATGTTCTTCCTATTGAATATTTATTTTCAGTTTTTTAAAAGTCTACAGGTTTATTTAAATAGCTCGGATTTGCATATTTATACTTTGAAAATCAGTATCAAGCAAATATAAACAAATTCTTACAAAAGTGTTTTTTATTTTGTATAGTCAGGTACGTTATAATCTGTTCATTTTATTTAAAAAATACGATTACTAATCAGGTAAAAAGTGCAAACAACTAAAGGAAGTCAAACATCTGTCGATGTAGGGCCTCTCTAGTGGTCAAAAATTAATATTAAAAATAACAATGAAAGTAATTAATAAATAAAATACAGAAGATTATTACGCTGACTTTTTATTACAACGTATTGCAAGGCAAGTCCAAAAAATTAAATCTCATCAATTTTACATTTACATTTATACTAGTGTCTAATAAATTGATTGCTAATAAGTTTTTATGTTTGTAAAGTCTATTCAAATACTGCATTTTAAAATTTCTTGCCTCACTGTGTTTAAGTTAAGAGATATCTATAAATAAATTTGCTGTTTATAAACCAGGGTATTAACACAAATGTCTGTTGGTCTTTGATTAGAATCACTATCAGATCTCGGTGTTTGAGTTTGCAGATGTACCTCAATCTTGTATTCCATATTTCAAAATGGAAATTGGTATTTTTTTCAAGTCAGTATTTTTATTATTTTTACTAACATGTAGACAATTTTTGTGACATATTAAAATTGAATTTGAAATTTTTGATTGTTTTTTAAACAGCTTATTGAATAGGCATACATGTTGCCTGTTTACACACAAAATAAAAATACACTCTGATCGATTTCAGTACGATGGATATTACAATAATAATTATTTAACGCTGCAGTTGACTGATTGGCATTTCGTTAAATTGATTTATTGATTTCCAGCTGTACATTTAAAAGTAATATTCGTTTACAAAACAAATGGAAATAATTAGTAAAATATTAGTAGCCTATAATATTTTAAAAATTAAATTTGATAAAAAAATAAAGAAGACCTCCTCTTCGGCTAAGTGGTTAGAGCGGTAGACTGCACTGAACACTGCAAAACGGAAAATCCCGAATATTAGATTTAAGCTAAAATTTAAATTATTCACTTTAAAACCCACTGGTTCTGCACCGCAGCCCTTGATAATCAATAATAACCAAACAAGTTAAGGCGGCCTTAAATAAAAACTACACAAAATTCCAAACAGAAACAAAATATTGAAATTGAAATGAAATAAATTTTCAAAAATTAGGTATTTCAATATTAAAATTTATGAGGAAATCCAGGATCCCTTAGTTTCGGAAACTTGTCGAAGCTTCAACCCAGTAAATTAGCAGCAAAACAACGTGAGAATTTATTTCCGAAAGTATATGTGATCACATACAATATTAGGAATTGTATTTAAGCTGGAATATGAATAATAATTTTATTATATTGTAATACAAATTCATATAAATAAATTACACACATACATATATATATATATATATATATATATATATATATATATATATATATATATATATATATATAATATATATACATGTCATATATATTATATATATGAATTATAATAAACAATACAGGTAAATGACATACGAATATATTTTTACTATTATTTACCACAGGATGTTTAAAATTTTTTGTAGCTGTTGGTTGAAATCTTTCTACGTCATTTCAGAATTACTAGCTCCCATGTAGAGTTGTGCGGGCTTCAGTTGTACATAGGTCGAGATATTGAGTTGTATGTTCTTCAATGACTGTCTAAATGGTTAACTTAGAAGAAGGACCCAAACCAAAGATTAATTTCAGTTGTTAGAATAACCCAAACATTTACTCAGGGTTAAGTTAAGCATATTACTTTTTGTCGCAATGTGTTTTCTTCAAATCAGACAGTGTTCCTGATAAACTCAGCTCATTTAATTACGTAATTTATTTTTTATAATCGTCTATAAACTACTGTCTTCACGTACCGTAAACATTACATGAGATGATTTAATCTCATTTATCCATATCAGCAACCATTTTGACAATCTTTACAACACGCTGAGAGAAGTTTAAACATTCTGTGTTATCTTTACAAGTTGCTGTCAATCGCTGATAATTTGCCTGTGTAGTTAACGAAAGTAATTTCAGAAGCTACTTCTGTAATAAGCAAATCTTGCTCGTACAAATAAAGTAGCACAAGCTCGGAAACGTTTTCTTACAATAACCACAAACTAATATAGCAAAACTAGCAGTTTCACCTCGATTCAAATGCAGTTTCAAAAGAGAAATACGGTATGAAAACATTTGGCCATAATTTTCAAAAAAGTTAACCCAAGAGCCAGTCATTGCAGAGTTAAATAAAAAAGGCAACCTAGTCTATAATAATTTTCCTACTTTTACTTTCTCCTGCCCTATTATATGATTATATTTGCCCATTGTTATAGGGAGGAAAATAATGTTTCAGGTAGATTTTTAAAAATCGAGTTTTCACCGGATAAAAATTTTAGAACCCCTGAACTCAAAAAAACCTGTTTTCAGCAATTGGTCTGCGCGCGCACGTGTGTGAGTGAACGAAATATCTCAAGAACGGAACATTGTACGAAGTTGAAACTTGAAATTAAGTTAGGTACTACTACGAAAACCAACAGAAACATTTTTATCAAAATCGGTCAACCGGAAGAAGTAGTTTATGTGCAATTTTTCAGTTTTCTCAAAAACGGATCTACGATTTTTTTTAAAAATTGTGAGCCTAGTTTAGAGGCAGCTACTTATTTTCCGTATTTTAATTCATCAAAATCGGAAAAAGTGGAATTTTAAAGACTGCGGCTTTAGTACTCATTTTACGACAAAAGTTTATATAATTAAAGTTGTTGTTGTGTTGTTTAGGTCATCAACCGAAAGAGTGGTTTGAACCTCTAGAGGCTTTAGTAAGGAAAACAGGCAGTGAGGTGGTTTATAATTGCCTTCCTCACTGATTGGAAAAGTATGCTTATCAGGATGCCAGGCCCTCAAAGCATCTACTTTCCACACTGCAAATGATTCCTTCACTTCATTCACCACAGGGTCTGGCAGTATAATGAAGTTCATTACTCTCAGAGGAGATAACGCTGACTTGTGTTTTTTAAACTTAATGTGATAAGAAACAGAATTATTTTTGTAGCCCCTGGAATAGGAAATCGAGTGCAAATAATTGAACACTTCACCTGCCTGTTATGAGTAAAATTAAAGTTATAAAATATTAAAAACTCTAAATTTTTGATTGATTCATTGATAGGTAACTTTAGTGGGTTGTTAAATTACAGTACTCCTAAAATCGAACCCCCTATTTCTTGCAGCAATCCGAGCACGCTATCAATTATAAATTAATCTTATTATAAAAACTATTTGTTCCTAAAAATTTAAACTAGATATATTCTTGTTAATTAGATTTGGGTATTTATATTAATACTAACAATTGACTCGCATTTTGAGAGCTAATTTAAAATTAATACCTTCTTCTTTTCTAGATGCGTCTAACTATTGATAAAAAAAGGAATTTTGTTTCACTTAAAGACATTTCATAACTGAAATTTTTATTAAAATTCCAGAATAAAAAAGTAATGTAAGTGAACTTCATTCCTATTTTCCAATTTATTCTTAAGTTGTGGTTTTTTGAAAAACCAAACTGTCCGAAATCCGCCGATTCCAACCACTGCCCTTTTAGCTTGGTCAAACGCCTCTATGTTTTTGAAACCATGCATGCGTGAACACTACATCCAAACGCCTATTCATTTTAGAAACCAAACAAACTAGTAAACTGCTTCAATAAAAGCGGGAGTTCATATAGTACATGAGTACAACCACTTATAAAACACCTGTACGTTTTAACGACACATAATCTGATTGTCTGGGGCTTGAGGTGTGGAACCCTAGATCTTTTTGGTCACATCTTGCAAAAGAGTTAAAGTGCAAACTGTATTTAACAATATTTCACGTAACTGTCATTGCTAAATGACACGGTTGAACGCTAAAACGCAGTGACAATCCAAGTGTCCTATAATTTTGATGTTAATACAACCATTAAAATTTCCTTTACATTTTTACATTTCATTTGATTTCAACGTTTTTGATTAACAGGAACATTAATTTTAAAATCTGTTATGAATTGTAAGCAGATCGTTGACGTACAATATATTTGCAACAATTTAATCTAAGGAAAAAGTACATTGGAATTTAGTTACTGTTATCTACTTCGTAACTTAATTGGGCGTTGAACAATAATTTTGCGTTTACATGATTTGAAAATTTCTATATTCTAACTGGGAATGGTACCTGGGGCCTTTAACTTTCCTATTGGGTCAAATTCTCCACCATTTTGGCGAGAAAGCAGTAGTAGTTCAACTTATAATTCCAAGAATCTACTTATATTTCAGCAATATTTTGAATCACGATTTATTGACTCTGTAAGTTAACAAGCTAATTTAACTAAATTACAGTTAATCTTTTGAGGCTGTAGTTATCAGTAGAACAAAACACAGTTGTCTCGTAATATTTAAAGTTGTCTGAACATCAAAAAATTTATTTTAAAGCGAGGGAGATAAAACAGAGAAATGAGTTATACCAAGGAGATGCTAAGGACTGTTATTCACTCATATATCAAAGAATACTGTTGTCTTTAAAAATGTTAAAAAATCCTTTTGTTAATAAGTTCATAAAATAATAATTTAATAGTTTATTAAAATATATTTTAGAATTCGGGCAATGTTTAAGTGAGATTTTAGCAATTGTTATCAGGATGATTATAGGATAATTTTTAGGATGTGGATAAAGTCACTTGACCTTAATATTTATAATAGAAATTAAAATTCTTTAGCTTAGCGTAATCATTATCATCATCTGTCAAGGATTAGGCTCAATGGCCCGTTCCGGCATCCATCTTTTTTTAGATCTTCCCAAGCCTCGCTTCCCTTTAGATTTATATCTCCATGCTCATGGAGGAAGTCTGTGTCTTGGAAAACGAAGTAAATGGTTGGACCAGTTTGTGATATATATTCTTAACGTCTCACACATCGTTGTTTAGGTCATCAGCCGAAAGGCTGGTTTGAACCCGTAGAGGTTTTACTAAATAAAACGAAGAGTGAGGTGGTTTACAACTGCCTTCCTCACTGAGTGGAAAAGTACGCTTATCAGCATATCGGGCCCCCTGAAAAGCATATATTTTCCACTCTGCAAATGACACCTTCACTTCATTCACCACAGGGTCTGGCTGTATAATGAAATTCATTACTTTCAGAGGAGATAACTCTAATTAGTGTCTTTTACACCTCTACCTCTTCTGTTCTTAAATGATTCAGTCATTTAATTGGCTGACCATGTGATAAGAAACAGAACTATTTATTTTAGCCCTGAACGAACAGATTGAGTGTAAATAATTTGACACTCCACCTGTCTGTTATGGGTATTTTTACACAGTAACTGAACATTTAACTCATCGCGTATAGCTTCGGTACGTACTCTATCTAACCAGGTAGGTTACAACCTTTAACTCGCCGCAAAAATCTCATTTGAGCAGCCTGGATACGAAATTCATTACTCTGTAATTACACCCATGTTTCACTCCCATATATTATGAGTGGCACAGCCATTGCTTTATAAAATTTCATTTGGGTGTCCTGCCCTTTTTTCTTTACCGTTTGTCCTGCGAATAGAACCACTTACAGCGCTGAATTTTATCAATTTTTCACTCACGTCATCATCTTTGCGATAGGAAATCCTGCATCCTAAATATTTAAAGTCTCAAATTTGTTTTATAGTTCGGTTGCGAAGTATAATTTTTGAGGAAGACCTTAGCGTAGTTATTATTAAAATAAAGTTTTATTTGATATTTGTTAATAAATATTGTATATTTTAATTGAAAATTTATTTGTTTATTTACTACTGTTTATTCTCAAACATTCCAAATCCATTTTTTTTGTTCATGAATTTTTGTCTTATGTCTGGTAGTTTTCTAAACTACTTTTTATGCAACGATAAAGGCTGATAAATTAAATAAGTGACAAAAAATCCACATTGGACCGGGAATCGAAACCGTGACACCTGATGTAGAAGCCAGTTTTTCTGTCCACCACACCACAGGCCGGGTCCGAATGCACTTTTTACAACGATATGAAACGGAACTACCCATTGGTGAATACAAATTCTTATCAAAGCTCATCCGTTAATCTATAAAATATCGTCTGATCTTCCGCAAAAACTTCGTTCTGTACAATTACCCCTAAACAACAATCGTATAAAGATACGTCTAGCTATCTTGCTGATCACTATGTAGTCTGCAATGATGTAGTAATGGAAAATTGCTATTCATAAAAGGCTGATACACGCAAAAATACGAAGTATATTGTAGGTGTTCTAACACTTCATATTGTCTCCGATCGGGGCCGTCGACACGTGGCAAACCTTGCTTGCGACATTGGTGGCCCTGAGAAGAACCGTTTGGGTTTTTTGTGATGGCTCTGAAAAGGGCCGTTGTTGGTGGTCGGAAGCGGCGAACCGGCGTGTTGAGAGCGGAGCTCGAAGAGTGACGGCTCGGCTACTGGGTTCAGGGTTCTCTCCCTCAGCTGCAGTGGTGGCCCCCAGAACCCCGCAGTGTCGGCTCGGCGTAGGCCGTTGTCCGCCGATAGTGCGGCCAAAGCGGTTCTCTTCGGTCCCGCACTGAACTCTATCTTCACCGTGGTGTCATCAGGCATACACGGGCTTCCTTCGGCGGCCGGGTACACGAAGGCTGACCGGTGCGGGAATGTGCGTCCGCCACCGGTAGTGTCGAACAGGGATGGTGCGTCCGTTCTCGGCTTGGCTCTTCTTCTTTCTTGCAAGCTCTCTTCTTTCTTGTTCTTCCCAGTTCGGGAGCGGGATGGTGAGTGTCCTTCGCAGGTCAGTGCGGTCCCCTCCAGTGAGTCCATTTCATGGTGGAGGGGAGGCACTGCTGGGTGCGCGTTGTTAGTGCACCTTGTGGCAGGAAGGTTTTGGGACTGTCTGTACGCGCTGATAATGGTGAGGCTGTCGGCGACAATATTAACAGTTTCATATTATTAATAGCTTAATTTAATATTTTTATACGTAAATTTCAATCGCTTTTTGTGTAAAAAAATTAACCCACTCCACTATCTTTTAAGTAAAATAAAACAAATTTCTATTTGTGTTATTTCTTATTGACTTTTTTGTAACACCAAACTGTTTATGCACAATTCTTTTTAACACCAACGAAAGTCGGAAGTAAAAAGTCAATTTGGTAGTTTACTGGAAAAGTTTTATAGCCTATTTTTACAATAATTAAATATTCTTGTTTTTAGTTCAATTTTTATATTTTATTTTACTTTAAAATTCTCATAAATAATGATATAGGCCTAACAATTTTATTTAACAAGACAGATTAATGATTACTAGACAGATTACCAACTTCGAATTGAAATTGTAACTTGAAGATTTTGCCTCATGTTTTTTATTTGCATTAAAGTGTTATTCCTATTAATTTTATCAAAGTTGAAAATAATTCTTCTAGTGTTTAGTGTTGTTTGCATTATTTAAACTTCTATTTATTTATTTCATACATATTTTCACCGTTCAATGAACTTGGTTGGTGTGTTTATACAGCGCATTTCTTGAATAGAGTGAATTGTAGTTTAATGTATGGGTTAAAGGTGGTGGAATTTCAGTTGCATGATAAAAGGTGATTTAGGGGCACATTTAAGTAATCTGGACTTTATGTGATTTGAACGTAATTTTCTAACATATTTTTAAAACAGGTAAATAAATTAGTAAAATCATTTTACTCAAATGGTAAGTTAAATTTGCAACATGAACCGATTACACTTTTAAATTAAATTAATTTAGAACAACAATGAAATATTTTATTTAACAAAACACTTTGTACTTATTAAGTTAAACTACTTGAATTTATTTATTTAATTTAATAACTTAAATTTAAGTTCCAGTATGCTCTAAAAGAGAAAATAGATGTTGTCAAACCCAAGGAGAGTCTATTATGTGAAAAATCATTCTATTATGTGAATTTGGAACAGGCATATATCTAGCTTTATTTGGAAGAAGAAGAAGATGGCAGAGTAAATGGGATTGGAACGAAGAACACAAATTATAATAATTTTAATACTATTGAATACAATAAGTTATTTCCTCATTAAATGGCTGTTGTAACTTTACTGTTTCAGCGGTACATATAAAACATACATAAACGTGGTGAATATACATGTAATAAACACATTAATATATATAGTGCAGAAACTGTACTACAATGGAGTACAAACACAGGTTACTACGTAAAAGTAATAATGTAATATTTTATTATATTCGTTCTAGCATAATACGTAATAGAGGTTATCCTTAAACTACGTTAAATTATTCATAATATAGATTACAAGTAATTGAGGCAGACTGAAATAGATTTTGTTAACAGATAGATATTCATAACAGTAGAGTACAGCATACAGCAAAAGCAGTGTGGAGACAGGAGGCAGGTGGTGTTTCATGTTTAAAAGAGCCACACACATATTCACCTCCCCTGCATACAACATAACAGAAGTACACATACATTCAGTCTTTATCTGGTATCTGGTGTGATGTGGTGGTAGAGCTTTACTCTAAACCTTTCAGTGCCGCTATAGGTGAAACGTAAAGCTTACAGAATTCAACTGATATCACAAACCCGATACAGTTTTCGTTTTTAATATCATTTTTCTGTATCGAAATGCATACATTACAAACTACTGGTGTTCATGGTTCTGGGTTTAACATTGAGCGTTTGACTTTGTTCGATCAACTCATTCAATTTTTAAATTATAATGTCAATTAATAAATTAAAGAAGCGTGTGAGCTGTCATAGGCTTTATTACAATTAGATATTAATGTAAAAGTAACGACCTCTCTAAAAATGTATCACTATTGATTTTTAGCTATTGTATACTAACAACTAGTTAATCTATATTCAGAACGATACCTAGACTACTATACAAGCTAAACTTTTATTGTACTCATGAATTCACTTTTATAGGTTAATTAACTTTTATAAAATTAGTATAATCTGAGTTAATTTCATTTACTGTTATTGCTAACCAAATTTATTTTTATTTTCTGAGTACGTACACTACGAAATGTAAAATAACTTACATATTAAGAGATTTCAATTGGTATTAAAGGTTCGGATTTGAAGTATATCTGTTACATTAAGAAAACTGAATTTTACAATTTTTGTATTGTAATGAAGTTTAAAAACCCTGATTCTACCAGATCTAAAATTATTCATTTACTCATTTCAATTGACTTTCTGAAAAATAAAAAATTACTCGAAAACGCCGCCTATTGCTTTCAGTTTTTATAATAATTCGTTAAATTTTTATACATGTTTATTTATTATATACTTATTCAGTTGAGCTAGTATTTTCTCTAAGAATCTAATCTCAATATAATTTTTAAGTTAAAAAATCAACCTGAAATACTTGACAAGGAGCTAAAAACTAAGACAGAATTTTCTTTTAAATTTCAAAATATTAATTTTTTTAAAATCTGTTGTTTCTAAACAACATTGTCACATAACGGAAGTATTTACTTTTGTTACTGAGACATTACAGAATAAACTAAAACCTCCGCTGTAAATAATTAGGCTAATAGCAAATGAATCATTTTTTTATACGGGAGGAAACCGAATTTACCGGTACCCAGATAGATCTTTACCTGGGTTATACGGAGCTCTCCCGAAGGGAAATACCCGCCAAAACCTCTCAATTCCTTTCTATCCCATCCCGACTTGCCGCAGGATCACCGTTAGGCATAACTTCACAACAAGCCGGCGTTTCTTTATTAGCTGGATGACGTTATCTCTGCGCGATTTACCTTCTTGCCACCCATTTCCCCCCCCTTTTTGAGTGATTTCTTTTGAGACTAACGCAGCTGGGCTTCTTTGCTTTTCATCACCTTCTGGATGAACTTCTCAATGGCCTTCCAGCTTTCTTCTTCTGCAATCATAAAATTACCAAGAAATCTAAAGAAATCGGCTACCCAAGCTGGGTTCCTAGAACCTCCCTCTCCGGTATCCATCTTCTGCAGTCTAAAATCGCATGTACTGCGTTGTCCTCTTCCGCCTCACAATCCAGACTGTTTGCTTCATCTGATCATCTGAACCGATGGAGATACACCCGAAAGCAACCATCCACCGTCAATGCCTGCGTGAGGTAATAATCAATCTCCCCGTACCCCTTACTCAGCAATTTTGTTTTAGATCCGGAATCAATCTATGTGTCCATCGACCGGACACCTCATCATCCCATCTGTCCTGCCACCTCCTGACAAGTCTATCTCTAGCCTCTCTCTTTATCTGAGCCATTGTAGCCTCTCCAGTTTTCAGTCCCTCAGATATCTCAATTCTTTCCCAGACAGGCAAATCTATAGAGGGTATGCCGGCTACCACCATTACTGTACCCGCTGAAACTGTTAATCATTTATTATTATTATTATTATTATTATTATAGATAAATTGAGTTGATATTAGTTAAATTATCTTTTTATTGTGTAATCGATTATGATTTTTACATCAATCGTTTTGGTTTGGCGGCAACCTGGCTAAGTTTTTGATGCCCGTACTGATGTCAAACAAACAGTTAAAAGATTCTTAAAAATTTGAAGAAAGATATTAACTATTATGTCGAATATGAGAAAAAGGTTGGTTTAATTTTCAGTAATACCTTTATTCCTTTATAATACGTATAACTGTAAAAATAATAAAAATATCACAACAAAAGAAAATGTGTTTGCAATAGAGAGTTATAATTGTAGCCAGTTACAAGTTACATTTAGCATCAGGTTTAATTAAATGTCGTTTTTAAGTGAGTTGAGTGTAATATAACGTGAAAGAGTAAAAAGTAATATTCCACTGACTACTATATAACTTAATAAGTAGAAAGATTCTTCTGATGCAAAGGGTGGAGGTGACATTTACAACTTGTTAGAATTATTTATTGTATTCTTTGCTGTTATAACAAGAAGATATACTAGTCACATTATTATTTGTCAACGTAGTTAATGGTAACGGAATATTTTATCGATATTGAATCAAACGAAATACTTATACATAACTAACCTTAACGTTATACTAAAGCAAAGCAAAATTTTAACTGGTGAAAATTTTAAAATTTTCTTGTTTGTTTTCTGTTAACATATTTAATTTTTAATCTGTCATCTGTACAAATACAACCAACGAAAACGTTCACAGTGTGTATTAATAAATATAAAACAAAAGAACCGCGTTAATGACTTTAAAAAGGACGCCACCCAGTAATAGTGCTTCAGATAATTAAAATAATATGTTAAATGTTTAATTAATAATGTGTAATCTTAAATTTTTAATTTAGAGTTTGCAAATTTTTAAATGTAATATTTTTTATGTTAGTGTTGTTTATTTTATTTCAATAAATTAATCATTAAATCATTACTTGTACAATATTGATTTATTATGTACACATTATCGTAATAGACCTTGACATTTCCGACTGGTAGAATGTGAAATTGAACTTAAATTAAAATTTAATTTACATCATGCTCTGAGACATTTGTGCAATACTTGTTGCTGTTTTATTTGACATGAACTCAGTAAATTGGATGCATTTTTATTATACTGTTACAAAAACTAATGAAGATTCCTTATTTTGAGATTCACTTACCCTAAAGAATTTTTACCCGGCTTAAGAAAATTTAAATTAAAAGTTTGTAATATCAAATTAAAACACGTAATTAATCCAATTAATAAAAATTATTTGCTCTTGTCACATAGTTTTTTTATGAAAGTAGGAATTGATAAATTGCAACGGATTACCTTTGGTATTATCTATTTGCATATATCAAACTTTTATGAAATATTTAAAAAAATTATGGACTTGATACTTTAAGAAATACATAACATACTCCCTATTCTGAAAGAATGGAGAAATATTATATGTATTGATGTGAAACCACTTGTGTTATATAAGTCAACGAAATCGCAATTGTTGATCTTTCATATATTTGTACAAGAAAAGATCCAATTTAATCTAATCCATTTTCTTCCGCGTAAAATTATTCGATTGATATTTCAATTACTACTATAAACCAAAACGAACAATAATTCATTTAATCATAGGTTATACTAATGTATGCGGCGTTAGAACGGGAGTACCAGTTCACAAGTAGCTAGAGAAAAGAATACAAAAATTTTACCAGTTTTTTGACGGCCAGTAATCTGGATTCGCATACAAACGAAAACAAACAAACAAAACCAATAAGATTTATGGCAAAAGATCTAAACACTTCATGTGACTTTTAGAATATTCGAGATGATCTGTCAAAAAAGGTTTGTATTCCTAGTGTAGTTAACAAACTTTAAATAAATATGAAGCAAATGACAGAGCGTATACCACTCGGCTTCCTCTGTTTATGCTTTCTTTTAAAACGTAGAAGACAAAGAAAATAATATAATGGGTTACAATGCATATGCCACGTGAAAGTTAAAATTGAGGCTCCGCAAAGCAACAGGTTTATTCCCCAGTTCAAACGGTGTCAGTGTTTTGGCCATACCTAACAGTATTGTCAACACAACCGATCTGTGTCAATTGTGCCGGCAAGCACCTAGCTAAGGAATTCACGAAATCCAGAAGAATTCCACCTCAGAGCTTCAACTGTACGTAGGCTCATCCTACAACCTATTGAGAATACCTAGTAGCAAACGAGCTACAAAAACGAAGACTGTATTTAAAAATAAATCAAGACACCACAGAATCCACAACAGAAAATCTTTGCAACCATGCAAATCAAAGTAATCTTCCGTTTGCTGAAATGACTAAAGAACGAATGCCAATCTACAACAGTACAATGAAAAAATCAACAAAATACGCATAGGCCTACAACAACAAACACAACAACCGCAATCCACAACGCAATCAAACATGTTGGAGTTTTTCCAAGATATATAAAATAAAATTAACGAGTTCTTTAGTAGGCTTGATAGATTGGAAGCCAGAAATACAAAAGGTACTAGAAAATATATGTACCTCTATTATGTATGTAGAAATGGATCACAGGGAGATTAAATAGCTATTTGGAAGCAAACGGCATTCAAAATAAAAAGTAAGAACTTTAAATATTTCTAAAATTTTAAGTCATTAATGCATGTCTTGTCTCTGAGACACATTCAACTTAACATTCATATTTTAATTTTAAAAGGTTACAATATTTACCAAGTAATTCATCCGAATAATCATACCAGTGGGGAAATTGCAGTTATTGTAATAGAGAATAATAATCATTGTGATGAAAGCCACATACAATCTGACGAAGCGCCGGTTACAGTGATTGGAATTCATACAATTTAACAAAAGTCCAATGTTGCAGGCATGTACTGTCCGCGACGACATGACCTTAACAGAACTCAATATAAAAATCTGGTGTGAAACACTCACATAACTTTCTCTTGCCAATGCAAATAATAAACAATATAACCTAAAATTTGTAATAAAACATTAGAAATAAAAAAATAAACTAACCTCAAAAACCATAACCTTATTATAATCTTGAGTGAATGATGCAAAATGAAAACCAACCTTACTTTAGCTTAACAATACGGAAAATCACTCTTTCACGGTAAACTAGATCTGTAGAGAAAAATTTCTAAAATAATAGTTGTAGATCATTGAATTTCCTATAAATTTGATCCACGCATTTTTGTCATAAAATGGATACTGCGGCTGAAATCTTAAAAAATCCATTTTTTATAGATTTCATGAAAAAAAAAACAGAAAATCACTAATTACCGCTGAATTAAGCGTTATACAAAGCGTTATATAAGTACGTATATATACTAAGCGTTATAACTAGGCTGCAATCTTAGAAAAAAAAACATTTTTTTCTACGAAAGCACAGCCTCCCCAGAATTTCAGTAGACATGACGCCCTATATTGTAGAGAATAAAAAAATGTAGTGAATGAGGTGTTTAAAAAATCATCAAAGTAGCCGTTTTTGAAAAACGATTGCGAAAATATGAAAAATGACACGAATAAAAATGACTACTTCCGGTTGAACTATTTAGATGAAAATGTTCTTATCGGATCTTCTAGTAGTATCTAACTTAAGGTTTAAGTTTCTAGTTCGTACAAATTTCCGTCCTTGAGATATTTTATTCACATACACACACAAACACACACACACAATCGCTGAAAACATGTTTTTGGGGTCAGGGGGGTCTTAAAAAGGTGTGTATCCGGTAAAAACTCGATTTCGATAAATCGACCTGAAAATAATACTTTCCTTTCCATATAGATATACAAGCAAGAGAAAGTAAAAAATACCAGAAAATCTTGCTGATAGGTATATTTTAGATGGAGAGTAAACCTACGCAAAGCACGTAGACTACGATGCATGGTTAACATCGGTAAAAGTAAAAGAGATAAGAGAAGCTACCAGAGAACTTGGCTTCACATATCATTCAGCAGAAAAATCGACCTATTGGCCAACAGATCCAAATAAAATTACCAAATTTTGATTTTTTCATATTAAAGAAAATATCGAATTTTACTGATATCAAGGAAAATTACGACTTGAACTGGGATAATTCTCTAGTAATTTGATCCTATGTGATAGAGTTATTAGAAAACAAAGTAGACCGTAATTAGTAAATAAAACAACAGCCTGGATTATTTAAAATTGATTTAGAAAGTTGATTAATGATAAATTAAACTGAACGAGCAAAATTCTTTTCATCCAAATTTCACCAATAAAAATATTGTACGTATATTCTTTATCAGGAATGACTTTATATAAATGAAAGAACACATTCAGACAAAAGAAGTTGAGCTGGGCCTCAGATGTAGGAAACTATATGGGTCATTAGAGTCAATCGCAGCTGCCTCTCCGTATTATAGCAACAATATAAAATCAAATTTTAAAACTCATCTGGATTTATGGTGTACAATTTCTGGTGCGCCAGAGAAAGTCAGTGAAGGATTGTACAGACATTTCAGGACAAAGCACTGAGAGCTGTGGTTAATGCTCCTTGGTACGTTAGGAGTAGTAATCTGCACAAAGTGATCTTGACATCCTTTTTGTGTCCATTGGGATAAGAAGACTTGCTGTAAAACATGAAGCATGTTTACATGGTTTCATCAATCCAGAAGCAACTCAACTTCTCAACAATGAAAATTTTCCTAAAAGCCTTAAGAGGAAGAAGCCCTTCAAACTAGAGTAACAGTGCAGTGTGATGTGTTAAGGCAGAGCAGTGTGAAGTGAGTAGTGAATAGTAATATATTTATTAAAATTATATTAGTTATGCGTATATTTTGGTGCCAAGTTATAGATGGAGGACTATTTAAGTATAACTTATCAAAGTTAAGTAAGCGTGATCACGTGATGCGCAGTAGTTCATTTTAGGTGTTGTTGGCCTAGCTTATAGTATAATGGAGGGGGAATTTTTGGTCTCTGGCGCGCGCCCTCCCACCTAGCATACCAGTTGCTCTGTGGACTTCACACTGTTTACTTGTGTTGTGGTCTATATTTCCACAGTTTTCATAAACAGTATTTTTCAATACTCTTAGTCGTTTCTTAAACAGTATTTTTCAATACTCTTTACCGTTTCTCAAACAGTATTTTTCAATACTCTTCGCCGTTTCTTAAATATTATTCGCAATGCCTCAGCCAAGATCGAACTGCAGGTTAGGACGGGGAGTGGCTTTAAAAAGTCAAACTAAATGTGTAATTATGAATGTGTACAAAAAGATTACTGAAGAAAATCCAGAAATGTTATGGTTAGAAATTCAAGCTCGTGTGGCTAACCTTTGCCGTATTTCCGTTCATACGGTACGATAAACTGTAACAGAAGCAAATAAATTGGGTGAAAATTTCAGTACGCCGGGAAAATCTCGCAAAAGATTGAAGAAGAAAGTTAATATTGATAACTTTCAAAGATGTGCGTTGAGAAATATTGTGTACAATTTCCACATAAAACATAAATTATATAAATTCTATTTTTATAATATAATATAATTATAAATTATATTATAACATAAAAATTCATATACCTACTTCCTTGTTACTTTGTTATTAGGTAAATAAAATGAAAAAAAATAAGCAAATACAAAAAAATGTAAAAATACGATAAAAAATAACAAATTGTTTACTATCCGTTAAACGAAACAAGACTAGTCGCTGCAGATGCGTTCACGAGCGTAGTGTGTTGGTGAATGCAAGCGTGCGTACGTGAATGCGAGTGTACATGAATGTGTGAACATCACTCTGCCTCCCCACTACGGCAATTTCCTAACCACACTCTGCGCGATGACTGCGCTAACTTAACATTGATGGGTTATATTTAGTTTTTAAGATAATACGAACGAACAATTAATGGTTGATATTTTTGATCTGTTTTAAAGAACAAAATAAAAAATATTGTCACAATATCGGAAAGGAAAGAGTATTCGAGAAAATTTTAGACAAACCCCGAGAGTTTAAAAATGTTAACGTAAATAATAGAGAAATTATAGGTTTCCAAGAAATAGTTATAAACGGTTTTTATAGTAAAGGTAGGCCTGGCTTTTGTACAGGTATTGTGAAAAAGCGGGTAACTATTTAGATAATTGGTCTTTTTGCAACACCTTTTATTCAATCCTAATTTGTTTACAGTTGTTAAGATTTATCCAAAAGCCGTCGGAAGGATTTTGTTTTTTTTATTGTTTTGTCGAATTTCTCTAACTTTCTTGAAATTTCCATTAGCTCACCTATATAAGCAGCCAGTTTGTTTACGGTCAAGTTCAGTTCCGTTTTTGTCTGTGAGTGAATTGTAACAGTGCGTTTGAAAAGGTCGACGTTACTATGAATTACTGTGTATTGTTAAACGTTATTTCCGTATCTTTTGTAAGTAGTATTTAGTAAATTGGCTAAGTTGTTTATTGTTAGTAATTATTATAATTAGTTGGTCATTCATTATAAGTAATTTAATTGTAATCAATGGAAGATTTTAGTCACTTTATTTTGTAATTATTGTAGTTGTAATAAATACTTGTAATTTTAAACTTTAGTGTGTCAATTTACCCAGATCTCGAAAAGGACCTTAGAGATAAGTGTTACAATATAATATAGCTTGGTTATCAGCGAATAATTTGGGTTATTGAACGATAATTTTAAAAAGCTTATAATTTTCAGACGCTGGCTGGGAATCAAACCTAGGTTCTTTCGCTTTGTAGCCTAGCACACAAACCATTAAGCCTCAAAGGCGATCAAGAATTATAATTTGTTTTTAAAAGAGATTTGGTTTTCTAAATTTTGATAAGAATATAGTAAAATATTTAAACATTTATTCTAATTATCGGCTTTTCAATTGTTAATTTAATAACGATACAAAGAATCGCAATTAAAGTTATTCATTCTCTACCTCAGTCGTTTTTGCTGTTTTCAAACATTAATTACCCTAAAATAATAAATTATCAAATTATTAATCCCTCATATTTTGGTAATTCATCTTCATTAATAAATTTCATTGAATGAAAAAATTGGGAGATTTAATGCTTTAAATAAAATATTAAGTATTTTAAGATAAAAAAATGTTGTTTTTGTGATTTCTGGTTGATAATGTTAATGGGTAGTATCTTATTTTCTGCCCACAAGACATTGTTTATTGTTCGTCGATAACTAAATAAAATGTTAGGTGTATTCTTTTTTATATTACAGTAGTTCAAACTGTCAAATAAATGGTAAACAAATTATTTAAATATATCTGATGTAATTAAATTTTCAGAAATGCTATCAAAACATAAGTGTAACATATTAGTTTTATTTGTAATAAATGAGATGAGTGCGTACGTTGTTTTATTACATCATAAAATTTGTTTAAATACTTGTGTAGACAATTTATGAATTCTATACAAAACATGAAGCGGTTCGTATTAGAAATTGTTCATTTGGTGTATGAATGTGTTAATGAACCAATTAATGGATGGTTAATGAACTGAACTCTACTGCTGACCGACCGGAGATGTTACGTCTCGTGTATAAATTGGATGGTTTGGAAGAAGGAAGGGGGCTGATCGAGGTTGGTCATGCGTTGTGCTGCGTGGGGGGAGTAGTTTACACCAAGTTATGAGCCAGCAATGGCAAGAGAACTGCTGTATTATTCATGCCTGCAGTTGAAGCTTCAACAAAGGCAATTTCAAAATTGAGTGCAATCTAAAATCTGGTGAAAACCGTACTATTCGTCACTTTCTGTTTTCTGTTTTTGCTATTATATCTGACCTCTGAATGGATTACCAAAACGAGAAAGAATTACGGTGTGAATTTTAAATATTATTATATTTATAACCTCACCTAAACAAATCCTATTGTTTAAAAATTCCGTGATTTATTTTTTTCGTAAGCTAAGCATTCAGAAACATTCCCATATTTCAATGGTCGCTTAATAGTTTTAAGTAAAAACTAAAGAAAAACTTTTCGCTTACTTAATTCACTGTATCGCCGTCATTTTTAAGTAAGCTTCACTAAAATGGTTTCTTGTGCTGACAGAACACTTTGAAACGAGTTTGTTTTCTAAAGTTACTATTTGAAGATGCCTCTACAAATACAAACGTCACAGTGCTCCAGAGACTCAAGCAGAATATCTTGTACGACGGAAAAGTTTATATTTTCATAACTTGTCAAATAAAGTTAATTTGGAAATACACGAAACTAGGTACGTTTGTAAATGCGGTTGTTTATTTAAACATGCCATTGAATAATATTAATTACTGCAGCACCATAAATGATGTGGCTCTGTTCTTTAGTAATTTTAGAAATGAGGTAACTTGTTTCTTTGAGAAGTTAAATTTGAGTAATACCAACATTATTTTTGAAATAGCAGCGATTACATTACTTACTTGAACTTTATGAAATATTGCTCGTCGAAAAAGAAATATAAAGAATGATAAAATAATTTATCTCATAGTTTTTTATTCACATGTAAATGAACTTTCACGTTTTCATTAACTTAAATAAATTATAATAAATTCAATTATTGTTTAGAAATTTATGAAAAATATTCAAGTGTAGCTCTTTTTGTTAATTATATTTCCTGTCATTTTGAACTATCTTTCTTCGTTTATCACTTTCCTTTCTCTGTTATGAACTGACATACTTCAATTCTTATCTTCATGAACCCTACAGTTAAGAGGTCTTTAGATTTCCCTACAATAGTAACAAACAATTTGTCTGATGAAAGATAAATGAAACAGTTTTTCTTGCAGATGAGTAGGACAATTGTGGCAAGAAAACTGTTACAAAACTGGAAATTTTAAACCAATTATTATTATATGGATAAGAAATTTTTAAATGTTTAATGATGACAGAAAAACGAAGAGGCAACCTGTGTTGCACTCTTAGAAATGAGCAATTTTTGTCTCAACGTAGGTTAATTAAACATGGTACAGTAATGATGGATATCTACTTATCAGTCTACACAGTTGTCTAACTATTGGATAGGTGATTTCAGCTACCCCACGAGCAACAGGAGTTGAGTTAATTCATACCTGTAAGATTTCTCTGAAAACAAGTGAAGTTTCATTTACTAAAATTTGGTTAAGAATGTGTGAATACAAAATGAACACCACTATTTTTAGGAAAAAACTATTACAAATAAATTCATTAGTCTTACTTTTACCCAAAATGTTTATTTGGTAAGAATAAGAAAATTTATGAAATGATAGTAACTATTTAATCCTAGTGATTGAGGTTGATTTTTGAAAATTTAGAACCATGGGCTATTATTTATTGTTAAGTAACAAAAGGGTACGACAAAACACAAACTTTAATCAGTTTTATTGATGTCAGATAGTAAACAGTCATTACTCAATCTAAACGAAAAATCTTGACTAAATAAATAAATAAATTTTCAAACAAATTTGGACCTACAGGATCCAATTGGATCCAAATGGACCTCTGCAATTTATTCAAATTTTTAAATTCAGTTGTGCAAAATTAACGAGGAAAATCACAGGTTCATCATGGTACATAATAAACAAAAATTTTTTAGAGAGATAAATTTAACACGAATTTAACAAATTCAGTACAAATACATAAGTACAAAAATATCAAAGAAGATTCGAATCATACACAAATAATCTTGCCCTTTTACTATTAAAACGACACTCGCCGACTGAGACGAAGACATCCAACTGACTTATTTTACAGCAACAAGAAAAAAAACTTACTTGAGAGTTTATTAAATAAATAACTCTACGAAGTTCTTCCATTGTAGGATTTTGTTTTTGTTCACGATACGTTAAAAAAGGAATGATCAATTAGCTTATTTTTCTGTATCTGCATAGAATGTAGATTTTCTTCTTCTTCTTAAGGTTCCTATCCGTTTATTGTAGATTTTGCTGTAATTTAATAATCAATCTCATTAAAATGATACGTCTTTGTATTGTCATTTACTGGTTCTTTTAAATTTGTTTTTAAAATCCATGTGACTTCATCCAGAATTTGAAAAAGGATGCTCATGCTCCAAACGTATTATTTAAGTTTTGTAATTTTTTCTGTTACAATCCGTGTGTTATCGTTAAATTATGTACCATTATAAAATCTGTATGGTAACATACAATTAAAAACAAAATCAAAACTTAAGAAAACAATACTGTTCCAAAGACGTGACTTCGGTCGAATAATTGAAAGGAATGTAAAATTCATGCAATGAAAAATAAAAATAAAAATAACATATTAATTTTACGATACATAAATATTTTAATTACTTAAACTATGATAAGGACAAGATAGAAAATATATTAACAAATCAAACTTTATATGATTATTCTATAAAAACCTGATGTAACATTGATGTTCCCCGCAGCTCACAATATAAATTATTAGAATACCGCCTTTAATTAACTTTAAAATAAATAATAAAACAATAATGATTTAAAAACTGTTTCACTTCACGCCAAACTATCAAACTATTAAGATTAACGACGAACTCTGATCTATTGAAATTAACAAACTCTGATCCATTGAAATTAGTGAACTCTTTAACTCAAGCCATAATCTACTTGTTAAAATTAACGATGAACTCTCTCTATTGAAATCAATGAACTCCCTGAAAAATTACAATTGCCCTCTATATATAAACTCGGTACAACCCCCTCTAAGTATGACGTTGGACCAATGAGAACGCTTCTTTAAGTTTCGAAGGTCTCATTTTCCGTTAAAAAATTACAAGACACGTGTAAGCAATTACTACACACAATACAAATTAATATTATAGTGTAGTGATTGCTTACTTAAACATCGACACATTATTTTACTTTTAATGGTTTATTTAGACAAGTAACGAACTTCTTCCCACACAAACATTTACCAAATTTTTGTCGACACAAACATACATAAAAATGTATCACTATTATGTCGGGAATATTAATATATATTTATGAACTAGCGGTTACATTTAATTGATTGTTCTCTTTATTTTTATAACGATTACTTTTAACGGATGTTTAAATAAACTATTTCCTTTGCTAATATAAAAATACATTAATTTATCAGCAACATAATTAATGACTAATTATGTGCGATACAATTAATATTCTCATTTAAATGTATACATGAAGAAAAATAATTTAAAAGTCACTTGCTGAAAAATAAATTTATTTAAACAGTCAAAGAAGATTTCAAAATATAGTTTAAAATACGAAAAACGCCATCAATCTCACGAAAATTCTCTGGTAATCAATTTGCTTTAGCCTAGGCACCCAACAGAATTATTTGTTTAGTAAAAAAATATTTAAAATAAATATTAAATATTACATATTATTAGGTTTGAATATTTTTACCTGTGTTTTTTTACAAAGTTAATATCATTATGTTTGTACGTAATAAAATAATATCAAACATGAACAGTTGTTAGGTATCTTCACTGGGATATACTACCTTTTCATTATAAGCATTTTTTATCAAATTTAATTTTTTAAGTAGCCTATTTAGTATTCTTTTAAAGTACAGATTGTAGATATTTCTTTTAATAGTAAAAAAAACGATTTAAACTAATGCTCTTTAATAAGGGAATATTAAAATTATGAAAACTTAATGCAATTTAATAAAAAAAACCCGTGTAGTTCATATACTAAAATTTCTTAACAGAATATTTAAAAATTATATTAGGTTGTCTTGATTTTAGTAAGTTAAACTTAACCGACTTATCAAATCAGACTTACTTAAACAGATAATCATAGTCCGTTATTAAAATAATAAAACACGAAATTTGATTGATTTAATACCTTAGCCTGCATGTCCGAAGACTATAATATCCTTAGATTCTTAGATTATCCTTTGATTATTTTAAATAAGTAATAATATATAATATAATAACTTTATATAATATAATAACTTTAAAGATACCACATGGAGTAAATCTACGAAGTTGCTCCATGGGTGGGGGGGTTTCTTCGGTCATTTCAAGTAATAAAAAACCCATTTACTTATTATTCCACATAAGAGTAGATTGTGCTGTAATTAAAAAAAATATCTTACATTTTGTAAAAATCTAATATTCTGAAATTTTTTTAATAGAGATATAAAGTGATTATATTATAATACTCACCCAGAGTATTATATGATATTCAAGATATCTTCCGTTTCTCTCGGAGACATCATCAGGAACACACTACACGAATCACAAAAAACACATATCACGTATAAAACACTTACAGTTGAAGAGCACGTCAATTAATTCATTTTATTGCATACAACCATGTCACGCACGACTATTCGGCCGAAACTTCGTGTAGTGTTTTCCTGATGGTGTCTCCGAGAGAGACGAAAGATATCTTAAAGATCATGTAACACTCTGAGGTGAGAATTATATATATATATATATATATATAATTTTGTTTTGTTTGGCTGTTCATTATATATTTAGTGTATGCAAACAAAGGAAATAATGTTTAATAAAATAAAAAGTGATTATATAATTCGAAGAATGGGATTTCATTTTTGTATATTGCATTTACATCTGAGAAAACAACGTTTGTATTTACCTTTATGACAAGGGTTTTTAATTGATTTGTGTACCGCACATGTTACATGCCCTTCCTCTCATATATTTTCTAGAACAAAAACGTTTGTAAAATTCAAAATTTTAATCAGATATTTCCTGAAGTGCATTATGTTTTATGAGTTGATCATGCAGAATCCTGGAATAATAAATATTAAGCAATTAAAAACAAAACTTAATTTTTTTTATATTCGTGTTTTAGATATGAGAATTATAATTATCTCTTAGTTGTTTTTACAGTTTGTATGTGATACTACAAAATTGTGCTGTGTTAAGTTGTTTTCTTTTCTAAATTTGCATGCGAATTATAATGTCTGTACTGTTGAGCATCTACTTTAATTTTATTCATGCTATTATTTCGTTTCTCCTGATGTTTTTTTAATTTTTAGTTTTTTAAATTCATCATTTCGCCGGAAGAAATATTTTCATACGTATTATTAAAATTTCTTGTTTATGTACAATTGCTATATTTAAATAAGGTAGTTTGTTATTGTAGTTCATCCTTTATGCAAAGTTTAAAAACGTCCTTGATGAAGATGAAGATAAACTGTAAGGGATATTGATTTACATTGTATTAATGAACTGTCCAGAGTCAACAAACTGCTAAATAGTTTCTTGTTTAGTTGTGTAACTTGCTGTTAAAATGAGGTCATCACCCTTTACACCATTCTCAAAGTACAAAGCGCGTTAACAAACTAGGGTGGTGGATTAATCTCGGTATTATACAGATTCATTGAGATTCAAAAGAACTTAATTAAATGGAAGTCATTCATTTTGTCATTGCAGGAATTCAAAAGCCAAATTAATGTAATTAAGTTGTTTGATACTACTGTACTTAACTGTAAGTAAAAGTTATGTAAACATTGTTACAATAATCAAAGAACTGTGTTAAAGGAAAAGACTGCTTTTGTAAATTTAAAATTAATGTGTCTTAAACCAATTTCTCAGTTCAAAGAAACGTTATTACTAGTCTTCATGTTTATTTATAAACTAGCTAAAATGCCCGTTCTTCAAACGGTTTTCTTGGGGCTGTGTAGAGTCTATTGGTGTACCGAGTTTGATCTCCGTCAGGTCTGATATTCTTAAATCATTCATTGTTATCTATTCGTACCTCCTTTCAACATCAACATTATTATTAATGACAAAACAAAATAGTTGGACGTGAAATAAAAGTGAGATCTAGTTGTTTTTAAATCAAGTTACGTAGTGCTTTATTATTTTCAGAAGCGTAGTTAATTATTTTACATAAATAAATAAATTTACTATTTATATAGAGCAATGAAAATTGATGTTTTGAAGTTCAACTCACGCAAATCTGTGTGAAATGTCACTGTAGATAATTTAAATTCGGTACAGAGCAATAAAAATTGAAAAGAAAGGTTAATCACAATTATTGAAACACTCCGCGATGGTTACCTACTAAGGTAACTATCTTTCGTTTTTGACAATGTGACTGAGAACGGGTGTGTCGTGTAAAGTTAGGTAGTGGCGGTGGAAGGAGTAGAAGGGGTGGAAGGGGAACTCCCCCATCCGTTTGTGATATTAACAAAATTTATAGCCTATTTTCAATTCGATAATGTCCAGAACCTAAATACCGAAATTTATTGAATTTGGTTTTGCGGTTCTTGCGTGATGCCGCAACATACAAACAGATAAACAGACAGACAAAAATTCAGCTGAACTTATTTTCGGTGACTACTTAGTAGATTTGACGTAGAAACAAAATTTGGGGCATTTTAAAAATTGTACAGACAAAATCACAATTTTATTTAAATAGATTAGCTCTAATTAAATCGAAAATGTATGTAATTTTTAGATTATTTATTTACAATATTAAATATAACTCGTAGAACACTGCCATACCTAGCTGTAGTGTACGAATGTTATATATAAGAATTATGTTTCTTAATTTAATAAATATTATCGTTATAACGACACAGTAGTACGTTATTAAAATTATAATTTCTAGTTATCATAGAATGTAATAATCTGGCAGAATGTTACATTTTGTTTGGAACTTTCTTGAAGGCTAGATTAGGAACCCATTTTATAATTACCTCCTCAATCGTCCTATACTGACTAGTGCACATCTATTTGTAGGTTGCTAAGCTAGCCTTCTAGAAAGTTCAAAAATGAATGTGCTGAACAGTTAACACAATACAAATAACAGCGTTAACATTAAAGTGTGTAAGTGCCGTTATTTAGTAAAAATATTGTACGTCAACTTGTACAGCTTGGAAATTAGCGACTAGTGTGGGTTAAGTTTTAACTGTATAACATTTTCAGACCCTAGCCAGTAATGGAACCCGGCATCTTTGCGTTGTAGTCTGGCATGATAACTAAACACTACGGAGGCGGTATTATTTTTTTTCTTTTGATTGATATAGCATCACTTTCCTTCGAACAAAGTTGGTAATAAATCAGTGGTTGTAGCTTTAAGACTGTTTGTAATATTATATTTTAAAATAAACATTTTTACATAGCGACATAAAAATGTTTATATAGAAAACTTGTTCATACTGACTTACATGGATATTTATTTAATGTCTCTTAGCATTCTTTATGTTTTTACCATAAAATAAATATATTTATATTTTCTATCCTAGCCCGAATCGTTTTGTTTTAACGATGAGTAGGAATTTCTCTTTCGAGTAAATATGCATAGACCCTTCATTTCTACCGCATTTTTTCTGAATCGTGGGTCTTTGTCGCTTGGGAGCTATTAAAAATATAAATGGACCTGCTGAAAATAAAAAACCTACAATAAAACTATGGCCCAACAGCATTTATCTTGTAGAATAAAACCTGTCGTCTAGACAAAAGCTTGTTTAGACTATTTTAACCGATTAATTTTTGATGTTCTTATCATTAATGAAGCTTTTAATTGATGTCAGTGACTGTTAATCTTAATACGTAAGTCTAACTGTTTAAATGACATTTTAACCTAGAGTCAAGGATATAAGTTACCCAGTTGGGGCTGACGTCCTGCCAGAAGGATCGGTATCACGTTTTGGATATGACCCTGAAACATTTAGTTTATTGCACTCTCGCCATTAACAACACTGTTCATAAATCAATAATAACCTAAACAACCGTTTTCCATGTTGTTTCGATGATTAAACTGTTTTGTGTTTCTGAAAGACTGTTGTGAAATTGTGTAACCGAAAAATGGATGAACCAGACGTTTTTCGTGTAGACATATAATTGCTACAAGTTTATTTTTTCATCTATGTTTTTCAAACTTTATTTATATGTAGTTGAATATATACTTTAGAGGGGTACAATATGAATTTTTGTTTCTGAACATAATTTACAATATTGGTAACAGTCTTATTCGAGCATCCTTCCAGAAGGACGTTATCAATAACCACATCTTATTATGTGTACTACATTACATGGTTTCACCACCTGCTTTGCTGAGTTGATAATATTTTGTTCTGTTTTAGAACAGTTCAGTTTCTTTTGTGTTAAATTTTGTTCACAAATATGTGCCTGCATGCGCGCGCGAGACAGGTTTTTTCGTTTTACGCTTAGTAGTAATTCTTTATTTTATTTTTTTTTGGAAGGACCTTCCCTTGCACCAACTTAGTGAGTCATAAGTAAAGGAAATGATGATATCAGAAAACGGAGTAATGATGACTTAGACCTAACTGCCACTAAAATATGCAACAGAAAATGTAACTGATAAAGGCTCAGGAGAGGAAGATAATGTTGACATTGATATGGGGTATTAATTTTATTTTGAATGAATCCTTAGGCTTTGCTTGAACGTGTAAATGTGACCTTTGGTGTACTTGAAACTATAAAACAATCATAATTACGTAAAAAACTATCTGGATCGGTCTTCAACAGCTTCGAAACAAATAAAGCCCAAAATAGGAAAAATAATTACTAATCATCTTCTACCAATGCTATATCATTTACTGAACCAAAGAAAAAGAGAAAAGACTTTCATGTGGAAAATGAATTCTGACTTAGATATTGCAACTAAAGAACATCAACCAATAGTCATGGTTTCTAATATTATACAAATTGGAGTATTATGACTTATTTTTGATGAAGATGTTATATCAATGATGGTGACAATAATAAATTGATAGGCAGCAAAGAACCACAATTTAGGCTCAGAAAATGAGATGAGAGTTTTCCTGTCAACATTGTTGCTAATTGGATATATTACAGTCATTAGGAGTGAGATGTACGTTATTGAGAAAACTTCTGATTTTCGTAATCCTCTCATAGTAGAAGCCCTTTCGCGTGACAGATTCTGGTTCGTAATACAACATTTACATGACTGTGTGTAATATATGAGTAAGATCCTGACAAATTATGCTACACTGAGGGTAGTCATCAAAGAAATGAATGGTGTTGAAAAACCCTCATAACACTCATACATAATGATTCTGTTCATAAAGATGATTCTGTTCATGTTTGGTTCTGTATTTTCACCGACGTAGCCCCAAAATTTATAAGAAAATATAAACGTTGCTTTTTAAAATAACTTACAAAATAATAATTGTAGTGCATGTTTAAACAAATGTCTTTAGTACAGCTAATTATTTAAATTTTATTCAAAAAATCAAGTCCTGCTCATACCTACCTAATTGTATAATATATAGGCCTACTCATATTTTGCTGCCTCCTTCCAAAAGGACGACTATTTTTCGGGTACTTAGAAGTCATGAAAAGTAATGAGTCAAATTCTGTTATTTGCATCTTAAGAGATTATTCTAACTGAAAAAACTGAAATTTATTTTAAAAATAATTCAGCAATATCTGGGTTAACAAAAGGTGGAAAGTTCAAAAGTATTGTTTGTTGTACGTTCCTTTTGCGTCCTGCTTTGAGCACAATTAAAGTTTTCCCCAATGTGAAGTTTCCTGTACAAAATAATAATGAAAAACATATTTGGGAAGTAAATTATGAAAACTAGAGTAATTATATTTTTCAAAATCATAATAACGTCAATATATTATATATATATATATATATATATATATATATATATATTATATTGTATATTATATATAATATTTAATAGTGTTATTAAAACTGTAGATGGACTATCTACAGGCAGGAGCGTCGATTATCCTAACGTCAGTCATCCGAACCGTCAATTATCTGAACCACCACTGATGTAAACAATACATAAATTTACTCATGCAGAGGCTTCATCTGCCCTAAAAACTGCAATGTTACGGTACGAAGAACAGCCTGAGTTTAGTTCTGCTGAAACATATTTATTAAAAGGATGAGAGATGTTGTTGCTACAAATAGAAGTTCAAAAGAAAATTAAAAATTAAAAATAAGTTACTGTATAGCATGTACAAGTGTGTTAAATATATTTCCTAAACGATTTTACCGTAGTTTATTTCGTTAATGTATTCAGTTTTGAAATTCTGTATTTTTCAGTTTGATTTTATAATATTTAGTAGCTGGCCTACGTTTTCAATAAATCCAGTAAATTAGTGTTTTGTTTTTTTTAACTAAAGTTTATGTTACCCTTTGTAAACCTATTAAACATTTAGTTTATATTATATTGTTACGGTACAGTGTATAAAAAAACAGTATTTAGTATAATTGATTATCCAAACTATTTGATTATCAGAACCACTCTGGTCCTAAATAGCTCGAATAACTGACGTTCCTCCACTGTATCATTATATTGCTTATTTAAGAATTTAATAAATTTAATTTATTTCAGATTTAAACAACTAGTAATACTTTTGTAATATCGAAAGATAGCTTACCTCCTTACTTACCTTACATACCTTACTTACCTTGATAGCTTACGTTCCTTGTATAAAATATATAAAGTAAAAATATAAATAAAATATGTCAAAATAAACAATAGACTACGTCATTCTAGTATTTCTTATTTCATTCGACAGACCCTTCGCTCAATTTGTTATTGACTGTGGTATTTGGAAACACCCTGGGCGAAAAAATATTAATTTTTTGCAACACTAGGTACATTCATATTACATTTATTTTACCGAGCGTAGACTCAAATTCAAAGTAATAATGTTTCTTTTTGTTTGCAGGTTGAAATTTTACTTCCATGGATTTTTGGTAACGGGCTGAAAACAATTTTGGTGAGCGTAAAGTATACATTATAATACATATTACTTATTGTTTAAATTAAGCAGCACCAACTACGAAAAACAATCGTACACTAGAAACAGGTGCCTGTATTTTGTGAAAATTAATTGTGCTTCAATACTTGTGGTTTTTATTAGCAACCACATAGTTAATTAGACTTACTTAGTTAAGAAGTATATTTCAATATATAAAATTCAAAACTAGAAGATGTGTTCCAACAAACTATGTTGCTGTTAAACAAGGGGGTTATTGAAAATTTAGAATTAACAGAAAATATTAATTATTCTGAAGAAAAGGGGTTATATCTAACCTTAAATTTAAGATTATTGAAACTGTAACTAACTTTAAGAAAACCGTTTCTAATATTTCTCTAATATAATTCTGTATCTTAGGCAATTTTAAAAAACACATAGGTCTATGTTTTTGAATCATAAAAATATGTAATGTTTGTGAAATAAATGGTTTGCGTTTGAATAATTTAATAATTTTTCTGGAATGAATTTTGTATGATAACAAGAATTGATATTTCAAACTATTAAAAAAATATCATTCCTGAGTCAGTAGCTACTTAAAAAAATGACTACTAAATTAGAAAATGTAATATTGATTTACTAGTGTGCAGAGTTAGGAATGTTTATGACCTATAACTGTGACAATAAAATAAAGTTATTTTTAAGAATACATTTGTGTAACTTTATTTTTAAGAAATCAAACCAATGTACGAAAACAATATTATGAATTATACTTATAGGGAACCCTTTGTAAGGCAAAAAATGAATAACAAGTTACGCTGAAATGTATGTGACAGGAATATAGTTTGTCGATTGTAGACAAAATACTTTATTGTGATCGCATATAAGTAAACTTAAAAAGAAGCTTGAAAACTATGGGCTAGTAACATAAAAGTATGAATATTTATGTATTTTTTATTTAATTATAATTAAGAGAATATTATGTTTATGGTTTCGTATCGAAAATTGTTATTTACTATGTACAGATATTTAAACCTCTAGTATTTGATATTAGTTATTTTAGCCGTAGAATGTCTCGTGGTTAAAATCTAATTAGTTATTGTTAACATTACCACATGACACACAAATTTACTTCAATACAATAGAGAAGCAATAAAGCTGTGTGCTCTGTAAAGTGGCATTTACAATGGTGTTGGCCTTATCGTTGTGTAATAACATGTTATATAGCGAGGTAGAGCACGCATATGGAAACCTGTGTTTCTGCAACAAACCTTGAAAACATTTC
Source organism: Catonia carolina (assembly GCA_035578175.1). Classification (NCBI taxonomy): domain Eukaryota; kingdom Metazoa; phylum Arthropoda; class Insecta; order Hemiptera; family Achilidae; genus Catonia; species Catonia carolina. The sequence continues at coordinate 131,062,191 of JAQMRL010000001.1, read as the reverse complement.
CATGGTCAGATAATTATGTATAAATATACTCTACTTGAACAATTTTATGGTCGCCTTTAATAACACATGAACCGTGCATATAATTGGTTCACTTTTTCTATCTACAGTATTATGTAGTAGGATGTGAGTTAAATTGTTTGATACGTAGTAAACAAAATTTATTTAGTGTTTCACGTAAGGCCATTTAACTCATTTAATTACTAACCAAGTTTAGATGCTTACTTGTCATGCATCTATAGAATTTTATTTATCTAACTTCAGTTTCTACTCATTCTTCGTGCTATAATAAAATCACGATATATCTGTCATAATTGGTAGCCCGGATAACGGATGACCAGGAAAGACGGATTACTCGCTTACCGGAAAAGATGATAATTACAGAACTTAAGTTCTTATTAATTTCCTTAAAAGATTAATTTGAATAATCTTTCATGTGGCTAAGTAGACCTACAATTATTATCATGAAATACGTAAATAACTTACGTTGAGATTGAATCCAATATTTCTGTAATGTGACTTAATAGTGTTCGTGTACTTAATTTACCAGAATTATTTATACAATTTTATTCACATGCTTTAATAAAACGTAAAAATTAACGTAACTATTCTATAAAATAGATAACTAACTAATCTAAAGTTATTTTGAGAAATTAAATTTATAATTTCATAGCGGTTTCGTAGTAAACCTCAATCAATTTCATGTAATATTAGTCAATCGATTTCTTATTTAACAAGCGATAAGATTTACATTTGTTGCAAACTTTACTTGGTACGCTTTTAATGACTAATCTTCTCAATTTGTAGTATCTTTAATCTGATTAACTATTAAAACATATCAGAACATTAACTACGGATTTAGCAAATTAAATAGGTTCTTGAAAATGTAAAAACTGATAATATAGATAATAATAATAATAATAGATAATGTAATAATAACTTGAATTTAAAGCGAATTTTGACTGATTTGATTTATCTTTATTATATTTTCAAAAATTTCTACTCGGTAATCAGTAACGTCAATGCGTGCGTATGAAAGAGCGTTAAAGAGTAAATAATCAGATATTTATTTTTTTGGCTTGAATCATCCTGTAAACTCATTCATTCATATGCCGTATTACTATTGACTGTTAATGAAATGCGCGGTAAAACTTTAGTTGCTGATTCTTTACATAAAATTAAGATAAGAAATTCCAATAATAATGTAGGTCCAAAATCGCTGTTTTCTATCTAGCCGCCATTTTGGTTTCCTTAAAAAAGTATTTATCTGAGCAATAGTCTATAATAATAGTACATATTTGAATTATAAATACACTTTTATATAAAATTTAGTTCAGATGTATAATTATATTTTTTATATAGTTTTTCCGCACAGGCAATTTTTCAGGAATAGCCTCTACAAAAATTGTCAATTTCTAGGCTAAAAAATCGATTTCGAGAGACAGGTAGTGTTCGCGACAGAAAACGTGTTAGTCGACCTCTTGACAGATGAAGTTTTGGAGAATATAAAAATAAGATTGCTCAATTCTCCACGGGAAAGTTTACGAAAACTTTCCTCACAAGATGGTTTGTCATATTTGAGTGTTCAGAAAGCTGAAAACATTTTTCGTAAACTTTTCCGTGGAGAATTGAGCAATCTTATTTTCACATTCTCTAAAGCTTCATCTGTCAAGAAAGTTGGTCGACCAATACGTTTTCTGTCGCAAACACTACCTGTCTCTCGAAATCGGTTTGTTAGCCTAGAAAATTAACATTTTTTCTAGTGGAGGAACACCAACAAATTTAATCTGAAATGATTCTTTTATACTCGCGTACGATTTCATAGCAAAATATTGTTCAAGAATGAAAACCCGTTGTTCTAGGACAGTTCGTAATGCGACCGGAAACTGCACAAACTTTAATACAGCTCAAGGAGAATCAACTCACACTGCCGTATCTATACCGGTTGAGTAGGGCTACCAACTTCGTGTCACAAAACAAAATTTCCTTTCCTTAGAAAAAAATTACCGGACATAAACAATACGGTAACAGGACTAAAAAATCCCTCTGTAAAATTAGTATTCGTTAATGTGCAAGTTTGATTTATTTCCAGAATAAATGCTTTTGTTAAAAGTATTACGTATAAAAAAAAAAATTATTTTTATAACTGAATTCGAGAAATAAAATAATAGAAATTAACTTTGCAATTCAGAATTAATATATTTTCAATCGTAAATTTATGATAACTTAACACACTGCTAAGAGGCCTAGATAATTTTTGGGTGTGTAGCCATAATATAGATAATATAATATATTGATCATCTTTGGTAGTACTTATGTGAAATGAATCAGTTTGTTGTATGAACTTTTGCAGATTAAAATTAGATTTAACATTGAAACTCAATGATAAAATGATGACTCTTATAGCGATTGAACGTTCTGAACTAAAAAAGAACTCATTAATATTGTTAAAATTTTAAAGTGATAGTCATGTCTACTCTTTGCTGGATCAATAATATTTATTGTGTGTTTATATCCACCGAGTTGTAAAATAAACATTACACGTTGAAAAATAATTCATGAAGATAAAAAATGTTCGTTTCTTTATTGGAGTAAGTATACTAAAAACTATTTCTATTTAAGATTGCTGTATATGTTTTAATCAACAGTCATGACAATAGGAACAGAAGATCGATAAAACAAACGTAAAAGCCAGTTGGTATTTCATAAATTATTTCTACGTACATTATAGACGAGATAACAGTATTTTATAGCTAGAGTTTTTAGGATGTAGTTTTTATAACAGACGAGAATTAAATTTAGACAGAACGTATAAATTTGGAACACCAAACAAATCATCTTTATAGTTATTATGTCAATATACATCTCTTCTAACAGGGTCTAAATTGTGCGACAGTGTCTTGGGAGCTGATTGTACAGCCAAAATGAACATAAAATGTTCATTTTATAAACATATATATCTAAAAACAATTCGTTAGCAAGTTACGGCTAGCGAAATATTTTACCTGGAATACAGTTACGTCACTATAAAAATTAAGCCATACTGAAAACTTTTACGGAGTAAACTTGTTGCTATCTTATGATATTTATCCTGTAAAAATTAATAATACAGATTTCGAAACTACATCTCCCATAGTTTGAAAGACATCAGACATAAAACAAAGAAATTGGGGTCCAAAAAACACGGCTACAATACGCATAATCATTTGATGTTTAATGTGTTTTTATGTTTGACCTAATTTAACTTTGTTGCTTAATTAAGTCATTATTGTACTTTTAATTCAATACGTAGATAATTAAATTCCGAGAAAATAAATGTAAATTAAATAACTAAAAAATAAACACAAGATACTGAAATTCGAATTTCGTTAATAAAAAAATCAGACTGAGTTGTTCCCAATAATATTACAAGAGTATTTTTAAAAGTGAGGAAAACGTAAAGTGGTATGGGGATTGGCACCTGCGGAGAATGGAGGACGGGAGATGACCTGTTAGAGTCTTCAGTTGGGTTCCATGGGAGGACGGAGAAGAGGGTTACCAAGGTAGAAGGTGGATTGATAGTGTCGTAGAATCTATGGATAAAAGAGGGTAGGCAGAGGAGTAGGCCTATTGGCGTGATAAAGGAACGTTGCGTCTGAAATTTGAGAAACGGCAAAATTGAAGCTTACAGAAAATAATTAACGGTTTCTGCAGCAGACGGACCAGTAAAATGGCTACGACGATCTTTTGATCTCAGAATACGAATATTATTTTATTTTTATTTTTGTTGAATGATGATGCCTACCTACATGAGCCTAAAATATAATAAAATACACAATACTGTGTATTGCTCATGTGAAACTGACGTGAAATTTTGAATCACCTTATAAATAAATGCGTCATGTTTTCACTGCTGGTAAATCAGATAACGGATACAATGGGTATGGACATTTAAAAAAAATTCTCTAGACACCTCATGTAATTTTTACATTTATTGGTATACATAAAAACTTAGGTAAATACAATAAATACGAGTTTATATTACGTTAGATTTCGAATGTAATAAATACGAGTATTCACTAATAATATAGTGAAAATAATTTATAGATGGGCAGTGTGTATACTGCTTGGAATTTACACTTTGCTGGTGTCACGTCACGTCATTGTAGCTAATCTGGATACCTCCTTCTACTTGTAGCACCGACGAAAATCAGTCGATTCCGAAAGAAATATTAATTAAAACTCCCAAACAGATCACATACACTCGTAAATCTTTTACATTGCCAATTAGATTCTTTTTCATAGAAAGATATAAAAACTTTCTTTGTTACAAGAGGTAAGATTTTATACAGTTTACTACGACTTAGTTTTATGATTAATGAACGATTTTTACAAAGTTTTCATAGATAGATCGTATAATTTACAATAAATTAAGAGCCATGCAAGAAATACTATAAAAATAATTTGTATTGAGTACTTGTAATTTCGAATACTTACTATTACGTGAAGTTATGTCCGTAAATTCTTTGGTTTGGGTTGTAAATTTTTATAACGTTATTGGTGTTTCTTCAAAAAAGAACTTGTAAATGAGTACCTATATGCAAACACCAATTTCTGAGGTAAAAGAATAATGTTAATTTCTGGAACAAATAAAAATACCTTTGTTGATCACAAAGTTTTGTTGTTTTTACTGAGTTCGTATACTGGTAGTGTATGCCATAATTTTCGGGTTACTGCTAATGCCTAGAGCCTAGAAAGATTCAACAATTTTACTGTAAGCTGCAATAAAAAAAAACCAACGAAAACCCAAACAAAGTAGAAAGATTAAAACTTAAACTTGACAGGGGTATTACTCATGATTGTTTTTATTGATAACTTTAGAGTAATCATGTATCAGTATATTAATTAGTAATGTATGGGTATTTTGTGGTCATTTTAACCTAAAGTGATATAACATTTTTTGTCTATCTAATGCTTCTCACCAAGAAATAATTTTATCAATTTAAGAAACAGATTATATAATGTGAAAAAATCATTTCTTAATAACAAAAACCATAACAAATGCAAGTGGTAGATCTATCACACCACTTATGAAACGTAATTTCTAATAACCTAGGTATCTAACTATTTTTATTTGTTTTTAACACTGAAAATTGAAATTTAAGTAGATTGAAATTTAGTAGCCTATCTGTTATTATATTAATACAACAATTTCTAAATTTGAAGTTAATGTGTCAAAGCTCGATTTACTTGAAGGAGCATGCTGTCATCACCACAGTCCTACAGTTGGCCAAGAAGATCCCTTGGCCAGAGGCGTTTTAAACGTCTGTGCTGAGTACCCGGTATCGCACTAGAGTACGTGTTTTATATGAGAGAGTTGTCATGAAATTCAAATTTGTCTTCATATTCATCGTCTTTTATAGTTGTTTCGCGATATCAATTACGTAGGTATGGGTTTTGTAAGTCTTTGTGCAACATTGAGTTCATGACGTGAAAGGAGTATTGCGTTATCGTTCGCAGAATCTTGTTTTGAATCGTTTGTATATGTTTCGTGTGTGAAGGTTTAGCAGATCTTCAAAGTTGAACTCCATGTGTCCAGATTGGTCTTAAGACTGTCTTGTAGATTGTTAATTTATGTGACATGGTTAATTTAGAACGTCTATCGAGTAAGCGTTTCAGTTGATACAAGCGTATTTTGAGTTTGTGGCGCGTGTGTAACGTGAGCGTTCTATGTAAGTTTTCTGTCTAAGTGTAAGCCTAAATAGCGTGTTTGAGTAGTGTGAGGCAGCTGAATATTATTAATGTAAACGGTTGGGCAGTTTTGTCGTCTAAGAGTAAACGTCATTTGTTGCGATTTGTTTGCATAAATTTTAATTTTCGAAAGTTTAAGACATGACTCTATCAGGTGTAAATGGATTTGTGTGTTTTGAATTGCAATTACAGGATCGGCATCAAACTAAAATATTTAAAAAATAATCCCTATATTGTATTAATTTTAAATATGATTCATACAAGTGCATGTAAAACTTACTTTGGAAGCTCGATAAGAAAACGATTTTGTTTACTTAAGAATACAAAAAATCTCAAATACTATTATAGTGGCTACTTCCCGGTGGAGGTTATTTAATTTTTAATAAATTTCCCGACCTTCCACTGCTATCAGAATACAGGATATATAATAATCTAGGGTTTATGAAAAACAATGAAAATTTTAATGCAATATAAACAATCACAATGATATTTTTCTTTTATCTTTGTAAGACAAATTGAATATTAATTATAATATGCAAACTTGTCATTTAAATTAATTTAAATTGTTGGAACCCCTACTCAAAATATTTCAAGTTAGTTTTTCCTTATTTATGTGATATAAAATAGTTTTTTTATGAATACATAAATCACAGCATTAAAAAAAAATCACGTCACGATTTTAAGTATTTAAAACTAAAAATAAAATATTCGCAAACATAAAAAATAAACTACTTTACACGAAATAGAGGTCTTGAACTTTTGTAAATTTTCATGGCTTCAAATTCTACTTCAAATATTGAAGCTAGACTGTGCTGACAACATAATTTTTAAAATATATATATGTATCATTCACGAATCCATAAATTATTCATCTATACTAAAATATATGGAAGTAACGTTGTTTGTAATAGGTAATCTCAGAAAATTCTCAACACGTTTCAAAAATTCTTTTATCTGTTGGATAGCTTGGAGATTTCGGAGTAACAGAGATTATGTAGCATTAGAAATTTTTTATTTTCGAGAAAAAAGTTTTTGATTCATAAAACGAAATCATTTTTTGTTGTTGTTATAAGGCCATTTGGTAGCTTTAGTTCTTTTATATACCAGTATGATATCTCACAATATGATATCATCCTTCCATCTTTCCTTTATCAGAATTTTTTAAAACTATTGTACAGGATATATATTTAGAAAATAATGTTACATTCGAGTTCTGCATAAAATTTTACGAAAACCTTAAAAACATCAAAAGAGTTCGTCCATTTTTTTAAGAAATAGATTTACCTACTTTTTCTTGTAACAGATATTTAGTTATTTTCAGTTATTCAGATTTTCAGATCTTTAGTTATTTCTTCCCTTCAATGGCATTCATACTGATGTCAATAAAATGTCTAATTCCAGTACTAGTTCGTTTTATTTGTGCAGCCGTGATTTGTCTTTCAAGATTGTAAGATTGTAAGATTGTGTTAGATGTTAGACACTGTAAGTTTAGTTTTCCGTGAAGCGTAGCTAGTTAAGGTTGCCAGTTTAAAAACATGTCTGCTTAGAAAAAGTGATACGAATTACAATCTTCTTTTACTAGTTACATTATTATAATTAATTTACTTATTTTATTCACATTATAAATTTGCGATATACTATATAATTAGCCTAATTATCTATTTTTACTTTTAGAATATAAGGATAATTGGATTTTTCAGATCTAAATTAAATACACAATTCTTTAAATTTTAAAATATCCATGTACGTAAGTTAAATAATTATTAAAAATATCTAAAAACAATATTAGTTATTTTTGCTATTGCCCGTCGTAATACAAAAAATAAATGTTTTACTACATGAAATATTATTCTCTTGGCGTTCTCGTTCATTTATTTTTGCTTGATAATCAAATCATCCCTTCTAATTGAATAATCATGCAATGGAAACTTTTACTGATCATCACGCCATGGTAATGAAATTTCAACTCATAAACGAATTGACTTGTTCATAACGATTTAATTTGAAACCATGTGGTACACTGAACATGCTGTGTTACTTGACTTTCGTAACGCCTCAAGCCTCGGAAGGTACGGTTCTTTCACCAAACATATGAAAACTGGAAAAGGACTTTTCAACTAATGAACGAGTAATATCATATTTATCTTACTTCCTTCATTCAAATACATGATTTTCTAATAACATTCTTATTTATATATTTTCATGCTATAACTAGCCTTAAGAATTTAGGAAGAAAATAACAGTTAAAAAAAGTGATGACTTGAAATTCATTCATTTATTAAATGGTTTCAGATTTATCAAATGAACAACATTGAATATAAAAATTCAAAATCTATCTTTTACAAAAAAAAAACGATTAAAAGAAATAAAATAAAAATGGTAAATTTATAAGGTAGAAGCAGTTTAAGTCACCATAAAATTTCTTTCTTTAAATAGCCTATTTTTTGTAACACTCAAAAAAATGTCATAGTCAAGAGTTTTATACTGTTTTCTTAGAAATTCCTTTCTGAAATCTGTAAAGTATTAACTTTTGATAAATATTACGTTAAATTAATAGCGCAGTGGTAAGTGTGCTAGACTGCAAAGTGGACGGTCTTAGGTTCGACTCCCGGCTAGGGTCAGGAAATCATTACTCATGTTAAAACGCTACCTTCCATAATTCATTCTACCATCCGTTGTAATCATTAATGACCAAGCTGTTGATACGACTTGATATAATTTAAGAAATGAATATTGTAGTAAATAAGTTCACATTTTTAGTGAAACTAAATTTCAAAGTTTCTAAAACATGAATATTCCCATTGGAAAAATTTTGATTTCAGTAAAATAATTTTATGAAGCAGAGATTTAAAAATACTGAAAATAATTCTACGAGTAGTAGGAAACTTCTGAGATAGAAAAATAGTTATTCCATCCGTTTAGCTGCCCTACAGCGTAGCGAGCGCAATAACTGAATACAGAATCAACAAACGAATTGGTTTTGTAATAGGTACATTTTCATACGACAGAAAATATATCGTAATGTACGGAAAGTGTCATGAGAATTCATTATTGTGTTTTGTTTTTGCTTTATTTTTTTATTTACGATCTGTTTTTGAAACATATTATTTATATGAGTCTGTACAGTGAATTATACTCGTAATTACAAATGTGCTGAATGTGACGATGATGATACAAATGGTAACATGAGTGACATTAAGAAGCAGACCGCCTTACTGATGGATTTTTTTATGTTATGATTTTATTACAGTCATCTGAGGTTTATTTATTATTATTTTCTTTTGCAAATCTCTGTTCCAAGCTTCTTTAGCCCTCTGGGAATGGTTAAACCGTATAGTAACTGTTAAAGCAGATACGATTCTTGAAAAACAAAACAAAGCAAAATCGAGATGAATAATTTCTAACGTAAATAATAGACGATTAAACGATTTAACCAGGAGGACCAGGCTAGTTTTTAAGTAGTTGCCAGCCACAACTAAACGACTGAATGAACAAACGAAATGATTAAATAGACGGTTAAGCAAAACTGACAAAATAGGTAGGAAACGAAGTGACAGGACATGAAATTACATAGGAACGCACACTATTGGTCAACAATACATAATAAATGAATACGCACTTACCTTTAATCCAGTAATGATAATTCAAGCTTGTAGAAAACGCATGCGGTATAGCACTAACAAACAGCACAAAGAACAAACGCAAAAGTTCACAATATATAAACATGAGCAATCGAATATAATAATTCACACAAATTAAATAGTAACAAACGACTTGAGTTCATAGCGAACGAAACGAATACAAGAACGAAACAAGATTGTAAACGCTGGAAGCGTGGCGGCGTCCCACGCCATGCGTTACACGCAGCCGAAAAGCGCGCATCCATTCATCATGAATGCTGAACCAATAGTGAACAATGAACAAGACGGAAATGAAGGAAAGTGGAAGGGAGAAAAATGACGTGATCGGTTAGGTCATACGGAAACAAGCAAATTTGAAATACTATCAAGGCGGGATTTACGGAAGCATTTTGACAGTACTAAGTGGCGTTAACATACCGCCCGCCTAAATCGAAGCAAGCGATTTACAGAGAACTGAGCGAAGAACGAAGCCGCCCGCCCTGAACAACCAGGGAGCGGAAAACGCATGAAGCAGACGAAGAACGAAGCCGCCCGCCCTGAAGCAACAGGGAGCGGAAAACGTAGCAAAACGATGAGCGAAGCATCGAAGACGATTGAAGACGAAGAAGCGAAAAAGACGAGGAACGGACACATCTTGAGGTGGCGTGACAAACGCGCGGGTTTGCCCGGCCAAACGACGTACGGAGCATCTTCCACGGCTTGCGCGGAAGCCAACGAGTAACGGAGAATCTTGATGTGATTGCCAACGAGGGTTGACAACCAGAAGCGACGAAGAAGAAGAGACGAAGAAAACAAACGAAGAGACGAAAAACGAAGAACGAAGAAAACAAACGAAGAAGCGAAAACGAAGGTAGATGAAGTAAGCGGGTAACGAAGTGAAACGGCGGAGAAAAGTTAGTTGCCCAAAGGCGGAGCTAACTGGTAAGCGGGTTGCGAAACGAACTGGCGAGTAGGCGAACAATAGCGACGAGAATCTTGAATGGCGGTACGGCGAACTTCACTAACTTGTTGGGAGTGAATCCGTGATTGCGGTTGAGGCGACGTGCGAGATTTACGAAGGTTACACCAAGCGTTGAACGAAAAACGAGAATTGAAATTACAATTATTCACCGGTTGTGAATATTGTTTACGACGATTGGAGCGCCGCCCGCCATGAGGGGCATAAGGCGCGCGAAGAGCGTTAGCAGAGCATGAAGCGACTAAGGAGGGCCGATTGCCCTTTGGCGAAGCGATTTGCAGCGGTTTATCAACAGAGCGTGCGGGAGACGACGAGAATTTATGATTCGAAAGCGGTTGGTTAGCCGTAGAATCGGCTAAGGCGAAAGTAGCAGGTTTTATCGGTGAAGTATCTGCGATGCAAGAAGACTCGAAGCGATTTGACGAAGTAACAGCAGCAAGATCGGTCGAGATATTGGCGGAGTCGGTAGACGAAGCGAGACGAGAATCAACAGCGATGATTTCGGACGGAGCGGCGAATCGATTTGAAGCAGAAGAAACGTGATTAGTTGAAACAGTAGCGCGATCCGAATTGTTGTCGGATGCGGGCGAAACAAATAAGCAATTAGACGGGTGAACAGCAGAAACGACAGATTTATTGATCTCGGGGTTTACAGTAACATCGAGTTCAATTTTTGAATCAGCAGGAACGATAGTTTGATGATTGACGGCGAGAATTTGAGGCGAAATCGAATTTGTGTTTGATGGTCGGATGTCGGGTAATTTGCCGAATACGACATAACCAAATACAGTTGACAAAGCGGATGGAGCGCCTTTTATTAAAGGCATTTTACTGAAATCTAGTATTTCTGAAAAGCAGTCAGCGCCAAGCAGTAGATCTACTGGATTGGGGCTGCGAAAACGAAAGTCGGCTAGCAGATGGTTAGAAAACTGTTCACCAACGGATTTATGGATTCGAGTAGCAGGAAGTCGGTCTGATATTTTTTGAATAACAGTAGCCTGAAGCGGTAAGCGAAAATTAGAATTTTGCGGCGACAGAATTGTAAGGTTAGTAGTACCTTTAACGGAGGTAACTTGAGATGAAATGCCTTGTAAGCGCTTAGTAGTAGGCGCTATGTCGAGTTGAAGAGAACGAGCGGCGCCATAGGTTAGAATGCTGGACTGAGAACCATTATCAATCACAGCGCGAAGTGGAACAATTTTACCGGAAGAATTGACAGCGTGAACAATAGCGGTGCCTAACAGCGCGGTTTGGCCATCAAGGCGACAAGAGAGAGTACAATCGGTAGAGTTTTCAGCGATGACTGTAGAAGACGAATTTCCAGTAGCTGACGGCTTATTAGCAGAGCAGGTAGCGCAGGAATCAATTGGCGGAGTTACGAGAGCAGTAGCCTGAATCGACGGCGAAGAATTAGCAAGCAGGCACCCTGGAGACTGTGAATTGTTGACTGGGTGCTCGATGAGTTGAGGCGAATTAGCGGTTTGCGACTTATGCGGGTTAACAACGGAAGAGGTAGATGAATTCGATTGTTGAGCGTTACGGTCAAAATGTAACAGCGTATTATGAGATTTTGAGTGACAGATACGACAATGTTTAGTCGAGTTGCAGTTACGACGATCATGCTTGCCGAAACATGCGAAACACAGTTTAAGCCGAGAAATAATTTTGTAGCGATTATCAACGGTTTGTGAAAGAAATTCACTGCAGTTTTGTATCGAGTGAAAGTTAGATTCGCACGAAAGACATTTAAGCGAGTTCGATTTAACAAAAAATGAAGGTACATTGTTAGAGTTAGCAGACGGCGAGGTTGAATTCCGATTATTTTGTACAAAACTGAGATTAGCGGATGCAGGATTTGATGAGTTCGGTTGATCGAAGTCAGATTTACTTGTATGCGAAGAACTAGCGTTATTGATAGATTGAGAAGAATTAAGTAGCTCGCAAGAATGCATTTTAGATGTAACAAAAGAGATCAAAGCTTCGTAAGAAGGAACGGTTGAAGCAGAATTTTGATCTTCAAAAGCTTGCTTTGTAACGGGATCCAAGTTAGAATAAGCAATCTCGAACAAAAGATATTCAAGCAGGTTAATGTCTAGTATTCGCAATGCACCAATAGCAGATTCGTGTACGTTTAAGAAATGTTTTAATGATTGATAGTTGGGCGTATCCGATTTCATGAAATTAAAAACTTGAGTTAAATGCACATTTGCTATTCTACGTGCGTTTGAGTAACGATCGAGTATTAAATTATAGGCTAATAAATAGTTATCAGCTGACAGAGGTAAATGTTCAATTAAGCGGAGTGGTTCGCTGGTTAAGGAACACCGTAAATAATGCAGTTTTTTTACATGAGATAATTCATTGTTGTTATGAATCAAATCGTTAAACAGACTTATGAAATTTTGAAATTTAGTGATATCTCCATCGTAAGACGGGAGACGGATGTGAGGCAACTGTACCAATGGTGAACTATTGGTTTTGACTTGATTTGTAATAATCACAGTTTTATCTAACGATTGAATTAATTGTTGTGCCGAATCGATCAATTGAAAGTATTTGTTTTCGAAGGTAGCACGTTCGATTTCAAAATTGTTTTCAGGTTGTAATAATTCAATTTTAGTTTGAATTAATTCGAAATCAGACCATAAATCGATGAATTTTTCTAAGCGTAATTTGACTTGAGTAATTTCAACGTCAGATTTGAGAAATTTATCAAAACGAGTTAAATGATTATTTATAACATCACGTTTTTTAATTAAGGATTTATAATCGTCCATGTTGACAGAAATAAACGAATAAATATGAATAAATTAACAAACAAACACAAGTTGAAAAACGTAAACAAAATAACAGCTGATTGGAATTAGGTTAATGTGACGATGTAGCATTGAATGTTACTGACAACGAAATGCACAGTGAAAGGTCCAGCTTGCAAATGAAACCGGATTGACAGTCAAGAGAGCGGTGGGCGGAGAGATTCTGCGCAGTACAACGCCGCGTCTTGAATGAAGACAGAGAAAAAATGGCGACGGTTGATAATTTTGTACAGAAGCTAGCGTCAATGCGAAGAACAGTTTGTGACGTCACAATGTAAGCGGTGTATACCCTATGCAGGATACAGCTAACTAGATACGCAACAGGCAAGCCTAAACCCGCCTTTAACACAATGAACATAGACAATTACACAATGTGTAATAACGAATTTAATGAAATAATATATATATTATTGACTGTAACCACAATTACTAATACATATCCAGAGCCCGCGAGGACCAAAAATGTTAAAGCACATACGATTTTTGAAAAATACAATAAAGCAAAATCGAGATGAATAATTTCTAACGTAAATAATAGACGATTAAACGATTTAACCAGGAGGACCAGGCTAGTTTTTAAGTAGTTGCCAGCCACAACTAAACGACTGAATGAACAAACGAAATGATTAAATAGACGGTTAAGCAAAACTGACAAAATAGGTAGGAAACGAAGTGACAGGACATGAAATTACATAGGAACGCACACTATTGGTCAACAATACATAATAAATGAATACGCACTTACCTTTAATCCAGTAATGATAATTCAAGCTTGTAGAAAACGCATGCGGTATAGCACTAACAAACAGCACAAAGAACAAACGCAAAAGTTCACAATATATAAACATGAGCAATCGAATATAATAATTCACACAAATTAAATAGTAACAAACGACTTGAGTTCATAGCGAACGAAACGAATACAAGAACGAAACAAGATTGTAAACGCTGGAAGCGTGGCGGCGTCCCACGCCATGCGTTACACGCAGCCGAAAAGCGCGCATCCATTCATCATGAATGCTGAACCAATAGTGAACAATGAACAAGACGGAAATGAAGGAAAGTGGAAGGGAGAAAAATGACGTGATCGGTTAGGTCATACGGAAACAAGCAAATTTGAAATACTATCAAGGCGGGATTTACGGAAGCATTTTGACAGTACTAAGTGGCGTTAACAGTAACTAAGGTAATCGTCTGAATCAGTTTGTTCTTATATCTAGCCAATTTTCTGTGATATTTTGATCGTATTGTTTTATTATGTCGAAAATGTAAGGGAATGCAGGTTATTGTGAATAGTCTCATTTCGTATATACCAAGCGGTGTTTGTACTGTCTGCCTGTAACTTGATAGCCTCCGGCAAAGCGGAGCAATATGCGGATTGTAAAACCATTTCAGAAAACATATATCCAATTTTTTTAAGTTGCTGAAACTTGTCCGAAATGAAGTACTTTTATAAAACAAAGTATTTCGCATATTTCTTTATAAAATTATTTCTAAAAACACACGCTTAATGAGATATTGTGTAATTTAGTAAAAGTTTTGTTTTTGAAGAAAAACCCGTCTTTTTTCAAATACATCGTATTTGTTTAAGAACTATTTCACGGATTAACATAATATGTGGCAGGTTTGTTTTGTAATAATTATGGAAAACGATGATGCAATAAAATTCAAAAAAATTATTACTTTTTAAGTTACGAGGATAGTTTTTTCTTCGAAAACAAATTTTTTACTACATTATATACATTATTTCATTAAGCGTGTTTTTGAAACAATTTCATAGAATAAAAACGTGCGGAATACTTTCTTTTATAAAAATACGCTATTTTTGTCAAGTTTTAGTTACTTAAAAAAAATTAGAAATATTTTCTGAAATGGTTTCGACATATTTCTCCCCTCTACCGGTGGCCATCAAGTTATAGAAAAACAGTATAACTCAAAATTTCTGGATTGGCAGGATCCAGCTGGAATCGAGCTATATTACACAGTTTAGTGGGTACGTAAATGTGGGAGCAATATGTCTGGATAAGTTTAAAAAAATATTAATATATCTTTAATTTTTCTGATAATGGGAAACAGGAAAGTCTACCAATTAGACTGTATAGGCATGTTGTTATGTGTGTTATTGTTTATCATTTAAGTGATAGTCTATGTGACGTTCCCAAGTAAGTCTTTTGTCAGATGTGATTCCTGAATATCTAACTATTTCAGTCTGTGGGATTGGCGTTTTTTTTGTGTAAACTGGGAACATGTTTGGGGCCGTAAGGGGCCCAACGAGGATAGTAATGTGACTAAATTTTGTAAAATTGTCTTTGATTATCTACTTGTGTAACTATTTAGAGCGTTGTGTTAAGTGATACTGCAAGTTACGTGATACATCCACAATCGACTCATTTCTGAAAAGTATCACCGTATCGTCCGCATAATTAGCAGACATTGTTTGATTAATGATAGGCACATCCCTTTTGAAGACATTGTACAAAATGGGAGAGAATATAGATCCTCGAGGAACTACCGCTTTAATAGGCCGCATTGAAGAAAAGGTATTTTTATACGTAAAACAAAGAATCTGGAAGTAAAAAACGATTTTAAAATTAAGTAATAAGCAGAAAAAAAATGTTTTAATTTTTAATAGAAGCCTACATGCCAAACCCAATCAAAAGCTTGACTGATGTCAAGAAAAACGCCGAAAGTGTAATATTCACGCTCTAATCCTGAAGTATTAATCGACTACTCGATAGAGTCGATGAATCTTGGAATTTTTATGCTTGTTAAGTATCAGTTGAAGCCCACGTACCGCGTAATCGCGTATAGGTGTACTTACTCGTTGATGTTGAAGGAGACGAGAAGTAGCTCCCCGGAGACAACCATCTATTTCGCTTAAATCTTCAGTGTAACTACTGCAACATTTACTATTATAAAGTTAAAATGCTCTGTTTAGTTCATTATTGAGTTGATTACATCTACGGTTAAAAGATGCGAGTCTGGAGCGTTGCCATCTCTCTCCCCGTCGACGTCTTCCTGAATCAGTTGCTGAATATACACAGTGAAGTTAGGTCCGTATTGTCTGGCGTCAGGGATAGGAAGATGCCTAAGCTGTTTTTTGTATACTGAACGTAAAGCTGTGAATAGCTTTATGCTTTATTTTTATCACCCTCAATTTTAAATCATTTACGACAGTAATGCAGAACTCATGTTGCGGCAAGTTTGATATAATAATAACTAATTCGGCAGTCAGATGTAATCAGTACGACTTCAAAACTAATCTGTCTTCAATTTAGTCCCATATTTGAGCCCAATTTGTTCTTCCTGAGGTAAGATAAGGTTTAGGAAGATAAAAGTCGTTCCGTACGCCAAGCGTTAAAAGAACAGGTAAGTGATCAAGTTTTTAATAGAACAAAATTTATCAAATTTGAATTTGAGCAGGTATGTCAGTAATGACACTGTCGCAGCAGCTATACTACTTCTTTTGGAGAAGGTCTCTTGAACATCGATGCTTGAGATTTTATAAAAATAAATTTAATCAGGATGCTTTTATTTACGTTTTAAGAAGTCTTCTGTTAAAACAATTTTAATTTTTCTACGACAGGAACGTTTCTTTTGTTAGTGCAGTTAGTTTTTGTTAATTGTGCACCTAAAATAAAAGTGTCTATAGATTTCTTTTGCTTAAAAATTGTTAAGTACTCTCAGTGAAATTAATAAGATGTTGGAATGAAAAAATGAACAATGCAGCTTATTAATATCCAATTAGTTGAAACGTGCCAGAAACATATTTACTATGAAGTGTTTTTCTAAGCAACGATAACACGTACAGATTATAAATAAAAGTGTATTATATACGGCTGATGTTAACTTTTTTGTAGCTTGTACTACATCTGATTACATCTGACTGCCGAATTAGTTATCATTATATCAAAATTGCCGCAACATGAGTTCTACATTACTGTCGTAAATGATGAATGAAATATCCTACTAATTGATGTTCAGAACAATTTCTACTGAGGTAGCAAAAATATTTATCGAATATCTATTTAAAATCTTCGGTTAAGAATTAATTTCAGCACGCATAACTTTGCTTGTATACTTTTAAAATTATAATATTGTAGTGATTTCTAAGTATTTTGAACTAATAAATTAAATATCATGGTAAAATGTTGCTAAATCAGCCTTTGTTATCCGTGTATGTCTTATTTTAAAATCGTCAACTTGTTAATGTTTTCATTTACCTGAAAAGTTGTAAAGGAGGAAGTAACCTGATTTTTACATAATCTTATATCGCTAGTTATAATAATATAAAGAATTAATCGTAACTGACATCATTGATACTGTAATGTTTTTTTTTAAATTGTAAATTGTGTATCGATAAAAAATAATTGCATAAACTATGCCAGTACAGTTATGTTATACGTAATTCAGAAATTTTCTATTTAATTGTGTTTCATTATTGTAAAATACAAAAATCGTGTTCATGAGTTTCAGTGTATTAGGATAAACTTTTATTCAGTTAGAATATATTTTAAAAATCAATATTACATTAAATGTTGATAATAATAGTGTTCTAGTATTATTACAAATAATATATAGTAAATACAAGCTTCTTCAACTGATAGTCCAGGGAAAGATTAGTGGAAGGCGGAGCATCGGAAGACGCCGTGTGTCCTGGCTAAAGAACCTGAGGGATTGGTTTAACTGTGGCAGTGTTCAACTGTTCAGAGCTGCAGTCGACAATGTCCGGATTGCTGTGATGATAGCAAACCTCTGATAGGAGATGCACTATAAGAAGAAGAAGAAGTATTATTACATTTTAATAGGGATAATTCGATAATCGTTACGTAATTGTACCTAATAATATTATTAAATATTACTATAAATAATTCAGTGTTTACATAATGGCATCAAACACAGGTCAGTCCAGGCTAAAGATAATGCCGAAACACTATCCGCCATACTGTTAGCCTAGTGGTTTTTGGTACATTACTCTATCAGATTATTTAGTTTAATGCATTATTTTAGTAGTTATACTAAAATATACGAAACATAGAATTATATCATTTTTTATTCCTCATATTTATGTAATATAATAATTTTCTCTTTTCTCTTGCCTGTATGAATACATAGCAAAGTATTGTACTAATAAAGGAAAGTATTATTTTCATGTCGGTTTTTCAAAATCGAGTTTTTACCGGATCTACACATTTTCAGACCCCCTGAACCCAAAAAACATGTTTTTAGCGATTGACCTGTATGTAAGTCTGTGCGCGCGCGCGTTTGTGTGTGTGTGTGTGTGTGTGTGTGTGTGAACAGAATATCTCAAGCACGGAACATCGCACGAAGTTGAAACTTAAAACAAGTTAGATACCACTAGAGGACCCAACACAAAGATTTTCATCAAAATCGGTCAACCGGAAATAGTAGTTTATTCGTGTCATTTTTCACTTCTTTGCGATTTCCTCAAAAACGGTTTCAACGATTGTTTTAAAAATTGCCTCATTTACCACATTTTTTATGCTCTACAGAATAGCGTAGGCGCCATTTCTGCTGAAATTCTTGGATAGGCTGATTTCTCGTAAAAAATAGTTTTTTTTAGATTGCGGCTTTAATAATGCATTTTAGCGCAAATTGTATATGATTAAAGCTGTAGATAGTTAAAAATCCAACAACTTTTATTACTAACATATTTTGTATAAAGCTTAGTTTAGCGGTGATTAGCGATTTTCTGTTTTGTTCTCACGAAAACGTGTAAAAAATCGATTTTTTGAAGATTTCAGTCTTAGCTGAAATCATTTTACATTTTATTGACAAATCAATTTTAAAAGTGTATAATCAAATTTATAGGAAATTGAAAGACCTACAACTTTTATTTTGAGAATTTTTCTCTACAGAACCTAGTTTAGTGTGAAAGAGAGATTTTCCGTATTTTAAAGCCAAACTGAGGTTGTTTTCATTTTGCATCTTTCACTCTTGATTAAAATTAGGTTATGTTTATTGAGGTTAGTTGTTTGTTTCTAATATTTTATTACTAATGTTAGGTTATATTATTAATGTTTTGCATTGCCATAAGAAAGTTGTGTGACTGTTTCACAACAGATATGTTTTACATTGGTACTTGCTCCCTGCGAATAAATTTACCGTTATTTTAAACCATTGGCTTATGTTACAGCGGAACCCGAATTATAAATGAGAACTGTCATGCTAAACTATTGTAGTATAGATGGTGCCATTGAATAAGACTTGTGAATCTGCTCCACCATTTTGAAGAAATACTATTGCTACTACCCGTTTCGCTATAAGTATCTACAGTCTGTTTATTGATCAACCCGTTTTTTTAGTTTATCTATAAAAACTATTCATGTCCTTCAATTACATTTTTTTTGTTTAGTCCTATTAAGAACACACTAGTTATGCAGGTAAAGTCAGTTTCTCTTTAAGTTGTTTCTTGAGCTGTCTCCTCTTGGCGTGGTATTCTTTCATTCTTTTACTCACCATTTGTTTTTCTTCTTTTGTCCAAATTATAATTTTGGACTCAGCAGACTGGAAATTCCCAAAAGTTTTGATTTTGTGTCTGAATATGTCTCCGTTCATAAATTGCATTTATTATAAACAAAACTACATTCAAAATTCATTCGTTTATCATTCGCATCTGTTAATTATTCGATCAAAAGAAATTATTATATTTATATTTGTGAACGGATTTCTACATTGTTAAACATGTATTGTTTGAATTAAAAACATTGACACGTACAAATAGTAAGGTTATGACTATTTACGTAGTTTTAACTTTCCACGCGGTAGAGGTAAACATAGACTGTAGCCTATAAGAACTAACAATAGACTGTACATATTGTACGTATTGACTGTATATATTGTTTAACATAGACTGTAGACTGTACTCACTCTTCACAAGCCATTTGAAAAGGCACCATATATAATATAGTTAGTTATTTGTGAAGCCTGCTTATTTAAAAGTAACTTGAACTTCTGCAATTTCTAGATCACGTACTTTGGATTCATATTTTTTCCCACGACAAAATATTATTCTAATTTATAAATTTTTTTTTAAATTATTAAATTTTAATAATAAGATACATTTTGTAGTAATATCGTGAGGAATCAATATTTGAAATTAATTAGAGTGTTCGGATAATCTAATAAATTTGGAAGTATAAATGTAGAGCAAGAAGATTATAATATTTGGTCACTTCTTAAAATGAAATGAATGTGGGGGTCCACGTTACAGTTTTACTGATGAAATTCTATTTTCACTAATCTCTATAGTATTCAGATGGGTTCAGTCTGCTGAATTCAATTCTGTTTAGTTTTATTTTAAAACGTGAAACGGAAATTTTACATTAATGTACGTGAGTATTATAAGGGGTATAAATTTTGTAGTTACCATCCGTAAATAATGTTCAATACCGTACGTATATTTCGCATCAACGGTAATGACACTGCGGTTTATGTGGCCGTATATTTCAATAGGTGAGTTTTAATAACTTCGTATGAAGGAAACTGAATTTATTACGGCTTTCAAACATACTTAGTATACCTTAGTGAGAATTTAACATAACTCATTATTTATTGTAAGTAAAATATAACTGCAACATTTAATATCTATTTCAATTTACGGGTAAAATATCTAGCAATAATTGTTAGTTCTTATAGAAATTCTTGTAAATCCTGTACAATGAAATCCTGTTGGGGATTTTCTTGCTCCGGTAATAACGTATCTTAAGAACTTTAGACAATTCGTAAGTTGTTACAAAAAATTATGGAAATTAGGCTTTTCGAACAGCCGCAAATTGTTATTTTAAAAGATTTTGAAGAATTAAGAAAAGGAAGCTTACTTTTATTTAGTAGCATTTCCATTCTTCTCTTTAGTATTTGTCTTTGTTATTGAACATTGATAATGTTCTTAAAAAACTAAATTAAGTCACTTTGATTGGAAGTTCTTAGTTTATAATTTTTACTTTTTTTCTAATACGGACAATTTTTCTAAAACTCTACATAATAATCCGATACATGATTAGCTAATAAGTATAATTTAAGTACGAACCTGCACTTGCTTTTAGGTATCTAAATTTGATCAAATTCGTGATATAAAAATGGAGTTTTATTTTGTTTATAGTCTGTTTACAGATGTGGAGATAAAAGAAGGGTAATTTAAGCTTCAGATTTAGGTGAACTCTCTTTCCGTGTACTTATAATTCACAAACTGAGCCTAAAAATACCCTTAGCTTTTATAAATATTATATGCCCACTTGACGAAATTCCCTTAACGATTATAATAACGTTGTTAAAGCTCTTCATAAGTGAAAATTAAACATAACGACTGGGGTTAGAAACAAACTTCTCGGTAATAGATCTGTACAACATCTGTCTACGTCTCATACTCTTACATTAATGCGTGCTATAGAAAACCATTTTAATATAGGTGTTAACGAGATTTCTGTTTGATACTGCGTTTTATTATTTTTTCCTGTAAAGCAATTTCTATTGCGTGTATCTTTAACGTTGCAACGCTCGTTTCGTTCAGCGCACTGTTGCCACGCATACAGTGTTGGTTGAACCGCATTTAAAAATTACGCGTTGTTTTTAGGATATAATTACATCGGATTGAACTGCACCTTCCGGTGTTTCTAGCGTCCTAGCCTTCCTTCAACTCTATTCCGTTAGACATCCTCCCTCAAGTCGCTAAGCCTCATTGCACAGCAAAACTCTCCCATCAGGGCAATCTCGGTCTCCCTCTCCCATGCCCTGACTCCACTATTCACCTCCATATTATTTGAGGTTACCTACTTTAATTTGCTTCCTCCTCATGTGCCCATAACATTTCAACCTTTAAAACTTCCCTGTTTCTACAATGGTGACATCAACTGTACCCTGACTTCATTTCTAATTCTGTCCAATTTCGTGATATCACAACTCCGACGCCAACATCACCTCCATTGCTTCCACTCCTTTATTTAAAGATTCATGAGATATTATTAATATTGTCATTGTTTATTTCCTAGTTGTACATTATTAATTTGTTTTCATCTTGCACTGCACTTATTTTAATTGGTGTAAATAAATATACAGTAAATAAAATACTTATTTATAAAATAATATTATTCTGTTCGTAGAACATTGAATTAGAATTTTGGCCATCCAACAATAAATAACAAAAAAAATTGTTTTCTTAAAACATCATTTTTTTGTTAGAAGCATCTGCTTCTTTGCCGAGAAGAACAAGAACGCCGATTACAAGAGCACGAAGATATTTCTAAAATATAATTCCTGCGAGAATAAACCGGATTTGAAATGTTTTTTTTTTAAACAGTAATACATGTTTAAATTCTATTTCTTAATAGGCACAAAATATTTATATTATAATTGTTACAGAAATAAGTCGAATTGAACCCGGACGTCTTGCCAAAACAATGTGTTCTATTGTTACACATTCGTATACAAAATAAAAACCAAGAGATTTAATTGTAATGTATCTTTTTTAATGGCCGTATAATTAGTTAATATAATGACCTAGCTAATACTCTCATAGTTAAACCGCAGTTTTCCTGTTTAATTTACTTGTGGGTGAGGAACTAGGAAAATGTTCACTGTTATGAAGAAAAATTCATTAATTAGAAGTTGATTCAGTTTTAAGTAAAAATTAATAATGTTTTTAATAAAACTTGTGAAATAACTTCGAAAATATTTGTTATATGAAATACGACTAAAATTTAATGACTGTACTGCTATAAAAGTACTTTTTAATATTGTTGAACTTTTTTTGTGTATACTCGTACACTTTGGAATGCTAATTATATCGTATGCCATCGATTTTGGTAAATTACTGTATAATGTAGAGAGATTGTCAAGGGCTGACCTTCGATAACAATGTGCGTGAAGAAATACAATTGTTACTTCGAATTAAATATTTAAGACGCCTAAATTGGATCCTGAAGTAGATTCCAATACAGTAATATAATCTACGTTCACAAAAATCGAAACTTGGTTTTAATACGTTTCTTTCACCAAAGGAAGTATTTTATCTTATATTGAATATACACAAATACTTACACAGCTACATTTTGATAGAAACAAAAACCCTTTCTATTTCGTCAAAAATTTACAACATTGTACATTTAACATTTTCAAAATATATTATATTATTAAACGCTTTGATGTTAATAAAAGAAACAGTTGTTATAATTCACTGGGAATAAAAAATTAAATATTTTGTTCGTGTTATTCTATACAGAATAAATTTTGTCCATAGGGGGCCTGTTGAAACTTTTTGTAAGACTGAAAGTTAATTATCCTTTTTTGCTAAAACTTTTGTTTATTTAGATCCAAAGTGTTTTAATATGTGGCTTTTTTAAATTAAAAACAGCTTAAACATATTAACATTTTCAAGAAAGGTTAAAGATTGGCTCAATGACATAACTGTTGTTGATTCTCTTGTAAGAATTGTTGGTTAGTTTTGGTATTTTACTGTTGCTGGCTTGCAGTGCTTGCTATTCAGTACTTGTAGGAATTTACTGATCTTGGTAATTAATATAACAATAATAACTAATTTAAGTGTTAGTAATGTACAGGTGAATATCTGATCTAAAGTCTAACAACTTGGTTAATGTTTAGTGTTAAATTGTCCACTACAAATGTCATTTGTAGTGGATCTTGTTCTTATGTATTTTGTTTTGTTTTTTTATATAACCTCCGTTTACTTGAGTTGGTAGTTATTTATTCCTAGAACATAAGATATAATTTTGTATTCGTATAAAATGGAATAAATAAATATTATTATTATTATTATTATTATTGCGATTTACAATCCTTTCAAGAATAGCTGTAGACGTATGATACCGATAGGATACAAATGCTGATCTATATTTAGTTATTAGCAAAAATTAACATTTGAAAATCTTAGCTTCAGTTAATCAGTAGGCCTATCAAGAAAAAGGTATAGCAGTGAAATGATTCTCGGAAGGGTGTTTACGAAGATGTTAACTTAAAACGTGTGTACAAAAGAATCAAGAAAGAATAAGAAACATTACAGCAAAAGAAGAGTCAGATGTTATTTCTAATAACTACTTATAGTGAGTAAGTAAGTAGAAACATTCATGTAGTAGAAAAATGAAATTTCATTTTGTAAAATTACGTGAAAATGTTCAAGTCACTGCGTAAAAGTTCCAAATGCAAATGGGCCAAATAAGTTTTTGAACAAACCTACTTACAAGAACAAAATTAACAAATTTTTAACGTTTTCACTGAACAAGGTATAAAATAAAGAAAGGTCTCTCAACACAAAAACTTCTGAAATTTTGTGATCTTTTTATCATGCGTTTGTACAAAACGTGCGTCTTTGTACAATGGAGTGCGTTTAATGAGTATTACTAGGAAATATATAACTTACGTTTACATTTTCATAATATTGTTTAATTTGTGAGAGACAAACACGAATTGTATATTATCAGTAACTACGAGTATCAATTATATTGTTTATGAAACGACCGTTAAAATCCAAATTATCGGCATAAACAAATTTATGCCGATAATTTGGATTTTCTGTTAAGCATCCAATACCGTTGTTGGTATTTAATATATTTTATATTCTTTCTTTTGTTTCATATGTGAGTCCTTCACATTAGACGCCTGTCCAGGTGGAGGAAAGATAGTTTGCTGTATCGAATTATGGAATTTGTACGTTGTTCAAAAACACTGGTGCATATGTTTTCCGTTTTAGTGGAAGTGTAATGCGCAGGGTCTCTTGTTCATATGTTTTCATACGCCACTTTTTTACCACTTTTGTACGCTGTTTAAGTGTTGAAAATGCTGAAATGCAATTTCATAAATCTTCGTGTGTTCCCTGAATGGCTGTTTTGTCGACAAATATTGCTACTGAAGTCTTGTCGTTTTGTAAAAGATAGGAGTATGTGATGTATAAAATAGGACACAGTACGCTCCCTTGTAGAACAACAGCTTGAATTATTTAAAAAACTGATTGTTCCTCTTTATACTTCACTGTAAAGTATCGGTGTAAATAAGATAAAATAATTGAATAATTAAGAAGTGGAGAAGATTCTCTTGATTTAATAGCATTAGAAAAAACATTTTGTTGATTACGTGTATTTTGCTTTGTGTTAAAGTTTCGTGAGTTTTCACTTTGGGATAAATGTTTTAACAACATTCTGCTCAATATCTAAGAAGTGATGTAATATGTATCAATACATGTATGCCTGAATGGGAGTATGTATAAATTTTCGTGCGTTTGGCTATGCGCCCACTTCCGATTTTGTCGCGTAAGTGAAAGATCGCAAAAAATGAAACATGCAAATTTTAAATTAGAGTAGGCCTACTTACAAGTGTGCCCCAGAATACGCAGCGATTTCTAGATCTCATATGTGCGCACTTTATTTTGAAACTGCACGTTTCATCTTTTTGCAATATTTTTCTCACGCGACAAAATCGCGAGTGAGCGCCTAGCTTAAAGAGAGGTTTGAAGTCAATAACTAAAATTGATGTGATTGGCAAGGCAGGGTAGTGGTGCAATAAGTAGGCGTCTAAAACGTCTCTCATTTCAAGCTTCCGACTATAGTTGGAACCAGAAAACTATACTCCTGCAGTGGTATTATTAGCTAAGCTAGCCTTCTAGAATGTTTCAGACAGTTGACACAAAACAAACAACGACATAAGTGTTAGAGTGTTAGAGTTCAGATAAATAGAAAAAGATGACGTACGTCAAAGAGAAATAATAATTTGCTAATACTCTAAGAAATTCAAAAGGTAAAAGCCGTCGCATTATCTACGAAGTTTGTGTTGATTAGGTCAACAACCGAAAGGCTGGTTTGAAGCTATAGAGATTTTACTAAGTAAAAACGACGAGTGAGGTGGTTCACTATTGCCTTCATCACTGAGTTGAATAAATATGCTAATCAGCATGCCAGGCTTTCCGAAAAGCACCCACTTTCCACCCTGCAAATGAAAACCTCACTTCATTACCACAGGGTCTGGCTGTATAGTAAAATTTATTACTCTCAGAGGAGATAACTCTGACTAGTGTCTTTTACGCCTCTACCTCTTCTGTTTTTAAATAGTTCAGTCATATAATTGCCTGACTATGTGATCAGAACGAGTTTTTGTAGCCCTGGAACCAACAGATCGAGTGCAATTAATTTAACACTCCAACTACCCGTTATGGGCACTGTGAAGTTTATTAGAGACTAACGTATTAACGTAAGAGCAGATCCATACAATACCCAGGAATCTGATCCGGGTATTTTGGGCAAACAATCGCGTACATTATAAATTGAGTCCTCGTTGCTATCCTACAATTTTATGCGGAATCAAATCTATCTTTCATGTTTAATGAAACATGTTTGACTGAACCGCAGATAGATGATTATGTAATTGTACTATAATAAGTTCATGTGATCGATATAAATTAATCGAATAAGTACTGTAGTAATTTGTAAAACAATTACTGAATTAAGATAATTAATAATCGGTTAATATTATTACATCATCAATTGAAATGCTTAACCCACACTCACCGACACGATTAATTAATTGGGAGGTTCATTTATATATCCTACTGATGAAATTGGTTTCGAATCCCAGTAGAGAAGAACGTACAATGTTGCTGCAAACAATACAGATTAATTCTCGTTAATATCAAATAATTTACATAGAATATTTTACGCGCGCGCGCGCGCGCGTGTGTGTGTGTGTGTTGTATATGACATAGAGAAACGACTGGTACTTCTAATGAAACATTTTATTTTATTTACTTAACTAAACACAGTTGTATTTCTATGTTTACTGATAGTGAAGAAACTAAAAGAATCACTCGATGTACCATTGTAGCCTTGACAGTTATTTAAACTCACTAAGTTTATTAATCTGATACATAGTAATGAAGACGTTTAAAAAAGTGATATCATCTTTGGAAATCAATCATAATTCTTACAATCTGTTTTCAAACTAAAGTAAATTTATTAATTAGTAAATCAAGTTATTCTACCAATAAACCTTTTTAATCTCTTTAATGCTTTAATTACGATTGTAAAATGTACACAAATAGTAAATGCGATGATAATGACTGGAGCTTTAAGCTGAAATTTAATAATTTTCATTATAAAAACATTGTTGTTAATCCTGTTTTGAAGTAAAACTAATTTTCGTTTTTTCATAATTTTAATTTTTTATGATGTTTCTTTGAACGATTTTATAAGCCGTTCTTCATTAATGTACTGGGGTACATCGTATTTTACTACGTAACTTAATTAAATTGTTTTAAAATTTCACTGGTTGGGTTATGAACCTTCGTAATTAGGGCAGGTATTTTCCGTTATTCCTCCACACAAAACATTAAATATTAACGCTTTAAAAATTGTACTGCGATGAAGTATAACAACATTAAATCATGCCATAAAGTGCAGAATTTTGTGGGAATTGCTTTGAAGATAAAGTATTTTAATTATAAAAAATCGTTTTTTAACAATAAAAAAATAATTTTTATCAGAAACAAGATACTAAAGCAACCTATGGGTTACTCACTACATACGAGTAGGGTTAATGAAACAAAATAAAACAAGAGAAATTAAATAAATACTAATTAAAACTTTAGTCAGTGAGAGTGATACTAATTTAGAAAAACATATAATTAACTGCAGGTTGCTTTAATTTGTTTTTAATTGTTAAGAACGAGGTTATAAACAATAGTTATGAGTTGCTTGCTATAGTCGGAATCACAATAATGCGAGCTTTTCTGAAAACTCAGGCCGTCAAATTTGTCAACCCAAATTATTACATTAGCCTAGGTCATGTATCCGGGCTGAATTGCAACTCTACTCAATTGTCGTTACCGCTTAAATAGTTTAATTTTAATTTTTAAATAACGTGTACAAGAGTCCAGTTTTAATTCTATTTTGTAGATACTTTTCCCGTCAATAGGCCTGCTACTACACCTATCTTACTACAGCCATATTTTGTTAGTTATTGTTCTTGTAATTTTTATTTGCGTTCAGTAAAAGTAAATAAATAAATAAAGATGATACTTAACAAATATTTTAATACAACAATATAAGTTTAGATTAACCTTATTTTATTGGAAAATTATTTTGTTATAATATAATTAATAATAAACATTAAAAATTAAACAAAAATTAAACATTATAAAACGACTTTAAGAACCAAAATTCTTATACGGGAGCGAAACCCTAGCGTGGATAGACGAGGGAGGAATCAAGGAAACCAGCAGCAAAGTAGAACGCAGAATACTCAGAACTTGCATAAACAAGAAGCACAAGGAAGACAATCACTACAGACTTTTGTCTAACGATCCAGTCTACAGAGACATAGAACCAGTAACAGTGGTCATGGGCAAGAAACAGTTGTCGTACTTTGGACATATACTAAGAACACCAAACACCAGACTTTTATGCAGAATAATTTATTGACCATGCAATGAGACGAAAAACGAACGCTGGTAAGGCATACATGTGGCACAAAGAAATCAAAAGGGATTTTCAAGAACTTGGACTAACTCACGAAGATCTAACGGAAAAATCATCCAAATACAAACAGGTCATCAAGGACTACAACCATCGGCTTACGACACAGAAAAGAGAATATAAGAAGAGGGAATTTTCAGAAGCAGCAAAACAGAAGCGTGCTCAGAACATGAGATATTATCTCGCCAAAAAGAGACTAAAAGCTTCCAAATTGACTAAAGTGGTCCATTGTGGCTAAAAAGGCACTAAAAAAAATTAATAATAAAATTTCAACTTCACAAAGTAATCAGTACGACGAAGAAGGAAACACATACATAACAAAACCGAATATTAACATGCCATGATAACCACGACGTAAATCAAAACGTAGTCTCGACGTAAATCAAAACGTATATGCATGCTTCATCGATTACAACAAGGCGTTCGACAAAGTGCGTCACGGCCTGCTGATAAACATCCTGAAAGAAGAAAACATTGACACCAGAGACATATAAATAATTAAAAATTTCTATTTTTAACAAAAAGCGGAAGTGCGTGTCCAATCAAAAACCAGCAGAGAGCTTGAAATAAAACGTGGGGTCCGCCAAGGGTGTGTTTTCTCACCGCTTCTGTTTAACTTGTACTCCGAAAGGATCATAGCAAAAGCTCTAGATGGAGAAACAGCGGGCATTATCATAAATGGTACTCCTATAAACAACCTGCGATTCGCAGACGACACGGTATTGCTCGCCAAAAGCATAGAAGGTCTGCAAAGAATGCTGAACAACATAATTAAAGCCAGTGAAGAGTATGGGCTCACATTAAACGCTAAGAAGACAAAATGCATGGTCATTGCTAAGCGAGAAAATCCACAGGAACAACTTTTTTCTGGGCAAGACAGAATTGAACAAGTGGAAGCCTATAATTATCTGGGAACCCGAGTCAATTGCAGTGCAAGCCACCTGCCAGAAATAAAGATCAGAATTCTATCGGCCCGCAACCTGAGCCTCGAAACCAGGACCTGCCTCTTGAAGTGCTACGTCTTTCCCATCCTCTTGTATGGAGTAGAGGCGTGGACACTCACCAAAGAGTGTGAGACCCGTCTACAAGCGTTTGAAATGTGGACCTACCGGAGGATGCTTCGAATACCGTGGACAGACAGGGTCACAAATATGGAGGTCCTCAAAAGAATGGGGAAAGAGCTGGAAATCCTGCAGAGCGTAAAGATAAGAAAACTGACATACCTTGGACTAATCATGAGGGGGCCTAAATATGAGATTCTGCATCTCATAATTCAAGGGAAACTCGTTGGTAAACGCTCGGTGGGACGCAGACGAATATCCTGGTTAAGAAACCTGAAAGAAGCGTTTAACTGCTCGTCGCATGACCTGTTCAGAGCAGCAGTGGACAAGGTGCGACTGACCATGATGATAGCCAACCTTCGTAATGGAGAAGGTACCTGAAGAAGAAGATGATAACCACTAAAATTACTCGTAACTCCCAGCGTTCATCAGTTACAATACAGGAAACACAACTAAATCCATCGTATGAATTCACAATGCTGTACTAGACACTGATATTGTAATTGCAGTATCTACAGTTGTTACTTGCAAGCTCGTATTATTGTGAATCTGATTTTAGTATCATAATTTATGTTTGAAGACACCCTAAATAAAATACTGATGCTTACAGAAGCAAAACATGACAGATTGATTATTTAAATTTTAAGTTTGTAACCTGGTTGCATCAGCACCAAAGTAAACTAGTTTTAAATCGGTTGCGAACCATAAAAGTGAGTTAACATTGAGTTTAATTCTAATCCTAGCTAATATAAAAGCCGTAAATTTTAGCTAGCATTTGATCGCCTGAGGGATCAAAATATTTTTATATCGCAGTGTAAGAAAATAGATCATACGAAAATAAATTCATGTTTAAATAAAAATCGGATCAGACTGAACGTAATTGCTATATTTTTACTTTCCCTTACCTATATGAATATAAGAAGGAAAGTATTGTGTTTACATCGATTTTTGAAATCGAGCTTTCACAGGATATACACGTTTTCAGACCCCGTGGATCCAAATAACATGTTTTTAGCGATTGGTCTGTTCGCGCGCGCGCGCGCGCGCGCGTGTGTGTGTGAACAAAGTATCTCAAGAACGGAACATCATACGAAGTTGAAACTTAAAACTTAAGTTAGGTATTACTTGAAGACCCAACACGAACATTTTCATCAAAATCATTCAACCGGAAGTAGGTTATTCGTAAGAAGTAATCATAAGTTTTTTATACGTGCCATTTTTAATTTTTTGCAATTTTCTCAAAAATGGCTCCTACAATGTTTTTAAAATCGCCTCGTTTACTACACTTTTATGCTCTACATAATAGGGTAGACGCCATAGCTGTTTAAATTCTTGGGGAGGCCGTTCTCTCGTAGAAAAAAACAAATTTAAGATTGCCGCCTCAATATGCGTTTTAGGGAATACGGTATAATCAGAGTTGTAGACAATTAAAAATCTACCACTTTTATTTCCCACATTTTTTTGTATAATGCTTAGTTTAGCGATAACTAGTGATTTTCTATTATTTTTTTAATGAAAATCTGTGAAAAATGATTTTTTCAAGATTTTGTCCTAATTATGCATTATATGACAAAAGTGTGTATAATGAAATTTTATAGGAAATTAACAGATCTACAACTTTTATACCAAAAATGTTTCTCTACAGACGCTAGTTTAGCGTGAACGAGTGATTTTCCGTATTATTAAGCCAAACTAAGGTTGGTTTTCATTTTGTATCATTCACTCATGATTAAAATTAGATTATGCCTTTTGAGGTTTTTTTATTTCTAATGTTTTATTACTAATGTTAGGTTGTACTATTATTATATTTTTATTTATTTATATTTAATATTATTATTGTTCATTATTTGCATTGGCAAGATAAAGGTGTGCGAGTGTTTCACACCTATTTTTATTTTATCTTAAACACGTCGCTACTTTCTAGGAATTTCATTCAGTGTAATTTACTTCTCAGGCAGTTTCTGTTTGAATAAGTCCTGCGCTTCTCTCTCAGAAATTGTCAAACATTATTCTAACATAGTTTTTTATTTTATGGCCCCAAGGCCAGTTCTTCTTTCGGGTTTTCTCGGTCTGTAGCGAAACATGCAAGTAACGTTACATCTTCAGTCATAGATTTTCAATTTAAACTGGATTTTATTTCCAAATCTGCACTTTGTTAGAACTTACTTATTTTCTTCCTACGATTCCTATTTTGCGCGATGAAAACTCACGCTAAAAGTAAATAAATATTTGAATAGCGGCGTAAGGTTAAATGTTTGAACGGCTTTGAAAAATTGTATAATTACGTTAAATTTGACAAACAATGGACAAAAATCATAGCTTACCACTTTATTAAAATTGACCTTTTAAGACGGCTTCATAGAAAATGGAGCAGAGACTTGGTTTGACTTACCGCTAGCAAATTCCACGATGACTTCAAAGCCAGTCCTTAATAAAATAAATACATCTATAGAAAGTTATAATCAATTTTAGGCTATATTTAATAGACTAAGTATATCTGTTCTAAAAAAAATCCGTTGAAGACCTACTGATAAATAGAGATATTCTTCTAAGAAAATTCATGGTTTATGTTTGTCATAATCTATAGTAATTAAATTGTGATGTTGTCTGTACAATTTTTCAAAATGCTCCAAATTTTGTTTCTACGCCAGATCTACCAAGTAAATACCGAAAATAAGTTCAGCTAAATTTTTGTTTGTTTGTATGTTACGGCATCACGCAAGAACCGCTGAACCAAATTCAATGAATTTCGGTATTTAGGTTCTGGACATTATCGAAATGAAAATAGGCTATACATATTTTTAATATCACAATCTGTTGGGGGGGGGGGGGTTCACAGGGAGGGGTAAACAAAAAACTGCGAATATCTCTGTTAAAAGTCAATTTATCAAAAAAAATTATATAATCGAAATTACTAAACGTTTGAAGACAAATAAGTTTGATTATGTAAAGTTTTTCATTTTCATGCATAATAACGGAGATATTACCAATTTTATAAAAATACACATAGCAATATTTTAGGAAACAAAACAGAATAAACATAGGCTTACGCGCTGCAGATATTCATTCCAAAACGATAGTTACCTACCCTACCCCTTCCACCATTAACCTCCCTATCTTACACGACACACCCTTTCTCGGTCACATTTTCAAAAACAACTGACAGTCACCTTAGTAGTAAACTAACCATCGTGGAGTGTTTCTATTGTGATTAACCTTTCATTTAACGGTATCATAACAGCAATTTTTATTGCTCTGTAGCGAATAATTAAATTACCACATTGACAGTTACATTACACACACACAGATTTGGGTGAATAAATCTTTAAAACATCAATTTTCATTGCGCTATATAAGAAGTAAATTTATTTATTTATGTGAAACAATAAAAATTTTTAATTTTTGTGGAATCTGTTTGGGTTTCACCCACACGCATCCCCCCCCCCCAGTAAACCCCCCAGACCACCAGTAAACAAAACTGGCTCTCTAGAGGTCCCAGCCTCGATTAACAATTGCATTACTGTTGTACACATTGTGTTTCGATTCTTCCAATTTCTTCTTATATTAATCCTTTAATTGTTAATAGATTTGAAGTTTCTACAAGTACTGGTATTCTTATGTAGTTTGTTTTCTTTACTCCTAGATATCTCTTAACTACGCTATGTTTTTTCTTAATTCGAAGAAAATTATGCCTTCGCGAAAGAGGTCAAGCTTGACCAAGCAAACATTGACAAGACGAAACATTGACAAAATTATAAAATAAAACAGGGCTAACGAGAGCCAGGAAGCTATACATCAAAGCTAAAATCAAATCGGAGGAGGTTTATCCATACCCGCCAAATTAAACCGTAGAACAACGTGAACAATTACTGGTATCTCAACGAGTCTACCAGGCTTCTTTCCGTAGAAGTGAGTGCTCTGAAGCAGGTTTCAGTCACCTGAAGGCTGACAAGGAGAGACACTCACAACTATGTGAGGCCGAGACTGTTGAAGAACATGACCAACGATTAGCGTCTCAACAGGTCCGTCAAGCTTCTATTCGCAGAAGCCAGTGCTCTGAAGCCCGTTCTAATCGTCTTGAGGCTGACAGGGAAAGACACTCGCAGTTTTGCGAGGCTGAATTGGTTGATGAACATAAGCTACGGTTAGCGTCTCAACAGGTCATCGAGTCAATATGAGTACATTGAGATATAATAGCATATCTCAATAATGGCTAATTTACATTCACTGAAGTAATCATTACTGTTGGACATTAAAAATTAACTACGCTTTTGAAAATAATAAGCGTTACGTATCTTGATTTACACCAAGATCTCGCTTTTATTTCACGTCCAACTATTATTTTTTCATTTATAATAATGCTTACATTGAAAGGAGGTACGAATAGATAACAATGCATGATTAAAGAATATCAGACCTGACAGGGATCGAACTCGGTACACCAACAGACCGTCCATAACACCAAGAAAACCATTCGAAGAACGGGCATTTTAGCTAGCATTCACTAATTCTAAACTAGTTGTACGGTTGTGAATGAAGATTTATAAAACGTTTACTGAAAAGACCAATCATACAGATTCCATCAATCAAGAAAACAGATATTGTCTGAGCAAAAACTAATGAGAAATAAGCTTAAAACTTTACTAAACATCTAGAAAGAACTTTCCAGACGTGTGAGAACATCGATGAAGAGTTAAGATCAACCGTAGAAGTTGAAGAAGGAAATGAAGAGCCCCTTTCTTGCGGTTCAAATTTTATTTTGCTTTAACAAAATGATTGCATAACTGAAGTAATATTATTGTCGCTTTTCCAAAAATAAAAAAATATTATTTTCTAAAGATTATCTAACTCAAATAATAAATAATGCGTCATTGAATTTTATGCAACTGTCATTGTTGTTAAAAATTACATTGATATAACTATGTATTTCTAGAGAGTATTAGCTGTGTTTTGGTCATAATAATTTTTCCAAGACCATTTCTTCAGGTGATATAGTATTGCACATTTTGAGTATAATATTTTAAGAAAAGCGTTTTTTAAAGGCACTTTGTCATGCTTATCTTTTTTGTATTATCATTTAATTGTAGAGTAGATTAATTTTTTTCACGGTGTTTTCTAAAATGATTAAATTGGAACACGAGAACTGCATTTCTTTCCAGGAAAGAAATCGATTAATTATACCTTGACGTAAGTAAAGGGTTTAAATTTCTAAGATAACTATTCTTGATTATCTTCAATTAGCTGGATGATAAATGAATGTAGGACGTAACTATGCCAACTACTTAAAGTGTTTATTGATTTGTTTTTGTTTTGAACTCAGTATTTAATTTATAAAACCTACTACTGTATAATGAAAAGAACAAATGCGGTAATGGACACGGTATTAACTCAGGGCTTTGGCTACGCAATCCAGCTTGAACTACTGTTATACTTACATATAAGTTGTTGACGTAATGAAGTACAGAGTGATATTTAAGTATCGAAACGGCTTTATACTGGATGGTAGGTATTTTGAAGCAGAACGAAATATGGTTTACACAGTTTTAAAACGGCTGTATCATAGTGTTTTCCGCCATCTTGAATCAAATTTAATTTTTTTAATAGGAAGAATATGACTTATGATTCCGATTTATCACTTTACCAGAAAAACAATAGTGAAACCCATTTTTCCGTTAATGATTGGTAATCAAGTTATAAGTTTCAAAGTTGTAATGGTGGAAAAACTGTGTTAATTATTGATAGCACAGTACTATAACAGTGATACAATATTGATAATAATAAACAATAACTGATATAATCATTAATACAAAAAATTGAAGTGCTATTATCTACTGATTATGCCCATAACGGGCAGGTAGAGTGTAAAAATTAATTGCACTCGATCTGTTGCTTCTAGAGCTACAAAAAATAGTTTTGTTACTTATCAGATAGTCAGCCAATTATATGACTGAACTATTTAAGAACAGAAGAGGTAGAGGTGTAAAAGGCACTATACTCTATCCCATGAAACCGTGCAGTACGTCAAAACATAAATGTATTAAAATTGTGATTGAACTTAGCGCGATCCATTCGAGTTACAAATAAGTTCTTTGTTTATCAGATGAAACTTGCTATGTACTTATTGAAACGTGTACTAAATACAAAATACGAACACACCAGTAAAAAGAATTCATACAGAAGGCCTATTATAAAACATCCGTTCTGTCGCCGGTTGTTTTGAATGAAGGCGCTGGTAGAATGAAACTTGAATACGCAACCATTTTACTGATTTTCAACCCGTAGTCTGTTTATATCTGCTGCACGGTTTTGTGGGATGTAACATAGTCAGAGTTATCTCCTGTGAGAGTGATGAATTTCACTATACAGCCAGATACTGTGGTGAATGAAGTGAAGGTGTCATTTGCAGAGTGGAAAGTGCGTGCTTTTCGGAGGGCCTGGTATGCTGATAAGCATACTCTTTCAACTCAGTGAGGAAGGCAAGTGTAAACCACCTTGCGGCTGTTGACCTAAACAATAACATCAACTGATTGGCCTACTACTTACTTTATTACAATATTTATTTTACAATTTTAGATAAATAGTGTTTTTGATCATAGATTATTAATGAAAAATACATTTTTAAACCATACAATTCTATAATAAATGTTTAAATATCTTCCCTTCTACAGTTTGTTAGTGTGCTAACTGCAAGAAAGATCCTTTATGACGTCTTGTAGGCCTATTATGTCATTTGGTAAACGAGTATACAGGGTGTCTCACGAGTAACCCGACAAACTTCTTCCTCTCATCAAAAAAATGAAAAAGTTTATATAAACATGGGTCCGGAAACGCTTCGTTAGCGAGTTACGGCTAGCGAAAGATTTCACCCTGGGTTCAGAACATACGCCTAAATAAAGTCATCCTAGAGATCTAGGAACCCAAATTTATGAGTAGATTTGATGGTCTCTTATGTATTTCGACCCAAAAAATTGAATAAAATAAGTTCTAGAACCATACCTCCAGTAGTTCTTGTAATATCCAATGAAAAACTGACAAATCTGTGCATAAAAATACGTTTTTTTAGGTTTGAAGAACAATAACTGTGTTAAATGGCTAATAAATGTGTAAATTTATTTAGCAAAACTTGTAGAGCTTTTAATTTTGAAGTGAATGATTTAAAATAGCCCAATAATAAACAAACACAAAGTTTAAAAACTTTATGTTTAATTAAATCAACACATACGAAAAATAAGACTTTTTGGGTCGAAAAACATAAGAAACCATCAAATCTACTCATAAATTTGGGTTCCTAGACCTCTAGGATGACTTTATTTTGGCGTATGTTCTGAACCCAGGGTGAAATCTTTCGCTAGCCATAACTCGCTAACAAAGCGTTTCCGGACCCATGTTTATATAAACTTTTTTCATTATTTTGATGAGAGGAAACCACCTTAGAAAGTTTTTAGAAGTTTGTCGGTTTACTTGTAAGACACTCTGTATAATGTAAATTATTCTTCTTTTTAATTCGTTAATAACTTCAGGTTTTGTTTGTAAATATTATGTTTCAGGTACCCCAAAAAAGTAATCTCTAGGAGACAGGTCAGGGAGCCTTACAGGCCATTATTCAGCTCCTCAACGACTATGCAGTTATTTGGAAATTATTCATTAAACATTTTTCGTGTCCTTAGATTATAACGGAAAGGTGTCCCGTCTTGCTGAAACTATAGGCTCCGTTGTTATTAATTCTTGTACATCATTTCCCCCTTATATTTGGTATAATGTTTTTAGCTAACAAGTTGCAATAAACTTCTCAGGAAATTTTAAAAAGTTGAATAATTTACATATCTGCTTGTGTACCACCGGACATAACACAAGACTTTATAAACGGATATAACGTGAGCTAGCTCACTAATAAGCTGTAGAAAAAAAGCATTTTAATTTTTTTTCTAAGATAATGCAATTGAATTATTCTTAAATAAATTTAGGAAAATTTCAGTAAAGACTTGTTAGCCTATATTTTTCTGGGTTTCGTTCCTTTTTTATTCTCCAGACTTCTTTAGCTCTTTCGGATATTTCTTTCCTCCTTTCATCAGAAAATTGTTCATTAACTACAATGGTATGCTTTAAAAATGTATTTCATAAACAATCTACGGTCAAAAAATATTTGTTATTTTTTTAAACAAATAATTATTGTAATTTAAAGTAAATAACACGTGTATCAGTTGATACAGCAGTTCAATTAGTTGATGTATCGATTATTAGTTATTGTTTAAAATAAATATATCATATCACTGTTTATAGTACGTTATTGGATGCATTACGATTGTAAAATGCAATAAAATTGTTCATGTAGCGCGTTTTATCTCTATTTATTGTTTACAGGTTTTCCGTCATTCCAACTTTGAATGCTTATAACTCTATAACGAAGGCGATAACAGAATAACGAATTTCAGTATTTTTTTTAAGTGTTACATCAAAACCATATGTCGTATATCTATATACCTTCCTATTTAAAAAATTAGGTTTAATTCTAAACGGAGGAACATTTTTTAAACCCACTATAATGCAGATCGTTTAAAACCATGTAGAACAACCATAGAAAACCATGCATTTCGTTCTGCCTCAAACTACATCTCAGATAAACGTATAAAGCTGTTTCTTTGCTTAAATATCAACCTGAATTAAGAAAATAAAGGAAACTTATACTTATTAAATGCATATACGTTTCCTTAATTCTTAAGGTTACAAATTAAAAATTTAATTTAATGTGCCTTAAGTTACAAAATTTCTTAAGGCAGATATAAAAAAAAATTTAAAAATAAATTTAAGAGTCCTACTGACTTTAAATAATTTTCATACGTAATATAAAGTTATTAAAAAAATATCTCTCTCTTTACAAACTCTGTTTTACCACATTTTGGCTTATTAAGTTTACGGTCTAAGGGAATTTTGCTGGCAGTGTAGGCCTACTCTCTTAATTGCGTAAATTTAAAGTCCTTTTTCATAATTTATTAACGTTACATAGTCCAGATTTTTGACACTCATTGTTTAGGCACTTTTTACTGCATAACTTATTTCTTTTATTCTTTCCCGGTACAAAAAATATTTACAATACTTCTCCAATTTTTCATAATTTGTTAAACTAAGCCGTAAAATTGGGCTGTTTAAATCTTATAGTTTTAAGTCATTTATCTACGTTAATACTCATTTTTCTGAGGAAATTTTATTTGTTATTTCCTTGAAAGGTATTTTTCAGTATGAAAAGTTTCTTAACTTACAAAAAAAATTACTTTCGTAGAAAATTTTCGTAGAAAGTATGTACTAAATTTTATTGGGACAAAATCAATCTGCTGATAAGCTGTTAATAAGCAAAATTTTTAAGTTATTTATAAAATTTATATTTCACAACTCATTTTTACTTTGGATTTAAATATTGTCGGTATTTTGAAAACATATGGTATAAGACAGTCTGAGAATTAAAAATTTTAAACTTAAATAGCCTACTAGAGGGATTTACAATATCGATTATTGACGTCACAATAGGAATGAAATGTAAGCATAGAATATACACCTGGTATTTGTAAAACACACATTGTCCTGTACAATGATAAAAATTTTCTTTAAACTAATCTAATCTCTTTCTTCCCATCGAAGAAGCCAAAGAGTTGTTTAATATTGGCATTACTATTATACAGCCTTGTGGTATTGAAAAATTATATTCGGACAGAAATTGTATCAGTTGATACGATTGGGTATTCTTCCGAGTATTATGCAGTCAGTAGGCGTGTGTTCTCTGTGAAGGTTTGAAAATTTATACGGGTTCATTCATTAGACTGATAAAATGTGAAAATCAATTAAAACTGTTTCAGATATTCCTGAACTTATATTCACTTTTTTCTTGAATCTCTGTCTTCATTTATGTAGAACAATTAAATTAGTTAAAATTCTTTTTGACTAGGGAAGTCCAAACTGTTCTTATAGAGAGTTTAATGAACTTCCTTTATATATTCGCTCGCGTTTCTATACAGTGTTTCTAATTCTAAATACTCAAACATTTCTGTCAGATAATTTAATTTTTTTTAATTTTATTTAGTCTTAGAAAAATACATGTTTTTCAATCCTAAACTATCTAGCATTACTGTTTGCACAAGAAAAACCCGTACGGCTGTTCTTATTTTTTAACGATTACATTAAATTATTTAAGAGATAAACCTAACGTCAATTTGTTTTTGTAACGGTTAGTATTTCCCAATGTTGAATTCAACTAGGTATTATATTGCCACTTTTACTTCTAATGCACACATAAAACACTAAAAAAATTGTTGTTTCTTAAGGTCAACAGCCGAAAGGTTGGTTTGAACCTCTAGATGTTTTACCAAGTAAAAACGAGGAGTGAGGTGGTTTACAATTGCCTTCCTCACTGAGTTGAAAGAGTATACTTATTAAAATGCCAGGTCCTCCGAAAAGCACCTACTTTCACCATGCAGATGACACCTTCATTTCATTCACCACAGGGTCTGGCTGTATAGTAAAATTCATTACTCTCAGAGGAGATAACTCTGACTAGTGTCTTTTACACCTCTACCTCTTCTGTTCTTAATTAGTTCAGTCATGTAATCGGTTGGCTATGTGATAAGAAACGGAACTATTTTCGTAGCTCTGGAACCAACAGATCGAGTGCAATTAATGTAAAACTCCACCTGCCCGTTATGGGCAATAAAAAAAATTATGGAATCTATAAAACATTAATAAAATACACTTTAAAATAACTATATGGTTACAGTTATTTTCTAAGTACGATTCTCCTATTTTCAGAAACAAACCAAGTTGAAAGTTTTCTAACGCTTCAATCTACTTTTGAGGTTTGGGTTGTTGAGGAGTTGCAGCGCCTCAGCAGACGCATGACTTTACGCATGACGCAGAAGTTGATCTTCGCGACTCATTTTGGATAGCTTTTCCTCATCCACCTTTTCGATGTATTTTTAAAATAAATAAATAAAATGAAAAGTTCTCGAATTTGAACACAATACAAAAGTTTCACTGTAACGCAGTTTTTAAACAAAAAATATTTTTATTATATAATCTGTCACAATGTACTCTACTAACAAATAACTTAGACTAACTAATTTTTTTCAATCCTTAACTACCTAGCATTTTGTATGTAACGTACTTATTTATTTTTCGGATACAAGGTGATTGGCCATCTTTTATTCGCATTATTCTTCGAATGTATACTGTTACATAATATTAAAAAAGTAAATTAAACACAAAAAGTACACCAAGTAGGCTACACAAAAAGTAAATTAATTATTCTTGGAAACTGTTAATATATACACAAATTATGTTTTCATTCAGGTAAATATAACTAGAGAATACAATAATTTAAAATTTTCTAAGTGATAAATATTTTTAAGCTCATCACAAATTACATAATCTAGAAGTTTTATGCACGAATGGTTAATTAAATGTTTAAAACACAACTGATTTAAACTTACTAAAAAACGCATTTTGATCCGCAAGTGAAGTAAAAGAGGTACAAAATAAACAAGCCCGTCAGTCACTAATCTACTGCATAAGATATTAACCTTTTAACGAAAGAGAATATTTTATCGAATTCAAAATAATTACTGAAAAGCAACGGCGTTTCAGCCTTCTTAAGCAGAAGAGAAATTTAACGCTATCTAATCCCAAGTTGTGAATAAACTATACACAAAAAAAATTAATACTGAAATTACTGTTACCCGTATTGTCATGAAAAACTGATGAATTATTATAAGACACTTAAAATAATTTCTAAAGTATTTCTTTTTACTTCTGAATAAAATATCGTCTATACACGAGTTATTAAATAAAGAACTAGAACAAAATTTTTAAACTTTCATGCCAACTTATAGTTGTGTTCACACTCGTGGGCTTTCTTTTTCAATTTGTGTTTCAACATGCGATAAGGCATGCGTTGTCGCATGCCATTCACCTCCCCGCACTCGTTTGAAGAGCTTTATCAAAAAAAAACATTACGAATATTTTTTAACACTACACTAAATTAAAGCCTGATCTTTCCTGGATTGATTGGTTTGTTTTAGATTGTTTTATTTAGAAATTAATCGGAGATACCTCCAGCAATTACGCAAAAGAGTACTTAGTTTTTAGCCGGTTTTCCCTGAATGTGGTTTTTAAACGTCCGTTACTCCATCCAGGCTTTTCACAAATATCGGCGTATAAGTACTTTGAAGATCAGAGTTTTTTCTGTAACATGAATGTATTAAAAGTTAAATCTGAAGTTCCGTTTTAATTTGTTGGCCATTTTAAAAAAATGTGCTTTTTTGGCTCCACGTAAAGGTAGGGAAATGATTTTTGGACTGAACCATCATTTTCACAACAGTATTATGTCAAGCCAAGAGTTTATATTTTTAAAATAAAAACATCGTTAAATAATTGAAAATGAGCTATGGAATGAGTTGCAGCAGGAAAACACAGAAGTTTGTTTTTCTAAATGACTATAGGCTACTCGGAGCGGATACCACTAAAGACCTCAGTTTCCTCTCAAGAAGTTTAGAGGCTAATAGAATTTTCTATTAACACCGCATATCTATTTCTAATTACACATGTAAAAATGCAATACATGGCACAATACTGCTATAAAAATGCATGGTTCAGTCCAAAAATCATTTCCCTATCTTTACGTAAAACCAAAGTACACTTAAAAAAATGACCGGAATTTTAAAATGGAACATCATACTTATATTTTTAAATGTTCACATAGAGAAAACTCTGATCTTCAACGGACTTAAACGCCGTTTGTTTGTGAAAAGCCTAGACGGAGTAACGGACATTTAAAAACCACATTAACGGAAAACTGGCTAAAATCTGAGTACTCTTTATGCATAAATTGCTGCATCTCCGACTAGTTTCTAAATAAAATAATCTAAGCCAAACCAATCAACGCAAGAAAGAACAGGTTTTAATTTAGTGTAGTGTTCAAAAATATTCGTAATGTTTTTTAAAATAAAGCTCTTTAAACGAGTGCGGACAGGTGAATGGCGTGCCTCTAAGCGCATGCAATGAGGCATTCGTTATCGCATGCGTTGTCGCATGCGTTGAAAGCGCATGAGTGTGGACTTAGCTACGTATATTAGAGTCTGCCACATTATTTTACGCAGTTGATTGAGTGTTGTTCAAGCTCCAGATCAAGTTAGTTTTGACTAGCTAAATTAAATAGCGGATAAACAAATAGACTTGTACAATTATATTCATATTATGTTTTTCTGGTTATTTGGTTTTTACAATCTTAAACTTATAAAAGATCCGCAGCTGAATCTTCTAAATTTGAACGTAGTTATTAATATTTTGAGGACAGGAATCTGGTAGTATTTTTTATATTTCTTGACGTTATTTTATACTTTATTCTATTTTCTTTATTAGTTTCCAAATTTTGGAAGAACCCCTTTTTATTTTTATTGCTTGTTTATTACCTCGCATTTTCTATCTCTTTCTCAAACCCTAAAGGAAAGTTAAATAACAGTGGGCTCTTCTGTCGGCCAGTTCTAGTTGTAACTTGAATTGGTATACAAAGCTGTGTATGATTGTATATTGTGCTGTAATGAATTATTGTAGTTTAGTAACCAGCTTATGCATTGTAACAAGTACGTTAGAGAAGCAGGTCTACGTTTGGAAACATTGTATGCAGTTGGTTGTAGGTAGGAGTCGATTATCAAGTGTAGCTAAATAACAACTTTTTATTGTTAGTTAAATTTAGTTTAACCCTTAAGTTTATAATAAAATTTTTGTGATTTCTCATTAAGTTATTTAATTGAAATATGAATCTGTTGAAGTGTAATAATGTATAATTTGTTAATAAATAGTTTTTATAAGTTTGAAGGAAGTTTGTTTTCGTACATTATAAACACACATTTAACGGAACGGATTTGGATTAAACATTGAAACGTATTAAATGAAGGAAGCTTTAAATAAAAGCTGGCGTTCTACAAGGTTTGGTTTAAGAGGTCATCGTGTTCGTGTTGCGTATAAGTAGCTACCAGGAATCGTAAATTATTAAACTGACATTTTTATTTCTCAATGATACTTCATGAGGTAGGCCTACTCATTAGTTATGATAAGTTGAGTAATTTTTACGTAGCAATCTTTGCAAAAGTTTTATGAAATTTTTTCATATTATTCCCATTTGATTTTTCTTTAATAGTCATAAACATCCTCTTATAACAACTGAAGTTGTACTGTGTTCTTGTAAATTACCTTAGAAATTACACATAATGTTAATTTTTAATAAACTTACGTTTACGGAACTCTAGATTAGGCCTATATACGAGTAAATAGATTTTTTTAGGAAGTTTTAATATATAAAATAATCAATGTTTGAAGTAAGTCAGTTATTTTTTATGATTATAAAAATTCATGTCTCCTAAACTTTTCTGCACACATTTCCATCATCAATTAATTTTTCATAGTTTTAACAGTTCTACATCCATTCACAAACTCACTAATTTTTCTGAAAATCATCGGGTTCGTTATCTCATTTAAATTGTTTTGCAATTTTGCAAAATTTAGGTTTAGTCTTTATATTCTCCAAAAATATTTCATTTTTATTTCCATAATGACTGTAATATGTTAAATTAAATCAAAGCACTAAAAACATAAACATAAATTTTGAAAGGAAATGTTCCTTCAATTGAAAATTAATTTTTGACAAATCTTCATATTTTATAAAAAATGATCATATTTATTACATGGCCCCGTAAGTACGACCAGTATTTCTGATATCCATTTTTAATGTTACAACACCTAGATAGATAGTATCCATCATTAAATAAAATATACATGATTGAAAGTGTAACGGTATCATTTCATTCCATGACCCTGCAAATACAAAACCACCGTTCTTTAGTCTTAACACTTTTATATCTTTTCATAGTGTTAATTTTTATTTTCATTTATTTTTCCTTTTAGTTTAATTTATTTATTAGTCTCTTT
This sequence comes from Catonia carolina, assembly GCA_035578175.1. Lineage (NCBI taxonomy): Eukaryota > Metazoa > Arthropoda > Insecta > Hemiptera > Achilidae > Catonia > Catonia carolina. The sequence continues at coordinate 131,017,530 of JAQMRL010000001.1, read as the reverse complement.
ATGTGTGAGAACTAGGCATATACGATACCGTTTCAATGTGATAACGTCATATTGATTACCTGCTATTATTTTGGCAAAATCGTTTTTTGTTTATTTTGCCAGACTTGGATTTTTAGAAAATATTTTATATCTGTGTTTGTACCCATAAGATTTCGTAATTTTGAACACCTGTTTTCAATCTGGTTTGTAAAACATATTCTTTAATTTACAAACGTAATAAATCATATACAAGCATGGTTTGAAATCTTAAAAAAATATTTAAAAATAAATTAGTAGTAAGTATTCCCGTAATGATCCATCAATTTTGGTTAAAGAACAATATTTGTGCCGATACATTTATAAGTATACCTTTCTTTGCTAACATTTTTAAAAAACATTCTATGAAGTAGATCCACTTGGCTTCTTTGGAGATTTTCAGACGGATTACATCTAAAACGGGTTTCGTGTATGAATACAAAAGTTATAATTGAAATTTGTGTTTTATTGGAACGTCTTTTAAAAAAAGTATCTTGAAGCGCAATATGAAAGAGAAAAATGTCAATTCAGCACGCCTACACAACTCACAAATTATTGCTACATTCAGCTATCACTACTTATACCAATTCCGCGCCACGATAATCGATACACGAGATATATGGCCCTATAAATACGCTCAGTATTCCTGTTTCATTGAAAAAATAGTGACCAACAGAGTGTAAATTTTTATTGTTATAACACCTACATAATACATCCTTTTAAAAAAGCCAATCTAATCTTAATTAGTTTAATAATAATTACAATAAAAAAAAGATCTGGTGTGAAACACTCACACGACTTTCTCTTGCCAATGCAAATAATGAACAATTTAACCTAATTATTAACCAACGTAAAAAAACGGAAAAATGGCCGCCTCCGTGACGTAGTGGATAGCGCGCTAGCCTAATAAGCGGAGGTTCCGTGTACGATTCCCAGCTAGTGGCTGGAAATTAGTACGTGCCAAAACCCAACATTACAGTTTCTTAACCCACTGTAGTTGCTAATGATCAAGCTGTTGATGGGACTTTAATTAAGCAAAAACTAACCTCAAAAAACATAACCTAATTTTAATCATGAGTGAATAATGCAAAATAAACTCTAAACTTAGTTTGGCTTAATAATACGGAAAATCACTCTCTCTCTCTTTGACGCTAAAACAATACTTTCCTTCCTATATAATTCATATAGGCTAAAGAAAATAAAAACTACTGTTACTGCAAGCAGTTATTAAATTTTATGCAATTGTTGTGATCTTTTTTTAAAACAATCCCCTAAAATCTCTCATATTGTTTACATTCGTTTTTTGTTATATTAAGGTCGCTTCAACCAGTCGAAGCGATTACGTTACATGATTATAGAAAAAGAAAATACAATCGTCTTCTTTTGTTTAATTTAGTCTTCTTCTTCTGCTTCTCTGATTAGGCCTTGGCCTGTTCCGACATCACTCTCTTCAGCTCCATCTTTTCCTCGGTCTACCCAGAGCTCTGTCAAATCATAGATGCGATTAGAAGTATGTACAGTTCAACAAGTATATGTTACAAATAAACAGGGAGTGGAATTCTGCAGGAAATAAAAATAAATCAGGGGTGTAGCATGTCACCAATAATTTAATTTAGTCAATAAAAAAATAAATAAAAAAATGTTTGAATGATAATTATAATTTTTAAAAGTTAAAATTAACTCTTAAGAAAAGTACCAGTTTTATTTAAATTAATACTCAACATTTTAAAAATTACTTTTTCAAGTTCGTGTATTTTTGTGTTAAGTGCCCAAATTGTGCAGTTAATTGGTTAAAAAATTTAAGACTGTCACGGTGGGACATTGAAAAAAGTGATTTGAAATAAATAAATAAGAAATAAATTTCTGTATCGATATAAAATTCTGAATGTAACAGTTGTATTTTAGATTCAGGTTTTCCTTCATATTAAAGTTCTTTGCGTTTTATTTCTGTGTTAGAATTTGACGGTTGTGTTTTAGTAAGGGTGAGACTTTTATTTGTTTCAGTTGAGTTGTATGATTGACAGCAGGTGTTCGTTGCCATAAATTGACGTTTTGAACTGCTCGATCTGTATCACCCAACTTCACTTTGTGTGTTTCTTCTCTTTAAAAGAAACCGAAGTTCTTTCTTCTATTCTATTCAGCTAACAGGACTTCGTAAACTTTTTCAAAGGGTTGTCCAATAAAATCTCATCCTACGTTCCAACGAAGAGAGTAACTTTTTGTCTTCTTCAATGGTTTTAAAAGTTAGGGGTTTTTCCGAAACTTCTTTATAAGAAGATAAACTGTGTTGCTACAGGTGGGGATAAATTTTAGTGTAATATTTTTCCATAATCTTTAGCTCAGCATTACAGGCTGGCCTTTAAATTCGAAGATGTTGACAACGTTAATAAAAAAAAGTATAGGAGTTTACAACGTTCTTGTTTGAAAACTTTTATGAACCAAATGTAATTTAAAAGAATCAGTAATAAAAACAAATATCTAGAAAGAATAAGACGTGGTCAACAACTTAATTAAATATACAATCAATGTTTGTACTATTTTAATTTACAGTAGTCTTTTAGAGTTTTTCTGCTGGGAAAATGCGATACAAATATTTACATAGCATCACGGATAACGCATAACGAAAGGAAATCCAATTTCTCTTTCTTTTGTTTTGAGTCATGTTAGTTTATGAAGAAACTTTTAAACCTGGAATGCAGGAAATCAAGGAAAATTATTCAGAAAAGTCACATTGTTTACTCGTATATGTTCTGTGTTGTGACCCTAGTTTCATAAAAACTTTTAACAACACATTTGTGTAAAATTAATTCAATTATATACAACACCTATGAAGTATAATATTACACTCTTTACTCACTTATCACTGTTTCTTTCATTTCAAAGATGTTCTTCTTTTTCTTAGGGTGCCTCTCCGTTCTGAAGGTTGGCGACCATCATGACGATGGTCGCCAACTTTATTGGTGGCTATCCAAAACAGTCCAAAGATCTAGATGGTTTAAATTCGGAATATTTATTCTTTCATGGTATTTGGGATAACAAACTAACTTTTCCATATTTTCCACTAATTTTTTTTTTTTTTTGGTTTAACGTCTGATTGTTCTGCAATTACTGCTAATGCAGACGGTGACGAATGATGAAATGATTTTTTTTGTAACGTATGAAATAATGACATGCCTGAATGGGATTCGAAACCAAGACCGCATGATGAATGTTCCGCTAAGATCGAACAATAATGTGTACTCACTTCATTTACAATAAATCCTATTTTGAATAAAAAATCAAATTGTACCTACAAGACTAAGAAATCGTGTGAGGCTAGTGCAGTAAAATATTTTTAGTCACCAATAAAAATAGTTTGTGCTGTGAATGATAAACAACATAACTAATGAAAATATATCTACATACTGCATTTTTCCTTTAAGACTTAGCAAAGGAAAGTCAACATAAATAGACTGATCGTACTTTTTCGAGTAGTTCTGAGAAAAATATCTAAGCGATTACCCTTGTCTGAAACTAATTGATTAAGTTTATCTATCATTGAACGTATTCTTGCTCCGGTTACTATTTTGATCAAAAGTTCGGTTCCCATCCAAAAATTAGGCTTGTTTTGAACACTTTTGGATGGTTTAATGTTACTTAACTCGACGGGTTAGTCTATCGATAGCGTCGTCGCCGCAAGTCAGCTGTTTAAAAACTTATGTTCGAAGACGAAGTGGTTAAAATCCTAGTGATTAAATTAATTAATTCCTAGTGGTTAAATCCTACTTTTATACGGTTTTTAATTAATAAAAAACAAAAATTAAACAGTGGTGGTGAAGTACTTTAATTTTCGGGGTTCAATTTATCATAAACTTTCAGGAATGGTCGGCCTGAGCCTGAACTACACTACACCTCATTTCCCCGTCATACATATCATCCTAATCTCATTAGGTCATAGGGTTTCTTATTGCTCTTTATTGAAAATATTGTAACGTACTCACGTTAGGGATAAATAATATTAAGAAATAAAATAAAATTAATATTAATTAAAAAATCTCAAATACTTTTCTCATTTACAACTGTTAACTGTTTTTAAAACATGGACCATTCAGTTAAAAATTTTAGGTGGCCACTATTATGTATACAATAATAAGCAAATCTCATTCCAGGATGGTATTACGATTTGGTCATTACCAAATGAATAATCTTCGCTCATAATTATTTAAAAAAACAAAATTAATCAGTTTTCAATACCTTCTAGTCAGATTTTCTGTTTCTCGTGCCCCACGATGACTAGAAATAACCACATTGCATTTAAATTTAAATTATTTTGTTTTATATTTTAGAACAATAGTTTGGCTATAACAGTTTGGTTATTGCGTACAAGTATATATTTTTTTTGTAACAGTGGTTTTCATTTACAATCAATTTATAAATACAAAAACTTCAAGTAAAGACGAGAAAATCGGAGTCCTTAGAATTAAAATAAAAACCACACTCAGTAGTGTGTTTCAACAACACTAAACGTGAAGAAAAATATATATGTACGAGTATATGCGTACAAAACTAAACTTGATGAACAGTGAATCAACATCTTGAAATATGGAGATGATGACGATGATGGAGATGATAACGATGTCTATTATGATATGACGATGATTAGTAGTTAAAAGTAGAAAAGAAAGAAAAAGTTTAAATGATTAACAAAATCGTAGAGGTAAGTCTAGTGTTTTAAAACGTTTGAGTCTTGAGTATCTTCGCTTTTGTCGAGAAGGTTAATCGCTAATGGATTTTGATAAAGAAAATAATATACAAATTATTATTGTCCGTTTTACAGCGCGTCAATTACTAAGTAAATAAATTATCATATTTTTTTTTAAATAAGCATTCGTAAAGCGATAAATAATTTGTCAGAGTAAAATGCTTTTTTTGTTTTTAGTAGAGTAAGAAAACTTAATTTTTCTGAAGAGGAACACATAATTCAAAAGATGTCACTTAAAAAATAAAAAAGTTTCTCTAAAAAAAGGAAAGAAAAATATTTAAACATTTTCGTTATCAAACAAACCCGAAGGTTAATGAAGTTTTCTCGGCAGTTTCTGAAGTAACTTTTTCCTGTGTTTATTCCTAGATGTACCATTTAGAGTGATGTGCAAACTTTCGTGGTTTTCATAAGTAAAAGAACAGTGAGTTCGGTTTGTTTAAAAAAACTAAAAAGAATTATTATTGCATAAAATGCAATATTACGTAATAATGGTAACGTAACGAACTGAGTACTTTAGTCTAAGTTTGATTATTTCTTGCTTTAAATGAAAATATGGTAAGAGTTTTAATAGACCGGAAGTATTTAATTGCAAATAACTTAAGAAAAATAATATTTTCCTTAAATACTCATCTTTAAACAAGAGTTGTTTATTTTAACATTAACAGTTTTTCTTATTCAACTATTTTCGTATGGTAAAAAAAAGATTCACTTTAATACGGGACTTTATCAGAAGGTAATACTCGTACATTTAACTTAATCTCTGCATTAAAATTGTCATATAAATTGTGAACTGAACATTCGTTTGAACTCGAATTTGACATTTAAAAAATATATAACGCTGGTAGTGAAAGTGCAAACAAAATATAGAATAAATTCAAATTTAAAACAGTAATCAAATTAATTAATTTTTTAGTTAGGTACTTTCAGTCTATGTAATAAACCAAAAACACAACTAATCGTGCAAACTAATTTTTTCGGGAATTTTTGTAAATTTTAGTTTAATTTCTTCTGAAGATAGTCTTTTAGAGGCCTAAAGCCGTTAGTTTAATAATTAATATTCTTGGTTGGGGTAATTTACTTTTATACTAGTAACCATAAAACCATTCAATTAGACGAACGCAGTGATTTTTTTTGAACCAAGTGAATGCAGTGTTTCCAGTGTTTTGAAAGCAGTGATTGGATTAACAGTGATTGGTGAGCGCAGTGTGATTAGATGAACGCAGTAAGCGCAGTGTGAAATTCGAATTCAAATGCATTTTTCCTTCACCTCCACCTTTTCTAGTAGGGAAAATTAAATTACATTTACCATCTTTATCATACCATGGAAAGCTTTTTTTATAATAAATGTTAAGTGCAAGTTCTGTCACAGTTTCTAAAATTTACCGCATATTCTAATGTAAGTTCATATTTTTTTTAAATGTACAGTAAAATATCTAAGATTTTCCTTACAGTGATGTGAATTATTATTTCACTGCCTCATCGATGCCTATGCGAAAGAAAATAAATTTCTGTTAAAAAATTAATAAGCTTTAAAAGAATTTTTAATATCTAACTGAAACTGATTTGGCAGTTTTGGAAACAGCTGAACAGTTCAGAATTAACGTGTATACACTCTTAGATCGGGTATTTCACTTATTTTGATGTTTTCTTTAATAAGAAGTAATAAGCATTTATCTGAAAGTTTTTTCTCATATTAAGTCGTCGAGTGGTACAATCAACCCCTGCAACCGCAGCATTTTCAGAATTTAAATAGGGTATCGTTACTTTCCCAAGCAAACCAAGACGTAATCATTAAAGAAACGGTTTCAGCTATTTTAAGATGGCCATTTGATATGTATTTTTTAAAAAGTACATTATTTTTCAAGATACATATTTATGTTAAATTTCAGACGCAAAACTTTTAAAACTTGCTTTGTTGCTGATGTATTTACACATTAAAACACATATTCGATGAAAAATTGTTCAAGCAGGGAAGAGAATTGAAGTTGATTTACACCTTTTGAGAACCTTTCTTGTAAATCTAGTCCTATCCGATAACCCATTGCAGTTGGCTATGAGAAAGCTAATGATGAAATCATAAATGAAACAAGAGAGGGATCGCAATAAAAACATCATAGTAGTTCACAACTAATGCACTTAATAATTAAACAGGTATTGGAATTCTGTAATTAAAAACACACCAGCTCCAATTATCGCTCAGTTAATAATGAGTGATATCATTATTTCTGAAAGATACTTCATTTTTTTATTCAGTTTTTCCTGTGATACACTTGAAACGATGGTCTTGTATCATCTAATTTATCTTAAACTGTTCACAAAATTCTGTTCAGTCAACAAATTTTAAACATAACTATTCCAAGGTTGTAACAAAAATGAAATACTAGTGGCATGATGGTTTCTGGTTGAAATTAAATCGCTTAAGAAGGTTAAAAAAGTACAATAAATTTTGTGCGCCTCACGAAAAATAAAATTTTGTTTTAAACATGGTCGGTCGTTAGATATTTGATTGTTAAGAGAGTTTGGCTGCCATTAGATTAGATATAATAGTCTGCTTAGCAGCAATTGGAAACAGGTAGCGTGGGCGTAACTTGGTAAAGTTGTTGTCAGCGCAGCATTACCATCGAAAGATTAGTTCAATTATTTAAAATTTGTTTTAAAAAAATTAACGAGGCCCAGATTTACGGTATTTTTTGTTAATTAACACGTTTTACGAATTCATTGCAAGAATCATAAAAGTTGACTCCAGATAGAATCATGTATATGAGGAATCTTAAGCTTAGTTATTTAAAAATACAGATATAATTAAAGCTATGTTTAACTGCTATTATTTTCGAACTACATTTGCTTTACATGAAAATCTGAAGTCCAAAGACTGATTCTGTTACTAAATACAAGGCAAGAAAACTAAACAATTTTATGATTTACTTCATATGTAGGTACTAAGCTGAGCTAATACAAAGTATCAATGAAACTGTTATTCCGCTCTTTAGGGCAGACGGTTGTAGAGAATGTCATTTTCGTATCAATTTTGTAACATGAAAAATATGCCTTCGCATAACACTTAGTTTTGAAGTTAGTTATCGTGGTAAAACCCAAGAAAATTAATTATCCTTAAATTTAAATTAAATTAAATTAGATTTTAAGTCTTGTTTCTTCAGTTGTGTAATTTTTAATAATCAATAATCAATGCAATTTACAGCTCAGAGTAATTTTTGCTCACGGGCTTACCTTCTTTTAGAAAACTAATTGAATCATACAATCGTTCACTAAATGTTTTCGCTGGTTGATTTTATTTTTAATTATGTGTCTCTGACGCTCGAGAATTGTTTTTAAGTTTTCTGAGTTCTTCAAGTACTTGAAGAACTGAAATTTTACATTAACATTAACTCTTTTAAGACTAACATTTATTTTTTACAATTTTTATTTATTTTAATATCCACAATTAAATTGGAAAATTGTATTTTATATTTTTTGTTCATATTCTATTTTTTATCATTATGCGTGTAACTGTCAAAGATTTTCAGAAAGCTTGCTGTAAATTACTATAATTTACTAAGACACTCTTGAAGATAACTGTGACTGGTTAAAAATATTTTCCTTTTCACTGGTTCATATTGATATCTACAACCACACCTAATGCAGAAATGTTTATTTACAAAAAAAAAATTGGCTTGATTGAATTAGGCCTGTATATTAAGTTATTCAATTCAATATTATTTTAACCTAGTGAGAAATTTACAAACAAATATTTTTTTAGAGAGCCTGTAATATTAAAGGTTAAAATATCCTGCGTGTTGACATTTTGTAGACAGTAAGTTGTAGTCCATCTCAGATTTGAAGACATCGTTAAGCCTTTAACCTCTTTAAAAGTTTTGAAACCTAATATAAAAATGAATAATTCATTTTTGTCGCCATGTGGTATGCTAAAATATTACGGACAAACAAGATACGTCTCTCTAATATCAAATAAGTCTAGATTAACGACACACCTCATAATTAAATTTACTTCTCTTGGTGATAATTAACAATATAGACAAGAATATAAGAACTTATTTTATTTTATATTAAAATTAATTAAGAATATAGTCATTCTTCTTAGGAAATCAGAAAAAGCCATAAAAGGTCTTGATCAAAACATTGAAAAACTGATTAGAATTTTCAATTTTAATCTTCAAAAAAGAAATATATGAAATGGAATATATAATATCGGTTTTTACCAGTTAATTTGATATCTATTAGATTCTATTTTAAAAGCTCACTGGTTTTAAATCCTCTGATCCTAAAATACTAAAAGATCATATTGTTCATGAATTAGATTTTAATAATTTAATCTGTTGCCGTTTAATTTAACGCATTATAATTTAATAAATTAATGAATAGAATAAAACAAGATCGAAAAATATTTTTAAACGATGCATAAATGAACATCAAAAAATAAAACAGCAAAAAAGAACATCATTTTATTTATTGGTATTATTTATTTAAAGTGAGTATTGCTTGAAGATGAATGAACAAAACCACTATAGATTTTGGTCTCGTCAATAGGTAGGGGACAACACGAGTAAACCAGTTTTTAAAGGAAACGGAAAATACTAAGTAGTTTTTTTCTAAACTGAAATTGTCATACCTAATCTATTCGCAAGTTAAAGGAAATGAGGTAAAATAAAAGCTTCTGTTGCAGAATGAAAGTAATAATTTAAAAAATCTGTTGTGAATAATATTTTAATAGTGTACAGTTACTGTTATTTAATTTTAATATTATTTCAAAAGTATGCAAACTTTATAAAAGTCCTATATAGTTTCTTTCTTAAGAAATAATTTATTAAAACCCGTTTCTACGGTTGATTTACTATGTATCCATTTTTAAAAACTTCTTACGTCAGCCGTTAAACTTTCAGTTTTATTTTCCAAAGTCTACATTTCCGATGAACCAGCACTGCCAGTCAGCATTGTAAGAACGGAAGCGGGTGAGACGTGAGCTGAAAACTCCTCTTGTAATTTGATAGGGCTGCCGTAGCCAACCGATCTGCAAAGAGGAGGAAAATCGTTACTCTTTCTATAATAAGAAAGGGCATTTCCTTAAAAAAAGTATCAGTAGAGAATCTTTCAATTATTAATATTACTTACACAGTGTTAAAACGAACTTAATAATTGAAGATGTACTATTCCACTGATCGTTACTGTATTATACAATAGAGTACAAAAAAATTCTGTACATATTATTAATATAACCTGTCAGCATTTTTCTGGCGATTTTTTTAATATTTACTACCCATTCACTTTTATGAATGAAAATGGATGAAGTCGAATAGACTATTACGAAAGCAAGGAGTTAACTTTTTACGTAATTTGTCAAACGTTAACTTTTTCTTTTGTATTCTTAGTAAATAAATTAAGCACTGAGTTTTCAATTTTTAGCATCAGTATAGGCTACATTTTGCTTTTGTAAAGTTCATATTACTTCCTAAAATTTGTGGTTTTCACTGAGACTTGGTGACTTTGACACTTAGTATCAAATACAATCAACAACTTATAGTTCTTTGCTAATAAAATTGTTGGTATACGAAAGCTTTTGTTCCTAAAAGTGGTGTGTTAATATGCATTTTATTCTATATTATTGTGTGGTTGATAGTTTTACCATGATAGTTTAGAAACTAGTGTGAGTTATAATAAAAGAATCTGACAAACTTATAATAATTTTTTTTAATGATGGCCTCCACTCACCTCTTACAGCCATCCCAACCTCCATGAACAGAACTAACAGGGAAGCTGGGACGACTTACACGAATTGATGAAGTGCAGCAACAGATAGAAATCCTTGAAAACGCTGCACTTACTTATCGGGACGTAAATCATAGGCAAGTAAAATTGTGCAAGAATTGGCAATGATACCACACCTACAGCGTGGAAAGATAACTTTAGGAAACTCAAAGAAAAAAAACAAAAACACTAACAACAAGAAAAACCAGCAAGCTAACAGACAAGTAAATTAACATTTATTCAAACGGGGGTCTAATATAACTGCGTGTGCGTGTTCGAAATTTATAATAACTAATCGTTCATTACTTAATCTCAACAGTTTATGCAGAAAATATATTAAAAAATAAAATGAAATAAAATAAAGTATCTCACTTACGTGCTTTCCACTGCAGTTGTAATCTGCTGATAGGAATGGGATCAAAGGGTTGGACAAACACATAAGGACAAAGAAAAAAAAAATAAAATAAAATACCTGCAGGTAAACTAAAGGAGATTAGGAAGAATGAATAGAAATAAATTTCGGCGTATTAGTGGACTGTAAAAAAAGGTGCGCGTAAAAAAGAAGTAACGAAGCGAATTATTTACCGTGAAACGGATATGCGTAAAGGCGTTTTTTAAACATAAAAAAGTCACTTCAATAAATAACAAATTAAACACTTTAAAATGTAAATTAGCGGTTAAGCGTCCAATAGACATCAGTACTCAACGGCGATTCAACAACAACTGTCTGTTGACCACCAGAGCGCGGCAACGTCGAAAAGTTTGATTAGAGACACAAACATTCTCCCCCCCCCTGAAAAGGTATTTTCAGCAGTTTTGAAACTAGCGCAAGAAATTACTATGTACACTATTTACAATTTTTTTTTTATTTACAAGAAGTATTATTGCTGTGGCAAAGGACAAAGCTTTGTCACAGGACGTTTAAAAGAACCGCTACTAGAACGAACTAGAGCGACTCTAGCGATATTGTCAGATCCAGGGTAAAGTTCTTCGATTATTCCAATTGGCCAGCGAAATGGTGGTAAATTGTCTTTATTTATAAGAACGACAGTACCCACATGGACGGGTTTCGAAGGCGTATTCCATTTTTCCCTGGTCTGAAGAGTATGCAAGTATTCCAATCGCCAGCGTTTCCAAAAATCTTGCACAAGTTTGTCAATTAATTGATAGCGAGTTAGCCTATTTACAGGAATAGAAGTTGTTTCTATGGCAGGAATATTCGTAAGCGGTTGTTGCAGCAAAAAATGAGCAGGCGTAAGCGGTGCAAGATCGTTTGGATCCGAGCTAAAAGCGCAGAGAGGACGTGAATTGAGAAGATCCTCTATTTGCGTGAGTACTGTTGACATCTCTTCAAATGTTAAAATTTGATTGCCAATTACTTTAAATAAATGTGATTTAACAGATTTTATGTTGGATTCCCAAAGGCCACCAAAATGTGGCGCAGACGGAGGATTAAATTTCCATTCTATTTTTCTGCTAGTCAGTTCGTTGTTTAATTTTGACTTGTATACTTCGGAGTCCAAAAGGTCATATATTTCGTGCAATTGGGACTTTGCACCAATAAAATTTGTCCCGCAATCCGAGTACAATGTATGTATGGGACCTCTTCTTGCAAGAAACCTCTTTAATGCACACATGAAGGCGTTCGTAGACAAGTCAGAAACCAGTTCAAGATGTATTGCTTTAATGGATAAACAAATGAAAATACAAATATATGATTTTTGAGAACGCACTCCTATATTTTTTGACATCGTAGTATAAATGGGTCCAGCAAAATCAGTTCCAGTATGTAAGAATGGTTTAGATTCTGTAATGCGTGGCGTAGGCAGGTTTCCCATAAGTGGAAATGTATTCTTAGGTCGATATTTAAAACAAAAATTGCAATTTTGTAGGCGATGGCGGACTACTCCTCTACCTCCAGCAATCCAATATTTCTGGCGTAGCAAGGAAAGAACCAAATTGGGACCTGTATGAAAATTGACCTTATGAAATTTATCTATTAATAAATCAACATAATGGTCATTCTTAGGTAATAAAATCGGATGCTTATGGTGATACTCCAAATTTGAATTGCGTAGGCGTCCTCCAACTTTAATAAGAGCGTCTTCATCTAGAAAAGGATTTAATTTTCGAATTTTAGGTGAAGTAAATTTTCCATTTTTCAAAGCAATGATATCTTTATTAAAATATTTCCGTTGCAGGTAGTGAATGAAGGAGCGTTCTGCATGTTCAATTTCAGCTACAGTGATCCGATTCCCATTACAGTGACTTCTGCGTATGAATCTCCAGACGTACGCCGTGGCACGTAGAAGTTTGTCGTACGAAGAAAAGTAGTTTATCAGCTTCTGAAATGGATGTTCCTCTACCGTTGCAACAGCGATGACGGTGCGTCGTTCTTCTGGGCATTCTTCTCCAGCGTTGTTCCACTCGGCGGTAGGCCAAATCAGCGGGTCTTGGTGAAGCCAAGAAGGTCCAGCGAACCATAGCGGATGACTTATCAATCCCTTGGGTAATAATCCGCGTGACAAACAATCAGCTGGGTTTTCGGAACTTCTGATATGTCTCCAGTTAGATGCAGGAATTTTGTCTTGAATTACGGCGACTCTGTTGGCGACGAAGGTCTTCCAGCGTGCCGAAGGCGATGAAATCCACTGAAGGACGACGGTGGAGTCAGTGAAGGCGAATATCCTTTGAAATTTAAATCTAGTGGAGTACGTTCGACCAACAAAGTGAACGAGCCGTGCGAGAAGAACAGCAGCGCATAACTCCAAGCGAGGTATGGACATAGCTTTCTGCGGAGCGACACGAGACTTAGCGCAAAGTAAAGAGACAATAACATTGTTATTATTAAGAATAGAGCGTACATACAAGACAGCTCCATAAGCCTTCTCTGACGCGTCCGAGAAACAAATTAAATCCGCGTTACAGTTGTGTTCTACGAATATATGTCGTGGTATTCTTATATTAGCAAGTAATGGAAGTTCTTCTTGAAACTCCTTCCAAATTTTAACAGCTGGAAACGAAGTTGGAGCAGGATCATCCCAATCTAATTTCGAGTTCCAAAAATCTTTAATTAAAATCTTGGCAGTGATCGTAAGCGGTGCTAAGATCCCTAGTGGATCGAATATTCTTGCCAAAGAAGAAAGAACGGCACGTTTGGTGCAAATTGTATTTGGCGAATTAACTTTAAAGGTAAATTCATCAGAAGACGAGATCCACTGTAGACCCAAGATTTTATAGAGTCATTCTCTTTAAAATCAATAGCACAAGGAAAGCGTTTTTCTGCGGGAATTTTTTCTAAAATTTTAACCGAATTAATAGCCCATTTAACTAGCTCAAAACCACCGGCTTGAAACATACTTTCCAATTGCGAATATAAAAGCATGCAATCCTTTTCTGATTCTACGCTAGTTGCTAAGTCATCAATGTAAAAGTCTCTATCAGCTACTACGGCCGCGAACGGGTAATTATCTTTTTCTTCTTGCGCTAGCTGTTTTATTACTCTTAACGCTAAAAAAGGCGCAGGTTTGACTCCAAATGTCACGGTATTAAGCGTCCAAGAACTAATTTCCTGGTCAGCGGAAAAACGCCATAGAATTTTTTGAAATTTTTTATGTTTGGGATGAATGAGTATCTGACGATACATTTGTCGAATATCAGCGGTTAACACAAATGGAAATAGTCGAAACCCTAGAAGGATAGCCGATAAATCAGTATGCAACTTAGCTCCCGTAAATAAAATATCATTTAGTGATGTATTGTTGTCAGTTTTTGCGCTAGCATCGAAAACAACCCTCAACCGGGTACTAGTACTGTCTGGCTTCAAAACACAATGATGAGGTAAAAAACAACCATCAATACAATAACATCACATTTAGACTTGTGCTCGCGATCAATATAATCTTGCATAAATTTGTGATAATCGATCTTTAATTGGGAATTTAATTCTAATCTCCTTTCCAAATTTAAAAACCTCTTTTCACATAAGAAACGAGAATTTCCTAATACAGGGCGATTGTTCTTAAAAGGCAAAGAAACTATAAAGCGACCAGAGTCGTTACGAGAAAAAGTATCTACAAAAATTTGCTCACAAATTTTTTCATCTTCATTAAAATGTTCGACCTTCGGAATTTCTTCTAAATCCCAAAACTTAGATACCAATTTTTCTAGTGGAACTTCAGTGGTGGTACAAAAGACTTGGCTGTCAGGAGGTGTAACAGTATCTTCAATTTTTCCCATGACAATGTACCCCAAATTAGACTGAAGAGCTATGGGGGTATTAGGAAGGCCGATGATTTTTCCTGGTCCTATGAGATACGGAAATAATTCAGCTCCTATAAGCATGTCAATTTTTCCAGGTTTATGAAAATCTTCATCAGCGAGTGTTACACCTTGCAAGTGTGAAAGTAAACCTAACGGAATAGATACGGTAGGTAAGTTATCCGTAATTTTATCCACAACAAGAAAATTCAGAGAGTAGCGATCTTGTGAATTAGAACGAGAAGAAAAGCTTGCTTCAGTGCAAAATTTTACAGATTGTGCAAACGCACCGATTCCCCGAACAGAAGTTTGAATTTTATTTTTCACTAGCATCAGTCTTTTACAGCAATCAACAGTAAGAAAATTAGATTGGCTGGCAGAATCTAAAAGAGCTCGGACCACATGAGGATTCCCTAAAGTATCATAGACATTTACTTTAGCAGTTGATAAAATAATAGAGTTTGAAATACGTTGGCCTATGTTAGCACAAGCCAATGTTTGCGGACTGTCTGATGTTTTATTCAACGATA
This sequence comes from Catonia carolina, assembly GCA_035578175.1. Taxonomy (NCBI): domain Eukaryota; kingdom Metazoa; phylum Arthropoda; class Insecta; order Hemiptera; family Achilidae; genus Catonia; species Catonia carolina. The sequence goes on along the minus strand of JAQMRL010000001.1, from coordinate 131,002,224 downwards.
CTGAAGAGTTACTTGATCCCTGAGCGCCAATAACATTAGACGGCAATAATTGTAATGGTGAAGTTGATACCCGTGGGTTTGAAGACTCGACACTAGATTTTAAAAAATGAAGCGTAGTATGATGTTTTTTATCACAGACGGAACAGTTATTTCTTGACTTACATGCGGTCGTATTATGCATTTGAGATAAACAATTAATGCATAAGGATTTATTTTTTGCAAAGTTATACCTTTCAGGGGGGCTTAACTTCTTAAATTCAGAACATGAATAAACAGCGTGGTCTTGAGATTTATTGCAAACAGGACAAGTCGCCTTTGAATTTGATTTAAAATATTTTAAATTAGGTGATTTATTCACAACAAATGAATGCGTAATCTTAGATTTAGGGTGAGCAATTCGTGATAATGCATTTGAATGTTTTTTAATAAAATTCACAAGTTGAATAAAAGTTGGTATGGTCTTGTCAACAAGAGTCATTTCAAAATCATGTACAGTTTGAGAATCAAGTTTATTTAGCGCTAAATGCACAAATATAAAATCATCAAGATTATTAATATTAAGCCGTTTAATAGCTTCAATAGGTGCAACAAAATTTTGTAAAAATGTGTCTAAATTATTAGCTGACTCAGACGTTATAATTTTAAATTCAAAAATTTGCTTTAAATAAGCTGTAGCGAGACTTCTTGGGTCCTGATATTTTTCTAACAGCGTTGACCAAATAATTTCATAGTTTTCCGCCAACGGAGGTATTCCAGAAACTAAAGCTAAAGACTTTTTTTTGAGCTTACTAGTTAAATAACGAATCTTGTCAGCTTCTGTTAACTGTGCGTTATCATGAATTAAAGATTTAAAACTTTGATAAAAAATCGGCCATTCTTTATATTCGCCCGAAAATGACGGTAATTCTAGCGTAGGTAGTCTAACCTTTGGTTTCACAAGTTCAGTTGAAACAGCTGGTTTTTTATCTAGTTTTTGTTTATTTATATTATAAGAAACTACAACAGCACAATACATTTCGTCAAATGCATTTATGGGTTGAAAATTAGGGCTAGCATCAGCATTAATTTCTAAATTCAGTTCATTTATTTTATGAATAACTTGTTCAAATTCGATTTTAGTCGATTCTAGCGACTGAAATAATATTAAAAAATTATTTCTTATTTTACTGTCGTTAAGATTCTCTATCATATCATATAAGCGTTGAATTCTTTGAAACAAAGTTTCCTTTTTTGCCTCAAAAACTTTCAAGTCCTTTTTAGCTGACATTATGAATATTTAAGCAGAAAAAGCGATAAAAAATTATTATAAATCTTGTATGGGTTGTGACCACTTGAAATAAAGGTAATTTTATTCTAAATATGAATTTTATATTCACAAAAAACTCAGTAATAGCACAGGCCGAAAATGTAAAAAACAAATTAAATGAATTAGCGTTGATACAAAAGTTCTTTAATATTTATAGTATGAAAATATTTGACAGTAATAATTTAATTTAATTTGTAACGAAATTAAAATAATTTTAATTTGCATCGGTAGTAAATGATAACGAATTTTAATATTCCACAGTAGATAGATAAGATAATGTAGTTCAGTGCGGCGTACTTTGTCCAATTTATAGATTGAAAGAATAATAAACGTAAATTGTTTTTCAAAACTTTCTTGAATAAACCAGCAAGAAATTTTGCTTGCGTAAAAGTAGAAAAATAATGAATTACTTCTTTTTTAACCATATAAAAAATAGGATCCGGTCGGAGTACCAAAAATAATGCGTGTGCGTGTTCGAAATTTATAATAACTAATCGTTCATCACTTAATCTCAATAGTTTATGCAGAAAATATATTAAAAAATAAAATGAAATAAAATAAAGTATCTCACTTACGTGCTTTCCACTGCAGTTGTAATCTGCTGATAGGAATGGGATCAAAGGGTTGGACAAACACATAAGGACAAAGAAAAGAAATAAAATAAAATACCTGCAGGTAAACTAAAGGAGATTAGGAAGAATGAATAGAGATAAATTTCGGCGTATTAGTGGACTGTAAAAAAAGGTGCGCGTAAAAAAGAAGTACCGAAGCGAATTATTTACCGTGAAACGGATATGCGTAAAGGCGTTTTTAAACATAAAAAAGTCACTTCAATAAATAACAAATTAAACACTTTAAAATGTAAATTAGCGGTTAAGCGTCCAATAGACATCAGTACTCAACGGCGATTCAACAACAACTGTCTGTTGACCACCAGAGCGCGGCAACGTCGAAAAGTTTGATTAGAGACACAAACAATAACGCTGGCAGGCTTTTTAGTTCACCTACTAACTAGTCATACGGTTGTCCCAGCTGGATCGACCTATCCAACATAAAATATTCCTTTTAAACATTGATACATTCCTGTTGAATACATCAACCCTGCAACCATCAACAACATTAATAATGCGAACACATCTCGCCAGAGGAAATATCCGTGTTTTCACATCATTGTGCAAGAGTCTGTGCCCTCTGGAGTTGGGCGTTAGCGTAGTGATTAGCGCAACTGGCTTTTACGCTGGGGTCCCGGGTTCGATTCCCGGTCAGGTCTGGCATTTTTTTTATCACTCATCTTCATTTACGGTATCATTTCTCACACAGTCTGCATTAGCAGCAATTGCAGAACACTCAGAAAAACCAAAAAAAGTCCTCTGGAGTTAACATATGGAACCCTGTACACTACATGTGCAATATCAGCTTCAATAATAATTATAACTTTTTATTTTATATCCCTTTGTTTTAAATTCTTTGAATTACTCTTTTTTTGTATCTTGTCCAGGAGATATAGAAACGGGATGATTACTACTAACTCATTTGGTACAGAATTATGAACAAACATTAAACGGTTTTAGAAAACAAATACAAAATAATAACAAAACAATGAATAATATAATATCTAAAAACAAAGATTTTTTATATTTTAACGGTAACTAGAAAAAATTGATACCTACCGTTAAATTTACAAATGGTTTGTTTTGTATATTTTAGAGTAAAGAACTACGCGATAAGTATATATTTTCTAAAACATGAAATCAGTTTTATTGTTTTTCTAATGACATAATTTCTGCAGTAGTTAAAATGTTCTGTTCCCAATTTTATTTCATACGTATAAGAATCAGCTGATTCGTTTTAGAGGGAAGTCGGATAAAGTTAGTAGGTAATTACGACTGGTACTTGTTATCTAGTATCAGATTAAGCATTTATATTTGTACGAGAAAATGAAAATAAAATTATTTAAAGTGAATTTGTAAATAAAGGCTTAAATATATATGCGTAATATCCATGTTCGGAACTAAATTATTCTATAACTCATTACGCATGCTATCGCTTCTCTACTGTTTCTAGGTGGATATACAAGCACACAAATAATTACTAGTCTGTGATAACAAGATCTTTTAATCCTCTGTCATCTAACTTTGCAATAAATGAATGGTGTTTTCCACAAATTGTAATCTCTGTCATCAATTTGACAGTAATTACAGTAGAGAAATCCCTTAACAAGTTGCATATCTAATATAATAAATCTGTCTTTGTCACGACTTAAAAATTGTAATTACCTAGTTTTAAAATTTATATTTCTCAGTTCTGTTAAATAAATCAAACAGCACTACGAAAGCGGCGATTTTGATAAAACAAATTATTGTATATCACGTTAACATGTAAGTGAATTAATATTACATTCAAAACAGTAAATAGTATTTAAAAGAATTTGGTACTGCTTTTAAAACAAAGGTATCAATGCAGTAATGTTTTTACTAAAAAAGTTGCCTCAGTACAAAATTTAAAAAGGTTTGAACGATTAAATATTTACTACACAATAGTCGTAAATCGAATCCGAAATTTATAGTTTTTAGTCTAGTGTAGATTTCTACCAATGTAGGTTTCTCAATGTAGGGATTCTCTTGTAGGTTTTTAACATGCAGTGTATCTTTGACTAAAGCGAGATCTAAAAAACAGTGGACAGAAATTTTTAAAAGAAATCCATTACTTCAAAGCTAACAATTATGTCTTAAAATGGCATCAAATAATTCTGAAATATATCTGCGAGTCGTTTCTCTTCACAAGCGTGGAGGTGGAGATGAACACGGCTGCCTATGAACCGCATTGAGTAACGTTCCTTGATGAAAGAAAAAATGTTTCCGGAATAAGTTTTGGTGAGCTAAAGAATAATGGAGAATCATTAATATTTCGATATTTTATCAAATTTCTGCAATCTTATTCCAAATTTGCTATAATTTTAATTTGGGACAACGGATCAGAATTTTAAGACTACCATTTGTGCTTGACAAGCGCTTAATTAAAAGGCTTAATTGTTTAAATGCTTAACCTACTTAAATGCTTAAAATTCTTAAATGCTTAATATCTATTTAACAATTTAATTATCATATTAATTATCATTATCATAAGTAAATTATCTATTTCATAGGCCAGATAAGTAACATTATTACAGTTCAAAAATAAATCTTTATAATGCATCCTGCAGTTTGAAATATCTCTATTTCATATAATGAATAAATATAATAATTTCACTAACCTTCCTTTTTAAACTGCGTCACCTTTATTTTATTCCTACTTACACGTGTTTCGGTGGATCCACCATCATCAGAGTAAATGAAAAATTGAAACTAAAAATTTTTTCATTTATTTAAAATTTACAGAAGATGATACATCTTCAGTCACTTGTATAAAACTAATTTAAAATTAATTTATTTTAATTTATCCCTTCTCAAAAAAAAAAAAAAAAAAAAAAAAAAAAAAATATCCCTTCTCATATTTCTTGTAGATAGCAGCAGCAGTCAATATCACTTCATCATTCCTAAATTTTATCTGTTCATTCAAAATGTCCTGCTTTTGCTCTTTTAAATATTTATAAATATGGAACATCTCATATATTTCAATTTTATTTTTATTCTCTATATTACATTGTTCTGTTATATTGAAATGTTCATCTATTTTACCAAATTTATGTTTTTCTTCTTTTATATGATTGGTATAGTTAGATATAATGTAGTCACATTTCAGTGCTTTTTTATGTTCATTATACCTCACTTGAAAATTACATTATATCTAACTATACCAATCATATAAAAGAAGAAAAACTTAAATTTGGTAAAGTAGATGAACATTTCAATATAATAGAACAATGTAATATAGAGAATAAAAATAAAATTGAAAAATATGAGATGTTCCATATTTATAAATATTTAAAAGAGCAAAAGCAGGACATTTTGAATGAACAGATAAAATTTAGGAATGATGAAGTGATATTGACTGCTGCTGCTATCTACAGGAAATATGAGAAGGGATAAATTAAAAGAAATTAATTTTAAATCAGTTTTATACAAGTGACTGAAGATGTATCATCTTCTGTAAATTTTAAATAAATGAAAAAAAATTTTAGTTTCAATTTTTCAATTACTCTGATGATGGTGGATCCACCGAAACACGTGTAAGTAGGAATAAAATAAAGGTGACGCAGTTTAAAAAGAAAGGTTAGTGAAATTACTATATTAATTCATTATATAAAATAGAGATTATTACAGTTTTTAAGTAGTGCTGAGTTCTCGAATTGAGCCTAGACAGTCAGCTGGTAAAGAGTTAAGTTACGCCGTCAGGCGAGCGAACTGTTGCGAAGACTTATTGACAGTAGTTTTAAAAATATGACTTTGTTTCCTTTTTCAAATTCAAGTCAACCTGAGAACACAAACAAGAAACAGTTAACAAAGTTGGGTGGCTGTCAACAGCGTATGATAAAACAGCGTACGGTATTTAATAAAATCAGTCATGGTGACGTAGAAAAGAGTACGAAGGCTAACCCAGGTCTATTCACAATTTACTGGATGTTCAGGAAAAGTCCTGTAATTGATAAATCATTTAGTTAAAACATTTTAAGAATCATTAGCTAGTTCAATCGATAAAATTGACAGAGATTTCGTTTGATAAAATACTCTATAATAAAATGACGCTTTCTTAGACACATTGAGAATTACGCTTCCGTAGCTTGTGGAAACAGATTCGCGATAACTGTGGTTCTTATTCAATTAAAAAAAACTTTTACAGGTTGGGTTGCTGTTATATCAGATATTTTATAAGTAAATAAGTTCCTGTCTGGACTTCATTAGCTTACCTAACATTTTTGAATAGCTGATACAGAAAGGGCGAATCAGCTTACATCTTTAAAATTATTTTTCATTGACCAAATACAACAAAGAAAGGTTCACCAAAGTCTATTCACGTAACTTGCTCAATGTGAATATAAAGTCCACTCCTTTTATAGCCGCTAAGCATAAGAGAAATCTGAGTGTACATTAAATAAAATTTATCCTTTGTGAGTCTAACGGCTGACGTTTTAACTTTATTACGATAAACGTACAAAATTAATTAAATGTAGGCTTAATGAACATTTTAAAATGATTCAAGTAATCGACATGATTGCTATGTTTTAACGTGAAGTCATAATGTTATTTGTAAGTTCTTCTGTCTTCATGTACTGGTGAGAATGTACTTAAAGGGACCCGAAATGCCTATCTCCGTAATGTTAATGTAAGGAACATTTTCTCAAAAACTGTTAGACGTATCCTGTCAAATTTTCTTGTGGTTACTTTTTAGGCTACTCTACACCCACTGAGTTAATACCATCTTGATATATTGTTAGGAAGAGAAGACATTTTTTTAAATTACCGCTTTAGAAAATCATAATTTTTTGCCTATTGAAGTAGAAAATAAATATTTAAACACATTATTATACTGTAATATTAACTCAGTACATTGAAATTATAAAAAAAGGCTGTGCAAAATTTTTATTTAAATCCACTCACAGTTGGCTGAGAAAATGTTCCTTATGCGTCTAAAATTGCCATTTACGGGAAACTGAAAAACTAAAAAATATGAACAAAAATTACGTTAAATAATATTTTTAATAAAAAAAAAACTGCAAAACCGCCAACAAATTATACCTATATCGTTGGATGCAGAAAACTCTAAATTTTAATAATTTGCAAAAACTAAAAATGTGAAAATTTTCAATTTCTTTTATTCCGGGTACCCATAAGAGCGTAGTTATATGTCAATGCAACTGAATTTTGGCTTAAAAGCCAAGCTTAAAAAGCTTGGCTTTAGCTACTTCAAAAGGTTATGGAACGGTTACATTGGAGTTTAATTCAGTATACATTTCAGACCTTAGTTGAGAATTATACTCAGGATTGTTATCATTGCAGTCTAGCATGCTAACCACTACGCCGCAGATGCGGAAAAATTTATTTACAGTAATATCTCTATAATTTGCATTCCACCAATTTGGAATGGAACTTACAGTAAAATTTTACATTTAACTAGTATTAAAGAATTTTACGTAGGTATGATAACAAAAAGAGCATTTTTAGGAATAGTGAACAGGCTGATAAAGTAGGTCTATACTGAAAAGTAACGCTACAAAATAGAATCGAACTAAACGGAAACCCATACATCCTGACATAAAATTAAGAAAACTGGATTGCTTACAAACCTGTTTACTCAAGTCCAATCTCAAGTCAAATCTCAACCATGAACTTAAAAAGCATCTTAAAAATCTTAGAAACTAAGATCTAAGATAAAACGAAGAAAGAGAAACTAAGAAACTAAAAATCTAAGAAATTAAAAATCTCGAACGTGTATTTACGCATTTAATTTACAAATTTTGTTCTCATTTAGGCCCTACTGTGATTATAAATATAAAAGAATTTTTTCGTAAACCACTTAATAATACGAACTGACTTCTTATTAATATGATTTTGTACATTTTGTGATAAGGTGTACAAAGCTTGGAGTCAATGTTCGCTTTGTTTTTTCATATTTATTTATATTAAACGCACAGATGTGATGAGTTGTGTGAGTTTGAAGTTCGTAGTATGAAGTTCAAAGTTTAATCTCCGTTTTTTCCGATTCAGTATCACAGACTACTCGCTTATCAAAGTGAAAAGATACATGCGTAAAACACAAATTCATAAACAAAATATCTTTTGTAGTAACTTCAATATCAAATAATTTAATTTTCAACGATTTTTATTTTTGTTAAACAAAGAGATATAAAAATCTAGACATTCTTCACTCAATATTTTTCAACTTTTAATTCATTTAAGGGGGTTGTCAACCCATAAAATGAAAATTAAGACTACTGGCTACAATTTATCATTATACATTTTAATTGAAAGATTAATTTACTAGTAATGATCTACCACTTGAACAAGGCCAAAATAATAATTACAGCCCCTAATATATGGTAGGAGTGGAAAAGCAGGCTTTTACAGGGAATCAAATATCTCAGGAACCAAGAAAGATTTATCAACATGATTCTTGTGCCAAAAACTACAGAAAACTGCTGTTTATTATCTGTTGTATGCTCTTGTATGTAGTTTTTCTTACAAGAAATTAATTGAAGAAAAAACATATTTTGAAAAAAAATTATTCTTATGTATTCACAAATTATTTTTTAACTAAATCCCTATCACAAGGTTTTTGTAATAATCATTTAACAGATAATAGAGAAAGAAATTATGAAAATTTAAAAAAAAACACCCAAATATCTCAAATACAAACTAAAATATTTAATTCCCAAGATTGTACAATCATGTAAAAACACATTTTTGGAAAACTTAATTTAAAGTTTAAGGAATAGTTTCACTCGCCTTGTTAGTGAGCTTTTTTTGACAAATTATTCATTTATCTGTCATTATGTAAATAAATAGTTTACCTCTTTACAAAATAAACCTGCAGTAACTAGTAAATAGTAAATTTCTGATTTATAAACATTTCACAGTAAAAACCTAATAAACCGTTGCTATGCCGGCCGCATTGGCGTAGTTGGTAACGTGCTCGCCTCTCATTATGCGGTCTTGGGTTTGAATCCCATTCACATGCTGTCATTCAGAAAATGTTTTTTTTTTTAATTCCTAATATGTGTACGTTGCAATCTGTTCAAATCAGAACAATAAGCAACTCTATGACCCAATGAGATGAGGATGATATGTATGACGTGTAAATGAGGTGTAGTCTTGTTCAGACTCAGGCCGACCATTCCTGAGAGAGTATGGTTAATTGAACCCCAACCATCAAAGTACACCGGTAACCACTGTCTAGCATTCAAATCCGTATAAAAGTAACTACCTTTACTAGGATTTGAACCAGGATAAAAACTTCAAAAAAATGTTAAACTTCAAAAAAATGCAAAACAAATCGAAATTTAAAAAAAATCATCTTCTTGAGTTGACTACCCCTTAACAGTATTGTACACTAATTTATTTTTTATACTTATTCAGATTTAAACAGCATTTAATACAAATTATACAATTAAAAAATTGGTCAATGGTCTAAAAACACGAAATCTAACTGTTTTAAAGCGACTCATATATTGATGACGTCATAACTTCCTAAGTTTCTCCTCCTTTACTAAGAATAGGCCTACTTGTTTTTGTTCGGTGTAGACTACACCTGAGTAACATTCCCATGCCCGTATCAGCTCCCATCCAAGATCAGGCTTAAAACCCGCCTTAGGCTATTGGGTTGTTTTGTTTAATATCAAAACAGATAGACCAAACTGCATACGGTTTTTTAATGTTACTGTTAATTTAGCTGATGTTGTTTGAATAAGTGCTATTTCAGATAGCTAATTAAAAAACATATTATGTAATCTAAACATAAATCATATTTGTGAAAATATATTAATTAGTAGTTGTAATAATAGTAATATTTGAAATTTCAAAGGCAGGAGTATTTTACCTAGATAAAAATTTTAGCTAAGCTCTGAAATATTTTTGTGCAAAAATTTCGAAATTATTACGTCAGCTTATTTAATTTAATTATTACAAAGTTAGTGAGATTATTTACTTACAATTTCACAACATCCTTGTGATTAAAATAGATGATAATTTTAGATGTTTTATCCCCCCTGATTTGGCAAGTATTATTTTGGGATTTGCTTTATTTTTGGAAGAATTAATTAATAATAAATATAATAAAGTTGGGTGACATTGAGATGTTCATTAAAAACAAAATGCTATCTAGGAATCAAACGTTTGTGTAGGAAACTTCAAACTGGTTTTTCATAAGCCCACTTGTTAGTATTATTCTCTCTGTATGATTAATAGGTTTGTATTCGTATACGGAGATTCTGCAGTGATGGATTACCTCGAGACAGTTAAAATATTAAATGAAAACCATTCAAATATTGCTGAAAACTTAATTATTTTTTAAACCCCGTATTAAAATAACAGATTCCAAGTAATAGTTTTTGTATAATCTAAGCAAAACTGAATCAGTTCAATTATGTATACCGTATGTAGCAATAACGAAATACATACAGAATTATGTGATATCGATTAAGACTGGTCTTAATTTACCGAGTATCACGAAATTGGTCATGCTATTACTATGCTGCAAAAAATAGGATTTATCAATCCTTTTGTTGTGCTTATCTCTTTTTCAATTACAAAAATTAATTGGTTGAACTGTTTTGTTTATTTACGGAGTAATTTATTTCAAATTACATATATGCTCATAAAGACTCACATACATCCTAATGTACACATACACACGAGACTAAAGAATTGAAATCCATTTGTTTAGCTAAACGTGGGGGTAAAATACAAAGTAGCATGAAAATGTTCGTATAATTCCACAAATGATACATTCATTTAAATAAATGGAGTAGAGCGAGTGAATGAACAAATCATTCTAGTGCTTCCCTGTGAATGGAGTAAAGCGTACTCGTTTAACTGTTGGTTAACTTTTACGTGCAAGGGAATATGATTGAAACACAAAATACTATATCTGCTTAAAATATAATCCTTGATTACTTTCACTGAACCAACGAAACCATGACGAAACATTTCCTAAACAAAATATAATAATAATAATAATAATAATAATAAATGTGCTTTATTCCTTATTATTTAAATTACAAAAATATCTTTAACAAATTTTAAAATTCGTTAGGCTGTTATCAGTTAATTAATTGAAATGTCTTTTCTCAGCACAGATTGGCTTGACCGAAGTCGTCCGCCAGATTCACTAACACAAATACCTTTAAATTCTGTACAGCTGAAATATAAATTTAAAACAAAAATATACAGTATATACGTTTAGTAAGAAACAAATCAAAGTAAAAATAAATACAATTAATAAGAGAATTTAGATAACATAGATAATACAATAGATAATACAATATTTAAATATCAGTGGCTGGTCTTTCTAATTAACTAACTAATTTTTACTTACACAGATAAAATTATTATTAAAGACATTTTTTTTTTGTTTTCTTTTTTTTTAATTATGTCAAAATGAAAGTTAACAAAGGTGCACACATCATTATTATTACATTAATAATTGAACTCATCAACCAGCCAGCGCCTATACCTCTTAGCTTGACGAATATAGCCAATAAGGGCATTCCAGTCCCTACCTTCTAAATAGCATATAATTTCATTTCTATTTAACCTACGGCACCCAAACCACTTTGTTCTTAGTTCATTCAGAACCGGGCAGACCCCAATAAAATGTTCCACTGTTTCCTTCTCTCGCAGGTTGCACAGGGAACAACACTGTCTCTCTTCTTCCCTGTGCGGGCCATTATTTAATCCCAGCTGACCTCCTCTAGCCCTAAAAATGATACTGATTGAGGCCCGATCATATTCATCAGAGATGTATGTTTTTTCACCCATATTAAACGTCAGTTGCTTATATAAAGTATTGTATTCAGCCCTCATTGCCCTCTCAATCCATTTTTTCCTCGTGTTTTCCCTTATTTTCCCCAAAATGTGATTTAATTGCCCCCTCCAATCATCTCTATTAGAAGCAGTCAGCTGACAATGAAATCTAGCCGCTAATTCTCGCCACCACTTAAACCACCCCACTTCCTGAACAATTGTAACTTCAGCCAATTTTTTGGGCAACCTTCGAGCGGGCAACTCTAACACTTTTAACACATACTTAACGTGCAGCAAAAATAAAAACTGCCACATCAAGTCCACGCCAGTTTCCAAATATATTACATAATTAGGCGTATTATTGGGAATTCCAAATATTTTTTTCAAAGCAAACCTTTGAAAGATTTCAAATTCATCCATATTTTCGTATCCCCATACCTGGGCACCATATGCCACTATTGCCCGACATACTCCGTTAAAGACAGCCCATTTAGCGGAGATTGGAACTTTGTTCTGAGAGCAGAAATTACCCCAAAAACTGTTCAGAGCAAACTTGGCCACCGAAACTCTGTCTCTTGCATGAGTTTTAAAAGACAAGGATGGCGTTAATACTATCCCCAAATATTTATATGAATTTACAACTTCTATTGTTTCACCTCCCATTTCCCACTGCTCGGTCCGGCCCAATCTTCCCCCCTTTCTAAAAACCATAATTTTAGATTTTATGAGATTAACAGTTAGCCCCCACTTATCACAATATATTTTCAAATTATTAATCATAGTTTGTAAAGTTTTAGGGCACACTGACAGAAGAGCGACATCATCTGCATAAAGCAATGCTCGAATTATTAAACTATTGATTTTAACGCCACCCCCTACTTCTTCCTCAAGATCATTCAAAAACAATGCAAAAATCAGTGGGGACAATAAATCCCCTTGTTTTACCCCTTCTAATGTTTCGAATTCTGGAGACAAACCATTATTACACCACACCTGCGACGTTGTGTGCCTGTATAGGTCCATTAAAACGTTCATAAATTTAAAGGATAGCCCAATACTAAACAATTTAAAGAAAAGTGCCTCCCTATTTACTGAATCGAAGGCGGCTTTAAAATCTACGAAGAAACAATATAGTTTGCCCCCTTTTTCTTTAATACTAAATTTATTATACTAATTAAATTGAAAATATTATCGTTTGTTGAATAACCTCGCCGGAACCCCGCCTGGTTCTCGTGCAACATCTGTTTTGAGTCTACCCAATTCTGCAATCTATTCAATAAAATTCCCGTAAAAAGTTTAACAATTGTATCTAAAAACGAAATCCCCCTATAATTACCTACATTTGCCAAATCCCCTTTTTTGTGTAATGGGAATATAATTGATTTTCTAAAAGAGTGGGGAACCCTTCCGTAATTAAAAATTTTATTAAAATAGTTAACCATCAAATTTAAGTATTCGGCTGGGGCCTTCTTATAGAATTCGTATGGAATTCGGTCTAGCCCAGGAGCTTTATTTACTTTGGCGCTCCTCAAAACCAGTACCAATTCCTCACAACTTATATCCGCATCCAGCAAAGGATCAGTATAATGTGGAGCAGCGTACGCGATTCCACGGTCACGGAGTGCACCGGTGTCGAAAAGACCCTGAAAATAATTAACCCACTCTTGGGGTTTTATTTGAGGAGCACACTTAAATGTTTTCATTTTAAATTTATTTGCACATTCCCAAAAGCTACTTACATCCCTAGCCTGCTTAATGCCCCGAACCATCTCACTAAAGCATTCCCTTTTCTTATTCTCACACAATAATTTATAACTACTCAATGCATTTAAGTACTCAGTCCTCATCAGATCGAAACCATTCTTCCTGTACAGATTTAACCACCTGAACACCCTAGACCGTGCCGCACCACACTCCCTATCAAACCATACCTGCTTTCCAGCAGGTATCTTATTTTTTCTGAGATTGTTTTCAGAACTACCTACATAACCAACTGCCTTATATACTATATCCGCTAGTAAATTACCTGCCTCATTTATTTCACATGGTAGCAACAAATTTTCACATTTACTACGCAACTTTGTCCGATATTGCTCATCAGTCGCAGAGTTCCACTTTAATTTCGGTAAAAGAGGCAGCAGGACACTATTATCTACATTATTTACATTTAAATATAAATCCAGTACTATTGGCATGTGATCAGAAAATATTTCAGCACCCACCTTAAATGATTTTATTATCGACAAGCCGGTCGTTGACATACAACAATAGTCAATCACGGAAGACCCTTTTGGGCCTATATACGTAAAATCACCCAATCGATCATCCTCAGTTCGACCATTTAAAATAACCAAATTGTTATTATCACAGAGATTTAAAAAGGCTCTACCCTTAGAATTTACAATGTCATCTTTGGATGCCCTACTTGCACGGAGGCTGCCTTCAAATCTTAACTGACCCGGCAAAACCTGTTCACTCGCAGTCCTGCAGTTAAAATCACCCATTATAATAATATTTTTATTAGCACCGTATTCGTCCAAAAAATTAACCACTTCGTTAAAATCGCGCTCCCAATCCTTCTCGAGACCACCCGACAGATAAACAAAAATAATATAAAAATTCTTACCCCCAATAGAAAGTTTAACTACGTTCCTATCCCCAAAATTTACAAATTGTATATATTTGCTTAAAATTGATTTAAACCCAATCAGAATACCCCCTTTAGCTCTACCACGAACAGACTCTCTAACGGCTGGTTCCCAATGTAGGGTATAATCTTTCAAATAACTTGTGTACCTATCAACATTAATATTTTCTACAAAGGTTTCACTCAAACAAAAAATATCATAGTTATTTAAAAACTGAAAAAAACATAATTGCTTACCTGAAAGACCAGCCACATTATAACTTAAAATACTTAACAATGAAGATTTTAATTCATCTGCTGTCTGCTCGTGAATGTTATTCTCATTCTGGCAGACGACTCCCTTTCAGTCCCTCCTGCTCATAGTTTGGTGAAAAATTTTGTTTTCCAGACCCTTAACATCTTGTCCCAGAAGTCTTGACAATTCACAGAAGCCATCTACAGAACCCGCCATAAATTTTTCATTTTCCACTGAGAATAACCTTCCTTCAACTACCAACTTGTCCTTGGAAACATAAACTTGCTTGTTCGTTGCGTACTGTTTAAGCTCTTTCTTTAGGGCGAATAACTTAGCTCTTTTAGCCCTGGTTGCTTTACAATAATCGCGATGCACCACATAATCCGTACCTTTTAATTTATTGGCGTTTTTAATAATATAATTTAAATCGTAGTCATCTGGGATATGCGCAATTATCGGACTGTTCACCTTGTTCTTTCCTAGTATATGCGCCCTATTTACCCATAAGTTGCTACGTGAACCCAACATAGAAACACAAAAATTCTTAACTAAATCTACCGGATTATCTTCAGCACCCCGCTTTATTCCTTTAAATATTAAATTGTTCCTCCGGCTCCTATCTTCCATGTCATCAAGCCGAGACTGAAACTCTTTATTTTGCATCTTGAGGCTATTCACTTCCTCCTTAAGGACACGATTTTCCTCTCGCAACCCTTTTATTTCCACCATTAATAAATTAATGTCTTCTTTAGAGGCAACATTATTCAATTTTCTGTCCAATAAGCCTTCAAGAATAGACGATATTTCACTTGCATTCGGCATTTCTGACATACAACACTTGGAAACTTTTTGTGACCGAATTAGTTGTTCCGGTGAGCTGTTCGACCGACCGCGCTTGCCAACCGGCGAGAAGTAATTTTGTATATTTGACATAAACTTACGTTAAAAAATATACGCCGGCGCGTTTTAAAAATAGTTTTTTTTAAATTAAACAAAGAATAACAACAATAATAGTAATAATAATGATGATGAAAATTTTAATAACTTCATACAAAACAAACGGCACAACTTGAACCGACAGGCTAATCGCTTATCTATTAAGAGCACAGCAAGAACACAACCTTCCACTACGGACGCTCGATAGTGAATCCAACAAAATATAATAGGAATGTATGGTGCTCTATAAACATTCTATATTTAACAAGCGTAAAATATTACATGTATTATAATACCGAAGTACAAGGTATAAAAAAGTTTTAATAGCCTATAAATTAATGGAATAGTTTCAAAATTTATATTACCATTTCAAATTTTTAGTTAGTGGAACGATTATGTCTCTCCTTCGCATCAAAATTTATTAGGCTGTTTAAAAAAAAGTATTTAACTTTGTTATTCAGATCCCGTTACGATGACATTCTATGGAATAGATATTCAAATTCCTAACTTTCTGCTATTATAATTAACAGAAGTTTTATATTTTTTAAGTTTTTGATTATTCAGTAGAGTGGGTTCAATTTATTTATTATTTAGTATTATAACGATTTGTCCTGAACTGATATAATACATGACTTTTATTCTTAAAGTAACTATTCCGTCCATAAATATTGACTACAACTCTGGTAAATCGCTCTCGGTCGAAAACCACCCTCAACATGTCTGCGTACTCACGTTTGTTCAGTCTATAATGCTCTATGGTTATAGAGCTTATGGTTATTAGCATTACCTTATGTCCAGATCTGCCCCTATCGTCAACTTAGCCTTCGAGAATAAGTCTGAAAAGTTTATAGGCCTACTATTGCCCCTGTAAAAATAACCTAGGTAGGCAGTCTTCTTTTCTTTAAATATACCCATCAACGTTGGTAACATAAACGGTTCACAAAATCCTAAATGTTCTCCTGAATAATAACCACATTTTGAAAACTTTTAAACTACTCGTGGACTGCATACTTTAAGTCTACCTTTACACAACATAAATCAGGACAGAATGTCTTTACAAACCAACTTCGCATCTAGAAGGTTAGCCTCTCCATTTTAATATGAGTTTTTTTTACTACTGGCTTCAGATTTGCTGTAAGCCGTATAACTTAAATTTATAAACCTGTCTAATAGGTTGATCTTCAGTAAGGATGTTGTATCGAGTGTGATGAACCTAACAGACACCATTAATCTTACCTTTTAATCATGCATGATTAAAATTGTACAATAATATTTGAAGTACAAGTATATTAGGCTATTAATTAATAAACAGATATTTTTATAATACATTTGTATGAAATTTTGTTTTTGAATGCATTTTAGGTGTTTATTTGTGATACATAACCAACATTGAAAAATTAATAAACAGCTGTTTGCAATATTATTAAATAATTAATTAGAAATACCAATATTGGAGGAAAAACATAAGTTAATAAAAGAATTTTTAGAAAGTACGTCATATATTTACTTCTATAACTAAAATATTATCAATAACTAACAACAATAATAATGTTCAAATAGTAATGAGGGAACGAGCTGTTGTAGCAAGTTTCAATCGTAACGAGTATTATAATGATACAACTGTCTAAAACATACCAGTTTATTGATTTGTGTGTATATCATATACGCAAAACTGACAGACGTACACCGCGAAATACTTTCCCCTCAATTAAAATGTACAAATTTTAATTTAATTATAACAACTTTTTCATGATTTTAATATTTGCCTGGCAGCCCAAACAGAAAACCAAAAATATTAATTATGTAAGGTTAAAGTGGTTCACGAGACAGCTTTAAGTTTAAGTTAAGTAAACTAAGACTAAGCTCAAATGAAGTACATTGTACCTTCTCTCTCTTTTGAACTTTTTCCTTCATTGTCTTTCTGCATTGTGCGGTTCAGTAACACTAATAGAACATTACAGCAGTTGTATTTCTGTGAAACTACTTTTCATAGTAATACTGAGTGTATCAGTAACTTAATATGTAGCATAAACCAATTATGTAAACCTGCTCTAGATGTTTTAGTCAACGCGGTTGAGTCAGAGGATTTCATAATAAAATGAAATTAAAATAATTCATTTTTCTTATTTTTCTGAATTCTTTTTCATAGTAATTAAATGTCGTCAATTGAGTAAATTAAAAATGGTATTCCATTAATGCTTCATACTTTCCCGAGTGCACTGATAAGCTAACAGTAAATATCTTTCCTAACGTCAAGTATGCAATAATTATACCATTACTCATACAAAAAATCTGAGTAATATGGAAGATTTCATTAAAGTTTGCCTTCAATATATTTAACGTACAATGACATGTTTTAAATTTGCAATATTAACTACTGAACAAGTCTGTTTTGCAATTATGCTAACGTTGGCTCGCTTTTGTGACTAGCTTGAAATCCTTATTGTGTGTTGAGAACACAATCGATTACCTTTCATTCTTTGTAGTGAATTGAGTGCACATCACATTAAATATAATCATGGAGCGTATTCATCAGATCTTCTGGAAATTGAAGTTTTCATTTCATAATTTTTAATTTCATCGATATTTCCGCTATTGAAAATATTTTTAATTCGGATATTTAATTATATTTTGCCATCTTTAATTTTCTTCTAAATTTAATTACAATTCTTGTACATCAATTGTGTTTCTGGAATAACAGTCGATTAGATCCACTATAAATAGAAGAAAACAACTTTTTCATTGACATTTTAATCACAAACGTTGTACCATAGTCATTAATTATATTTTTAAAGACGTAGCGTATCATCAGATCATCAGATCATGGAGCGTATTCATCAGATCTTCTGGAAATTGAAGTTTTCATTTCATAATTTTTAATTTTATCGATATTTCCGTTATTGAAAACATTTTTAATTCTGATATTTCATTATATTTTAGGTTGGTTGTTTGTTGATTATACGATTTATAACGGTATTTGCAACCTACATAAATGTGACTCATATTCATATTCAATTAGAGCAATAAAATAAATGCGTACGCCTTTTTGGTTCTGTCTTATTGTATTTTTTACAACTATAAAAATTTTTTTCTTATAATATCTGTTAACACATGTGCTTGAAATATTTGAAAAATAGTTCTTTAACTTTAGTTTTAGTTTTAGTTTTTCTCAAGATAACTGACTAACTTTATTTCCTTGATTCACCGGATGACGTCACCTCTCGATTCACACCACTCGATATTTCCACCAGCTCACGACTGAAGAAAAATATTGTGATAAAAGATGAAACATTTAAACAATAGCTTCAGAGGTTGACGAAAGGAAAGCAGCTTCTTGTTTGTTTTAAATGGCGAAGAAATTTCCAAAAAGTTATTTTGATATTTAGCAGTCTATATTTCTTGATAGTTAATATAGTATTCCTTAATAGTTTTACGCGTGTCAAAAACTTAAACTTTATGTCAAAACGTAAACTTCACATTGATTCACTAAATAACGCCTTTAGTGAATACTTCTTATCTACCTATGTTTTCAATATTAAACCTGCAAGCTTGATAATTGCATTATTTTAAACAGTATTAAATTAGGTAATTACATATAATTCTCAACTATCCATTTTTGCAGTTAGTGAGTTACAATATTTTTCCACAGTTATTAAAAAAGCAGGCTTAATTTAAGGATTGTAGGTAGGTATCAGCTCTAAGTTTGGATAGAGTAAGCGTTTAACATCACCCATTCAGTAAAGATGGGGTAATTTTATTTATAATTAAGGAAATATTAGAAGTGCGCTGTATACCATTTCTTTCTCATTAACCCCATTCTAGGGACCTCATTTTTGAAATTTATGGAGTTATTCAAAATAATTTGAGTTTGTTCAAGTAACATCTAAAATATGCACAAATCTCGGTACCTCGTGAACAGAACAGCTGTTTTATTTTGAATGAAATCGTTTGCCTTTTTTGTTGTACACCAGGTAGGCTTATTTTAAGTAGCTACTCATCAAAATTTCAATTAACTTCTTAAAAATTAATGATAATTATGATTATTCATTATATCTGCAGTAAAACCCACTGAACTCGGTATTTTTATTTATTAGCCACTTTTTAAAATTTGTATGGTAAAAATTATACATGGACAAAATTGAACACGTTTATTACTTGATATAAACCAAAATATCTTGTGTCTTCGAAATAGACTTCACTTATATTTCTTTGTAACGTTGTTCTGTTTATTTACAATCTGTTAGAAAGTAAAAATTGTAGCAAAAATGTAAAGACATTGATATAATAATTATTATATATTTTTTTGTAAACTGGTGCTGATATCGCCGTACATCCACACTAGTTTCTTTGGAGAAGAACTCTTGGCCATCAACGCTGGAGTCTTCCTAGGCTAACTGGTGTCGCAAATGAATCTCCTGAATGTCTAAATTTGTGTATATTTGACACATTCATGCGTATAGAATAATAAAGACATTGTAATACTTTTGTCAAATATTTTAAAATTAAGTCGTTTTGCAGTGTACTTAGTTACTTAATAGGGATATTGAGTTATTTTATGTAATATTTCGGTATGATCTGTAGCTACGTTATACACATCATTCTCATCTCATTTGAGTCATGTTTTTGCTTATTGCTTGCTCTTAAACTGAACAGTTTGCAATGTACACATATGAAGGATTAAGAAACAAATAAAT
The DNA here is from genome assembly GCA_035578175.1 of Catonia carolina. Taxonomy (NCBI): domain Eukaryota; kingdom Metazoa; phylum Arthropoda; class Insecta; order Hemiptera; family Achilidae; genus Catonia; species Catonia carolina. The sequence goes on along the minus strand of JAQMRL010000001.1, from coordinate 130,982,009 downwards.
TTTCTGTCTGAATAGGTTTTATTTTTGACGGGTATGCAGAATCCCAAAATAGTACTTCGTAAGTACAAATTAATTTTTCTTATCGCCGTTTTGTATATAGGTATTTTATTTTTTAGAAATAATTTCGAGTATTTAAAAATTTTAAATAACAATATTTTATTGAGTACTTATTGCTAATATTAGTTAGTCCATTTATTACTGAAAGATTGAAAGGCCTTCTCGGTTTTTTAGAAGTCATTATCCCAATAATGAGTTTAAATATTAATTTTAAAAGTATTTTGTAAAACTGATGAATTCGAAAATACTTTTTAAAGTAGCAAATGTAAATGAAATAGGTGTTTTTGTGTCTTACTTTAGTACACAAAGTGCTTTTCGTTTACAAAAGATTTCATGGGATGTAAAGATTTCAAGAAAAGCTTCTCAAGTTCAGAAGCTTTTAAAATCCTTTTGTTCTTTACTCGTATCTCAGATATTAATCATTGGGTGGATGATTCTTTTCTTTGTTCTGCGTTATCAACCCTTAGTGGACCGAAGAGGCGAGGCGACGATATTACGGGTTTAAATAAACTTCTTCTCCAGAAATACTTTAATGTGGTTTTTTCTTGTTTACTTTACAACGAAACAGTTTCTTTTATAGAATAAATTGTGTGATTAATTATCGTTACAAGAGTTTATTTAATTTTGAAATAAATCTCTTATAGCCGTTCTATTTTATCGTTTCTCATACTCTTGTTAAATAAATGAACTGACTTGACTCAGAGTTGTTTCAAAACAAATGGATAAGCAATACTCAATAACATTAAAAAAAAATCTTGTGTAAAACACTGACGACTTTATCGTACGAACGTAAATAAAGGCCATCATAACCTATGTTTAATCATGAATAAACAAAATAAAATGAAAATTAACCTCTGTTGAATTTACAAATACGGAAAATCACTAATTGATGCTAAACTATGCTCTGTAAAAGAAAATGCTTGGAATAAAAGTTGTAGATTTTTTATTTCCTATAACTTAAATCATTTCATTTCATTTCATTCTGTAATAAAATGCATACTAAGGCCTCAAAAAATCTCATTTTTACCGATTTTCTTAAAAGTATACAGAAAATAACCATTTGACACTAAATTAAGGGTTGTACAAATAAATAAAAATTGTAATGCCTGAAATTTATATTGATACTAAATTTATCTATATATGTATTTCATGAACGATAAATTATAATTATTTTATGAACAAAATTATTAGTTTTTTTGAAGAAGCTTTTATTTAATTGATTACAATTAATTTTTTAATTATACCCTCTTTTGTAGGTCATGGAACGTTTTTTTTTTGTATTTTTAAGGACCAATATGTAAATTTTTCAGGTTCTAGCCGGAAATCGAAGCCTAACCTAATCGAAGCCTAATCGAAGTTTTTAACTGTATTTTTGCTCTTCTTATATTTATAATCTGTATAAAAAGATAAATTTGCTAGCGTAGACGATGTTTATGACAGATGAATTGCAAAATAAGTAACTGTTTTTACTATTTAAATAAAATTAGAGTTCCATTTTGAGATTACATAACATAATACATTTTGTCTTAAATTTGTAGTAATATCTTTAAACGTAATTTATTGTACCTAATACACTCATGAATGACGGATATATCAAAGAAAACTTTATTCTCGTTTCATGTTTATTACAACACATTTTTCATCTTTCAGTTTAGGATGTTAAACTGCTGAAAGTTATAAATTATTACTGACAGTAGTCTGCAAGTAGTCTCTTAGATGAAATACGCATAAACACTACACTCATATTATTGCTTCGTATAACATTGTATTTCTAAGCATGTCACTAGTTGTTGGAGTTTAAACGTTTATTTTAGTAGATTCTTTTTATATCATTATATTAATTTTTTAAAATATTTTTTAAAAAATATTATAATATTTTAAAATATAATAGGATATTTTAAAAAAATTAAGGAAAAATAAAAAAGAAACTTTGACAATCGACCCTATTGGACAAGAAATGTGGAAAAGGTATTATCAAGAATTGTTGACAGAAAATAGAAATGAATTCAAAGAGGTTAGGTATGATGTAATAGAGGAACTGAAACAAACGGAACCTGTGGAGAAGGATGAAGTGAAACATGCAATTAACGTAATGAAAGGTAATAAAGCAGCGGGTCCTGGAGGTATACCGATTGAACTATATAAGAATGCTCCCGATGTGGTTATAGAATATGTAGTAACCTTATTTCAAAAGTGTATTGAAGGGGAAGATGTACCTACAGAATGGAAGATTGCCCACATAAGTTCACTGTACAAAAAAGGGGATAAAAGAGAGTGTTCCAATTATCGTGGACTGAGTGTTACAGCTTCAACCAGTAGATTGTATGGACGAATACTAAGAGATAGAATTGAAAAGGAAATAGTAGATCAGGAAGAACAAAGTGGGTTCCGAGCAGGAAGGTCCTGTATTGATAATATATTCTGCTTGAAACAACTGATTGAAAAAACAATTGGACATGGCAGTGAACTCCATATAGCCTTCATTGATTTGAAGAAGGCTTATGACAGTGTACCAATAAACAGATTATGGGAAGCCATGGAGAGAAGTGGAATAAACAATACATACATCAACGCAGTAAAAAAGATGTATGAAGATAATATGAGTTGCGTGAAAAGTCGAGAAGGGGTGTCAAGCATGTTTCTTGTCAACAAAGGTTTGAGACAGGGGTGTTGTATATCTCCTACCCTGTTTAAGATATACATGAATGCGGCACTGGAAAAATGGTGTAGAAAATGTAGGAATATGGGAGTCCAGTTGGGAAGAGACTACTTTCATACACTTTTGTTTGCTGACGACCAGGTTGTTCTAGCTGAGGATGAAGAAGATTTAGAATACATGTTGCGAAAATTAATAGAGGAGTATGATAAATGGGGGCTAGAGGTGAACACGGAAAAGACGCAGTACTTGGTTATTGGAAGAGATGGAAGAGACCTTAATGTAAACGGAAGCATCATTAAGAATGTTGAAGAGTATAAATATTTAGGAGTGACGTTTACAAAAAATGGAAGGGACGAAAAAGACATAGCTAATAAAATTGTGAAAGGAAAGGCATTAACTGGTCAACTGAACTCAATTCTGTGGAGTCTCAACATAAGAAAAGACATAAAGAAACGAATATTTTCAGCAATAGTGGAAGGTACGGTGACATATGGGGCAGAAGTGTGGACCATTACACAAAACATGAAAAATAGAATCAGTACGGTGGAGAACAGATATTGGAGAAGATGTTGCAGATTGACGTTACGAGATAGGGTAACGAATATAAGAGTAAGAGAAATAATGGGCATTGAAGACTCAATAATAGACCGTATTGAGAGAAAACAACTGCACTGGTATGGTCACATGCGAAGAATGAGCAACGTACGAATCCCACTGAAGGCATGGAACTGGAGACCGCAGCGAAATAGAAAAAGAGGAAGACCGAGAGGGAGATGGATGGAAGGTATTGACAGAGCCATGGGGAGAAGAAACATGGAGGAGGAGTCATGGCAAGACAGGCAAAAATGGCGTTTTGACTGCGACAAACGACCCATAGTGTTGTAAATAGTCGCCACTATATATATATATATATATATATATATATTATTTTTTTTCTTTCGTGCTAAAAATAATAAACTGAATGGAGTAGTTAAAGTGTTTCTACAACTAAGCACAAAAAAGGAAATATTTAAGTGTTAATAATCCGAATTATTGATCGCAGTCGTATTATTTTAACTTCAGTCCTTGCTCATCCTTTCATGGAACGCCAATGGCGTACTACAACATATCAATGAATTGGATATGATAATAAATACCAGGCGGATTGACATTTTACTTTTGTGTGAAACCCATCTAACTAGTAGGAACAAATTTTACTTATCTAATTACATTATTTACCGAAGTGATCACCCAGACGGCACGGCACACGGAGGCACTGCAGTCGCTGTACGCAGGAATGTGAAACATCATCTTCTCCCGACCCAATCTGATAATCACCTCCAAGCAACATCGATTTCTCTTGATCTCTTCCCTACTCCCTTAACTATTGCGTCGGTTTACTGTCCCCCTAGATTTCCTGTAACATCTGACGTTTTTTCTAGATTTTTCACCTCTCTCGGTCCCAGATTTATTGCCGGCGGAGACTTTAACTCCAAGCATCCTCAGTGGGGGTCGCGATTAAGCAATCCCAAAGGTCGTAACTTATTCAATTGCATACACGCCAATAATTTCACTTTTATATCACCTCCGGGGTTCACTTACTGGCCGACATCTCTAACCAAACAACCTGATCTTCTTGACTTTTTCATTACCCATAACCTTAATGCTTATACACATATTGACTTTATTGACGAAATTTCTTCTGACCACTCTTGCCTTCTTCTTACATTAAGTGCCTCTCCAATTTGTGTATTACCACCTCCTTCCTTAACTCGCGGAATCCCTGACTGGGACAAATTTAGGCATCTCGTTAACGGTATTTCCTTACAAATTCCACTAAAAACTGGTGACGACGTGGAACGTGCAGTTGAATATTTTAATACTACAGTCCAGCAGGCTGCATGGAATTCTTGTACGCGGAATCCATGTTTTGTCAATCGTAACAAGCACACTTATCCGTCATATATACGACTCCTTATAGGTCAAAAAAGGAGAGCTAGGAAAAGTTGGCAGCTTTCCCGGCGTCCTGCTGACAAAGCTGTATATAACAGACTCAATAATGAACTAAAACGTTTAATCAAAGATTTTAAGGCTCATGTTTTTGAAAATTTTACTGCAACCTTGAATACTGATGACCATTCTCTCTGGTTTAAAGCTAAACAACTTTTAAAATATCACACACCATCTCCTCCTCTTCGAAAGGAGGATGGTAATTGGGCAGTATCTGACACTGAAAAAGCCGCTGTATTCGCCCGACACCTTTCTAATGTGTTTGTTCCACACCCCGAAGTAATTGACCCGCAGCACGTTCTTCATGTTCAAAATACATTGTTACAGCCCTTCCCACTTACTTTGCCACCACAGCACTTTAAGCCCAATGAGGTTTTGGTCCCTCATTAATAAGCTTCCCAAACGAAAATCTCCTGGGTATGATCTAATAACGGCTGAGGTTTTACAGCGGCTCCCAAAAAAGGGTATTGTATTCTTAACGTATATATTCAACGCTATTCTCAGGACAACCAAATTCCCTATTCAGTGGAAATTTTCATTAGTAAAAATGATTCCAAAAGAGGGGAAACCGCCTCAGAATACTTCGTCTTATCGCCCGATCAGCCTTCTTCCTTTATGCTCTAAACTATTTGAAAAACTTCTCCTCAGTAGAATGATTCCCTACATGGAAGAATTCGATGTTATTCCATCTCACCAGTTTGGTTTCAGAGCTAACCATTCCACTATTCACCAGCTGCATCGAGTTACTGATTATCTAGCTAGCGCTTTCGAACAAAAACGATATGCTTCAGGCGTTTTCTTTGATGTTTCTCAAGCCTTCGACCGCGTTTGGCGAGACGGACTATTATATAAACTCCGGTTTTTTCCATTCACCTACTATCTTATCATTAAATCCTTTCTTAGTGAACGCTTTTTTGCTGTTGTTCAAGGTCAGACACAATCAGATTCCTTTGATTCTCTTGCAGGGGTTCCACAAGGTTCAGTCTTGTCTCCACATCTTTTTAACGTTTATGTATCAGATGCCCCCACTACTCCTACAACTCTCACTGCCTCCTTTGCTGACGACTTTCTGATTTTATCTTCTGCAGACGCTCCAAATGATGTCACTCTTAATTTACAACACCATGTAACACAACTAGAATCTTGGTTTCAACAATGGCGTATTCAGATAAATGCTGCAAAAACTGTACAGACTACTTTTACCTTACGACGGCAGGACTGCCCTCCGATTGTCTTAAACGGCCATCCTCTTCCTCAGTCTCAAAAAGTACGCTATCTCGGTTTATACATGGATAGACGGCTCACGTGGAACACTCATGTAGATATTAAACGGAGAACTTTAGACGACAGACGAAAACGGTTTTACTTTTTACTTTCTAAACGCTCTAAATTACCACTGCATCTTAAACTTCTTATTTATAAAGCTTATCTCCGGCCTGTTTGGATGTATGCCTGCCAAATCTATGGAACTGCTAAGGCATCCGTAATTTCAAAAATCCAGCGATTTCAGTCAAAACTCTTACGACAAATTACAAATGCTCCCTTTTACGTTACCAATGACTGTTTGCACAATGACCTCAATATTCCGTACGTGAACGACTTATTTCGTAAAATTTACACAAGATTCCGTATGAAATTATCACATCATAGCAACGAACTTGTACGCAACCTATACCTACCATACCTTCCCGGGAATCCCCGCAGACGTCTACACCGACGATGGTGTAGGGACATCATTTTGTAATAAGTAATTTCCGATAGTATACACTATTATCTAATCCATCCACAGGACATTTCCAGCTGGAGCCCACTGTTGAGTGGTGATCTCCTCTAAGTCTTAAAGCGCATTTTATTCCATTTCTTAATCACCTCATTCACTCGTTGTTATTATATACAGTTGTGAATTTTCCTAATAAAGTCAAAAAAAAAAAAAAAAAACTTCAGTCCTTATCACTTGTGCAGTAACTACGTTTATTTATAATAATAGTCTTTATTGGAACAGTTATATACAAAAGTTTAATACAATATATAAATAAAAGGCCGACAATACACCTGGTCCCTTTGACCGTCGGAGTGGTAGTGAGAAATTTCTTAAATTGAAATATAGGATTACTTTAACTTTTATGTTTGTATATGATGTGCATATACAAAACTATAATAATTTTTATGCGTGCGATGTAAAAATAAAATAAAAACAAAAAATAGTGAAGAAGTGTTTCTCGCATAGCCATATCGTGATACGTGTGCCCAATTTTGCGAACGAGAGTTCCGTCAGTTAGGAGCGAAACCAATAAGTAAAGTGAAGGTTTTGGATAGGAGATTGGAGTATAAGATAAGAAAAGAGAGAGAGAGAGATCAATTTAAAAAACAATTTAAAAACAGTAGAAAGAGAGAAGAGTACAAAGGCTAACATAGAGCTAACAAAGCAAAACATAGGGCTAACAAAGAGTACAAGGTTAACATGAAGTGCCAGGCAATTCAGACTTTCTTCTTCTTCTTCTGCCCTTCAAGGATTGGGCATTCCTGGCTGTTCCGAACCTCTAAATCTGCCCATGTCTTCCTCAGGCGCCCTCGGTCTTTCCTTCCCTTGGGTTTGTAACCCAGCGCCTGCTAGGGTATCCTATTCTCGCTCATCCGCTCCACATGCTCTCTCCACTGAAATTTACTTTTCAGTGCCCTTCTTATTTACTTATTCATTACTTATAATTACTTATTTATTTACTTTTCAGTGCTCTTTCCTTATCTCTACATTCCTATAACGGTCTTTACTACTGCATCCATATGTTTGCCGTAAAAATTTTATTTCAGATACCTTCAATTGGCTCTCATCTGTCTTCGTTAGCACCCAAGTTTCGCTGCCATAAAGTAGGGTTGGCACTGCTATTGTTTTATAAAATCTCAACTTTGTATCTCTACTGGTGTTGATTTTTAAGTTTCTGTGAATAGTCCCCCATATATGCCGGAATTGGTGCATCTTATTAAAAGCAATTCAATTCAATTAAAGGCAGATAATTTTATGACTATGGTTTATTAAGTTTATCGTAAATTTCAGTTTTTGTGTTTCTTGATATATGGTGTCGTCGACCAGGGCGGACGACACGCGGCAAAACCTTGCTCGCGACATTAGTGACCCTGAAAAGGGCTGTTTAATTGGTTGTGTCCTGAGAAGGACTGTTTTGGTTTTTTGGTGGCCCTGAAAAGGGCCATTGTTGGTGATCGGAAGCGGCGAGCCGGCGTGTTGAGAGCGGTGGCCGAAGAGTGATGGCTCGGCTACGGGGTTCATCCCTAGCTCTCCTCAGCGGCAGTTGGGTCCCCACTGCAGCGTGACAGTGGTGGCCCCCAGAGCCCTGCAGTGTTGGGTCGGCGTAGGCCGTCGGCCGATAGCACTGCCGAGGCGGTTCTCTCCGGTCCCGCGCTGAACTCCATCTTCACCATGGTGTCATCAGAACGCACGGGCTTTCTTCGGCGGCCGGGTAGGAGGTGGCTGACCAGAAATGGTGCGTCTGGTCTCGACTGGACTCTTCTTCTTTCTTCTTCTCCGTTCGGGAGCTGGATGGCGAGAGCGACTCGCGGTTCAGTGTGGCTGTTTAAATTCTTTTCCGGCTAGTCCACTTCATGGTGGGGAGAAGGCACTGCTGGCTACGCGTCATTAGCGCTCCCTGCGGCAGGTAGGTTCTGGCACCGTCTGCAGGCGCTGATAATGGTGGGGCAGTCGGAGACAATGAATATGTATAGATATATACATAAATACACGATAGATTACAAATTATTTGGCATTTTAAAATTGCTCTGAAATACTCTACTTTAAAAATTTTACTTAAAGCGAAAACATAATGCTAAACATAAAGCAGAACTTTCCGGTGAAATTAAAAAAAATCATGGCAATGGTTTATACGTGTACAAAGTTATAAAGCATGTTTTTTATCACAGATTTCCCAATTTTATTCTTATATTAAGGTTGCGGTAACTATTTTGATATTCAGAGAACTAAACTTTATGCGCTTTGGTAAAGAAGTTAAGTAAATTTCATCTATAAGGAATGTCAATATTTTATTTTGACGTGACTACGCCTGAATGATCGTTCAAAATTGTATCATAAGAAGATATTATTATCCAATGGTTACATTTGTAATTAAAACGAACAATTTTTATAAAAGTCAATAGTGTAGGATATCAAATAATTATTTTCTAGTTAGTAATATCATACATGTTTCACGTAAATAAATTTTGAACCACATCTTTGGAGTTTTTATTTCTTTAGTTGCACATTTGCTACGTAGCAAATATTCTCATCTCGTTGAGGGAAAACACTAATTGGTAAAAACCTAGCATTCTTTGTTTTTGTTTGTTTTAAAAAAATAGAAAACATACTACACAACATGACGGAATTTGATTTACAAAATTAATTGTTATACATCTGTAGGTTTTTGTGATTGTTGTAATATTATTTTGTTGGTAATAAACTTATCTGAAATTTACAAAGTGTACTAACTCATCACTGTTTTCAGCAATTCATATATGTATTTTGTATACTTATTATGTCTGCGTTACGTGTATACCTGCATTCTGAGAATTAAATTTCCTGTATCAGTGTGACCATCAAATTCCAGTTGATACCGACTTAATTCTAACTCACTGAATAATTCAAACTTTGGAAAACAACACTCCCACTAATTAAGCTTGGTAATTGCGATCGAATTCATTCGCTACAAAGAGAAACCAGCGCATTCTCTTTTGTACAGCTTTACATCAAAGAGAATAAAATTCTGAAATTCATTCATTAGTAAACTAAGTTTGTTTTATGCCTTCAACTTTACTTTTGCTCCACAAAATTAGACCACTTTTTAGTAACGCCGAATTATTGGAAAAACAAACCGCTAAGTAGAAATCAAAACGAAATTCCGTTTGTACAGATGGTTCTGTTTGGAGCAAGTATTTCAATTACAATTAAAATATTTTATAAGAGCACATTAGTTATGAATATTTTTTGATACTATAAAAAACACATGTTTTAAAATATACTCTGTTATTAAAATATGTGTTTCTTTACTTTAGTTTGTTTTCAAGAAACATATCACCAATAACCGACCAACTTAATTGCATTTGATTACTGATTTGGCTGCCCGGAATCCACATAATTTAACTTTAAAAATTTTTTTTCGAAGTATAATTAAATGTTTTCATTTTGTAAACTTCTTATGCAATCCTATAAAGTAATTAGTTATTTTTGTTTGTTTGACATGTTATTTCTGAACAGAGATCTTTTTAACTTGTTTCTAGAATTCAAAATTTTATTACGACAAAAAAACAGGTGAAGGTAATACTAAAGCCATTAAAATATTAAACAAAGGCATTATTTCAGGTAGTAACCCCTGTAATTTGTATTATCAGTTTCTCGCTCTTTCTATCTGCTCATCGTTTTAAAATAAAGGCACTGTTCTTTCCTCCTACACAGAAAATTTTACAATGCATTTTTGTCTATTCTTACCATTTAAATTGTTTAAACCCACACACATTCTTTAGTAGTCTATATGTAGTATACATACATTCTTTAGTTGCTACAAAATATATTCTGTTTCTATTCTTTCGAAATTCACTATACGATTTATTTCAAAATGTTTCGTTCTAGAGTGGTTCATCTACAAATAAATATTTAAAGAATGGAATGAATCTGATTGACCGAGTTAAAAGTACAAACGAGGACGAGATTTTTATTGTCATTACAGATTTTATATAGACCTACATTATGAAGAGCTTATTTTAATAGTGGTCAACCTCCATTTTCCATGTGTTTGAGAAACATGTCTCTAAAGTTAAAAGAATATGGAAAATTCACCAATAAATTTTATTAAAAGTAGAAATACCTAGTCATTTCCAATAATTTACTATTTGATTGTGTATAAGGCTACAATAGTCCATACGGTTTAGCTTTCATGGTTAACAGGAGAAAGGATATGTACCAATATTAAAATAAAGATTTTGCGGAAATTGCTAATGATGCCTTTAGGTAATGATGGAGTTATACCACCAATGGCAAAGAAAAGCAGATTATTGCAATGAAAACAAATACTGTATTTAATTAAAAATAAAAATAAACCTTAATTATAATTTAAAAAAATATGTAGGTTGATAATATGATATTGTAACTCTTAAGACTAGGTTCTTTCAGGATCTGGTAATGATAAATAATAAACGGACTAATTTTAAACGTATAACAATTTGTTTTTTTATTTTACCCAATTAATTATTTAACTTAACCTACTAAAAAATACTATTAGATTAAATTAAATAAATTAATTACAAAAATTAAGCTTAAACATGTTGACCAAAAATAGATTACTGTTCTTTTTTTTTCTAATTTGTGTACGTTGCAATCTGTTCAATTCAGAACAATAAGCAACCCCATGAGATGAGGATGATGTGTATGACGTGTAAATGAGGTGTAGTCTTGTACAGACCCAGGCCGACCATTCCTGAGAGAGTATGGTTAATTGAACCCCAACCATCAAAGTACACCGGTAACCACAGTCTAGTATTCAAATCCGTCTAAAAGTAACTAACTTTACTAGGATTTGAACCAGGAACCTTCGTCTCAGAAAATCAGCTGTTAAACAGCTGATTCTGGCGACGACTTTACCTCTAAACCAACCCGGTGGGATACTGTTCTTAAGAACTAAAACGATTACGTGTACACAAACTACCACCTGCACGCAACTTTAACGTAACCCAGAACCGGTCCCGTAACGTCACTATTTCGAACAGCCGGACACACAGTTTTCATTCACCAATTCAGCTACAGACTGCCCCCCTACAAAAGGGCTAGATGTTTCATACCTAGGATCTGACAGTTATTAATATAATCCCTTCGACTAATTACGAGATCTTTCTAACAAAATAACCAAACAAAACAAACGTTTTGCTACTTTCGAATTCTTTTTAAAACATCTCATTTATCGCAATTCACTGTATTTTTTCAACACACTCCACCCCACACAATACACAATTCTTCCAAAAAATCAGTCTATTCTATCAAACTTTTCTGGAATAATGTTACAGTGTATTAAATTATGTATATTTTATTATTTTAAAATTGTCTAATGCTGATAAAAATAATTTTTTGTACCAAGAGTTTTGTAAACAGAATTATAGTCAATTAATCATAATCATTATCAGTATTCATGTTACAGATCACACACTAAAGAGAATTTAAACCATATTATACATCAAGGGCTATTTACCTATACATAGACAGAGTTGTTATCCGAGTGACGATAAAAATAGCTCATAGGTTTAAGAGCTTTCGTGTTATACATACTTTAGTCACGAGACTGCCTTTTGCGTATTGATGGGCTGTGAGGAAGGAAAGTCAATAATTGACAGTGCTGCCAACCTCAACAGTTAGACACTGCTCATAGTATACATTTTACTACCGTGGAGTTACTACGTACATTTTGTAAGCTGTGGTTAATCCGAGAATATGTTTTCTTCATAAACCTTATATGAATTAAATGTGACCTGTAATTGCCTAAAGCTTAATTACATGACAAGAAATGTTTGATTTACTGTAATTACCAGCTACCTTATTCAATTGGAATCAAATTTTGTACGAATGAATCGCCTTCTGTACTATCGCTGTCACCGGCGTCTTTACTTTCAGTCTCACTAGTATCTACCTAACTGTTTCGTTTTTTTACCAGGTGTCAACAAAACTGTTGAAGAATAGCTTCTTCACGTCTTTAATTTCCTTCTTTATTTTTCCAATTGGGGGAAGAGAAACATTACAGTAGTTAGCCGCTCGCTCCCGGCTTTTGTTAAGAGGCACGGATAGGCATTTTTGTTCAGCTTCAACTTCATAACATTTTATTACACTGCATATTAGATTTCGTTCAGCACTGTGAATAGTTCGACCAGTTTTTGAGAAACCGACATTTATGTTTACGGTAACAAACAGTTATATTCATACAGTTAACCTACAAAAGGTAAAGTTAACCGCGATATAATGTATATGCTCTCGGTATATAGTATAAGTTGTTATGTTTGTCGTACTGAAATTAAAGCAGTCGCGCATGCGTACTGATGCTTTTCCCCCTTAACCCCTCATTGAAAACAAGGGCAAATTCGTGACTCAGGTGACTATTAAAGTCTAAGCTAATAGAAATGTAAAAAATTTCAATTTAAAAAAAACAGGTACTAATATGTTTTCGTTTGCTTTTAAAGATTCTATCCGACGTGAACTGATTAAGTAAAAATTGTGCACCAGAAAAAGCACTTTTACAACCATTTTTTTATGCAATAATAATTTACGTAAACTGCAAATAGAAGCATTATGTGCTCATTTGGAAAAAAATCATGCATGCACAGTCCTAGTGTATCAGTGTAATTAGGCCTAACAGTTTTTTTTTGGTGTATAAATGTCTCTTATTTACTTAACATTAGACAGAATTTTCTGATTATTTACTACATAACAGTTTTTAAATAATCTCAGCCTCTAACAATTATTTTTTCAGTTCGACACTTTCATCAAAGACATAGAGGTATATGTTCTATATATTATAATACTATATGTTATATGTTCTGTATGTAATATATGTTCAAGTATAATAACATATTTTCATTTGACATAAAATTTACTATTCTGCTCCGTCAATGTTCTGTTTTGCTATTGTACACTCGTACTTTGTATAATTTTTGTTCTAATTGAAAAGTTCATCATAAAAAAACTTTTTTCTTTAAAAACCTTTTTAATATTAACGCTAAAATATCATGCATATTATTTTATTATTTAAATAAAATATATATTTTATTATCATAAAGTTGTCTTTGTACGTGTTTTCTGGACACGAAAGTGTTTTATTCTGTTGTAAAAAACATTTAGGTGTACACTACATGATATGCAAATTAATAACTATACTACTCGTAAATATTTCAGAATTAATTTAAAACGCAAACTTTCAACAAGAAAACCTTTTCCTTTGATTGTAAAATATTAAAACTTTTTCATAATGAGTTTAAGTAACTGACGTGTTCAGATTATAAAAGTTTTAAATTAAATAATTCTAGTACATGAACTATGTACTTTCATTAATGCAATTAATACTTGTTACTTGTATCTAATTTTGAATTTAATGGAAGAAATGTACATTTAAGCGTAATTCCTCCGTGACTATTACTACTGCTTTACCTATTTAAGTTTGGATAACGTAGATAGGATGTTGCAGGTCACAAGACAATCCTTGTTATCTCGGATTCATGACAGCCTAATTCCTTGTAATCAGCTTTAGCCCCTTGGCTTCCTGTCCTTTCGTAGCGTAGTCTACTGAAAAGTTACTGAAAGGGATATTCCTGATAAATTAATTACTTCTATACTAATATACATGATATTCTGGTACAGCAGATTTTACATTACTTAGCACTCAGAAAATATTATATAATCTGGCCGTTGGTTACAAAAAAGCATACAATTTTTATTAAATATTTTCGTTTATCGTGATGCATGTTTAAATATTTTATTAAACAATTACTAATGTATATTCATCAATCAGGAAGCTTCAGCTAGATACAGAAAAACTGCTAGTGAGTGCATCGGTTGATGAAAGAGTTTATTGATTAAATCCAATCTCAAATCCCTATTTAGCCCGATTATTAAAAATGTTTTACTTGTTGATGATTAGGCATTTCCTTCTAAACTTAATAAAGCTTGTGTCAGGGAGTAACACTTTAAAATTTTCATATACGTGTTCTTAAAACACATAAAAATATTATGATGGTAAGAAAATACCTAATTTTTAACTTAAGAATAAAAAAATGACATAAAATATGATTGATTTAATAAGTAAGCATATATAGTTATATGGTTACTTTAATTGCTTTACTTAAATGACTGGTTACTTTAAATGACGGTACACGTTAAAAGAGGACACCACTCATTAGTAGAACTCCCGCAGTTAATTACTACAGTTAGCCGTTTCACAAGTTAATTATTAAGATTATTTAATTAATAATAGTCAGTTGGATTATTGTTTGTTTTTATTAAGCGTAATTCAATTTAAACTGTATTGATTGAAGTTAACCCAAGTCTCTGCTCCACCTTCTGCTGAGCAGACGATATGGATTACCTGGTAAATGTGGAGAACTTAGTACACGAATCAATGGGTTGGAGTTGTTAAGTAATTTTAATTTAAAGCGTCGATACATTTCATGTATGATGTCAACAATAAATGGGACTTTTAGGTCCAAGTGAAGTGTGTGATTCGACACAAAAAAATGGAGCGTTAACTAGCGTACGAAGCAATTTTTATTGAAACCGTTGAAGTTTAGCTATGACTGATGGTTTTGATGAACCATAGATCTGACAACCGTACATCCACATTGATTTAAGTAAAGTCTTACGCAACAGTAATTTTGGAGGAGTAGGCAATATTGATCGACGAGATAGAAGGCTGTACAGCTGTTTTCGCCTACCATCTAATGCTTTACGTTTAATGGTTACATGTTCATTCCATGTAAGCCATCTGTCTATATTATGTTGACGGAGGTACCGAATTTTGTTGGCTTGAGGTATAGAGGAGAGTTATACAAGGAAACGCTCGGACAGGTCGGCAGTCTCAAGGTAAAAGTAACGTGTTTTGTTTTGTTCGAATTAATTTTTATTCTTCACTTCGTAAACCACTATTCTAATTTAAACAAATAATTGTTCTGTAAATTTAGTGAAACATTGTTGACCGTTTTATCCGAGGAAAGTACAACTTTGTTATCGGCAAAAGAAGCAGTGAGTGTATGTGGATCAGTTGGAATATCGGCAGTGTAAATGTTAGATGGGGAGAGTATAGAACCTTGTGGGACTCCGGGCTCAGCCGGTTGGTTACTTTAATATACGTTAAAATTAAACTATATTACAATGATAACACATGGTACATTACAAAGGTAAAAGTATAATTACATTATTATACTAGTTTAAATTAAAATAATTTTAGTTAAAGCTATATAAAATGTATACGTTAAAACATAAAAATGAAATATAATGATAATTTTACAATAATATTTTTGTTTTTTCTTTATTTTATTTTGAAAATAAATTATTTTTAAGTTGCTTGTTTAATTGCGTGTTCGTTTCGATGTGTTAAAAGTTATTGGGTTGCTTATTTAGCGTTTATTTATCACGAATATTTGTTGTAAGTACTGATCTTACTTTTTCTGTGTAGTGTGCTTTTATGCATCGTTGGGAAGTAGATCTTTTCAGATTGTGTATATTTAGTACATGAATACAAGACTAAAAAAATAATGCGCATGCTATAAGCAAGGCTTTCATTGGTGAATGCACAGTCGTTTGTACGGGATTAAAGTGAAACAGTGGAAAGTAATTAACATTTAATTCTATAATATTGTTGATGCAATATATTTGAAATATTAAAATTGGGTATTTTTTGTAAAAACGGTGTCGATGAAGTCTTTCAGAATAATGTCAATTATTGATTGCTACCACACAATATGGACAAAGGAACGGTACAGGCGTTGGCAACCAACTGGTATTAAAAGCTAGTTTTTAACATCTCAAGTGACTCTGTCAATCATTTTGTTTGCCGTATCGAGGAGAGCAAACAATACATTCAATACCCGAACGTGAAGCCTGACATTATTTTATTTTTCTAAAGTTAAAAATAATTATTGAGTATAATTCAGAAAGCCTTGAAAACAATACCATTGATTTTAACTCTTTCGATTTTTTATGATGGATGAAGCATAATTTAAACTTATCTGTATGAAGTGTACATACTATTATCGACAATTTATTAAAGATTTCTCAATAGATAATTTAGGTGTTAAACTACAAATAGATATTTAGACCGTATTCACTTATTTTTATTTTTAATTAAAATAAAATTATATTTTAATTCTACATTATAGTGTGGGTCTGAAAAATAATCTCATACCAAATAAAGGTAGGCACGCTTGACATATGCTTATCGTTCACGGATATGTGATTCAAATACGCAAATCCTAAAGTTCTACCCCCTTCAACTATAATTCTGTACCACGGTCTAATATACGGTTCCATTAAATCAGCTCTATCAAACCCACTAGGTAGCTACTGAATAAATCTACAACTACTGTAATTTAACGTTGTATATCAAGTAATTTAAACAGTCATTTATCACATAAGGAAAACAGTTGTAAATTAATGTTACAATTTTTAATAAATCGGCAGTAATAGTTCTATTAACTTTTTGTTAATTTAAACTTATCTGTTTAAATGATTGAGAGATAATAAATGATCGTTTCAGAAATCAAACATATATAATTTCTTAATCAATCCATTCAAATATAATATTTCAAAAATTAGTTTTTTAATGAATTTAAGGTCACTTGACTGCTAGTCATTAGCGACCTCATTGTAAAATTGTAGATTTATAGGTAAAAAGAAAATGTAGACATAAAAAATTGTAAACATACACAGATAAATAAAACCTGAGAACTACATCTATGAAACAGATATAATATAATGAAACAAAAATTAAGTAAAAGTTTACAACAATTGGGAATTGGAAATTTTTCCACTTAACGAAAAAATAAAATTTTATCGTGCCCATTGGGTCGATCATTTAAATTGAATGCCAGAAAGCCCCTTGTCTAGTGTAGCGAGAAGATACAAACCAGTGGGAAGTAGAGATATTGGCAGGCAGAAGAGAAGATAAGTGCCGGAACAAGTAGAAATGCCTAACCCGTGAAGAGAAGAAGAAGTTTACAACAATAACACTAGGCTGTAAGGTTTTTTGCATTAAATCTTAAAATTTTTATATTAAAAAAATTCTTATATTATAAACGGCTTCCTCCTCCATCAAATTATCTTTTAAATTATTGGAGATTTTGAATAATATTCGTGTGTGGTGTGTTTTTTATATTCAGTGATAATGTGTCTGATCGTATACGGTGTGTTAAAATGTGTAGCCTACAATGTTCTAATTGATCCTTTATCATGATGTGTTTTCGTGTAATTGAGGAATTTCCGATACGTATCCGTGCAAGTAAGTTTGATGTCGTTTTACTTCCATTGCGATTAAGGGTTCAAAATAAATTTCTTCTTAATATGTTGTGAAGTTTCCTTGAAGGATACTCTGGTCAGATTTTGTTCCAATGTTCAATCTTTTGGTGATGAAAAGTTATCCCCTAATTTTTACGTACGATGATAAATTATCTCGAACAATGAGGTTTTTTACACTTCTGTGTGCTACTTTGTTTGCTGCCTTCTATAATTTGGAAGGGTTTTCAGGTTTTCTACGATAATCTATTTAAAAACAATGGAAAATACTTGGCTGAATTCAGAATTGAAAAAAGAGAATCCATCATAAAAAATTCTTGTATTCAATTATACTGCATAGCAAAACTTTTGTTTAAATTTTCAAGTACCTGTAGAATGAGATAAATTGGTCCCAAGTGACAGTGAAATTGTAGAAAAACAATTATAAAATTTAACGCATTTTTTTGGTTATTTTATTAATGGAACATAAAATGATAACTTCTAATATTTCAAGCTACCATTGTACGTTCATGGAGGCTCAAGGAAAAAAGTTTTGCCTGTTAAGCACAGCAATAAAAAATTGCTTCGTGTTTTCATAATACAAGTAATAATGCTGTAGGCTATGTTTTTAACTGCTGTTTATTGTAACGTTCAGCGGTAAAAAAGTTCATTTATTAAATGAGAGAAAAAACAAACATTTTTCTAATTAAAATAACGCAAAAAAGTTTTTTACGTGTGAGTTTTTAAAATTTTAAATGTAGTTCATAATACGTTTCTCCTTTTTTGAACTGCGTATAAGATATTTATTAAAACCATACAACAAATTATAGTAGTAAATAAAAAATACATGTTAATTGTTACGATGTGAATAAAACAAGTAGAGCATACAATATTTTAACCTAAATTTTCATACACATGGTAAAAATTGTATAAATCATATTAATTACTTAATTTTATACGGAGTTTTACCTTAGATTGGATCGAGTATTTTCTAAAATGTAGAAAGTATGCGGTTCAGCTATTGTTTATGAAAAAAATTATTGAAAGACACTAGTCAAATTTCTTAAAAATTTAGTGCGGTGTTCTACAGAGAAGCGTTTTTGGTTCGCAGTTACGTTTAGCTTTTATAAATTATGTACCATAATACTTTAAATGATGTGGCACTTATTCGCAGATGATACAATGGTGATAATTTTTGTACGTATCAAAAAGCTCATGAAACTACAAAACGTTAAAATTTTAACAGACTGTACGGAAACAATTAACTGCTTTTAAATAAAGAGAAAGCTAAAGCAATTGCACTCATAAATAAAAACTCTAAGGAGGGGCGTGTGGTAGGCGTTCTCATTTTAAAATATCTCTAAGGAAAATGAGGAGAAAAAGTTTTTGACATGTGAGAAAGGCAGTCGTAGAAAAGCTAGAAGAAAGTCAAAATCATTTTAAACACAACTGCGAATTCCCGTTAGTCTTAAAAATGGTATCTGGTACTACTAGAAACGTTTTATTAACAGCGGAGTGATATTGGCACAAAACTTTATAAAATATCCGGAGGAACTACTCCATTTATCTTGAATTTCCAAATCGTTGGTATAGAATGTTTTTATAGAATTATTATATATAGAATTGTTGTTTAGAATGTGATGAATGTGATTTTCAGACACGCTTCTAATTTTAATTTCAGAGACTGAAGAATGGATAGGATAAGATGTGTTTAAAACATTAATCAAACAACCTGACTTTTTTGAACAATTTTTTACACTTCAGTAAAATTAAATCACTTCTAGATATTAGTTGGAAATCAAAAAATGAGACCGCCTTTGTAGAGTGGTTAGCACGCTGGCTGGAAAAGCGGAGGTCCGAGTTTGATTCCTGAAAATGATTACAAGTTAAAAATCACTTTTACAGTTGCATAATCCACCATAGTTGCCAATAACTACAGTTAACTTCGCTGCTTAAAAATGAGGCCAAAAAACCGTCAGTTCTAACGATACCTTCAACAGTATCTTAGCCTATCCATTCTTCAATATCTGAAATTAAAACTAGAAGCCTCTTTCAAAGTGGTGTTGAAAATGTAATAAACATTTCTTTAGCTAGATATAACTTAATAATTTTAATTGCTAGACTGGGGACAAAACTGACCATGTGAAAGAATGTAGTACGATTACGGAGAAAATTATCGAATTGACTTTACTCTGTGACTTTAAATGAACCAAAAAAAAATTTAAAAAATGGGGACCTTTTTTTTATCAAAATTAGTCAGTTATTATTATTGGCCATTAGTGTTGTAATCAGTGTATTTGGCTTCTATGCCAGAAGTACCGGTTTCAATTGCAGGTCAGGTCATATATTTTTCATCATTAATTTTCAACCATCACGCCGTTTGTTGTCTGCATTAACATAAATTTAAAATAAAGTCTGTTTTAAACAAAATAAACTTTACTCAATGAGCCATTTAAACGAGGAAAATTATTTTATTAAAATTATTATAATTCTCGTAATACGTGAACGTTTCGTATAATACACAGATTAGATGCGTAAAGTTTCAGTGTAACTGCAACCAGTTTATAAAAAATGTGTAGGCAGGCCTACGTTATTTAAATCCAAGAGGAAAGAAAAATATACCTGTACAATAAAAAAAAGTAAAAATAATAAAACTAACAATATGAGGATATAAATTCACATTTTTATGCTAATATTAATACGTATGAGGGATTTTTTATACGAACAGACGTTCCAATAAAGGCATCTTAGGAACGATGAATATTTTCCGCTCTCCTTCTAGGTTTACTCATAAATTCCAATTGATTTTCGGTGTGTTCGATTTCAGTTGAGAGAATTTCACAAAAGAAGAAGCATTATAGAAATAAAACGCTTTCCTTAAGAAAACTAGTACAGATCAGACGAAAATTCAGATTTCTTGAAAAAAACAACAATTTACATAATCATTTTATGTTTTCCTATGAGTAACTAAAATATTTCTCTTTTTCAGATCAGAGTTACTGTCAGATTCTAAACCATCTTTTATATAACGTGTAAGTATTTCATCCACTTTAAAATGAACTATTAAAGCTAATTTGTAATATCTAATTAAGTTTATTATATATTTGAATATTTTTAACAAAACTAAATTCATAAGCCTATTTAGTGACTTATTTTGAAATGTGTTAAGTGTGTATTACTGTAGATAATAATTTCCAATGCTTGTTAAGATGTACAATTTCGTCGAGGAATCTAAATAATTCTGAAATATCGGACTATTATCTGAGATTTTGATCACTAGAAAGCAAATGTAGAAAATGTAGAGAATGTAGAGAAAAAAAATTAGTAGAGAATCGAGAGAAAGATCTTCCGCAAAATAATAGGTGTGAGGATAGTAGAGGGATGTAGTACAGGTTATGAGAAAGAGAAGAACTGCACAAGAAAAAAATGGTTTATCGAACCCTCAGATAACAGGGACAAAAATTCCACACTTTTATAGGGTGTAGTAAGCACAATGGTAAACGTTTGCCTAACTAAAAAATGTGTCGAATAAGTGGTGCAAAAAATTTAGGAAGAACCTTGAAAACATTATAATAAACCAAAACAACGCACAACATTGGACCAATCCATGTACATTGTACAAGTTACTGAATTTGAGAGCTTCCATGAAGAACACATGAAAGACGAAAGAAACCAAAAAAGACTACAGTGAAAATGCTTTCAGAAAAGAAGTTCCAGAAATGTTTATAGTTACTTGGTCCTACGGAAAATTAAATTTTAAACTATTATTGTTTGATTTCCCCTTTCAATTGGCATTATTTTGATTCGTTAAATATAAATAAGTTTAATTAACGGATACATATCGTAGTGATTTTAACAATACCAAATATGTGTAAGTCAACTACCTTTGTTTTGGGTTTTGATTGTTAAAAAGTATCATGAATAGTTTTCTATTAGCGTATATGTATAATATATTCGTAGAACTAAATTTATACAGTACATATTTAAATAAATTGTTAGGCTTTGATTCATTATTTTGAAAATAAACATAGAGCATAGCCACCATAAAAAATGTTTTAACAAATTCTGGGGTAAAATAACTACTGGTGTGAAAATAAACAGCGACATTTCTTTAGTTCAATTTCTTACAAAGACAATGAACTATTAATAAGTATAACAAAAATGAAGTTCAATATTTTTGAATTAAAACAAAACAGTACGATACAAAAAAAATTAAATATTTGGAAATATGAAAAAATTGTAATAACAAGAATTGACGTGTACAAACTTCAATGTGACAATTCTTTTTGTCTTTAATTTTCATTACGGTACTGTACATTGAGCTGGACAATTTCCGTACATAACATTATTTAAATGGTGGTGGGGAGTTAAATGGTGACAAAATTTAAAAAAAAAATCAACTAAGTTTCCAAAAAAGTAAATAAGTGATGGAGAAACAATAACAAAGTTCCATTAGAGGAAATATCCCAGTTCTTAATTTAAAACAAAAAACATGTACATAATTTTTTTATGTTATGTATTTTTGTTCAAATTTTCTTATATTTCTTCTGTTGTAAATTTTATTTTCACTAATTTTAGCGTATTCATTCATTTAATGAATAAAATAAGGTTCAATTCAAAATAAATTCTGAACCTATTAACTAATAACGAATATATTCCGAATACCTTCATATATAATTACTTTTTAAATTTAAACACTGGATACTAAATAGTTAATTAGTATATAATCGTCCTGTATTAATTGTGACTTTTCATGTGATAAAATGTTCCATTATTAAACTATTTCTTTAATTACTTTACGCTGTTGCTTTAGTAAAATACCATATGTAATAAAGAATATTATTTTAAATGTTTTTTTAGGTAAAAATTTAACTAAAATGTAGTTTATTTAGCCTAAAATAAAGTAGATTCCTAAATATAAAATCTATAATGATACACAAACATGAAAAATATAGACGTACATTTTTTTATCCATACTTCATTAATTGTGAAATAACTGTCAGTTTTACGTAGAAAGATCTATCAAATTTTAATAGCAGAACGTTTATGAAAAGGTTATATAGCCTTGTGGATCAATTACTGCACGCCTTATTGCTAGTCGGTGGTGATCAAACTTAGGCAATCATAATAAACCTTAATAAAACGAAGACGTAAACTTTTGCACAGCGGCAACAAAATCTGTTTCATTTTCTACAACTTTCGAAAAGATCTTTTCTATACGTTTGTAATTAATCAGTTTATCAAAACCTCTATTAATACTGATACTTTTAATTTTTAATACAAAATTGACACCCAGTTTTAGTTTGTAATTAATTAAGTTTTTCTCATAAATTAGTAAACATTTTGTGCAAAAATTATTTAGTAATAATAATTAATAATAAATAATAATTTATTTATTCCCATGATATTACATAAAAAAAATTACGATAACACAAAATTTCTTACAGTAAACTATTGTATTAGGATAAAACCATGTACTAGGATGGGTTGAAAACTTTAAAATAAATATCAAAAACCTAAAGTATTAACTATTGCAATAAGATTCAATACCTACTATATTTACTTACTACACTTAACCAATACTTAGCTATTTAGTAAGATTAAGATAGTATCAATTATTATGATACATTGCATTTCAATAATTATTAAACTTACACTATTTTAATAAAATAAAGATATTTAAGTACAACCTAAAATTTATTATTATATTTAAAAATATTAAAAACAATAAAAAAGTAAATAAATATTTTATTTTATTTTCCTCCTGTCTCTTTTACATTTGAATATTTTGCTGACCATTTTTGCTATTTTCTCTCTACCTCTTTTGGCTATCCATTTTTTTAGTTCCTTATAAAATATTTAACTCGTTAGATTTTTTTAAATTTAATGGGAGCAGGTTATTTTGGGTGCCAAGTACTCAAAATGATGCTGGCGAAGAGCAATTCTCGCTCTCTCCGATAAGAGCAGATCTCTGTTTTGCGTGTAGCACTGATGCCCTCTGTTTTACAGGTTACTTACGTTCACTTGAGGTCTTTTAATTATTTCTTTCACGTACAGTTGTCTTATATCCAAAGTTATCCAAAAAAAATATTAAGACTTCCAAGAAGCAGAAAAAGGTATACAACTAATAGGTTGGAGCTAATTCGATTCCCGTTACCGATTAGAAAAATTTATCATATTCTTATCTCCCAACATGTTAAATTTATTTTAGTTTATTTTAAGTATCATTAACTTGTTTATTAGCAACTACTTTGGGGTATAAAACATACGTTTTGACGAGTAATAATTTTTTGATCCTAGCCGGGAATTGAACCCCGGACCTTTCGCTTTGTAGGCTAGTGGGCTAACCACTACCCCACGGAGGTGGTATCTTCACATTTTATTAGTACTATAAAAGTTAACGATGGGCTTAATCTTTTTGTAACAGAACTTTAAAAGTAGTATCTTTTTGCACATAAAAAATCTGTAAAGCCAAGATATTTTACATTAGTATTAATTTGTTGAACCTACACATTATCAAGATATTCATAAAGGGGTCTGTTATGTAAAAGAAAATTACATGTAGATATGTCTTTTACCATTATATTTAAGGCTCTTCATTCACTCACTCACTCACCTTGTAAGGATCTTGAACCAACTTCTTTATTCCTTATTTCTGAAAAAATTTAATTAATCGGCTACTTTAATTTTTTTTTAATTTCTAGTCTAACGTTTCGTAATCACCTCTACTCTCAAACTATGATGTGTCGTCCTCCCGTAGTATATTGGCAAAAGTAAATGATTCAGTTATACTGCTCTCAAAATAGTAATCAGCTAAAGTAAATAGAGTGTTGTTTGCGGTCACGTGTTCCTAGAACGGATTTACCTATATACAGACTATCTTGTTTACTTAGAGGATTCAAATACAGAGATTATCGGATATAATAAAACACTCCCGCATTTACCCAGCTACTCCTATTACGTTCTTGAAAGTTTCATTTACGAAAATAAGCCATCATTTATTACTCTTGAATTAATTGTAATACAAAATTATTTTCATATTATTTTTATTGGATTTTGGGATAACGAGCAACACATACATTAAACAATAAATTACTATTACACAAAACATTTTCAAACTAATTTTGACTCATGGAATCCTATTGTGAGGGTCGGCAAGCCTCTCAAACATTAAAATCCTACAAGTCTTTCAAAATTATTTAGAACAATTACGGCATCACTTTGGTACATATTAAACAGCATACTGAAAAAGAAAAAATTTAAACATTCCTACAGTTCTAACACGAAATTAACACAACAGTACAAAATACCAAAGAAGACCGAATCACACACAAATCGTTTAGCGAAAACGTCATACAGTCTATACAGTCTGTCATTTTTGCAGGTGACACTCGGACACTAAAACGAAAAAATTCTATTTATTTTGAAGTAACTGATAACACAGACAATGGCGAAGTCCCTCCATTAGGAGGTTTCTTCACTCATGGCAAATAAAATAAACCATTCTACTTATCTCTTCTGAATGGATAATAGATTTTGTTACAATAAATAAATAAATATATATGTATATAAAACTGGCAAAACATAAATCTTAATTCACCTATGAAAATGCCGGAACATTTACATTATTCTGCTAAAAATTAGTGTACCTTTCATAACTTATCCTCTTCTTAAACATACTTACAAATGAAAAATACATTTAAAAAATAAAAATAAAATTTTATAAAGAATTTTTACGTAATGAAAAGTTATCTCTATTTTATTTCAATAATTTTTTTTTTTATTCACGAATCTAATTAAATTTATTTTTTAATTTTTTTACATTACTAACAAAAATTGTGGTCATTTTTTAAGTAACGTAAAAAAATTGCAATCATGCAACACTTTTCATTAATTATTTTTATTAATTTTATGATATCGAAATAAAACTAATAGATAACATTCGATAACATAAGTAAATTATATTTTGAGTTCTCTTTCAGAAGATTTACTGAAAAACAACTGAATTTAGACCAGTTTGTACGATTTCTGCAAACACGATCTTTAGCTGTAATATGAAGTAACCGCAGTGTACGAAGTTTCTTCCCAAGAGCTTAATAACTTACCGTTTTCTTCTTATTGAAGTCCTCTCCTGTGAATTTATCCTTGTTCTCTTCAGTTACATGTTACTGTTGAACACAAATACAGTTAATCTTATGACTGAATTCATCCCAAATACTGTATTCATAGTTATGTATTCTGGTATTCTTAAAGTTGTATGTAAAAATGAAAAACAAAATATTATATTTATAAGCAATGCAAACAAATTACAATATGATATCAGACAGTCGAATACCTCTGTTTACATCAATATATTACAAACTTTTCACGTATTGGGCCAATTATAGACTTCGTGAAGTAACGTTAGATATTTCTGGAAGGTGGTTTTGCAGCCCACACTCCTAATTAAATTCCCTTTCACTATAATCTTCTTTCTTCCGTCCATCCTATTTCTGATGTTCTTTTTGCTTCTCGTGGAAGTCCTAAAGTCATTATTTAGTTGTCTGAATTTGGTTTGATTCATTGTGTTTTCTCAGTATATTCAACACCTTACGTCTATTATTTAGAGTCTTAAAAAATTGTTTGACAAACGTTTGTCATTCATACTAAATAGGTATCCGTGAGATTTTAATCTTCGATTCCTGATCGTTTTCATTATTCTGTCGTTTTATTGTACATTTTTTCTTCTCCCCTTCGTAATAATTTGTATTGACCGTCTACTCTCCTTGTATTCATTACCTTGGGGTTTATCTTTCTCCCTAACTTCTCTGCTTCTCTTAAACCAGCCTTCCCAACCATTCTAAGGCACTCACTCTTGTACTTGCAGGGGCTTGTTCTCCTGCACTGAACAAAGTTTGGAGTGACCAAAACTTTCAAAACTTTTTATTTATCGGATGGTAAAAGTTGGCGGGATGATCGTAGATAAAGTCCAGATTGCCAGGTGTGCCCTCTCGTAGTGACCTTGGATAGGTTAAGTGTCTGATATGCTGAATCAAAGAGGAGAGCCTATGGCTTACAAGGGTAGAGTTAGAACCGGATGGAGTAATCTGCCTCACGTTCGTCACTTTGGGTAAACTTCATAATGTATATTTAATAGATAATACTAATTTTTTTTGTACATAACGCTATAATTTATTTAGTAATTTTAGAAAGTTGTCCCATTCGTGTTTTTTACAACGATAATAATTATATGTTTTCCTGTAATATGATTATTTACTGTCAAACACTTCAACACTGTTAGCTGAAGTAATTTTGTGTAATGTCAGTTGTTAGTAATATTTATGCATTATTAGAATTGTGGGTAAAACAACATGTATTCTCATTAGTGTTTATAGGATATGTGTATTATGAATGATAAATTGTGACCATTTTATTGAGCAGTATAAAGTCAGTTTACATTTGTTATAAACCAGCCAGTATCAAACAGGTATTGTTTAATGTGTTTTGCGGTCTAAATGTAATGTTTGATGGACTGAATGATTTGTTACTATTGGTATTTCGTGCGGAAATTAATTGATTTTATTTACTGGTGTGCTATTTTACTACATTGTAAAGTGCAAAACTGTGCGTCCAGAGGGTATGTAAACATTTTGGAACTACTAAATACTAGATACCCGAAAGGTACTTTTTATTAAAAAACTAAGTTTTTGCTTCTACACTAAACAATGTAAGACGGCAGTGAAATTAGATGACCAGACAAATAAAAAGGTTTAATATTTCTTTCAATCGTATTGTTAAATTGAGATTTAATTCAAGCTTTTCGACTTCACATGAACTACGCTGAAAACGGGTTTATCTACTTATTGATACGGTACTACCAATGTAAGTAGCACAAAATACAGAATGCAATTTGATCATAGCACTCCTACATTTCTTTAAGTTTAGACATACAAACCAGTGAAAAAATTTGCGTAAAAGAAGTGACTATGTATTATATAGTCAATATTAGTTTTTTTTTATTATTTGATTTATGGTCAATACTTAACTGTTAATGTAAGTTTGTTACATTCTCACTTGTTACAAATCTGCTTCACTAGATTGCTTATTTTTTCAGCCTTTTTGAACGCATCTGCTTTATGTCAGCTTATAAGACATAAGTCTTTGTTTACTAAGTATTCTGGTGATATACCATGATATATCTTAGATGCACCTTTCTGAGCGATCTTTCAAATCTACTTTATTTACATAATGATCAATGGTTTGGGTTATTCTTTAAAAAAAAAAACTACAGTAAAACCTAGTGGTTAAAACCATTATCGGTTTTTATGCTGTTGTGCGTTCAATCAAAATATTCAAGAGAATATAATAGCTTTGAGGCTCTTGATATGCATTTACATTTTTGTCCAAAATCCGACACATCGTTTAGAATTTTCTAGAGCTTAGCCAAGGATCAAACCCAAATCTTTTGCTTATCAGTCTAGCACCCTACTAATACCCTAATAAGGGCATTATCTCAATATTTGTGGTTATTAAAAAGTGAATTTCCTTTGTTTAATGTTCCTTTTTATAAACAAAAGCAATTCCTTTACTTTCGTATACATATTTCTTTACGCAACTGTAATTTTTTTGTTTTACGACTTTCACTTGCAGCCTTAATATGCATTTTAAAGCAAAAGCGTACCTATTATTATTTATGTTTCGATAATCTTAAAACCTTATAAAGTTTTTATACATAGCTTTAGAGTTTTTTTAGTGATTTTTCGTATTTGGGTCATCAAAGTCCAACAGAAGTTATTTTTCGAAAAATTTTCGAAAATGTTCCACATCAATTCGGATTTCGCACTCAACACTCCACCACACAACAACTGCACAGGGTGACTGATTACATAGCTTCGTCTATGGAAAAAAGATGTATGTGTCCGCAGGTTTCCTGGATGTCGCTCAAGCTTTTGACAGAGTTTGGTATACAGGTCTCTTACACAAACTGAAAGAAATACTACCATTTACCTACTACCTTATCATGAATTTCTTCCTATCTGACAGATTCTTTAGAATTCGTTTAGGATCGTCTTACTCAAATTTCTTTCTTGTCTTAGCCGGCGTGCCTCAGGGCTCAATTTTAGCCCCACTTCTCTATTCTGTATACACTTCAGACCTACCGACCCTACCCCAGACCCTTACTGCTACCTACGCTGACGACACAGCGATATTAGCCCGAGACCAAAACTCTATACACGCTTCACTAACACTCCAACATCATCTCAATCTTATACACGAATGGTGTAAAACATGGAAAATAAAACTTAATACGACAAAATCCCTTCACGTAACTTTCACACTCCGTCATGGTGATTGCCCACCAGTATACATAGACAATGAACCTCTCACAAAAACAGATACGGTCAAGTATCTCGGTCTGACTTTTGATAAACGACTAACTTGGAGCACACATATCAAACGTAAACGTTTATTACTGAATTCCCGACTTAAACTTCTATGTTCCCTACTTCACAAACGATCAAAATTACCAATGGCACAAAAATTACGCATATATTGTTCTCTTTTGAAACCTATTTGGACCTACGGATCCCAAATTTACGGTTCAACCAAACCCTCTAACTTGCAACGACTTCAAGCATTCCAGTCAAAAGCCTTATAGCAAATGCACCTCTTTACGTTAGCAACAAAACCTTACATACAGATTTGAAAACACCACTTGTACAAAATTCCATTGAATACCTATACAAACGCTTTCACGACAAGACACACGAACACGAGAACCCCCTGGTGCGTTCACTTTCCTCCGTCCATTTACCTGATAATCCCCCTAGACGCCTTAAAAGACGCTGGAGTAGAGACCTGCTAGTTTGATATACAAATTTCATTCTTGGGGAGGCACCAATGGGGGCCCTACCCCTCTCATGCTTATCATGTCATTTACATTATTATGATAATCATAACATTTGCTTGTTGTAACGTTTTACAGTTGTAAATAAAGAATTAAAGAGAAAAAAAGAAGTTATTTTTCACTTTTGGTCATTTACTTACAATTAAAAACGGGTGATTTTTCATTGCCCATTCACGATTAAACATAAATTATGCGTTTAGTTATTACTTCCTCTTGCCTACATGAACTGTAAGTATAGTAGAGAAAGTCATGTTTCCCCTAATTTTCAAAATCAATTTTACTGTTAAACAAAATATGTCCTTTTCTATTGACAAGAGAAAGTCGTGTGAGTGTTTTACTCTAGATTACTTAATAATGGTAAACAATAAATTAAAACTTGAACAGTAATTTGTATCAATAGAGTTCAGTGTTTGAAACTCGTCTAGCAGACGGAATCTGAAGTATATAATAATTAGTGATGAAGAGCTAAAGTTATGTCAAAATTATACATATTGAAACATGTATCGTGTTAAATCGTTTTAATTGTTGAAACTGTTCATTAATATTAACATAACAATTAAATTCGCATTAGCTTTCATCTCTTTGTTTTGAATTATAATCACATGACATTCAGTAATCAATATTATCCCCGACCAAACCACGTAAAGATTTCTCCTTTGAGGTAAACTGTGATTAATACATGTAAAAATTTTCCAAAAATAACTGACATATTTTAGATTAATAACATTTTTGTCAACGAGATGAACGCAGTTTTTATATTCCAATCACGGAGGAATATAGAATAATTTATTATGAATAGCCTGTTCTGATAAGTTTTACAATTGTTAATAATATAGGCATACCGCGCTGCAAGAATAAAAATTATAAGTTTTGCTGGTTCTCTTCAAGCGTGTAGGTTGTGGGATAATATTATATTGTAGCCTATCTAATTAAGAAAAGCTTTCACAAATGATTCTTGCGTATTATTTAAATTATACCTCACTGAAAAATAAAGATTTTTCCTTATTGATCAGCAATATAATGTGAAATCGTTTAAAGTCCTATACTAAAGTGTAGAATATCAAAATGATACGGGGTAAAGTAGTTTATACGACAAATAAACCTCATTGTCACATAAAACGGTATACATTATATTATATGATTAATCAAACAATTTGGAGTAGGAAATGTAAAGGTTGTACTACTGCACAGAACAGAAATAGAAAACTGACCAGGCATTCGTTTGGAGTGCCCAGTAAAACTTTCAAAAACTTTACAGGTCAGCCAAACATTATACTAAAACTAAGTGTTTACAGTTTTCATAGTCACATTTACTTATTAATTGTCCATAAAACTTTCATTGACAAAAAATAATTGTATGAGAGAAGAATCAAAGCATTCGTAATAGAGCATAAATAACCCATTAAAAAAATAAACATAAATTAAAACACATTAATCGAAAAGTTTGAAAACCAATTTATACATAATTTAAATTAAAAAATAACAGTAAGAAATCAGAAAATAACTTTGTTTATTATAACAATATACACGAAACGTGGCTTTTAATTTAATTAGAGGATTAACTTCCCGAAACTTACTCAATGAAATTGGATTACTGTTACAGCGGAAGTGATCCAGCAAACCTAATAAGAAACAGAATATCATTTCGAGAATCAGTTATAAACAATAGATAGCTATTAAACGCAGATAAAATTCAGAAATACTCGTGATAATACATTATCTTTAAGTTTTTTGCAATATGTGTACAGAAGTCATAAAATTAAAAACACCATGACTTATTTTCCGATTCTTGTACGTATAATTTGTTAATAGTTTTTTTTTTGGCTTGAGCGAAGCAATACTAATTATTGTTTCCACTAAAAAAAATAGGGAAATCCAAAATGATTGCCTTTTTCACTTCAGACAATGTTACATTCAAGTAAGGATGAATCTTTTAAACAAACATCGGATAACGAAATAGGTTTACGTAAATACGGGTTAAAAAATGTATATGAAGATATTTTGAATAGATAAAAACAGATTATAATAAAACCTTTATTTTACTTTCCGAAAATTCAGTCAGCAGAACTTAAATCATTTAGAATAAAATTTTCAATTGTAACGTAGACAACTTATACACAATATTCAAAACCAGCTAACCTATTCAAAAGACTCATTTAAATATAATCCCAATTTCTATTCTACAAAATGATTAGAATACAACTATTAATTAAATATGGTGTACTATAGATTTAACCTTTTTTTAATGAAATTACAAAAAAGTCAACAAAAACAAATTAAATTTTGGTAATAAACAAATACTTATTTTTAATCATTTTTAAAGATTTGTATAAAAAAAGGATACATCGTTAGAGAATGATTAAAACGTAAGAAAGCGTTCAGACTTTGAACTAATTCTCTGGAATGGAGTAGAGTACTAAGATTTTCCCTTTGTATCATGGCATGAAGCATCTTACTGTGCACCTCACAGAAATGAACCCTCTTTTATAACTTTTTATTTCTTAATGTTTGTTTTTTACAGTCTTCTTCTCATAGAATTTGTAGATAGAAATATCAAAAGTATTAACAATATGAATGGAAAGATTTTTACCTTTATTACTATAATGGTAAATAATTATTGGAAATAATTATTTCTGAAATGAATTAATGATATCCTATTTTGTGATATATTATCTCCAAATTTTAATGCCGTAGAACGTTTTTTGTTAGGGTTATCTTATTTTTGTTAATTGTTTTCTTTACAGCCTCATTGGGTCACTTGAATCAAATTTAGAAATCCTTCGTAGTTTGGTTTTAGGATTCTTACGTTTTTACCAATAATTCTTCATATTTTGGGATCTGATCTGTTTGATTTTATCTGTACTAATCATTGACGAAGGCGGTCAAGTTTTTTCAACGAATCTTATTACTTTATCTTTAAGCTGTTCAGATTTTTCTAAAAGATCTTGCTCTGCTACGTTAAGTTCTTGCATATTTTGCTTTATTTCGGCCAACCACCTTGGAGGAATTTTCCACGAGTCAATTATAGAAATGGGTTGTTTAGTTACTCGATTGTCCGGTATTCTAAATACTAGTAAATGCCCGAACAAAGAAATTTGTTTCTTCCGCATGATGTCGGTAATTGGCTCGATTTCATGGTAGAGTTCAGAATTGAACATTTATATCCAATTATCGTTGAGTTTTCGTTTTTTGTTTATGGAAGTCCTAAGCATTCTTCTCTCTATTTTTAGAATTTCTCTCATTCTCGTTTTTATTGTTAAATTAGAAATACGAGGTGCGGTTATTAAATAACGAAACTAATGTTGTAAAAAAATTAATTTTAATTTTATACATAATCACTTTTTGTCACCTTCAATATACAGTCCTTCTCTACCCCTACAACGCTCCATGCAAATTTTCTATTGTTGGAAACAGTGCTGGAAGTCATCTTCTGACAGCTCCTTCAAGACACGTG
Organism: Catonia carolina; assembly: GCA_035578175.1. Lineage (NCBI taxonomy): Eukaryota > Metazoa > Arthropoda > Insecta > Hemiptera > Achilidae > Catonia > Catonia carolina. The sequence continues at coordinate 130,948,948 of JAQMRL010000001.1, read as the reverse complement.
TCGCTTTCCCTTTTACAGTTTCTACAGATTCAAATCTTGTCCTTTTAATGTAAATTTCACCTTAGAGAACAGGCAGAAGATAATAACATGTGATGAAACGTAATTTTTTACTTATGATCCGGAAACGAAGCGCCAATCCATGCACTGGAAGAGCCGAACTTCACCGAGAGCCAAAAAAGCTCGAATGAGCAAGTCAAAATTTAAAGCAATGATGATTGTTTTTTTTTATATCCATGGGATTGTGTACCTTCACTGGGTACTTGAAGGTCAAACAAACAATCAATCAATATTACTACCTTGAGATACTTTCTAAACTACGTCAAAGAGTAAGGATAAACGCCCCGAAATGTGAAAGGACAAATCATGGGTTCTCCACCAAGACAATGCACCAGCTCATTCTCCGTTATCTGTCAAGAGGTTCATAGCCAAGTACAGCATCTCAGTGTTAGAACGTCCTTATTCACCAGATCTTGCACCATGTGACTTCTACCTGTTTCCTAAGGTGAAATCTGCATTAAAAGGGACAAGATTTGAGTCTGTGGAAGCTATAAAAGAGAAAGCGGTAGTGTCCTGAAGGAGCTGACAGAAGATGACTTCCAGCACTGTTTCCAACAATGGAAAATTCGCATGGAACGTTGGAGGGATAGAGAAGGAGTGAATATTGAAGGTGACAATAAGTAATGTATAATGTATAACTATGTATAAAATTAAAATTATTTTTTTAGTTTCGCAGCAGTAAGTGGCTTCAGGTTGTACTAACGCTTTATAGTGTTGCAGTTTAGATTGAATGGATGGAAATGTTTTGTTGTATATATTTTTTGTAAGGTGCTGGGCTTTCGTCCTGATATTTTATTATAACAAAATTGTATAAAATAATTATATTTTTCAAACAAAAAAGTGTAAATACGTAAGAGGTAATGTCAATTATTTGCATCCTAAAAAATCTCTGAATTTATTTCAATTTCGATTTAAATTGTTGCAGATTGCTTTTATTTTGTTAGTAAAAATGATTTTTGTTGGATTTATGATCATTTTGTTCTGTCTACTGCTAATATTTGTTTGTATAATAATGGTGTAAACTATCCCAAACTTATTTAATAAAAAATAGTTTTACAACGGAAGTGATTCATCAAGTTTAATAAGAAACAGAATATAATTTCAAATACGTAGCAAACGATGATAATTATGAATACGTTGTGCTTATACTAGTAAATACTCTGTAAAGAAGTCTGTAACCTTCTGAGAGCAGAAAAGAAATTTGATATTTTGAACTAAACGAGTACGTTTAAAAACACTCACACACGTGCACTACATACAAATAACGTTTTACAGTCTTGATATGATTAAAAATTTTAATATATTTTTACATGAAAAGTTAAATATAAACTTGACATGAAACGAATAACGACCAGGTAAGGAATTACTTAAGAATCCATTTACTCTATCATTTTATGCCTATCAGTAATTTATTCACAGAAATGTGTATTGTCTGGTCATTTATTTATTTTGAAATGAATGAATTAATTTAGTAATTAACACTGTAAGGTGTATTTTCTGTTTTTATATCCAGTTTTGTAACTGTATGAAATTAAGTGAAAGAAAGGTAAGATTAAATAAGTGAAACAAAAAATGGATATTTAATTATAAACAGGAAGGTTTGATATCTGCATATGTGACAGCTACCTATGATTAATTTGACATTATTTTTTTTTTCATTACGAATGATAACGTTTCTCCTGGACTATTCCAATTTCAAACTTAGTAATCTGTTATTTATTGAAGAAGTTTATGGCCAAACAACCGATACCCTACTAAAGGTTTTAAGATCTCATTTCAGTAGCATCTATTGATATCTGTTGAGCAGTTAAGGTCCAACACTCTAAACCATTCATTAACACTTATTTTTTTATCTGAGGTGCGAGAAAAGCTGATGTTCACTCCACTCCCTCACAATGGGGAAAGTAGTGTTGGACTCAATTGAGGCATCCTCGTCCAGCCCCAAGGAGGCCGCAACCGCCTACCAACCAAAAACCCGCCGCCTGGCTAGTTGATCCGACATCAGCAAAGAACCCTCCACTTACCTCAGAACTGTTTGTATAATACTACAAGTGAAATGTCGGGTTAAAAAAATTACACATTGTCAGTGGGGCGTGAAAGTGAACCGTAGCCTAACTCCCCTCTTGCTGTCACTGACCAACACTCACTCTCTCACTTTCATTCATCTCTTTCTTCACCAGCTCAGGAAATATGTGTGCCTACTTTATGAGATCAGGATAGGATTGATTTACTGTGGGAGAGGGCGATCCTGCTGATCTCCAGATGTCTCCTCCTTCCAAAGTCTTCCCATCACCCTCTCCGCAAATTGAGCGACCAACTTCCAGCTCTCATCCCACAGCATCGCTGCTCCGACTCTCTCTAAAATTTACTGTGCAATGCCTATCTTATCAGATGTCTCCATTCTTTTGAGGCCAAAATAGGGAAATCTTTCAAAAATATGCGCAATGGACTCCTCCTCTACACTGTTGCGTAGTCAACATTTCGGTACTTCACTAATTTTCTCGTCAAATATGCCCCAAAGCAACCATGCTCTATTAACAACTGCGTAAATTCGTGGGTGGTATCACCAAATGTCCTCCTTATCCACATCTCGACATTCGGAATTAACCTCCTTGTCTACACCCCGACCCTAGCTTCGCTCCATCTCCTCTGCTACCTGTTGAGTAATCGATTCCAACATTCTTCTTTTCAGCACCAACTCGCTACTCTTCTCTCCCGCACGCCACTACATCCCATGGAGCCATACCCGAAATTACCAGGGCTGCCTCCGTAGATACAGTTCTTTAAGCACTAGATATTTTAAGAGCCAGTTTCCCTTGAGTACTTACAAGCCTAACTCTGTAATTTTAAATCTTAGGGCTCTGCTCTACACAGGTACATCATTCAATGGCACTGATGTTGCAACTGCCGACAACATCAATCTCTTTGCTTGCCTTGGGCCTCCGATGTTAGACATCAATCTATTTAAGGTGCTGCAGATTCTTTTGATTTTAGCCAACGCCACAATAGTATGCAAGTAAAAGTTTTTTCCAGAGTCCAACCGCACTTCGAGATACTTCAATCTCTTTCCAGGCACATTCATTAACACTGGCAAAACCAAAGTGTGATACAATTTTAAAACAAGCTCCTTCTGAACTTAACCGACGAGCGTTTACTTCAAAGTATCTTTGAAATTTTATAAATTTCATTCCAATTAAAATTTGTATTTAAAGAAATAAAAACATTTCTTTGTAATGCGCAAAGTAATACCACTATGGATGCAACGTCCAATAAATAGAAGGAAACTGTAACAAAATTTCCAAATATTTGTTCGGTACAGGAGTGAAAAGTTGTCTGTTTCTTTAGCGTTAGCTGCGTACGTTTTTCATAACACGGTTATAAATGGTGGGCAAGCTGCGTAGTTTAATATATACGTAGAGTAGTAAGTAGTACGGTACATCCTTGGTTTCGGCTACGAGTTGGGAAAAGTGTGTTTTGTAGTGAGATTTTAAACTTACTTTTTTCTTTATCAGGGCTGGTAGTGTGGTTTGTTCACTTTGTGTTGGCGGAAATTTTTTTCTTTTTATACAGAGGCAACGTAATATTCCTGTATTAAGGACTCCACTCCAGGCTATATTTTTCACTCTAGCCTTTATTTTTCAAAGCGTATCTACAAAATATTGCATCATAGGAATGTGGGTGTTTGCTTGTTCACATTCTCCAAAATCTTTTAAATTGCTTTCTTAAGAAACACATTACTTTTATTTAAGAATACCACAAAACTATTAAAAGAAACGATGTAGATCCTTTCTATCAGATTACATTTCGTTAGAGTATTGTGGTCTTAACTTTAAAATGACTTTTTCTGAACTATTAAAGATACAAAAATGGCATATTATAGTACATTGTATTTATTAAGCGGTATATCATCCCTGTTTACGTTTCCAAAAATTCTACCAAACGTAATTATTTGACGATTGAACAACTTAATTTCTGCACTAAGTATTTGATTAAATAGTTATCGTTATTTTTTTAATACATGTAATATTATTAAATTATATAGTTTTAAGTTTTAGCCGATATACCGCATTTCAATTTCCGAATTATTATGCTTATAATGTTTCACGTTTACTCAACTTATCTGAACGTTATTAGAAGGCACTTTATGTTACGTACTTAGTGCCGAATTCCTCAATATTGTGACACCTATCTCTAGATACGTTTCGGAATCCGGGTAAATTAAATAATTAACACACTATAGTTTAGAATTCAAGTATTTATTACAATAAATAATTAACACACTATAGTTTAGAATTCAAGTATTTATTACGACTAGTAATCATTACATTTAATGAAGTGACTAAAATCTACAAGTGAAACCAATTTAATAAATAGGCCTACTACCGACAAAAAAGTGGTACAAAATAAATAAACGTTAAACAATAGACAGTAATTCACAGAAACGTTGACCTTCTCTAACGCACTGTTATGCATTACTCAATATGTACTCGTCAAAGATACATCCAAGAATAACTTTAAACAAACCACTTATATAGGTCACTTATATAGGTGAGCTATGGAGATTTCGAGAAGAGCAGAGATTTTCGATAAAATAATAAAAGTACATAATCCTTCTGACGGTTTCTGGATAAATCTTAATAAACTGTAAACAACTTAGGATTGAATAGAAGGTGTTACAAAAAGGTCATTTTTCTAAATAGCTACCCGAACTTTCACAATACCCGTACAACAATAGGCAGGCCTACCTGTACTACCTACCTACATAACCATTTATATTACACATAATATTTCTAACTATTTCTTGGAAACCCTATTTATCATTTTTATTATTTACGTTAACATTTTTAAAATCTCGGTCTTACTCGAAAATTCTCGAACATACATTCCCTTTAGATATTGTCACAATATAAACGTGATTGTTTAGGAAACAGTGCTGTTCATACAAAACCTAGTAACAAAATATTAATAACATAAAAAATTTATGTATTTCCTCGCATATTGTTTAGAATGCACTAAATAATTATTTATTGGCTTTGGTGTTAAAATTTAGGAACCATATTTTGCAGCCTATTTTTATATAACTGATACTACATAATGTTGCGGTTGTGTTTTATTTAATAGAGCGACAGTGGACTGTATTGCGGTAAAATAATTTAATGATATAATATATGCGAAGTAAAATATAATGAAAACTTGACTTACCCCTTTTTCCAAGACAAGGACAAATAAAATAAAAGGAATACCACCTGCGCAGGGATAAGGTACAAGGAGTTTCCAAATTGCGGTGTTCCGAATTCACGGTTATAAGTACAGCGGTCATAAAGCGGTTTAACGAGACAGCGGTAACAATAGCGACGCGCACGGCACGACTCTCACTCATCGACTGTACGGAGTTATCTGCTACCTATATTTATTGCCAATAGCGGCGATAACAAATATAATTTAATTATCGGGCCTAAACATCCTCCCCGCCCCTGAAACGACAGTTTCTGAACCCCAAAAAAATAAATAAGGAAATTGAAGGAAAAAGAAAGGAGACATCTTCACTTAAGCGGGGGCTGTCGCTGAAGACTTGCGAAGGCGAGGAAGAAAGGGAAAAAGGAAAGGGTAATTAAGAAAATAGCGTAAAAAAATACATGGAAAAAGTAAAATAGAAAAATCTAAAGGCGTAGTTTCCGTGTGAAAACCTCTACACACAGATTATTTACAAACACAATAAAAAATAAATAAAAATTACAGAAAAGATATCGAAATCTTATTGCGAAAATAGAAAAGAATAAACTAAAATAAAAGATTGAATAAATAATTAAAAGAGAATCGAAATATTACTGGGTCGGCAACGGACAAATTTTAGTCACCGACCGCGTAAGTACTCCTGTTCGAGTGCGAACTTTCACGACTCGAATAATTCCGTCCGGACCAGGAATAACTTCTTGGATTACTCCAAGTGGCCACTGAAGAGGCGGACAATTATCAGTTTTAATTATGACGATTAAACCGGCCTCCACAGGTTTAGCGGGAGAGTTCTATTTTTGTCTTACTTGCAGGTTGTGAAGATACTCCACGTTCCATCTCTTCCAGAATTCTTGGACCAACCGGTCTAAAAGCTGATATCTAGTAAGATGATTCAGTGGTTCATCCAGTAGATTGCAAGTAGGCAGTCCTTGTAGAGGTTGTTGCACTAAAAAATGAGCTGGAGTAAGAGCTGAAGGGTCGCTTGGATCCGAGCTTAAGCAATAAAGCGGGCGAGAATTGAGAATAGCTTCAATTTGTGAAAAAACGGTGGAAAGCTCTTCAAACGTTAAAATTTGTTGACCAATTACTCTATAAAGATGGCTCTTCACAGACTTTACATTGGACTCCCACAAACCGCCAAAATGCGGAGCATAAGGTGGGTTAAACTTCCATTCAATTTGGTTCTCGGCTAGCTCTGACCCCAATGCATGGACGTAAGCGTCTGATTTTATTAATTCGTATACTTCTTTCAACTGAGTTCTGGCTCCAATGAAGTTTGTTCCACAGTCAGAATAAAGCGTCTTGCATGGCCCGCGGCGAGATATAAACCTTTTAAAGGCAGAAAGGAACGTCTGAGTTGACAAATCAGATGCTAATTCTAAATGTACTGCTTTGACAGTTAAGCAGATGAATAAGCACAAGTAAGCCTTTTGAGGGCGAGCGCCCCTGCGTCTTGTCCAGGACACCCAGAATGGTCCAGCGTAGTCCACACCGGTGTGCAAAAATGCCTTACTTGGCTTCACTCTTGCAGAGGGTAGGCTTCCCATAAGAGGAAATACGGGTTTTGGTCGAAGCTTAAAGCAAATATTGCAAGAACGGATCAAGTTTCGAATTATGCTTCTTCCACCTAAGATCCAATATTTCTGGCGTAGTAGCGATAACACGAGCGTCGGCCCTGTATGGAACTGCCTTTGATGACAATGATTTATGATGAGATTCGTGAAGTTATCTCGTTTTGGAAGAAGTATAGGATGTTTTTGCTCGTAGCTTATTTCCGAGTTAATTAACCGTCCACCAACACGTAGAACACCTTCTGACAAGAACGGATTGAGCTTCCTAATTTCCGAAGAGCAGCCCTTTCCTTCAATAAGCGATTGTATTTCCGAGGCAAAATGTTCCTTTTGTACTTCTCTGACTATAAGTAATTCGGCGGCGGCTAAATCAGATGCGGATATGAGACCATCAACGCAAGGAAGTCGTTTTAAGAACCGTAAAACGTAAACAGTGGCTCTGAGCAATTTATTGTAGGACGAGCATTTGTCTATTAAGTCTCGAAGCGGGTAATCTGCTGACTCCGTAGTAATCAAAACACGTTGTTCATCGACGAATTCTTTTGACGAACTGATCGGATACTTAGGCCAGAGAGAATAATCTTCTTCTAGCCAGCTTGGGCCTCGAAACCATAGCTGATGGTCAACCAAATTATTTGGTAGTAGGCCGCGAGAGAGACAATCGGCCGGATTTTGCTCTCCATTTATGTGAAACCAAGCTGAAGATTGTAGATTTTCTTGTATATATGATACGCGGTTAGCGACAAAGGTTTTCCACCTTGATGCAGGGCTATTGATCCATTGAAGCACTATCATTGAATCCGAGAATGCGAATATATTCTTGAACTTAAATTGAATTTCACATGCTTTGGACACAAATGAAATCAATCGAGCAAGCATAACTGCTGAGCATAGCTCTAGCCGCGGAATTGTATTTATTTTCATAGGTGCAACACGAGATTTTGCACATAAGAGATTAATTTTGAATGTATTATCTGGGTGCTGAGTTCTAATGTAAACTACAGCACCATAACCCTTTTCGGACGCGTCGCAGAAACCGATAAGATCTGCTGTGTGTCCTTCAAAAATAGCGACATGGCGAGAAATTTTTAATTTTAATAGTACTGGCAGTTGCGATTGAAAGTTAGTCCAAGTCTCCACGATTTTGTTTTGGAGGGCTTTGATCCCAGTCTATTTTTAAAGACCATAATGTTTTTATTAAACATTTTGCTAGCAGCGTTGCGGGAGCTAGAAATCCCAAAGGATCAAATATCCTAGCTATTGACGACAAAATGTTGCGTTTTGTACTAATTTTATTCTCAGAGCATATCTTGAAACTAAAACAATCCGATGATGCGATCCACTGCAAACCCAAAATTTTTCTTGTGTCATCATTTTGGAAATTTTTAGAATTCAGAACTTGATCTTCAATTGGAATTACAGAAACTAAATCAGAGGAATTGCTTGACCATTTGATCATTTCGAACCCACCAGCCTTAAACAATTTTCGTAAGTGATGGTATAGCGTCTGAGCCTCTTGGAGGTTCTTTATACTGGTGACCAGATCATCCATATAGATGGAATTATTTATTGCGGCAACAGCTTCAGGATATTTGGTTGCTTCATCTACGCCTAATTGCCGAGTGACTCGAATCGCGAGAAATGGAGCTGGCTTGACACCAAAAGTCACAGTATTTAGTGTCCACGCGCGCACTTCTTCATCTGGGGAAAATCTCCATAAAATCTTCTGAAATTTTCGATGTTTGGAATTGACTTCAATCTGCCAATACATCTGTTTCACGTCTGCAGTAACTGCAATCGGATATAAGCGGAATCTAACAAGAATTTCTATTAAGTCACAATGTAATTTAGGTCCTGTATAAAGAAGATCATTAAGCGAACGATTATTTGAAGCCTTAGCGCTTGCATCGAAAACTACTGGAAGACGTGTGGTTGTACTGTCCGGTTTTATTATGCAATGATGTGGCAGATAATAACTGTCGTTAGTAAAAGTTGACAGAAACATATGACCTTGTTCGATGTAGTCTTTCATGAAGGCATGATATTCTATCTTCATGTCTTGATTGGCTTTAAGTCGTCTTTCTAAAGATGAGAAGCGTTTTTCGCAGACAGGTAGTGAATCTCCGAGAGTGGAAGGATCTTCTTTAACCCTAGACTACTAAGGTGGTCTATACCAAACATGGTTACTAAGGCGTCGTCTGACAGACTACTTTTCAAAAAAAAAGAAAAAACAACAAATTTTACAATGAAAATATAACTTTATTATTTCAAACATATTTAATAGGACTTACACAGTGTATTTGCATCGTTTTCGGCCTAAATGTTAGTTCTATTGGCATTCACAGCATAAGTTTGCTTGGTGCTCACCACACATAGCCTTCGAACAGCGGCCGCAAAAAAATCTTGTCATCCGTCTCTTCTTAGGAGGGCAGAATGCACAGATCTTTCTTTCTTGTTGCTCACGAGGTACTGGAAGTGGATTGGGAACATCAATATTGAGGATAGATGAGATTGTTTGCCGCAGATCCCTTGGTAAATTTGTCTTTTGGACTCTATCTTCTAACAGCGGCTTGACCAAGTCATTATGTACCTCCTTTAAGAATTTCCTTCTACTTACTGGGGTTTTGTTTACTTTTACACAATTTGCAACATACAGTACATAGGAATTAACCATTGTGATATTTATAATGTTATAAAAAATACACAATAGCCACCTCCTCGTCTTGCGACTACAGGATGTATTGTTGCACATTTGGTCCAACGCATCGACGGCACCCTTAGTAGCATTATAACTCTCTATAATGTCTGGTTTTTTGCTATGATTATTAATGGTAGGTTTCTTGTGGCAAGTTGACAATAAAAGTACATTTTTATTTTTTTTGTTTGATAAGACACAAGTGTTTTAGACCCATCGTAGCAAAAAACACTTGTGCCAACACATCCGGATCTTAAGTATGTCATTTCTTTAGGAAGTTCTGGTTTGTCACGCCTTATTGTTCCTAACAAAGTAAGCTTATATTCTGGTTTCAGCAATTCGTTAGCAAGAGGTATTGACGTAAACCAATTGTCAGTGGTTATATTCCGGTTTGTTCCTCTAATGCTTTTTGATAATTCCGTTACAAAGTACTGAGCTAAGGGTAAATTTCCTTTATATGTACCTTTTCCAACATAAGGGATCGCATCAACCATGTACTGCGTCCATAACTTACATATGAAGAGTGTAATAACACAAACAAAGATCACGTACGCAAAAACTAACGCATAGTTTCTTCGACGACTGACGAACTAGAAGTTACGTGGTTACTAAGGCGTAGTCCAACAGACGACGCGAACTATAACTATGTACGAACCAAGTATACAGAAACTGCGCACACGGTAACCAACACGCTCCCTTAGCTAGCTGGTCACGCACTGAAGGTAGACGAAGTTTGAGGAAAAAATATCATAGGGAAATTGGTGGGGAGTGATTTCGGTAATGGCGCGTCGTCTGCCAGACGACGCCTTAGTATTGTAGGGTTAAACGGCAGCGAAACAGAATAGCGACCAGTCGGTAGTCTCTGGTGGGTGTCGATGAAATGTTTTTCACATATCTCGTCTCCTTTGTCCAAAAAAGTGGGTTGCGGGATTTCTTCTAGACTCCAAAATTTCTTCATTAAATCATCCAGTGAAGTATCAGTAGTAGACATGTAGACTTGATTTTCAGAACGATTACTGTGCGAATGATCCGATACAGTTCTTCCCATAAGAATGTAACCGAAAAGCGTATCTAAAGCGACTGGAGTCCCGGGAGGTCCCGTTATTTTATGTGATTTTAATATACGCGAAAATATTTCCGATCCCAACAGAATGTCTATCTGACTGGGAATATTACACGTATCATCAGCGAGCTGAATATTTTTTAAGTGCGATAATGACTCCAATGAAAAACATCGGCTGGGTAAACTATCAGTTATTTTATCTATAACAAAAGTGTCTAATTTAAGTACCCTTTGCGTATCAAAGCGGGAGGCGATAGAAAGTGATGCGTTAAATTTAAGAGGACGAGTGCTAAGTCCAATTCCCTGAACCGCTGAATTTACTCGTGATACCTTTAACCCCAGCTTGCGTTGAAATTCGGCAGTAATAAAATTTGATTGGCTGGCGTTGTCAAGAAGCACACGAGCTTCATGAGCGCGGTTCATCGTATCAAAAATAAGAATTTTTGCAGTTGATAATAGAACTATCGATTCTGGCGGAGTATTTTGAGAAGTCATGCTAACTGACGATGTTGAGCAGTGCGCGAGCGAAGAATCAAATGAGGTAACTTGTTTTGAAGTGTCAACTGAAGGAGTCCGAGTATCCGATTTACTTGCGTTCAGTTCCTCAGTTTTCGTCACAGAAGATTGACTGTCACGATGCAAGGTAGAGTGGTGTCGTTTCTTGCAGAAAATGCAGGTCTTAAAACTCTTACAGTTCTTAGTAGTATGCTGAGATGACAAACAATTCACGCACAAATGTTTTGTTTTTACAGCCGAAAATCGGTCAGCGGATGATAACCGTTTAAATTCAGGACATTTAAAAACTTGATGCAATTCATTGCAAATTGCACATTTTGGGGGTTGATAATTATTATTCTTACTCGTCAAAAAAGTATGAGTAGGTTTACTTTTGTTAATTTTATCTTTAATTTGAGAATTCTCGAGTTTATTAAATTTTGAATTGCGAAAAAGAATTTTTGCGTTTTCTTTTGTAAAAGTTAAAAGTTGATCGAACGTAGGGATATCATCCTTCCTACAATGCATTTCAAAATAGCGCACAGTTTCTGGATCTAACTTTGAGAGGGGTATTTGCAAAATAATAAAATCCGCTAAGTTACCGACATTAATAGCCTTAAGAGCATCAACGGATGCTACAAAAGAATGCAAAAAGTTTTCTAATCCTTGAGAAGATTGACAAGTAAGAGGTTTAAACTCTAAAATTTTATTTAAATAAAAAGACGCTAAATTTCTTTTATCTTGATACTTATTCACAAGATTTTTCCATAAAATAGCATAATTTTCAGCGGTAGGCGGAATTCCGGAAGTTACTGCTAATGCTTTTTTACTTAGTTTACCTACAAGGTATCTAACTTTATCGGAATCGGATAAGTTAATATTTTCGTGAATATTACTTTTAAAACTTTCAAAAAATATAGGCCATTCCGAAAGTTCGCCCGAAAATCCGGGTAGTTCTAAAATCGGCAACTTAATTTTAGGCTTAATTTCAGTAATTTGTTTACTTTTTTGGTCACTGTTACTAATTTCTAATTTAAGCGATTTTCTGCGGTTATAATAGCACAATATAAATGTTCTAAAGCATCAACTGCTTGAAAACTAGGTTCAGTGTTATCATCTATTTTTAATGACAGTTCATTTATTTCATCCATAATTAAACGAAATTCATTTCGGGTTTCTTTAATAGTTAAACATTTTTTTATGAATAAATCTTTACAAGCGGGTATATCCAGCTTTAGGCTGGCATCATACGTTTGCTGAACTCTTTGGTAGAGATGGTTTTTCTTAGCTTCTAATACCCTTAACCTTTTTTGATCGGTTGCCATATTTTTTTTTGTTTAAATATAAGAAATGAACCAAATAACAGGGTTATAAATGCAAACAAATAGCACGGAAATCGCGTAACTTAATTAAAGAATAATTTCTTTAAATTATTGCAAAATCGTAAGAAATTTTTTATTTCTAAATATGCGATCCAAAAATAAAATAAAATTGGAAGGATGCAAGACAAACGCAATGTATTTTTGTATAAGCAAAATAATGAACAAATAAAATACACGTATTTTGATAATACGTATTATCAATATTGAAGACGTATTATCCAATATAGTAATATTCTAGAATAATTATTTATTTATTGATTAGAAATAATTTAAGGATTAAAGAATTTATTCATGAAGATAACCAAATTGAAATAATAAAATTATAATTATTGTGTTTATCGAAATTTAAATTTGAAGTTTGTAGATAAGCCGATAACGAAATAACAAAATTTGTAGGAATAGGTAGCAGATAACTTAAAGCGAATAACAAGTTTTATGCAGATTAAAACTCGACACAGCATACAAGAATTGTAATGCGTATTATGCTAACAATATATATAATTGAAAACGTAAGTTTTCCGACTTCTTAAATAAATGAACAGTTATGAATTTTATGCAAAGCGCAAATTTACAAATATGCGTATAGCGTGCAATAGCGAATAGCGTATTTTAAACAAATTAATGTTATTTACATTTACATTAACAAAGCGATTTAACGTGAATTCAATTGACATCAAATAAAACACAATGTAAAGGTATATCCCTCGCGAAGGAAACCAATGGTCTTTTCGAAGCTATCCGCCCGAAAGTTAATAATGTGCTTCTGGAAGATATCAGGTCCGGAGTTTACCAAATGTTGCGGTTGTGTTTTATTTAATAGAGCGACAGTGGACTGTATTGCGGTAAAATAATTTAATGATATAATATATGCGAAGTAAAATATAATGAAAACTTGACTTACCCCTTTTTCCAAGACAAGGACAAATAAAATAAAAGGAATACCACCTGCGCAGGGATAAGGTACAAGGAGTTTCCAAATTGCGGTGTTCCGAATTCACGGTTATAAGAACAGCGGTCATAAAGCGGTTTAACGAGACAGCAGTAACAATAGCGACGCGCACGGCACGACTCTCACTCATCGACTGTACGGAGTTATCTGCTACCTATATTTATTGCCAATAGCGGCGATAACAAATATAATTTAATTATCGGGCCTAAACAAATAACAATATTTGAACTGGAACCAGTTATAGTGTTCAATACTTCTTTTTGTAGGTTTGCCAGATGATTAAATCCATTATTAATTATTGCTCTTTACGCAGAATTACAGACATGTCGCAGAGGTATCATTTGGAAGTTATACGAAAAAAATGTAATTTTCGTTTAAAAATAAAATTGAATGAAAATGTAAAATTAGAAAATGAAGACATGATACGTAAAAAACAAAATTAAGGTGTGTTTAACTAATAATTCAATATTAATTTGATGCTTGAGTTTTTATATTAGTGAGTGTTATTAAGATTAAGTTTATTGAGAAATAAGAGTTAACCATTCTTAATATAATTTGTGTTTTTAGTCTTGAAAGGATAGTTAAACATTTTCGATCAGGTGAACCGGAATGAAAGATTTAATATTTTCGTCTTTTTGAGTCTTTGATTTTTAATATTGCCGTCGAGAAGATTTATTAACTAATAATATTAATATTGCAATAAGGATTTCCTTTCATAATAACCAAAATATATAACTTTATTCATATTTTCACTTTATCTTGCCTATATGAATATATAGGAAGGAAAGTATTGTTTTCATGTCGATTTTTCGAAATCGAGTTTTCACCGGATCTACACGTTTTCAGACCGCCTGCACCCAAAAACATGTTTTTTAGCGATTTGTCTGTGTGTGTGTGTATGTGTGTGTGTGTGCGTGTGTGTGTGCGCGCGTACGTGCGTGCTTGCGCGCGCGCGCGCGCGTGTGTGTGTGTGAACAGAATATTTCAAGAACAAAACATCGAACGAACCGGAAACTTAAAACTTAAGTTAGATACTACTACCGGATCCAACGCAAACATTTTCATCAAAATCGCTTAACCGGAAGTAATAGTTCATTCGTGTCATTTTTCACTTTTTGCGATTTTTTTAAAAACGGCTCCTACGTTTTCTTTTTTTAAATCAACTCATTCATTAAATTTATTACGCTCTACAAGATAGGGTAGGTGCCATGTCTGCTGAAATTCTCGGAAAGGCTGCTTTTTTGTAAAAAAACTTGTTTTTTAAGACTGTGGCTTAATTATGCATTTAAGCGCAAAAATGTATATAATAAAAGATATAGATAACTTACAATCCCACAACTTTTATTTTAAGCATTTTTTGGTATAACGCTTAGTTTAGAGGTAATTAGCGATTTTCTGTTTTGTTCACGAAAATGTGTAAAAAAATCGATTTTTTCAGATTTTACGACAAAAGTGTATAATCAAATTTGTAGAAAATTACAAGATCTACAACTTTTATTTAGAGTATTTTTCTCTAGAAAGCCTAGTTTAGCGTGAAAGAGTGATTTTCCGTATTTTAAGCCAAACTGAGGTTGATTTTCATTTTGCGTCGTTCACTCATGATTAAAATAAGGTTATTTTTTGAGGTTAGTTTTCCTTATTTCTAATATTTTATTACTAATGTTAGGTTTATTGTTAATTATTTGCATTGGCAAGAGAAAGTTGCGTGAGTGTTTCACACCACATTTTTTTAAAATATACAACATTACTACATAACGTAAGAGGGTTACCATCAGTATTACTGCACAAAAAACGTAATGTCGTGTTTTGTAGCTATTTAAAAAAGTGTACTTTTTCAAAGGGATTAGTATACTGATATTTAAATAATTCTGCAGTGTTAGTGAACGAACATAAAAATATATTACTTGAGGACTACTAAAGTTCAAAACGTCATTTCCAGTTGATTTGCAACTACGCTACACTATTACTAGTGCTAACATATAAATTGTTTTTATGAAAAATGTGGATGTCCCAAACAGCTCACTAAGTTTAAAGTTTATGATATTGTACATTTATGATCATTTGCTGTAAATTAAATTCTACTACATCTGTTTTAGTATTTTTTTTGCAGTTTCTTAACACATTCTATGCTGAGCAATTATGAGGTGTCTTTCCCGTCTGGTTGATTACTCGTGCAGAGTGTTCTCCGGTTGCTTTATGTAGGAACTAAAACTTATGTTACTGACGCTTTTATAGATTTATTTTATTTCCGATCTGTACATGGATTTATGTTTGCTAATAACAAACAAGTAAACAATTTAATGTATTTTAGGTTTATTTTTCTAATAGATGTATTTCTTGTTTGAATGTTTCAATTTACCTTTACGATTTATGCGTAATTATTTATATAATTTTAAACTGCAAATAATAAAATAAATCTAAAAGTGTAAACAATTTTGAATCGATACGGGAAAATATATTAAATTCACGGCTTCAACTGACCCTGAAAACCCATTAAAAATACTGAAAGAGTATACCATAGGCCTAGGAGAGTAGAAGATTGTATGACGAAAATTCAAAACGAACTGTACGGTTACAAAGAATCTCCTTTTTGAGGGCTACATAATTGCAACAAACTGATATCCGATGGGTGGTGTCTCTACAGAATTACGTAATAAGAGATAACAAAACAGAAACCGCTAGGTGAGACGGCAGCCTGGCGGTAACACCTACCCATGACCCGCTAGGCGAGTCTCTAGCACTGAATGTGTTAATTGTGTATTTACAATCTGTTATAGTAAATAACAATGAGTAAATATGAAGTAATGTTATAAATTACTACATAAAATAACTGATATACAAAGTTTTGTCATTTATCCATGCCCAGGTAAATTATTGACCAATGGCGTTTCAGACTTCTTTCCGGGGTTACCAGAGATGAACTACTAGTGCATTCAGTATACCGTGAGTTGATATGTAGCCTACGTCGAATTTTGAGAGCATTGTTTTGTACGGCTGTTGTGAACAGTGTCACTTCTTTAAATTTCTTTTTCTATCAGAGGTTGACGATCATAACAGTAATTCTTAATTTAACATTGCTACTCTAAACAGTTTCATCGAGGAACATTGACACCAGTCTCACAGGTTTTTAACCGATATTTTCTTCATCCTTTTACTCTCCTCTCTTTTGCTGTTCTTGTCTGTATAATAAATAACAGAAGAAGGTATTTCTCTGCAAATATGTTAATGCGAAAAGAGTGGCAGTTTAAGTCCTCGTGAAGCGTGTCGTTAGTTACGTAGAAGGAAAACTATGTTATCGTTCGGAAAATTTTATTTTGTTTCGCTTGAATACGTTTTGTAGGCTATATGATGGCTTTGCAGACCCTCTACAGTATTATTATAAAAATTCTCTTAAAATGTTGGCAACTGTCCAAAGATTAAAACGGTGGCGAGAGGTTCGTGCTGTGTTTGCACTGTCGTTAGTTTCTATCAGGATTAAGAATTCATTTTTATTATTTCGTAGAGAGATATAAGTAATATAAGTACAACAGTAATAAATATCACAGAATAAATGTTTTTCGATGAAATAGTTTCATACATTTTATACTTTATAGTCGCAGTCAATGACAGTTAAGTACATAAGTTTGTTCTACTTACACCCATCAACTAAAGTGAATGGGTGTATGTACATCTGCAATTTTCCCTTTAATGAAGGAAATAATTTCGATCAAAATTACACGCATTTGGGTAGCGTGCAATTCTGTACCACTTATTGTACGGAATGAAACGAGTGAATGTTGAATAAACCACTGTTAAATAGCAATGGTACGTACATTGAATTTGTAATTAGCTCGGCTGCTTCCAAAGCACAATTCACTGTTAATTTTGCAAGTATTGTTGAGACTCTGTTCTGAATTCAATAAAGATTGTTATAAAATGTACACACATTATTTACTAGAACTATAAAAACTACATTACTAGTTGAATATTACAAAAAAAATTAATTAGTTAAGAACAACATAGGATTAAAAATTCGAATTAAGTGGGTGAATTGTCTATAATCGGAACCAACTTAATAGAGACTTTTATACTAATTTACTAACGCTGTACTAATTGTACTACTACCCTGCCTCATCCATCCGACTATAGATGGGTAATTAGTTATATTTGTTGAGTCTGCACCTTTCCTTAACTCACACGCATAAAAAGATAAATATATACTAGCACTTT
The DNA here is from genome assembly GCA_035578175.1 of Catonia carolina. Lineage (NCBI taxonomy): Eukaryota > Metazoa > Arthropoda > Insecta > Hemiptera > Achilidae > Catonia > Catonia carolina. The sequence continues at coordinate 130,931,292 of JAQMRL010000001.1, read as the reverse complement.
TTTTGGTTTTAACCCCTACTGTTTTGCAAATTAATGCTAATCCAGACGATGAAATGTGGTAGATGAAAATGATAATGATGAAAATACGCTAGACATGACCGGGGACCCCTAGGGTAGAAGCCGGCTGTGCTGACCGCTAAACCACGATCTGATCACATGCTATCATGAGTACAATCAAACGTTAATATACATTACATCACGTCGTGCACATTGAGCAGAATGTTGCTTACAATTTATCCCAAAAACACAATTTGTTTATTGATTGCTTAATTATTTGCATAACAGAGGCGTTCTCCAGGGGTTAACAATAGTAGCTTCTCAGTTAACCTAAACCAAAACTACTGCTTAAACGAAGATATAGTTTAAAAATGACGATTAAAATATTGTGACACTTATCGCTAAGGTCCGTTTCGGGATTTAGGTAATTAAATTATTAATACACTAGAGTTTACAATTACATATATTTATTACAACTAAAAGAGTTACAAAATAAATAACAAACTAATTATAAAGAAGTAATACAATAAATAACTTAATAATTTACTTAATGCTACTTACAACAATTATGTAGAATGCACTTACAAAATGAAACTGAATACACAAAACCTAAATTTAATGCACATACACAATAACTTTACACAATGCACACACACAAAGACAGTATAACAATAGTTAACCAACATAATGCTCGAATACGTAACCTGTACTACGCACCGTTAGCCATTTAATAAACACTCGTCCAAGATCAAACAAATACTAACTCTCGACCGCACCCGGGGCTCCCTTTATATAGGTTAGATGAAAGAGGTTTCTCGAAAGACACAGAAATTCAATCAAAAAGATAATTCCAGATTGACAGAGAAACTCCATGAAAATAATCAAGTAAAAAACCCTTTTTACTGGAAAAGTCTTAACTATTGTAAACATGTAAATAGATCTATTGTAAATAGAATAAAAGTTCTTACAGGTAATCAGCCAACCTTTTATAAATAGGTATACTTTTATTGTTACTATTTCCCTATTGTTACTTTTTCACTCTATTATCTACTCTTTACCATTTTATGAATGAAGACCTAGAAATTTCTTGACCCATATTAGTCTTCGATATTATTACAATATTATAGTAACATTAAAACATCAAATTAAATTGCTATAATTGAATTTCTTTGCTAAGAATAATAAAAACACCTTAACAACAAGTGTACATATATTTTGTACCCATGGACAGAAAAAGTAGCATTTAAATTTTACTTTCGCCTGAACAGTAAGAACAAATATTGTGATTTATGGTCTAAAATTACATTCGGTGCGTGCAGTATTTTGATTACATTAATTACTGGGTTAACAATTTGTTTATCGTAAGTTAAACCGGAGAAGTTTAATTTCGATTTACATATTAGCAAAGTTTATTTTTTCAAACAATAATTATTCATCAGTAAACTTTATTTGTATGGTAAAATACAGATGTGTAATATAATCGCCATTTATAATGTAACATAATGTAATCATTGCTGGTACCTATTACTATTATCAGTACTGCCGTAATCGAACTATGTTCAATTGTATACTAATGGCCAGGATGTTCGTAGCATAACTTGTGCAATTACATAACTTACAACGTATACTGATGTGACATTTAGTTCGAATGACTTCATATCTCCTTAGAGCAATTGCATAATACGTAGCCTATATGCATATGTAGCTACTGGTGTGCGGTCAGCTCCATGTGTCTGAGAGGATGCAGTGCGGAGAATATAATATTTTTTGAATTCTCTCAATCTTGGAGAATCTAAACGTTAAGAGTATGTTTACTAGCTTCCTTAAAAACCAGCCCGTATTAACTTAACTCACACGCATACCGTCACACGCTTCATGCCGTATAACCTTTTAATAATTTACATTTAAGTAGGCCTATATTATTATGTACCTAATTGTTAACCTACCAGACAAAGTTGTCAAAATTTTAGCGCTTTAGATTAACTTTCCTTGTCACATTTTCCAAATAACTCCGAGAATTATCTGCCAAAATTTAATCTCAAAACAACTAATTTTTCTTGTTGAAACACTTTTCTGAGGCTCAGATATTATTCTTACAAGAATACCGCACCGAAATAAAAAAATAAACGAACACTATCTCATTACTGTTACACACTATACTTAATGATAATTAAAAAATACTAATTCAAATACTATTATTTAATTAAATACCATCTCTAACGTTAAAATAAAAATAAGTCGTAAACGAAGAACGTACTGTAATATTTTTTATTGTGAAGTTTATTCCAGGATCTTTTGGAATCTGGTTGTTTACAAATAACAAAAATTTCTTCTAACTTATAACAAATCATTATTTATTAACAAATTGATTACTTACATCAACTGTTACAGTTTTAACTACTTTGAACTACAATAAATTACTTAAACTAATAACAAACTGATGGGAAAATGTTTTTAAACTTACGACTTAAATTAAATCTAACATAAAATAAAATATTACCATTTTAAAATCATAAAAGTATTTAATTTCTTACTTGCAACGTACACAATAATTATAACAATAGTAAAACTATTTTTCCAATGCTCGATAAACCAGTTTTCATCACAATGCACAACACTCCATCAATATTGATTCACTTCGCAATTGGTTTACTACAGATTAATTAGATTAAGAAGACAGCTTTATAAAAAAAAAACTACCCTACTAAAAGGTACAAAGAATGTACCTGATGAATAAGTACAAAATATATCACTAATAATTTTATAAAACAAATAACAATAGAACATAAAGGAATACAATATACCTTTATGACTTTTACTAGGAGAACAAACCATACCAGCGGCGCCTTGATAATAAATTACATTGTCACACAAAACAAAATTATGCAATTTTCAAAATTAATAAAGTAGCCGCTAACACTGTCCCACCTTTTGTCATTTGTCACACTAATTAAAAAGTAGTTACAAGCAGGTATCATTAGAACTAATGACAAGAAAAACGTCTGTTGGATTTATGGTTAATGTTTCTAAATCATATCTACAAACGATGAGTGACCTACTACTGGATGACGTCATGCAAGTAACATCCTTCTCGCCTTTCGTCCTGCAAAAAAACACGGAGCTGGCGGCTACGCAATAACTTAAATAAGAGACCAACGTTGTCTGCTTAATTTCCATCAGGTTTTTCAGTTGTCTTAAAATGAAATATCGATAGTGCTTAATTAGTTTATATAGGTAAATAAAATCAGATATATCTACTTTTAATAGATTTGACATTTTCATGTTGTTAAGAAAAGAATTCATGGTAAATCTCTTGAATTTGAATTTTTATAATAATTCACACACATAATGCCAAATATACTTATGTATATATCGTTGATTTACATATTTGAGTGCGTATGTGTGCAATCGGAGCATAACTCAAATAACGTACGAGTAGTGAGGTCTAATCTTGCAGAGGTACCACAGTTACCATTAAACCACGAAACTGGATATTATGAATTATTCACTCAATTATCAATTTTCCCACATAACTGATTCTAATTAAGCTTTCTATTTTACCATATAAGTATGGTCAGGTGGTGTGGAAGTAGTTTTACGACTAGGATGATCTTTTGAATCTCGATATCTGGAATAAAATCAAATTGTTTTACAATAAATACAGTAATAGTTGTAATTGAAAATTTCGTCGATTTGAATTCACATTATTTTAAAGAATTTCATATGTAGCCTTTTAATGAACATGAATTTTCATTTACATACAACAGAAATTCTTACTGGCAACTATTCATAAAATTATGTTACAGAGTTTTTAGCAATTTTTATTTAATCTGTCAACGGATGGCGACATTAAGCACCGTGGGAAAACCTTAAATGTTTGGGGCCGAGTAAAGGCCTTTTAAGCGTTGGTCTTCTAGGCGGGAAGAGTCAGTCGTAGTCGTCGTGGCGGTCAAGAAGGTGGGTGATACAGCGTGTCGTTGACAAGTGAAGGCTTGTCATCTTCTTCCCTCACAGTAGTGCGTCGATGGGTGCTTTATCAGGATCCGGTGGGCTCGAGGTTCGGTCGAAGGACCGCTGGGGGCATCACTCGCGGCTGCGGGTGATGACGGTGGTCAACGGTCAACGGCGGTTACGGCGTCGGGTTGGCAAGCGGAAGCATCATCTTCTCTCTTGCAGGGTTGTCGATGGGTCTTCGTCCGAACTCTGCAGCCGTGTGCAGATGGTGGATGTCTGATCTAAGCTGTAGAGTGGAATGGATTGACTATTGGTGTCAATGGAACGCTCTTATGTAGTCACCAGAGCGCTGCGGTATGGTCGGTTACTACCCCTCTGCAGTGCTGACACAGACCAACCGCCCCTGTTGGAATTATTGGCGGCTTCTCTCAGTCTGTATGTGGGAAGCTTTGTTGACCCGGCGCACAGTACCTAATGAAATGGGATGACGGTTACAGAGTGATAAGCAAAATATAAATTGAATTAGTTTGTCTATTATAAATGAAACAGATTACTTTAAGAAAACATTCATGGCTCACTAATTGCGCTAGTCTGCGAAGTAAAAGACCCCGGGTTCGATTCTCGGCAGTACAAACAATATTGTCTATAAATTCACGCTAGTAGCAAATAATCAAATTGATGTGCCTTTAAACTAACATTTTTAATCATTACATATTTTTGGTATCTTTCTTCGTCTCTATTTAGACAGGCAGTTGACGTGAAACATACTCGTCAATCATAAGAAAAAATTACTTATACTATTTTTCAGGGCTGATGAGCTCTGAACTTACGCATTGTTTCCTACCCACTTCATTGCTAGCCAATGACATGCCTGCAACATTGCCAACACTTGCTCTCTTAGCTCTGTTATGTATTTTGTCAGCCATTTTATTTGTCTTTCAATAACATTATAACCTATGAACATACAACCAGCTGATTATATTATAAAGTATTGCATGTTAATGCGCTCTATAATCGACGTGTTCAGTACGAGATGAAATACATGAGTGGACTACTGGGGCTCTTACACGCAAACTCGCGTAATGTTGGTCAAGCTGAAACATTCGTACAATTTGACAATGCTGGCAAACGTTCTAATTGGTCTAAACGTGTGGAACAGCAGAGTAATACACTGTGAAAAGCATTATAATGGCTGAAACAAAGATACTTTTTGACAAATGATCAAAATAACCTATTACTTCGAAACTCTTAACATGCAAAGGCAACCTATCTGGATTATGCAGCCAGATTTATTGTGCAGCATATTCATTAGTTATTACACGTTTTCAAAGCAAATTCTTTGAGCTCGTTATCAATTCATCGAGTTACGTAGTCTATAAAACATGTTCTGTACCTTAGGTTCAGAAACCGTCTTCAAAATCGTAATAATCCCTTAATTGGCAACTGCACAAAGATGACTGACACGCCGATGGAGTAGAGACTTTATTCAACACTATTATGAAAATTTTAATTTAACAAACTTTAATTATCTAGAACACTATCGCTAGGTGATGTCCTTCGCTTAGCCATCAACGGTATATATATATATATTAAAATAATTATGCTTTCAAATAGTTTTTGCTCGTTGTCTTTGCTGTTGCAAAATTAAATTTAAAAAAATGTATATTTTTAAATTAATATTAAAAGTATGTTATATTTTTAAAATATAATATAACAGTTAACAGTAACACAGAACAAACATTTTCTAGCCTTCTAGTAAAGCTTATGTTCAGTGAACGTTAAGCCATGTCATAGTCAGAGAATGAACGTTAAATGACAAAATAAATTAGTTAAGTTAACACACTAGTATTTAATTAAATAAACAAGATGAAAAATAAATGACAAAAACAATAATAACGATTTAATTAAAAATTTGAGTTTCCATTTAATAATCCGAGTCTTCTTTATACTGTAATACTTGGAGAGTTCTTTACCCAATGCTCAAAAAGATTAAAATATTTCTGTTCTAAGTAGGTAAAGATTATGAACTCAAATGAAATTTTTCTAGTCTTGTTGGTAATAAATTAAATTAATATTGCTTAAATTACTAAGAGTATCATGTATTAATTTGAACCTTCAGGATTACCTGATCCAGTTAATACCTTTCCTCTAAATTATTAATTAAATTTTTATGATAATAAGAAGAAAACCATTTAAGCTGGATTGTTAACTCGTAATTCTAATTAAATGAATGATTGCTTAAAATTTATTTATCTTTCAAAAAAAATGCAAAGTTATATTACAAAGAAAATTTATATTGTGACGTTTATTCCGGGTAATTTTCAGTTTCTGGTTGTTTATAAACACATTTTAATTTAACATATTTTATAACTACAGTATTTATTTATTAATAAATGAATTACGTTAATTATTACAGTTAAAGCAACTATAAAACTACAAACTGACAGTTACTACTAACTTACCAACAGATTAAATTTATTACTAACTTACTAACAGATTAAATTTATTATAAAAAGTTTTAAAACTTAATCAAGGCAAACTAAACTTAACCAAAGTAAATATGGACATTACAATCAAATAATTATCTTTTACTTACAAACCAAAACAAATGTGCACTAACTGCTCACTACGTATAAACTTATACAACACGCAACGTATTATGTACACAACTGGTAATAACTCACATCATTTAAATATAAATAAACACGGTTCAAAATTACACTGACCGCCTAAGCAAAGGATAGCCGCTTTTATAATAAACGCTATAAAACTTTCGCCAATTAAAAAAAACACAAAGAAGATTTCAGATAAATAAATACACATAGTAACACAATAGAATAATAGAACCTTATTTTAAACCCTATTAGATTGCTGTTAAAATTTCACTTCTAGGATCGTTGGTCTTGGAAGCGAACAGGCCACTGAGGTTGGTAAACGTTACTGTCAGTGATTTTATTTTATTGAGACATCTAGAGTAAGACTATAGGGTAAGTCATGTAATTCGATAGCCCTAACACGGATGAAGATTTAAAGATGGTGATTAAAGTAGAAATTCTACGAATTCCAATCATTTTATAAATGCAATTGCAGAATTTGTTTCAAGATATTATAAATGACACTTTTGATGGACTTAGGTTAGAGTAAAGTTATCAACCTACAGTACTTTGACAACTATGGTATTCAAACTGTATTTTCTCGTGCTTGCCTTAATTTTCTTGGCCCCTTTCTTTTAATCTACGTAATTGTGGCGGAAATGCTATGGCCATAAAATAACAATCATAAATATAACTAGCTTCTCTTTTATTGCAAGAAACTTTGTTTATACCCGATCGTTAAGAATTATCCATGTTTAATTTCGTGTATATACAGTAGTAATAAATTATTTTGAGTCGACTTTAATTATTTAATAAAGGGTGACACTTTTGTATTTCCCACACTGAATAGAAATTACGATAGTAGGATAAAGCAAATGAAAAACTTATAAGACTGATAAAATATTTATATTAATTTACATATATTGTAATTTCATCAAAATTGGTCAAAATGTTCACCATCGTTCTCTATACATTAATACAACTATTTAAAACTGATAAACGATTGTTCAACAATAACCTGTGTACGTCCATAATATTGATACATACATTTTCAAGCCATTTTCTGTACATTTAGATTTATCGGTTCGATAGAATGTACTAATTTCTTCAGAATATCCCATAAAGCAAATGACGTGAATTATGTTTTATGAGCATGGAGGCAAATAGATTTTGCCACGGTGACTAATTCATTTATTAAAATTAAAGTTAAAGAATTCGTAACTTCTGTTTCATAGTTTGCTGGGGCATCCTCTTTTTGCCAGATGAGCAATTGAAAATTATAAACGGGGATGTCTAAAGTTCCGGTAACACTATTTCCCTCAGCAACTCGTAAGTACGTTTCTGAGGTAAAGTTTTTCTCAAAAAAATAAGGTCCTATTTATGTACCACTTGAAATGCCTCCACATTCCATAATAACAGGAACATTCAGCACTGCTTAGATTGCGTTATTAATAGTTTTATCCACCTAGTACACAAAATAATGGCGATTAATTTTTCTGTTAAGTTTTATACACGGTTCGTCACACCACAAAATTGATCGGAAAATGTTTGTATCAGCCTTATTATGAATAGCGATTAGCTCACAGAACTTGAAATCACCTATCATGGTTGCCATTTTAAGAGCGTGCGGGTAAAAATGGACGGTACGATTATAATTTTAAATCTTGTGGAATTATCTGTATTCTTCTTTGTGATATGCTTTCTAGTACTTCAGGAGAAGCCTCCCGAGTTGATTAAAGAGTACAGTCAATGGCTTCAGCAAAATTTCGTAGAAATTCTTCAGTACGAATGGATTGTGGCCGGCCAGAGTTTTGTGCATTCGCAACATCGCAACGCTTTGTATGTTTAAAATTTTTGATTTCAATTTTTTTAAATGATGACCGGTCTATAATGGCACACCTAAACTTAACGGAAATCAAGCACTAAATTTATTATGAACATTTTTGGTATTTAACAAAATGATGTTTCCAACACAACTGTAGCGTGGAAACTCGTTGTTGTTTAGTAAACATTTTAAAGTATTGTAAAACACTACTACGCGGATATTGACGTCAGACAAACCCTAACAAACCAATACTGATACAGTAACCAAATAAAATGTTATATGTGCGGCTAACAACTTAACACTGCTTCCAACTGTCCGAAAATATTATCTCATCGCGTGGAGTAAATACGTTTGCGCCACCCGGTATTTACCACCAATTAAGAATAATTTAATTAGTTTTAATTAAGAATATTTTTTGTTCAAATGCAAAATCTAATTTAATCTCTCCATTTATTCCAATAGTTTAGCGTGAAATTCAAACGTAAAGTTAGAATATTTTGAAAATAAATATAAAATAAAATTAGAATGTAGCTATACAGTATACAATATTTATTATATAAAATTAGAATATTATATTACAATGTAGTATAATGGAATATTATAAATAAATGTATATAATATGTATTTATTTATATTTATATTTAAAAAATTACATCAGCAGTGGAATATTATACCTTATGTATAAAATTTGTGTATGACTACTGAAGTGTTTTCAACAGATGCTTAAAAATACAATAAAACGGTGAAACATTTTGGTTCTGGTGTTTTAATCGTATCAGCTGTTGTATGAGGAAATTTACTGACAATCACTTGCTTTTTTATTTTTAAACAAATTAGTTTTATTTGTTTTTAGATGCAAAACAACATTTATATAATTATTATAATACTGTTTTGTTTCTCAACTGGCCAACGTAAATTAATTGAGTGCAATTATTAATATGTGTATTTTTTTATTCTTACAATGACCAAAACTGAGTCAAAGAATTTAAAATCTTTTTTAAGGAATCCGCTACTGGGATTTCAACATTTAGAGAAAAATTAACAAATTAAAAGAGTTATTATTTTATTTTGTTAATAAAATAATAAACCAGTAAACATATTTTAGTGAAGAAAACCCCTTTTAAGCCGAGATACTCAGGGATTTGACCTAATCCCTTGTTAAATCTAAAAAGTTATTCTCCCATAAGAACGGTCGTTCTACCCGTGATTTTTTAAGATTTGTAGTCACTTTGAGGAAGGTTTCTCTTGCATCGAGTTAAATGACAATATTATCGTATAACTTTTAATACCTTAAAGGAAGTAACTCTAATGTCAAATTCTTGTCCTTCACAACGATAAAATAATTGTAATTGACAACAGAATCGCTCTTTGCTATCGTAACGGATTTTAAAGCAGCCATTACTCCAATACACGATATAACAATTTATACTGGGAATAAAATAAAAAAGAAATATTTACAATGTGTGCATAAACCAAATCCCCTTAGAACAAAACCCATCGCCATCCCATTTTTAAAAAGGACATCCCTGCTAGAAAAAGGACATACTTCGTAATTTAAATTGTATCTCACTCGACTAAAGTGCGCGGAAATACTTTAAACCCAGGTTTTAAGTTGCAAAGTGATCTTATTTAAAATTTTATTAAAATGACTTGAAATTTTAATATTGATAGTTTCATCGACCATAACATCAGTAAACAAACTGCAATGCGGTACAAAATACCTTTTTTTGACTTTCCTTCTCACAACAAGTTTGTTTTTTTTTACTTATAAACAAATTTTTAACAAATTTAAAGGGAAGTCTCAAGGGGAAT